>CM059434.1:131983814-132583814 GCA_030390025.1 Squalus acanthias
CCCTCTACACTGTCCCATCAAACACTCCCAGGGCAGGTACAGCATGGGTTAGATACAGAGTAAAGCTCCCTCTACACTGTCCCATCAAACACTCCCAGGGCAGCTACAGCACGGGTTAGATACAGAGTAAAACTCCCTCTACACTGTCCCATCAAACACTCCCAGGGCAGGTACAGCACGGGTTAGATACAGAGTAAAGCTCACGCTATGCTGCCCCATCAAACACTCCCAGGGCAGGTACAGCATGGGTTAGATACAGAGTAAAGCTCCCTCCACACTGTCCCATCAAACACTCCCAGGGCAGGTACAGCATGGGTTAGATACAGAGTAAAGCTCCCTCTACACTGTCCCATCAAACACTCCCAGGGCAGGCACAGCATGGGTTAGATACAGAGTAAAGCTCCCTCTACACTGTCCCATCAAACACTCCCAGGGCAGGTACAGCTCGGGTTAGATACAGAGTAAAGCTCCCTCTACACTGTCCCATCAAACACTCCCAGGGCAGGTACAGCACGGGTTAGATACAGAGTAAAGCTCCCTCTACACTGTCTCATCAAACACTCCCAGGGCAGGTCCAGCACGGTGGCATAGTGGTTAGCACTGGTGCCTCACAGCGCCAGGGACCCGGGTTCGAATCTGACCTCGGGTGACTGTCTGTGTGGAGTTTGCACATTCTCCCCGTGTCTGCGTGGGTTTCCTCCGGGTGCTCCGGTTTCCTCCCACAGTCCAAAAATGTGCGGGTTAGGTTGATTTGGCTATGATAAATTGACCCTTAGTGTTAGGGGGGGATTAAATATGTGGGGTTATGGGGATAGGATGGGATATGTTAGGGGGAATTAAATACGTGGGGTTACGGGGGTAGGGTGGGATATGTGTGCTGTGGGGATTAAAGCAGGGACAGGGTACTGGATTTGGATGATCAGCCATGATCGTATTGAATGGTGGAGCAGGCTCGACGGGCCGAATGGCCTACTCCTGCTCCTAGATTCTATGTTTTTCTATGGGTTAGATACAGAGTAAAGCTCCCTCTACACTGTCCCATCAAACACTCCCAGGGCAGGTACAGCACGGGTTAGATACAGAGTAAAGCTCCCTCTACACTGTCCCATCAAACACTCCCAGGGCAGGTACAGCACGGGTTAGATACAGAGTAAAGCTCCCTCTACACTGTCCCATCAAACACTCCCAGGGCAGGTACAGCACGGGTTAGATACAGAGTAAAGCTCACGCTATGCTGTCCCATCAAACACTCCCAGGGCAGGTACAGCATGGATTAGATACAGAGTAAAGCTCCCTCTACACTGTCCCATCAAACACTCCCAGGGCAGGCACAGCCCAGGTTAGATACAGAGTAAAGCTCCCTCTTCACTGTCCCATCAAACACTCCCAGGGCAGGTACAACACGGGTTAGATACAGAGTAAAGCTCCCTCTACACTGTCGCACCAAACACTCCCAGGGCAGGTACAGCACGGGTTAGATACAGAGTAAAGCTCCCTCTGCACTGTCCCATCAAACACTCCCAGGGCAGGTACAGCACGGGTTAGATACAGAGTAAAGCTCCCTCTACACTGTCCCAACAAACACACCCAGGGCAGGTACAGCACGGGTTAGATACAGAGTAAAGCTCCCTCTACACTGTCCCATCAGACACTCCCAGGGCAGGTACAGCATAGGGTTAGATACAGAGTAAAGCTCCCTCTACACTGTCCCATCAAACATTCCCAGGGCAGGTACAGCACGGGTTAGATACAGAGTAAAGCTCCCTCTACACTGTCCCATCAAACACTCCCAGGGCAGGTCCAGCACGGGTTAGATACAGAGTAAAGCTCCCTCTACACTGTCCCATCAAACACTCCCAGGGCAGGTCCAGCACGGGTTAGATACAGAGTAAAGCTCCCTCTACACTGTCCCATCAAACACTCCCAGGGCAGGTACAGCACGGGTTAGATACAGAGTAAAGCTCCCTCTACACTGTCTCATCAAACACTCCCAGGGCAGGTCCAGCACGGGTTAGATACAGAGTAAAGCTCCCTCTACACTGTCCCATCAAACACTCCCAGGGCAGGTACAGCACGGGTTAGATACAGAGTAAAGCTCCCTCTACACTGTCCCATCAAACACTCCCAGGGCAGGTACAGCACGGGTTAGATACAGAGTAAAACTCCCTCTACACTGTCCCATCAAACACTCCCTGGGCAGGTACAGCACGGGTTAGATACAGAGTAAAACTCCCTCTACACTGTCCCATCAAACACTCCCAGGGCAGGTACAGCACGGGTTAGATACAGAGTAAAACTCCCTCTACACTGTCCCATCAAACACTCCCAGGGCAGGTACAGCACGGGTTAGATACAGAGTAAAGCTCCCTCTACACTGTCCCATCAAACACTTCCAGGGCAGGTACAGCACGGGTTAGATACAGAGTAAAGCTCCCCCTACACTGTCCCATCAAACACTCCCAGGGCATATACAGCACGGCTTAGATACAGAGTAAAACTCCCTCTACACTGTCCCATCAAACACTCCCAGGGCAGGTACAGCACGGGTTAGATACAGAGTAAAACTCCCTCTACACTGTCCCATCAAACACTCCCAGGGCAGGTACAGCACGGGTTAGATACAGAGTAAAGCTCACGCTATGCTGTCCCATCAAACACTCCCAGGGCAGGTACAGCATGGGTTAGATACAGAGTAAAGCTCCCTCTACACTGTCCCATCAAACACTCCCAGGGCAGGTACAGCATGGGTTAGATACAGAGTAAAGCTCCCTCTACACTGTCCCATCAAACACTCCCAGGGCAGGTACAGCACGGGTTAGATACAGAGTAAAACTCCCTCTACACTGTCCCATCAAACACTCCCAGGGCAGGTACAGCACGGGTTAGATACAGAGTAAAGCTCACGCTATGCTGCCCCATCAAACACTCCCAGGGCAGGTACAGCATGGGTTAGATACAGAGTAAAGCTCCCTCCACACTGTCCCATCAAACACTCCCAGGGCAGGTACAGCATGGGTTAGATACAGAGTAAAGCTCCCTCTACACTGTCCCATCAAACACTCCCAGGGCAGGCACAGCATGGGTTAGATACAGAGTAAAGCTCCCTCTACACTGTCCCATCAAACATTCCCAGGGCAGGTACAGCACGGGTTAGATACAGAGTAAAGCTCCCTCTACACTGTCCCATCAAACACTCCCAGGGCAGGTACAGCTCGGGTTAGATACAGAGTAAATCTCCCTCTACACTGTCTCATTAAACACTCCCAGGGCAGGTCCAGCACGGGATAGATACAGAGTAAAGCTCCCTCTACACTGTCCCATCAAACACTCCCAGGGCAGGTACAGCACGGGTTAGATACAGAGTAAAGCTCCCTCTACACTGTCCCATCAAACACTCCCAGGGCAGGTACAGCACGGGTTAGATACAGAGTAAAGCTCCCTCTACACTGTCCCATCAAACACTCCCAGGGCAGGTACAGCACGGGTTAGATACAGAGTAAAACTCCCTCTACACTGTCCCATCAAACACTCCCAGGGCAGGTACAGCACGGGTTAGATACAGAGTAAAGCTCACGCTATGCTGTCCCATCAAACACTCCCAGGGCAGGTACAGCATGGATTAGATACAGAGTAAAGCTCCCTCTACACTGTCCCATCAAACACTTCCAGGGCAGGCACAGCCCAGGTTAGATACAGAGTAAAACTCCCTCTACACTGTCCCATCAAACACTCCCAGGGCAGGTACAGCACGGGTTAGATACAGAGTAAAGCTCCCTCTGCACTGTCCCATCAAACACTCCCAGGGCAGGTACAGCACGGGTTAGATACAGAGTAAAGCTCCCTCTACACTGTCCCATCAAACACTCCCAGGGCAGGTACAGCACGGGTTAGATACAGAGTAAAGCTCCCTCTACACTGTCCCATCAAACACTCCCAGGGCAGGTACAGCACGGGGTTAGATACAGAGTAAAGCTCCCTCTACACTGTCCCAACAAACACACCCAGGTCATGTAGAGCACGGATTAAATACAGAGTAAAGCTCCCTCTGATTGTCCCATTAACACTCCTAAATCGACTACAGCATGGAAGCACTTACCGGCCTGTCTTTGTGGCATGTGCATGGTTACTGTTGGTTAATCTTACCTTGCCAGGTTACTTAAAACATGTTGTCTTCTCCCAGCAGCTCCCAATTCCTGCAGGGACTGTAGCCAGTGTTCAGTCTGGCTGCTACATCCTGCCAGAGATAGCGCACTACCGTCCTCTGGAGAGATTGTCCTGGAGTGCCCAACAGGGCAATCCTCCCTACACCCATCCCATGCAGCAGAATAAGAACACGGACAGGAAAAGACCAGCTTGTCCACCATGCCTCCAACTTATGAGCACCACGAGCACCATCCGCCCTCCACCCCCACCCCCCCCCACCCCCCACGCAATCTCTAGGGAGAGGCAAAAACACAGAAAATCCCTTCCATTTAATCTTGTATCAGCTGCTGGAAAATGACTGCTTGTATCTACCCTGTCCCATTCCGTCATAATATAAACACTTTTTATTATATTGCTCCGTAAACTGCGTTGTTCTAATGAAATCGGACCCAATTTTTCAAATCTGCCTTTGCATTTGTTCCTCATACCAGGCAGAATTTTCGTGAATTTGCGTTATACTCTCTCTGAAGCCTCAATATCCCTCCTATTGTGTGTAGCCCAGTACTGCACGCAGTATTCGAACTGATTAAGGTTTTTTATAGGCTTATCGTTACCCCTTGGATTTTATACTCTATGGGCGGTGGCGCAAAATGGGCGGAATCGGATCGGCCGCCGGTTAAACGCAGCGCCTGATAGTCAGTTCCATTGCAGTCCATGGAACAATGTTTTCGGCCCTTTTCTGGCCCTGTTGCTCTTTCGCACCCAGTGCTTCACCGAGCCTGGCACCGGGCGGCCGAACACAAGCTGATCATTGTTAAAACATTGTCGGCGTCTGAATTACGTCATCGGACCCCAACGCTTGAATGTCAATGAGGCCCCATTTTAACCGGTGCAGTTTAGGCAATGCTAGCCCGGGGCGAGAGGGCTCACTAGCTCGGGGCGAGAGGGCTCACTAGCTCGGGGCGAGGGGGCTCACTAGCCCGGGGCGAGGAGACTCACTAGCCCGGGGCGAGGAGACTCACTAGCCCGGGGCGAGGAGACTCACTAGCTCGGGGCGAGAGGGCTCACTAGCCCGGGGCGAGGAGACTCACTAGCCCGGGGCGAGGAGACTCACTAGCCCGGGGCGAGGAGACTCACTAGCCCGGGGCGAGGAGACTCACTAGCCCGGGGCGAGGAGACTCACTAGCTCGGGGCGAGGAGAATCACTAGCCCGGGGCGAGGAGACTCACTAGCCCGGGGCGAGGAGACTCACTAGCCCGGGGCGAGGAGACTCACTAGCCCGGGGCGAGGAGACTCACTAGCCCGGGGCGAGAGGGCTCACTAGCCCGGGGCGAGAGGGCTCACTAGCCCGGGGCGAGGGGGCTCACTAGCCCGGGGCGAGAGGGCTCACTAGCCCGGGGCGAGGAGACTCACTAGCCCGGAGCGAGGAGACTCACTAGCCCGGGGCGAGAGGGCTCACTAGCCCGGGGCGAGAGGGCTCACTAGCCCGGGGCAAGGAGACTCACTAGCCCGGGGCGAGAGGGCTCACTAGCCCGGGGCAAGGAGACTCACTACCCCGGGGCGAGGAGACTCACTAGCCCGGGGCGAGGAGACTCACTAGCCCGCGGCGAGGAGACTCACTAGCCCGGGGCGAGAGGGCTCACTAGCCCGGGGCGAGGAGACTCACTAGCCCGGGGCGAGAGGGCTCACTAGCCCGGGGCGAGAGGGCTCACTAGCCCGGGGCGAGGAGACTCACTAGCCCGGGGCGAGAGGGCTCACTAGCCCGGGGCGAGGAGACTCACTAGCCCGGGGCGAGGAGACTCACTAGCCCGGGGCGAGGAGACTCACTAGCTCGGGGCGAGGAGACTCACTAGCCCGGGGCGAGGAGACTCACTAGCCCGGGGCGAGGAGACTCACTAGCCCGGGGCGAGGAGACTCACTAGCCCGGGGCGAGGAGACTCACTAGCCCGGGGCGAGAGGGCTCACTAGCCCGGGGCGAGAGGGCTCACTAGCCCGGGGCGAGGGGGCTCACTAGCCCGGGGCGAGGAGACTCACTAGCCCGGGGCGAGAGGGCTCACTAGCCCGGGGCGAGGAGACTCACTAGCCCGGGGCGAGAGGGCTCACTAGGCCGGGGCGAGAGGGCTCACTAGCCCGGGGCGAGAGGGCTCACTAGCCCGGGGCGAGGAGACTCACTAGCCCGGGGCGAGAGGGCTCACTAGGCCGGGGCGAGAGGGCTCACTAGGCCGGGGCGAGAGGGCTCACTAGCCCGGGGCGAGAGGGCTCACTAGCCCGGAGTGAGAGGGCTCACTAGCCCGGGGCGAGGAGACTCACTAGCCCGGGGCGAGGAGGCTCACTAGCCCGGAGCGAGGAGACTCACTAGCCCGGGGCGAGAGGGCTCACTAGCCCGGGGCGAGAGGGCTCACTAGCCCGGGGCGAGGAGACTCACTAGCCCGGGGCGAGAGGGCTCACTAGCCCGGGGCGAGGAGACTCACTACCCCGGGGCGAGGAGACTCACTAGCCCGGGGCGAGGAGACTCACTAGCCCGCGGCGAGGAGACTCACTAGCCCGGGGCGAGAGGGCTCACTAGCCCGGGGCGAGGAGACTCACTAGCCCGGGGCGAGAGGGTTCACTAGCCCGGGGCGAGAGGGCTCACTAGCCCGGGGCGAGGAGACTCACTAGCCCGGGGCGAGAGGGCTCACTAGCCCGGGGCGAGAGGGCTCACTAGCCCGGGGCGAGAGGGCTCACTAGCCCGGGGCGAGAGGGCTCACTAGCCCGGGGCGAGGAGACTCACTAGCCCGGGGCAAGAGGGCTCACTAGCCCGGGGCGAGGAGACTCACTAGCCCGGGGCGAGGAGACTCACTAGCCCGGGGCGAGGAGACTCACTAGCTCGGGGCGAGGAGACTCACTAGCCCGGGGCGAGGAGACTCACTAGCCCGGGGCGAGGAGACTCACTAGCCCGGGGCGAGGAGACTCACTAGCCCGGGGCGAGGAGACTCACTAGCCCGGGGCGAGAGGGCTCACTAGCCCGGGGCGAGAGGGCTCACTAGCCCGGGGCGAGGGGGCTCACTAGCCCGGGGCGAGAGGGCTCACTAGCCCGGGGCGAGGAGACTCACTAGCCCGGAGCGAGGAGACTCACTAGCCCGGGGCGAGAGGGCTCACTAGCCCGGGGCGAGAGGGCTCACTAGCCCGGGGCGAGGAGACTCACTAGCCCGGGGCGAGAGGGCTCACTAGCCCGGGGCTAGGAGACTCACTACCCCGGGGCGAGGAGACTCACTAGCCCGGGGCGAGGAGACTCACTA
This sequence comes from Squalus acanthias, assembly GCA_030390025.1. Classification (NCBI taxonomy): domain Eukaryota; kingdom Metazoa; phylum Chordata; class Chondrichthyes; order Squaliformes; family Squalidae; genus Squalus; species Squalus acanthias. The sequence continues at coordinate 131,991,236 of CM059434.1, forward strand.
GCCCGCGGCGAGGAGACTCACTAGCCCGGGGCGAGAGGGCTCACTAGCCCGGGGCGAGGAGACTCACTAGCCCGGGGCGAGAGGGCTCACTAGCCCGGGGCGAGAGGGCTCACTAGCCCGGGGCGAGGAGACTCACTAGCCCGGGGCGAGAGGGCTCACTAGCCCGGGGCGAGGAGACTCACTAGCCCGGGGCGAGGAGACTCACTAGCCCGGGGCGAGGAGACTCACTAGCCCGGGGCGAGGAGACTCACTAGCTCGGGGCGAGGAGACTCACTAGCCCGGGGCGAGAGGGCTCACTAGCCCGGGGCGAGAGGGCTCACTAGCCCGGGGCGAGGGGGCTCACTAGCCCGGGGCGAGGAGACTCACTAGCCCGGGGCGAGGAGACTCACTAGCCCGGGGCGAGGAGACTCACTAGCCCGGTGCGAGGAGACTCACTAGCCCGGGGCGAGAGGGCTCACTAGCCCGGGGCGAGGAGACTCACTAGCCCGGGGCGAGAGGGCTCACTAGCCCGGGGCGAGGAGACTCACTAGCCCGGGGCGGGGAGACTCACTAGCCCGGGGCGAGAGGGCTCATTAGCCCGGGGCGAGAGGGCTCACTAGCCCGGGGCGAGGAGACTCACTAGCCCGGGACGAGAGGGCTCACTGCCCCGGGGCGAGAGGGCTCACTAGCTCGGGGCGAGAGGGCTCACTAGCCCGGGGCGAGGAGACTCACTAGCCCGGGGCGAGGAGACTCACTAGCCCGGGGCGAGAGGGTCACTAGCCCGGGGCGAGGAGACTCACTAGCCCGGGGCGAGGAGACTCACTAGCCCGGGGCGAGAGGGCTCACTAGCCCGGGGCGAGAGGGCTCACTAGCCCGGGGCGAGGAGACTCACTAGCCCGGGGCGAGAGGGCTCACTAGCCCGGGGCGAGGAGACTCACTAGCCCGGGGCGAGAGGGCTCACTAGGCCGGGGCGAGGAGACTCACTAGCCCGGGGCGAGGAGACTCACTAGCCCGGGGCGAGGAGACTCACTAGCTCGGGGCGAGGAGACTCACTAGCCCGGGGCGAGGAGACTCACTAGCCCGGGGCGAGAGGGCTCACTAGCCCGGGGCGAGGAGACTCACTAGCCCGGGGCGAGGAGACTCACTAGCCCGGGGCGAGAGGGCTCACTAGCCCGGGGCGAGAGGGCTCACTAGCCCGGGGCGAGGAGACTCACTAGCCCGGGGCGAGAGGGCTCATTAGCCCGGGGCGAGAGGGCTCACTAGCCCGGGGCGAGGAGACTCACTAGCCCGGGGCGAGAGGGCTCACTAGCCCGGGGCGAGGAGACTCACTAGCCCGGGGCGAGGAGACTCACTAGCCCGGGGCGAGAGGGCTCACTAGCCCGGGGCGAGAGGGCTCACTAGCCCGGGGCGAGGAGGCTCACTAGCCCGGGGCGAGAGGGCTCACTAGCCCGGGGCGAGAGGGCTCACTAGCCCGGGGCGAGGAGACTCACTAGCCCGGGGCGAGGAGACTCACTAGCTCGGGGCGAGGAGACTCACTAGCCCGGGGCGAGGAGACTCACTAGCCCGGGGCGAGGAGGCTCACTAGCCCGGGGCGAGAGGGCTCACTAGCCCGGGGCGAGGAGACTCACTAGCCCGGGGCGAGAGGACTCACTAGCCCGGGGCGAGAGGGCTCACTAGCCCGGGGCGAGGAGACTCACTAGCCCTGGGCGAGAGGGCTCACTAGCCCGGGGCGAGGAGACTCACTAGCCCGGGGCGAGGAGACTCACTATCCCGGGGCGAGAGGGCTCACTAGCCCGGGGCGAGGAGACTCACTAGCCCGGGGCGAGAAGACTCACTAGCCCGGGGCGGGGAGACTCACTAGCCCGGGGCGAGGAGACTCACTAGCCCGGGGCGAGGAGGCTCACTAGCCCGGGGCGAGGGGGCTCACTAGCCCGGGGCGAGGAGGCTCACTAGCCCGGGGCGAGGAGACTCACTAGCCCGGGGCGAGGAGACTCACTAGCCCGGGGCGAGGAGGCTCACTAGCCCGGGGCGAGGAGACTCACTAGCCCGGGGCGAGAGGGCTCACTAGCCCGGGGCGAGAGGGCTCACTAGCCCGGGGCGAGAGGGCTCACTAGCCCGGGGCGAGAGGGCTCACTAGCTCTGGGCGAGGAGACTCACTAGCCCGGGGCGAGGAGACTCACTAGCCCGGGGCGAGGAGACTCACTAGCCCGGGGCGAGGAGACTCACTAGCCCGTGCCGAGAGGGCTCACTAGCCCGGGGCGAGGAGACTCACTAGCCCGGGGCGAGAGGGCTCACTAGCCCGGGGCGAGGAGACTCACTAGCCCGGGGCGAGAGGGATCACTAGCCCGGGGCGAGAGGGCTCACTAGCCCGGGGCGAGAGGGCTCACTAGCCCGGGGCGAGGAGACTCACTAGCCCGGGGCGAGAGGGCTCACTAGCCCGGGGCGAGGAGGCTCACTAGCCCGGGGCGAGGAGACTCACTAGCCCGGGGCGAGAGGGCTCACTAGCCCGGGGCGAGGAGACTCACTAGCCCGGGGCGAGAGGGCTCACTAGCCCGGGGCGAGAGGGCTCACTAGCCCGGGGCGAGAGGGCTCACTAGCCCGGGGCGAGGAGACTCACTAGCCCGGGGCGAGGAGACTCACTAGCTCGGGGCGAGGAGACTCACTAGCCCGGGGCGAGGAGACTCACTAGCCCGGGGCGAGGAGACTCACTAGCCCGGGGCGAGGAGACTCACTAGCCGGGGCGAGGAGACTCACTAGCCCGGGGCGAGAGGACTCACTAGCCCGGGGCGAGGAGACTCACTAGCCCGGGGCGAGGAGACTCACTAGCCCGGGGCGAGAGGGCTCACTAGCCCGGGGCGAGGAGACTCACCACCCCGGGGCGAGGAGACTCACTAGCCCGGGGCGAGGAGACTCACTAGCCCGGGGCGAGAGGGCTCACTAGCCCGGGGCGAGGAGACTCACTAGCCCGGGGCGAGGAGACTCACTAGCCCGGGGCGAGGAGACTCACTAGCCCGGGGCGAGGAGACTCACAAGCCCGGGGCGAGAGGGCTCACTAGCCCGGGGCGAGGAGACTCACTAGCCCGGGGCGAGGAGACTCACTAGCCCGGGGCGAGGAGACGCACTAGCCCGGGGCGAGGAGACTCACTAGCCCGGGGCGAGAGGGCTCACTAGCCCGGGGCGAGAGGGCTCACTAGCCCGGGGCGAGAGGGCTCACTAGCCCGGGGCGAGGAGTCTCACTAGCCCGGGGCGAGGAGACTCACTAGCCCGGGGCGAGAGGGCTCACTAGCCCGGGGCGAGGAGACTCACTGGCCCGGGGCGAGGAGACTCACTGGCCCGGGGCGAGGAGACTCACTAGCTCGGGGCGAGGAGACTCACTAGCCCGGGGCGAGAGGGCTCACTAGCCCGGGGCGAGGAGACTCACTAGCCCGGGGCGAGGAGACTCACTAGCCCGGGGCGAGAGGGCTCACTAGCCCGGGGCGAGGAGACTCACTAGCCCGGGGCGAGAGGGCTCACTAGCTCGGGGCGAGGAGACTCACTAGCCCGGGGCGAGAGGGCTCACTAGCCCGGGGCGAGGAGACTCACTAGCCCGGGGCGAGAGGGCTCACTAGCCCGGGGCGAGAGAGCTCACTAGCCCGGGGCGAGAGGGCTCACTAGCCCGGGGCGAGGAGACTCACTAGCCCGGGGCGAGAGGGCTCACTAGCCCGGGGCGAGGAGACTCACTAGCCCGGGGCGAGGAGACCCACTAGCCCGGGGCGAGAGGGCTCATTAGCCCGGGGCGAGGAGGCTCACTAGCCCGGGGCGAGGAGACTCACTAGCCCGGGGCGAGGAGACTCACTAGCCCGGGGCGAGGAGACTCACTAGCCCCGGGCGAGGAGACTCACTAGCCCGGGGCGAGGAGACTCACTAGCCCGGGGCGAGAGGGCTCACTAGCCCGGGGCGAGGAGACTCACTAGCCCGGGGCGAGAGGGCTCACTAGCCCGGGGCGAGAGGGCTCACTAGCCCGGGGCGAGAGGGCTCACTAGCCCGGGGCGAGGAGACTCACTAGCCCGGGGCGAGAGGGCTCACTAGCCCGGGGCGAGAGGGCTCACTAGCCCGGGGCGAGGAGTCTCACTAGCCCGGGGCAAGGAGACTCACTAGCCCGGGGCGAGAGGGCTCACTAGCCCGGGGCGAGGAGACTCACTGGCCCGGGGCGAGGAGACTCACTAGCCCGGGGCGAGAGGACTCACTAGCCGGGGCGAGGAGACTCACTAGCCCGGGGCGAGGAGACTCACTAGCCCGGGGCGAGGAGACTCACTAGCCCGGGGCGAGGAGACTCACTAGCCCGGGGCGAGAGGGCTCACTAGCCCGGGGCGAGGAGACTCACTAGCCCGGGGCGAGAGGGCTCACTAGCCCGGGGCGAGGAGACTCACTAGCCCGGGGCGAGAGGACTCACTAGCCCGGGGCGAGAGGGCTCACTAGCCCGGGCGAGAGAGCTCACTAGCCCGGGGCGAGGAGACTCACTAGCCCGGGGCGAGGAGGCTCACTAGCCCGGGGCGAGAGGCTCACTAGCCCGGGGCGAGGAGACTCACTAGCCCGGGGCGAGGAGACTCACTAGCCCGGGGCGAGAGGGCTCACTAGCCCGGGGCGAGAGGGACTCACTAGCCCGGGGCGAGAGGGCTCACTAGCCCGGGGCGAGAGGGCTCACTAGCCCGGGGCGAGAGGACTCACTAGCCCGGGGCGAGGAGACTCACTAGCCCGGGGCGAGGAGACTCACTAGCCCGGGGCGAGGAGACTCACTAGCCCGGGGCGAGGAGACTCACTAGCCCGGGGCGAGGAGACTCACTAGCCCGGGGCGAGGAGACTCACTAGCCCGGGGCGGGGAGACTCACTAGCCCGGGGCGGGGAGACTCACTAGCCCGGGGCGAGGAGACTCACTAGCCCGGGGCGAGGAGACTCACTAGCCCGGGGCGAGGAGACTCACTAGCCCGGGGCGAGGAGGCTCACTAGCCCGGGGCGAGGGGGCTCACTAGCCCGGGGCGAGGAGGCTCACTAGCCCGGGGCGAGGAGGCTCACTAGCCCGGGGCGAGGAGGCTCACTAGCCCGGGGCGAGAGGGCTCACTAGCCCGGGGCCAGAGGGCTCACTAGCCCGGGGCGAGAGGGCTCACTAGCCCGGGGCGAGAGGGCTCACTAGCCCGGGGCGAGGAGACTCACTAGCCCGGGGCGAGAGGGCTCACTAGCCCAGGGGCGAGAGGGCTCACTAGCTCTGGGCGAGGAGACTCACTAGCCCGGGGCGAGAGGGCTCACTAGCCCGGGGCGAGAGGGCTCACTAGCTCTGGGCGAGGAGACTCACTAGCCCGGGGCGAGGAGACTCACTAGCCCGGGGCGAGGAGACTCACAAGCCCGGGGCGAGAGGTCTCACTAGCCCGGGGCGAGGAGACTCACTAGCCCGGGGCGAGGAGACTCACTAGCCCGGGGCGAGAGGGCTCACTAGCCCGGGGCGAGGAGACTCACTAGCCCGGGGCGAGAGGGCTCACTAGCCCGGGGCGAGAGGGCTCACTAGCCCGGGGCGAGGAGACTCACTAGCTCGGGGCGAGGAGACTCACTAGCCCGGGGCGAGGAGACTCACTAGCCCGGGGCGAGGAGACTCACTAGCCCGGGGCGAGGAGACTCACTAGCCCGGGGCGAGGAGACTCACTAGCCCGGGGCGAGAGGGCTCACTAGCCCGGGGCGAGAGGGCTCACTAGCCCGGGGCGAGAGGCCTCACTAGCCCGGGGCGAGAGGACTCACTAGCCCGGGGCGAGAGGGCTCACTAGCCCGGGGCGAGGAGACTCACTAGCCCGGGGCGAGGAGACTCACTAGCCCGGGGCGAGGAGACTCACTAGACCGGGGCGAGGAGACTCACTAGACCGGGGCGAGAGGGCTCACTAGCCCGGGGCGAGGAGACTCACTACCCCGGGGCGAGGAGACTCACTAGCCCGGGGCGAGGAGACTCACTAGCCCGGGGCGAGGAGACTCACTCGCCCGGGGCGAGGAGACTCACTAGCCCGGGGCGAGAGGGCTCACTAGCCCGGGGCGAGTGGGCTCACTAGCCCGGGGCGAGGAGACTCACTAGCCCGGGGCGAGAGGGCTCACTAGCCCGGGGTGAGGAGACTCACTAGCCCGGGGCGAGAGGGCTCACTAGCCCGGGGCGAGGAGACTCACTAGCCCGGGGCGAGGAGACTCACTAGCCCGGGGCGAGAGGGCACACTAGCCCGGGGCGAGAGGGCACACTAGCCCGGGGCGAGGAGAGTCACTAGCCCTGGGTGAGGAGACTCACTAGCCCGGGGCGAGAGGGCTCACTAGCCCGGGGCGAGAGGGCTCACTAGCCCGGGGCGAGGAGACTCACTAGCCCGGGGCGAGGTGACTCACTAGCCCGGGGCGAGAGGGCTCACTAGCCCGGGGCGAGTGGGCTCACTAGCCCGGGGCGAGGAGACTCACTAGCCCGGGGCGAGAGGGCTCACTAGCCCGGGGTGAGGAGACTCACTAGCCCGGGGCGAGAGGGCTCACTAGCCCGGGGCGAGGAGACTCACTAGCCCGGGGCGAGGAGACTCACTAGCCCGGGGCGAGAGGGCACACTAGCCCGGGGCGAGAGGGCACACTAGCCCGGGGCGAGGAGACTCACTAGCCCTGGGCGAGGAGACTCACTAGCCCGGGGCGAGAGGGCTCACTAGCCCGGGGCGAGAGGGCTCACTAGCCCGGGGCGAGGAGACTCACTAGCCCGGGGCGAGGAGACTCACTAGCCCGGGGCGAGGAGACTCACTAGCCCGGGGCGAGAGGGCTCACTAGCCCGGGGCGAGAGGGCTCACTAGCCCGGGGCGAGAGGGCTCACTAGCCCGGGGCGAGAGGGCTCACTAGCCCGGGGCGAGGGGACTCACTAGCCCGGGGCGAGAGGGCTCACTAGCCCGGGGCGAGAGGGCTCACTAGCCCGGGGCGAGAGGGCTCACTAGCCCGGGGCGAGAGGGCTCACTAGCCCGGGGCGAGAGGGCTCACTAGCCCGGGGCGAGAGGGCTCACTAGCCCGGAGCGAGAGGGCTCACTAGCCCGGGGCGAGGAGACTCACTAGCCCGGGGCGAGGAGACTCACTAGCCCGGGGCGAGGAGACTCACTAGCCCGGGGCGAGGAGACTCACTAGCCCGGGGCGAGGAGACTCACTAGCCCGCGGCGAGGAGACTCACTAGCCCGGGGCGAGGAGACTCACTAGCCCAGGGCGAGGAGACTCACTAGCCCGGGGCGAGGAGACTCACTAGCCCGGGGCGAGGAGACTCATTAGCCCGGGGCGAGAGGGCTCACTAGCCCGGGGCGAGGAGACTCACTAGCCTGGGAACTATTGGATGAAGAGTAGTAGAGTTCTCCTGGTGCCCTATCTTTCCCTCAACCAACACCACCAAAAACAGATTAATTGGTCATTTATTTCATTGCTGTCTGTGGGATCACGCTGTGCTCAAATTGGCTGCTCCATTTGCATATATGACAGCAGTACTTCATTGGCTGTGAGCTTTGCGATGTCTTGAGGATGTGAAAGACGCTATATAAATGCAATTTCTTTCCTTTATAATCTGTGGGACTTTGGCCAACAGCTTGCTGTTTCCCAGTTCTGTTTGCTATCAGCCCATACCTTTCTCCAACTCCTCGGCCTGTTCCTGTGTGAAAACTGTTCGGTTCCTTTGCTGATAGTTTGGCTGAACATCCTCGACAAAGTCAGATACCAGGACGTTTGGAGTTTCGCTTGTTTCCTGCTCACCAAAATCTGAGAGATGAACACAGAAAGAGAAGGTCAGTGTTCGCAACGTAACACTTTTTGCATCTAGTATCAAGCAATCTCAGGGATGGTACGGCACAGGTTCGATCCAGAGTAAAGCTCTTTCTACACTATCACAACAATGTTCTTTAATTCTAACCTCAGAAAACTACCTCCAACTGCAAAAGCATAAATGTTCTCATTTGTCACACCAGCCATCTTTATGATGAGTCCAAAGGTTGTGGGTTCAAGTCCCACTCCAGAGACTTGAGCACATAATCCAGGCTGACACTTCAGTGCAGTACTGAGGGAGTGCTGCACTGTCGGAGGTGCCGTCTGCCCTCTCAGGTTGACGTAAAACATTATGAAAGGATTTAATGGGGTAGATGTAGAGAAGATGTTTCCACTTGTGGGGGACACCAAAACTAGGGGCCATAAAAGATAGTCATTAATAAATCCAATAAAGTATTTAGGAGAAACTTCTTTATCCAGAGAGTGGTTAGAATGTGGAACTCACTACAACAAGGAGTAGTTGAGGCGAATAGTATAGATGCATTTAAGGGGAAGCTGGATAAACACATGAGGGAGAAAGGAATTGAAGGATATGCTGATAGGGTGAGATGAAGAGAGGTGAGAGGAGGCTTGTGTAGAATAAACATAAGGTAGATACAATTTGATAGGGTAGATACAGAGAAACTATTTCCTCTGATGAGGGAATCAAGAACAAGGGGACATAATCTTAAATTTAGGAGGGAAATCAGGAAGCACTATTTCACACAAAGAGCAATAGGAATCTGGGACTCTCTCCCCCAAAAGGCTGTGGGTGCTGGGACAATTGGACCTTTCAAGACTGAGGTCGATTGATTTTTGTTAGGTAAAAAGAAAAAAAGACTTGCATTTATATAGTGTCTTTCATGACCACCGGACGTTCCAAAGCACTTTACAGCCAATGAAGTACTTTTTGAAGTGTAGTCACTGTTGCAATGTAAGAAATGCGGCAGCCAATTTGCACACAGCAAGCTCCCGCAAACAGCAATGTGATAATGACCAGATAATCTGTTTTTAGTGATGTTGATGGAGGGCTAAGTATCGGCTAGGACACCTGCTCTTCTTCAAAATAGTGCCATAGGATCTTGTACGTCCACCTGAGAGGGCAGATGGGACCTCGGTTTAACATCTCATCCAAAAGACGGCACCTCCGACAGTGCAGCATTCCCTCAGTACCGCATTGGAGCATCAGCCTATATTTTTGTACGGTTAAGGGTATCAAGGGATATGGAGCAAAGGCGGGTAAATGGAGTTGAGGTACAGATCAGCCATGATCTAATTGAATGGTGGAACAGGCTCAAGGGGTTGAATGGCCTACGCCTGCTCCTATGTTCACAATTAAAGCTGCTAACGTGCAGAATAGATTACCAGCCATACAGTGATCTAAAAAATATATATGTTTGGTCTTGGGATGTGCGCAATTCTGGAAAGGCCGTGTTTATTGCCCATCCCTAGTTGCCTTGAGAAGGTGGTGGTGGGCCTTCCCCTTGAACCGCGGCAGTCCGTGTGCTGATGGTGTTCCCACCATGGTTAGGTTGGAAGAAGAGTTGGATACACCACTGATTGAACAAGTAGAGGGATACAGACCTCGAACTGAGGCAGCAGGGAGATGACAACAGGCTGAACAACTCCTCTACATGGGTTTAAAAAAAACACACAGGCAAGCTTAATGGACTGAATGGTCTAATCTTGTTCCTAAATCTTTATAATCTCAGCTTCTTAAAATGTAATCGAGTTGCAGTAACGAGCTAGTAGGCAGGCTTTACGCAGGCTGGAATTTAGGGTCTTACAGTCTTGTCCTTCGACCAAGCTGCTTGACCTCGGTTACAATTTATTATTCCATCTTACTAATTGTTTCCACAGAAGAAGCAGCCCCACCTCCTGTCCATTGATCTCTTGCTGTGTCCTCAGATGCAGAGATTTGCAGGTCAGAGTGTAGGTTCCGCAGGACTCGATTAATAGATGAAACCTAGAAAAGATGCCAAGAACATTTACAGTTGTCTGCATGATTGACACTTGTCCATTTGTGTACTCTTTGTAGGGCATATTGCCAATCATGACTCTCAGACCTGTCAGTGTAAAACAGTATAAATGTATTGATTTGCTGATATTCATTTCAAAGTATGCTCATGCAACAACAACAATAACTTGCATTTACATAGCGTCTTTAGCTTAGAAAAATGTTCCAAGGTGCTTCACAGAGGCACACTCAGAACTTTGGTCAGACCCCATCTGCATTCAGTTCTGAGCACCGCACCTCAGGAAGGATGTAGTGGCTATGGAAGGGGTATAGAATGATACAGGGGCTAAAAGGGTTAAATTATGAGGACAGGTTGCGTAAACTTGGCTTGTATTCCCTTGAGTTTAGAAGGTTGAGGGGTGATCTAATTGAGGTCTTTAAAATGATAAAGAGATTCGATAGGGTAGCTATGGAGAAACTATTTCCTCTGGTGGGGGATTCTTAAATTTAAATCTAGGCCATTTAGGAGTGAAATCAGGAAGCACTTTTTCACACAAAGGGTAGTGGAAATCTAGAAGGCCGTGGATGTTGGGTCAATTGAAAATTTCAAGACTGACATCGATAGATTTTTGTTAGGCAAACGTATCAAGGGATATAAAGCAAGGATGGGCAAATGGTGTTGAAGTACAGATCAGCCATAATCTAATAAGAATGGTGGAACGGACTCGAGAGGATGAATGACTCACTCCTGTTCCGATGTTCCTGATAAAACTTTTCCTTCAAAGATAAAGGTAAGAAAATCTTACATTAATGCAGTTAGGACTGACACAAATACCTGTACATCTAAACAAAGAACTGGTGCAGGATGCTAGCATTTTAGCTTCACCTCGGGTCAGAGTCAAGTGCACTAAGGTCAGGTAGAGTCCGGGTTAGACTCAGTAAAGCTCATTCTACCCTGCCCCACCAGTGTGCCTCAACCCAACCCCAGAGACAGCCTTTCACTGCACCAGTGACGGCTAAACTTACACGACCTGAGTGAGATTGCTTTTTAATGATAGTGCCAAATTAGAAACATTTTTATCCTGTGGGCCCAAGTCTTCTGCAAAATGGGCTGAAACTGTCCCATTACATTGGGCCCTTACAACTGACAGACACAGGAGACTTTCATCCTATCAATATGAGCTACATTTCTTTCAAAGAGCCGGCACAGGTACGATGGGCCAAAAGGCATTCTTCTGTGCTGTAAGATTCTATGATTTCAACCTATTTAGAGGTGAATAGATGCTGTCCTAGTCATCTACCAGTCACAGGTCCTTATCTGAAGCTGGGGTTCACAGGTATAAGCAAAGAATTAAACCGCAAACTCACACTAGGAATTTTGTCTCTGGTACAGATTCTCTCCGACAGTAGCTTCCCACGGATTTCCCAGGCAAACATTGATGGGTTGTTCCATTTAAACTGAGCGATCTTAGCCACAACCTCCGGGGTCGACAACCGGGGCTTACTCCCACCAATAGCTTTTGGACCGACAGAGCCCGTCTGGTAGTATCGGCCCAGAATCTTACTCACACAGCCATTGGAGACCTGCAGTGGAGAGAAGAAGCAGTAAGGTGCAGTAAAGTGCCGCAAGGTGCAGGAAGGTCCAGTAAGATCCAGTAAATGTGCAGTAAGGTCTAGTAAGGTCCAGTAAGGTCCAGTAAGGTCCAGTAATCACTGCTCAAGAGACAATGATGATGGCAAAGATAGCAACCTGAATTTATATAGCACCTTTAAAGTAGTAAATGATCCAGGACATTTTATAGAGGCCAAATGAATGCCAAGTTGGTAGTTGAAGAGTTAGGAGAACTGGCTGAAACTATGGTCAAAGAGACAGATTTTGAGGAAACTTTTAAAAGTGGGGAAGAGAGATGACAAATTTTAGGAAGGGAGTTCCAGAGAACAGGGCTGAGGCGGCTGAAGACTCCACCACTGATGCTGGAGCAGAGGGAGGGAGGGGAGATTCAGGAAGCCAGAGCAGCAAGGACTAAAGGTCACAAGCTGGCATGTAGGACACTACAGAGGCAGGGTGGGGTGAGGTGATGGATGGAATTGCAAACTAGGTTGAGGGTTTCAAATTTAACGTGATGAGTATGAGGAATCAACTGTGGCGTAAGGGGTGAGCAGGATTTAGTGCAGGATAGGGTGTGGCACAGAGTTTTGGACAAGTTGGAGTTTGTTTTGGGTGGTGTTCAACAATCTGGTAGGGAGGGCCAGGAGAGGTCAAGTGTGGGGGTAATGAAAGCATGAATAAGGTTTTCAGTGGTGGGGAAGAGGTAAGGGGGGAGCTGCACAATGTTGTAGAGGTGGAAGTAATAGTCTTAGTAATGGATAAGTTGTGAGGTTTGAAGCTCAGTTCAGTGTTGAACACAACATCAATGGTGCACCTTCTGGTTTAAGTTGAGTGAAGTGCCAGGGATGGAGTCAGAGGAAAGCTATAAAGTTCTTGGCAGGAGCCAAGTGGAATAACTTTGATCTTGCCAATGTTCAGTGAAAGAAGATTCTGATTTATCCATGTCTTAAGGCAGTCATCTGTAGCTCTTTCAATGTAGGACTATCTTCATTCCTCTCTGAGTAAGATTACCAATTGGTCTTGAATTGTGGGCAGTTTTTTTAGATGGACTTGGTCCTACTAGCAATTCAGTTGAGATCAACCCAATTGATTTCACCTCGGACCTTTACATCCAGCAGACAGGGAAGGCATCCGTCCCATTATTCTGGTCTGGATTCATACCTGGGCCCAGAAGTAAAAGAACAGCCCTTCTGCTGTGTATTCCGATATGCCTAAGGAGCTCAGGCAATATTTAAATCTTAAATAACAACAGAAAATGCTGGAAAAACTCAGCAGGCCAGGCAGCATCCGTGGAGAGAGAAACAGAGTTAACGTTTCAGGTCGAAGACCTTTCGTCAGAACTGGAAAAAACCAGGAAATGGAATAGATTTTAAAGCAAGTTTAGGGGCTGGGAAATGGGGGAGGGGATGAAAGAACAAAAGGGAAGGTCAGTGATAGGATAGAAAGCAGGAGAGATTAAGAGACATTAAGAGATATTCAAGGCAAGAGGAGGTGGTATGGGACAGGTTGAGGAACAAAGGATGGCTCTAGATGAAGTGTGAATTGCGCTGGCAGAATGAAGGACAGCTGCCATGTGGGAGGGAAGAAAAAAAGGCCAAACAAAAGTGTGGATAAAAAAATAAAATAAAAATATATATATATATGTGTGATAGGGGCCGGGGTTATGATCTGAAATTGTTGAACTCTATGTTGAGTCCAGAGGGCTGTAGAGTGCCTAATCGAAAATCTTGTTCACCTGTAAAATCCTGGAGATGTCACATGCCCTGATGCCACCTGCCGCCATCTCTATGATCCTCTTTCGCTTACAGGTGGGCAAGGGGCGTCCGTTCACAAAGACCCCTCCCAGTTGATTCACGCAGCCCACACCTGTAAATAGAGAAGCAGGGTAATCTAAGTAAGTGGGAAAAAAAATCTTTCTTTGCACTCAGTCATTTTTTATGCCTGAGCCTGATAAATGAATACACAGCAGCCCATTGACTGTGGGGGGCACCCAATCCTGTTCTCGCCTATTATTCACACACTTTCCAGCAAACATGGCTGAATAGTAGTCAGGAGTAGAAGCCCTGCTCCCATCCTTAGCCTAATGGCACTGAAGCCAATTGGACTGTCCCTGTCACTGCCCCGGCTAACACAGCTCAGTCCAGACATCGAACCTCGGTGAGTATTGAGGGGATCCACTGGTCATTTCTGTACAGAACTATGGACAGCGCTCTCGGCACGCCATCAATTCACGGCCCAAATAATTGTAAAATCAATGGACGGAAAATTGCGTGCGTCCTGAATCGACAGCGATAGCAAAGCTCATTTCATTGAATGGGACCTAAGCTCTTTAGACTATCGAACGCATCTCACACGCAGCGATTCAGTTCCTTCCGTGTGTTAAAATAGTGCACACCAGCACGGAACCCGAGAGACTCAACAGGAGCAGCGCCAATAGTTCAGAGTCTGGTGTGCGCGGAGGTTGTTGCAGTAAAGTTAGTCTCTGAATGTTCTGTTCTCCAACCTGAAAAATGGCAGCGGTCAGATGAAAAGCTGCAAATCCTGGAAATCTGAGATGAGGAGCCCCACCCGAAACACTGACCTATCTTGTCTTTCAGAACCTCGCCTGTATTTCCAGCATTGTCTGTGTTGACTACAGGAAAACGCAATTCATTAAGAAATAAAATTGAATCGTTGCACTTTTCCTATTGCTTTTAAGAATGAAATGGTGTAAATACCTTTATGTGACATTGTTTCATGAACTCCAGCTTCTCTCAGTTGTCATCACTGATCGAGTTCTGCAAGAAAGTCAACAGTCATAACAACTTCTTGCTAATATGTTTTGGTTGGATTTTTGAGGTCCTTCAGATGAGGAATGTCAGTGTTGGGTAGAGGAGGACTTTCCACATCAGGGCCAGGCGCTCGCCGTTGAGGTATAGCATGGGTTAGATGAAGGGTCGAGCTCCCACTACATTGTCCCAACAATACACCTGAACTCCAGTCTCAGAATACTCCCTGCTGCACCAGCACACTTTCTCGGAGATTAGTGACCATTTTAGGGACTTAAATGGGGGGTGAAATTGGTCTTCGGCAAAAGCGCGAAACGAGCAATAGCGAATCGGCAGCCCCTTTAACATTGCACCTCATTTTCTTTTTCTATTGACTACAATGAGAAAGAAACTCCGATGCGGTGTAAAAGGGTCGGCCCATTCGCTAGCGCCCGTTTCACGATTTCACCAAAGACCAATTTCACCTCCAATGATCTGGCTATCACTCGCACGATTATCATAGACAGGTTTATAAAGCTTAAAACCGATAGATCCCAAGCGACAGACAATATATACGTAAGGGTGCTTAGTGAGACCAGAGACAAAATCTACAGAATGATGACAATCAGGGGTGGTCCCAATGGGTTGGAAACAAGCCATGGCACTATCTATTTTCAAGAAAGGTGAGGAAAACAAACGAATGTAACTACGGACTCATCAATCTTACATCAAACTAATGGAATTGATCATAAGGAACAAAATTGAGGAGTGCCTATCTGAAAATAATCTAATGACTGGCACACAACATGGTTTCAGAAGGGACAGTTCCTGCCTGACCAACTTCCTTGACTTTTTGAAGTGACGCCCTAAATGGATGTTAGAAAGCCCTGTGATATAGTTGGGCTGAATGCTGGCCATTCAGGTCACAATTCCAAGGCATGGAGCAGGAACCACAATTTGGAGAGAAACCTAAATCCGTGGGATTCTGTTAAGCTAAACTGTGACTGTGGGACAAGGGGACATGGGCACCAAATTGGAAGCATTCAAGACTGATGTCACAAAACCCTTCTTCACACAAAGTGAAAATTGGTGAAGAAAAAAAAAAGAATTTGGGAGAGAAGGGATTAACCTTTCCAGAGGATTTTCAGGCCAGGAACCAACTACCTGGTCCAGACAGAAAAGTGGTTGAACACCAACTCCTCCCTCTATCTCACTCTGCACCATGGTCCCATGACTGAACACAAAACCATCATTTCCTAGACCATTACCAATCTCGATTTTACAGCAACCTCCACATTCACCAGATCATCTTCTGCTGTCTCCGCCACCTACAACATGATCCCACCACAAAGCAGGTCTTCATTTCCATTCCCTACCCTTACAGAGGGTCCATTCCTTCCAGGATACCCTTGTTCACCCTTCCACCACCCCAACTTCCAGATACCCTTTCCTTGGTACTTTCCTACACAACCACAGCAGATGCAACATCTGTCCATTTACCGCCTCCCACACCACTGCTCAGGGCTCCAAACGTTCTTTCCACAAGTTAGCAATTTACATGTACTTCCTCCAATTTAGTATACTGTATTTGCTGCTGACAGTACAGACTCCTCTATAGTGGGGAAATCAAACACAGATGACTCTGACCTTCCTGTTTCTTGCCACTTTAACTCCCCCTTCCATTTCCCACTCTGACCTCTCCATCTTTGGCCACTAACCAAGCTTAGAACAGTATATCCCCCTTCTCCTACATTACAACAGTGACTACACTACAAAAGTCATTTATTGGCTGTAAAGCTTTGGGATGTCCTGAGGTTGTGAAAGGCGCTATATAAATGCAAGTCTTTCTTTCTTTCTCCTGGGCACTCTGCAGCTCTCTGGTATGAACACTGACTTTAGTAAATTCAGACCTTAGCTACATCCACTTTTCAGCAAGGGGTGGTGAGGATGTGGAGTGGGTCTACCAGCATCTGGAGGAGCGGGGAGGCAGGTCGACAGCACCTCCCTCCCCTGTGACCTATACCACTGAGAAGAAAAAGAGCAGCAATGTTGTGGGAACACCATCACCTCCAAGTTCCCTTCTAAGTCCTGACTTGGACCTATGTTGCCATTTCTTCATCGTCACTCCACCAGTATCCTGGATTTCCCTACCTAACACGCAGACTGCAGGGGTTCAAGGGAAAGGCCAACCACCACCATCTCAGTGTAAATAGGAATGGGCAATAAATGCCGGCCTTGCCAGCATCCTCTACATCCTGAAAACAAATATAAAAATATATTGCTCTGGTGGAAGATGCTTGTCCATTGCCATGGCTCAAATTTCTCCCCTGAGGTACTATGTGTAACACTGAGCTTCAATTATAAAATACTAGCAGATCTCAGTGGCATTGCTCATAGTGAATCAGAAGATACATTGTTTCTACGGATGGTTAAGGCATGTAGGGAATAACATCAGTGCCACTAAATAAATCAAATTCCATTTTTATTAAATGGTTTTCTGGAATTTTTCCAGTGCTTTGGAGATTGAATTGCATGGCTGTCCATTCTTCTGTGAAAACTCTAAATGAGTGGCCTTTATTTCGTTACCTATGTGCTTAATTGTATCTCTTTGGGGTTTTAAAGCTGAGAATACACAGCAAGGTGGTATGCCAGCTGTTCTAGCTGGAGTTAGATACATGTGCCCCGAAAGGCACAGGTTTCCAGCGCACTTCTGCCGTAACTCCAGAAACAGGCCAGGGCCCTTACACGCTGGGTCCGGCCTGCAGTCTCCGTTTCAACTTGACCTTCTTTAGGACGGAACCTCTGCCCATCTGTGCATCACAGAAAATTATATCATTATTAGGGGCAAGTGATTTGTTACCACCCATATCCTCTCAGCAACCAGTATTTTCACTGCCTCCGGGACTTTTTATACAAAACTGAGGTACTTGGGCAGCAAATCAAGCTCCCCCCAGCAAGTGTAGAAATTGGCAGGATTTGTCGTGCAGTTATGTGGAGTTAAACGTGACCCAGCAGTGATATCCACCAGGGCGCCCACCTACATGACAGGGACCAGTCCGGTTCGCATCCCTACATTTCTGAGAAATCTTCCCTCGCTTCGCGTTCCAGTTTCCCACATGTTCCTCCCTGGATTCAGGGATATTTATTGTTCTCAAACAGTGAAATCCTTCTAAAAGTTCCAGCTGTTTCTCCGTGAATTTCAGTTTCTGAACAGATGTGGATGCTTCCAGGGAAATTTTCCGGATTTGGAAACACAGTGGGACAAGGAAGAATGGAACTTTGCCCGCAAGTCTGCCGCGGCCCCTGACCCCATCCAAAATCTTACCGTCAGGCTTATTTGCACATTGAGGAGGGGGGGGGGGGGTGCAGGTTATAGGTTTTTTTTCCATTTGCCTAAACGATGTGGTATCAAACTGGTAACCTGGTTAACAGTTGCCAGTTACTACTTTGCTGCCTTATTACAGGTTGTACCATCTCTCTTTGATAGTTAGAAGGCCATCCCTCATCAATAATGTTACTTGGCTGACTCGCTTCACCAGATGATTTGCAGATCATTCTATCTGCTCTTAGCTCCAGTTCTCGTGCATCTCCTGCTCTTAGGCGAGTTCCTGTGATACATATTACCAGTTGCATATGTCTCTAAGTGCCGTAATTTGGAAAAACTTGCATTAGTACCAAAGCCTTCAAGCTTCTCATGCAGCTCCCTCTCATCCTTATTTGGCCATTTATATGCACAGTATTCCCCTCTTTACCCTGAGCAAGGTTGCTTCCTTTGTCCTCATGACCGTCGATAAACATGCGCCCGGCTACACTGACCAACAGTCCTGTCAGCAAATCTAGTTGCAACTAATCCCAATTGCTGTTTGATGATCTGTACCAGCAGCTTGGGCTGCAATAACCTCTCGAATAGCGAGTAATGTATACAGACATCAAAAGAACGAGGACTTGGATTTAGAAACTCAATGCAAATTGTTAGCAATCTCAGGCGTTGGGAAACTCGGCGAGCAACCAAGCCTGGTCAGGCAGAAGGAGTTAATAATATCCACAAATGGGGAAAATAGCGGCACATGAAATTCAACGTGGGTAAGTGTAAGATGCTGCACACAGGAAGAGAGCAACATAGACATACTCTCTGAACCAACTGGCCTGGAGCCACCTTACAGCGAAGTTGAAAGAGATCCAGGGGTGTTAATAGGCTCAGCGCTTAACGTGTCCAGTCGGTCTGGAACGGCAATCAACAGAGCGAATCAGTGCAGTGCCGTATAATGCTGAATCCGTTCAGTGTGAGTTGGAGCATGGCGTGCTGAAACTGTACAGAGCCCTGATCAGACCAGAATTGGTCACCAAGGCAAAAGGGGAACATTCAAGCCGAGGCAATACAGGGAAAGTCATGAGACTGATCTCCAATGGTCGGAAGATTGAGTTTATGAGGGAAGACTTGGGGGTCTTTAGCCTTGAAGGAGTCCGATAGGAAGTACAAACTGTGGAGAAAAGCTAAAACTAAGCTCTTCTTCAAAACACACTATGGAAGTAAGAGAAGGCGCCACAAATTGA
Source organism: Squalus acanthias (assembly GCA_030390025.1). NCBI lineage: Eukaryota > Metazoa > Chordata > Chondrichthyes > Squaliformes > Squalidae > Squalus > Squalus acanthias. The sequence continues at coordinate 132,009,888 of CM059434.1, forward strand.
AACTGGTGAAAGGCAAATTTATGATAAAGTTTTACAAATCTCCCGGTTGTTATTTTCATTGCCTTCACCTGATTTACACTATCGCACAAAGTCAAGATCTACCCCACTGCTTTGAAGAAGTCAGCATCATCCCTTCACTAAAGTTTGGCACGGATATGAGAGTGTATTCATACCGATAGTCCCGTGCACGGCAAGGACCCCCAGTCTCCTTAGAAAAGGTGCCTTTTTGTATTAAATTCTGATTTGAGTTCACCCGAGAATTACTGTCAATTTCCCCCGAATTTCACAGCCACGCGTGTTGTTATACAAAGACTCTGAATCTCAAAGGCAATTAGAATCGATTTATAAAGTGTGCGGGAGTCGGTGCTTAGGTTAGCGCGAAAACTGGGTCCTCCTGGATCGATCTTGTTCAAAAGAAGACGCGAAATATCCAGCCGGACAAGGAAATGAAAGGTGGAAGTCTCGGCTCCCCTGGGGTAAATCAATAGGAAGGTTGAACGGTTTACATCACTTACAGAGGAATTGACTCAATTCTAATTAGGTTAATAGGAAACTTGTTTCCTTTAACTTTAAATCACTTAACTTTCCAAGTTAATTCGCTCACAACCCCAGGTTCCTCCACTGAGTAACTTCAGACCGATTGAAAGGTTCTCACTCTGACCGTCTCCTCGCCTCTCTCGCGCATATTCAACTACAAAAAGAAACAGAATGAGTTGTACCGCGAGTTCAGGATTGTTACCTTGTGTTGGGTGAATTCAGCGCGTTATTCTCTGTGTGTGTGTGTCTCTCTCTCTCTCTCTTGTAAACCTCCTGCGTGCTGCTCCTGAGTTAACTCAGCCCTTTGTCCCTGCCTCCTGTTGCTTTTAACACTGAGCTAAAGAGACACTGATAGGAGAACGCAGCCGAGGTCAGATTGGGAGGGAGGAGACTCCGATGGGGGATTACTGATCACACGAATAGAGAGCTCCCCGGGACCCGCCCGCCCCAGGGTCAACCCTCCCCCCGGTGCAGGCTAGGGGACCTGGGACCTCTTCTCTTGACTTGAGAGGGTATCCACTTGCAAGGATTGACTGCACCGGAGGGAGATGAGTAAAATAATTACAGTGCAAAGAAAAATACTCTCACCAACAGTGCAGAACTTGAAAACAAAGCCACTAAGAACTCAAAGTGTTGCTCCCATCCTTTCACAACGGGCCAAGATCATTAGCACAAGCAATTTCACCAGATGACCCCGCTGTGATGACAGGCTGGGAGCTGGTGTTAGTCGGGGAGAGCCCGGAATCCACCCCCGGTGAGTGGAGGGTGTAAGGGGCAGTAACAGGAGTAAACCTCTCCGGCTCCAGCAATCCCCAAACAGTCCCGGGATTGGTTTGTCCTCGGGGCTAAAGTATGGGGGGAGTGTGATTGAAATAAATCAGAGTTTCGAATCGTTACATTTTAAACTCTGGCCTGGTCCCATTGCGCAATTGTAGAAACGCTGTATGTTTGTATATTGTTCATGTCATTTATGAATTCCACACAGATGTTTGAAAGAGTAAAACGGCCGTTTAATATTTAAATTGATACATGATTTATATATGTGTAGTTTCAATATTCATTTTTCCCTATTTAAACATAATTTTACTTTTTTCTTGGCCGTTTTGGAGTTTCTGGTTTGATGTAAAAAATATAAATAATGGATTTAAACTTAAACCAGAATAGTGCATTCTTCATACCATGCCTGTTTGAACTGCACAATACCCCGAGCCGAGCCCAGACTGAGACAAGCTTTGCCTTCAGATCGCGCTTTGCCTGCTCCCTGCGAGCGCCTCACCCGCACTGAATGGACAGGAATACCAGGAGAATCAGGGCGCTTTGAGCTGGAGTGAGAACACCGAAATACAACGGAATTGAAGCAGATTGACGAAATAAACCCACACACCTGTCCAAAACAAAAAGTTAACTTGTAGCGAAAGAGAGGGGCGAACTTTGAATGGAAGTTTCATTCACAGCCGGCGCGCACTGCTCAAACACTGTTCTCCATTAATAAACCCAGTCACTTCAATAATAGAAATGAATGAAATGAGTGATCGGGTCCATTTGGAAACTGGGTTTGAAGTAGTGAAGTTGCTGGGTGTTTGCCCTGGAAGATGCGCTGTTCGGACACTGCACGGAAAGGACAGGGGTCGATGTTCACGCCGAGTTGCCGATGCACACAGGAATACTAACGCAGAACTAAAGCCTTATTTGGCGCGTGTTGAATTCAGGACCATTGCGAATGTGGGCTCCATCTCCAAGTGGGTGACAATGATGTCTCGCAGCCTGCAGGTGTGTGAGCATGTGGGGCTGGTGCGGGAGCAGCTCGCTGTGTGCGGTGCTTCCATCAAACTTCCACAGCTTGCAACCTGGCGGAGGAGCTCACCTCGCCAAAGCGCTGAGGTTAAAACTGGCCCCTTCAAGAGGTGCCGAGCAACTCTGGGCTGTAACTTCACCCCATTTTGATCTCGGATTCAGGGAGCGAGAGGCTGCTTTACACGGGCGAGGCAAGCGCTTCTGTCATTTGAGGAATGTGCTGCGCCCGCCTGGCGTTTCACTCCTGGTGCGCTCTCCTTATTCACTGAGGGAGAGGTGTGGTTAGGATCTGTTCTCTTACTGATGTATGGTGAGTGAAATATTTCCCTCTCTAGCCCGAGATCTTTACTAGATGGTCACAGGCAGAAGGGACAAGGAGCTGTTGTTCCAGGACCAATAAAGAATATTGGGTTTGATATTAAATTATTCAAGAAAGATCCAGCTCCGAGATGGTATCCAAACGCGATGTAAGCGTTACCAGAATTTCATCTTAGGCAGTTTGACTTAGACTGAGGACGTGAGATCGTATCATAAAGTGATACATTAAAGCAGAATAATTCTGCAAAAAATGTATTTTGTTGCACAGGTGGCTGTGTGTACAGTGCTGATACGGCACAAGTATCCCAACAAAGTGATCACTTAAAAAATATATATATCCATATTGCGAGGCAACACTTAACATGCCTGATGATGAATTGGATTTGCGGATGAACAGGAGTTGTTATGACACAGCTGACAGATTCATGGCGAGCTGGGTGTCCCAATAAAGAAGCCAGGATAAGCAGCAAGGAAAGGCAGACTCTCTTCACATCAGTCTGGATATCACAGCGACAGCACGCAGGGCCGGGCGAAAAGCTCTCCAGTGGAGAAGGTGCATGGAATCATATCCTCAGATCAATCACACGCAGCAGCAACAACAACAAAAAAACAAATCTGCCTAGATCACAAATCAAAAAAAAAAGTAGACATGCTGAATAAGTGGGGCCGGGTGCTGAAGGGTCCTCTTTTGATATTGCAGAGGTCTGGCCAGTTATTACCTCAGCATCTCTGGTCCCAGTTTGCAATCTGCACCCATCACCCTGACATTGCACAGAAAGCAGAGATGTTCAATCTCACTATTGGGGAGGTGGGGGGGGGGGGGGGGGTTCTATGCTAGCGAGTGTTTGGGGGCAGGTGGGGATTTGATACTTCATGTTTTTAGAAGGGAATGATACAGTTGGCATCACTTTGTGCTTCTGCAGGGACCCGGTCACGTGACCGACGTGTCCTTTGTTGCAGAGGCTGATGTTGAGGGCAACGGGCTCTCGGATCGGTTGCCTTCTCCAGTGATAAAGAGCCAAGAACTTTCTCAAACAACGCTTGCCATATGTTCACGTGAACCTGCACGGGATAAAAATCATAAATCTCTCCTATTATTCCGTTGTGTGTGTGTGTATGAGAGGTAAATATGGGTAATGGTGGATGGGGCCATTCAGTTCTCTGTTAATAAAATGTTGCTGTGAAAACGATCACAGATGTTCTCGGCCGAGTCTGTAGATAAAATATGTTGTAAACGTTTCACAAAATATTTGAAGAGCAAATATTAGCAAATGAAAATCCACAGAGATCTGGTCTTGGAGACTGTTAATGAATAATTGGGGATCATTAGCGAGTCGTACACCGAGTTATCCTCTTCACTAAAGCATGGGCTGGATTTTAAAATACCATATGTTGCAAATTATACATTAACCAGGAGGATCTGGGTTTCATTTGCATCTTCAAGGCTTCAGCATATCCATCTGCGTCCAATCTGCCAGTCTCACCCAGAAAAAATACAGCATCCTGTCATTATAACATCTAATTGTTTGGGGACTATTCCGTTTATATTTCAACATTCATTTCATTATATGTGTGCAGACCCTATTTAGCACTTTCAATCATTTCCATTTCTAAAACATGCAATAAAAGGTACACATTTCGATTTATTCTGATCCCGACAATGAACGAGTTGAGTGCGCAAATTTTAAACGTTTTCCACATCACTTCTCTTTTTCCAAATCACAATAAAATCTGAACTGTTGGTGTAAAAAAAAAAATTGTCTTCTCTGAGTTCGTGATTGTGAGCAAATTGCTGCTTGGCCAGGTTTCTTGCTGGTTAGATGTTCCGTTATTGCGCGCCCGCTTCGCCCTGATATTGGTGTGCGCGGCCTGTGGGCAAGGTGCGGGAGAGCAATCCCAAGGGCTATAGGACCGCGCGGAATTAAAAGAAAAACACAGCCTCCTTTGGTGCTCCGCTTGGGTACCAGAGGCAGCATCGCGCCGCGGCTCCTTAAAGTGAGCCTGCAGCCTCTCACCCCAACCCCGAAAAAAAATACATTTGACTCTTATATAACCCGTTGTATCAAGTTGAGACCATATTTGTCTTTCTTCCAATGTGATTGTATAATTAGCAGTTTATTTGCGCCAATCATTGCAAAACATGTTGAAAAATACAATGTCCAGACATCTTTAAGAGATGCAGCAGGTATTGCCAGTGATCCAAATATGCTTTAAATGCATCTAAGTATCAATAAACATATCATTCTGATGTGGTGTTTCTCAAATCAGCCGGTGCTCACGGTGCAAAAGTCAGTGCAGGGTTACTGAGTGCTGGAGTGACAGTGAGAGACAGGAGCGGAGTGGATAGTCCTGTTATTATTTAATGACTTGTAACAATGATAGGAAGAATCCAGTTAGCTCATGGTCACTGGTTTTTTGTGGGATTCACCCGACCTTACAATAATCTTTCCCTGTGATCTGAATTTTCACAGACGAGCCACCCAACACATTCGGATAGATGTCATGCTGACCGTGCTGTGTTTAGTTTTCATGGGTTGATACATGGTTTGTGGATGTCAGTTGATTTGGCAGTGTAGAGCACGACCAATAAACTACCGTCAATGAAAATTCAACCCTTTATCTTCCCTCTCATTATCTTGGAAACTCCTCTCAAAGTTTCTCTTGTGTATATATCGCCCCCCCCCCCCCCCCCCCCCCACACACACACACACACAGTCTATCCGAACATCTATTTTACAAAATCTTTTATTTTGTCTGCCTCTATGTTACACAGCCATTTCATTATATGCTGCCATGTACCCGTGTCTTCGTTTACTACATTCGTCTTCCACTCACTCCCACTGTTACACGTGTTCATATATCATGCTTCTCTCGTTCTCTATTACCTATCTCATTCTTTCCTTTGCCCTCTTTCCATTCTCTTTTCATTCCCCTTTCTCTTATTCTATGCCTCTGGCATTTGTTCTTTTCCGACTCTCCCTCGCATTTACTTTCTATTGCCTCTTTTCCTATTCTATCCATTCCCCTTCTCTCATTCACTCCCCATTCTGTCGATCTGATTCACTTTCAGTTCCCGTCCATTTGTTCACTTTCTATTTGCTCTCTCTCATTCTTTCCATTTCCCCACGCTATCATTCACCCTCAATTCCCCTGTGTCTTTTTCATTAATTTCATTTCCCTATCTATCGTTCATTCTTATTTCCCCCTCTCTCAGACACTGTCCAATCCCTCTCTTTCTCTCATAACTTAGTATTTACATGATTTTGCCTACACTGCAAATGGAACTTTGAATTTTGGTTTACACCCCAGAAAACTAAATCTTCAGTGTTAGTGAATGTTGAATCATGGACGGGAGAGTTACGTTATTCAGATAGTAACACATAATCACGGTGCACAATCATTCTGCTTTGATAGTTTTTTTGAAGTATGACCACACCTAAACAGTTCCTCATAATTTAACTCTTTATAGGGACACTACAAATGAGTGAGTATTCAGAAAACAAGACGCTGAAACAATAATTATTACTTTTAATAACTAAATTATGGCTGTTTAAAATATAAATCACATTTCCACACTTGTTCCTCTGACCAAAATCAACATAAGGCTTTTTTGGAACAGGAAATAGTCATTGAGACCATTGAGCAGATCCTTTTTTTGATCAATTTCAAGCTCATTTACCCACCTTCTCACCATATCCCCAAATGCCTTATCCCTCCAGCACCACATCCAATTGCCTCTTCCATCCACTCTTACAGTTCACTTCAATGGCTTTATCTGGTAACTTAACCCATGCATTGTTTTAATGTGTGTCCTGTCCCCTGGGATTTGACCCTTCACTATCCTGAACAATTTGCCGCGATTAACATTGTCTATCCTCTTCATCATCCTGGAAAGATTTCAAAGAGAAGAAACTAAACTTCTTTTAACTTCTCCTCATAACATAGGTTCCCGATAGTTGGGATTATTTGTGTTACTCGCCCTCTGTACCCATTCAAGAGCAACAATATGCAGGAGGGTATATGCAAATAAAATGATTACATTTACTGATGACCTAATTTCTGTGGTCAGGTAATTAGTGTAAGGAAGTCCGATAACATTCAAAAAAGATATGGACAAATTAAGTGGATGGCCAAGGAATAATAGATGAAAGTTAATCTTGAAAAATATAAGGTAGTGCATATTGGTAACTGAAACATGGGATGGCTGCCCTTTTGCAAAGCCAGAAACGGAAAGATGTGATTCTTGACCATTCACTGAATACCTTTCAAAATACTAATGAATAATTTGAAAGCATCCTGAGGATTCCTGATTCTACACCACAATAGAGCACTGTAATGTCATAACATTCAGTGATAGCCCACATTTAAAGTATTGGATGCTCTACTTCCAAAGGCACAATGACAACTTGAAAGATCATAATTCTGGAATGTAAAACCAGCTCACCAGAGGGGACATCATCCAGGTCGTTAAGGTGTTAAAAGGAGCACTCAGTGTCGAAGTAAGCAGATTATTTAATTTACATTGCGATCACAGGACTAGTGGAAATGGGCAAAGATATTGGGGTGTTTTATGCAAGTTGTTGTGATGGGCATGGTTCCATACTGCCACTTTGTTTTCCATCATCATCTTGGGAAGAACCCATAGGAAGAAGGAGAAGTGCAATGAGACCTGGGTGTCCTTGTGCACCAGTCGCTGAAGGTAAGCATGCAGGTGCAGCAGGCGGTTAAGAAGGCAAATGGTATGTTGGCCTTCATAGCGAGAGGGTTTGAGTATAGGAACAGGGATGTCCTGCTGCAGTTGTACAGGGCCTTGGTGAGACCACACCTTGAGTACTGTGTGCAGTTTTGGTCGCCTTATCTGAGGAAGGATGTTCTTGCCATGGAAGGAGTTCAGCGAAGATTCACAAGGCTGATACCTGGGATGGCAGGAATGACGTATGAAGAGAGATTGGGTCAATTGGGCTTATACTCGCTGGAGTTTAGAAGAATGAGAGGGGATCTCATCGAAACATATAAAATTCTGACAGGACAGGACGAACTAGATGCAGGAAGAATGTTCCCGATGGTCGGGGAGCCCAGAACCAGGGGTCACAGTCTAAGGATAAGGGGTAAGCCATTTAGGACAGAAATGAGGAGGAATTTCTTCACCCAGAGAGTGGTGAACCTGTGGAATTCTCTGCCACAGAAGGCAGTAGAGGTCAATTCATTAAATAGATTCAAGAAGGAGTTGGATATATTTCTTAAGGCTAAAGGGATCAAGGGATATGGGGAGAAGGCAGGGACAAGGTACTGAATTTGGATGATCAGCCATGATCGCATTGAATGGCGGAGCAGGCTAGAGGGGCCAAATTGCCTACTCCTGCTCCTATCTTCTATGATTCTATGATTCTATGAAGAGAAAAGGAAGAAGAATTAGAAATGATCAAATGTTCTCAGAGAGTTAAGAGTGCAAGCCAAAGTGGACATCATGCTCTAGCTATGGTGATAATTGAGAAAGTGTTAGGTGACAAACTTGCTCTGGCCTACATCCTGTACGGATTCACACCCAAAAGCATGATTCCTGATGTTAGTGAACTTTGTTTTGCACTCGCTCCAACAGCCTGCTATACAGCATTAACTGTGCTACCCTCACCCATGCAGGAAGGTGGCCTGCTGCTCCAGAGAGGGCCACTGTTCTTTGCTGCACCTCCTGCAGCAGGACATCCAAACGATTCCTCTGCTACTGAGGGAATTCTCCCCAATGACTTCATTGCTCACAATAAGCAAAGCTGAGCACTCCCTGTCCTGACAGTGCCTGTGCTTCTGCTGCCACATAATGCTAATAAAAAGCCCCATACCTTTGGTGAATGCGAGCTCTTTAAGAGCTGGCACCTAGATGGATTTTGTGATTCCTCCCCCACCTGTCCTCCACTCCCCAGTCAATCATAGTATTTGCCAGCTTCCTTGAGCAGGGAGCATGTGGCAATTAGAGAGAGGGTCTACCGACACAAAAATGAGCATGATCAGCCCTCCCTGCTCATGGTGAGGATGTGCCTACATCACAAGCAAGCACGACTCAGATTTTGCTGTGTCAATTACATTTTTATGTAATAAAAACAGAAAATGCTGGAAATACTCAGCAGGTCAGGCAGCATCTGTGGAGAGAGAAACAGAGTTAACGTTTCAGGTCGATGACCCTTCGTCATTTTTATGTGTTTGACTATAGGTGTGTATCGGTGTATGTTTATTTTTTTAATATTAGATGGCAAAACATGAGGATTCAACTGGAAACAGATGTAACAAAGTCAATTGTTTCACAAAATTGACCCTGAAGGATGCCAGGATCACAAAAAGAGTCTACTGGGGTAGCAAGTGGACAAGTCCCATAGCCAGCTGTGCACTCCAGGGATCCTGTTTCAACAATTAATGGTTAAATCTATATTTAAACATATACGCACAATAAATAGGACTCCGAGTGACAACATGGGGAGAAAGCTCCGCAGGCAGAGGGAATGGTGTGTGTGTAGCTTTGTTGCTGGTACTCTGGGTAGGCTTTTTGGATGGATACATAATGTTGAGGTGCTGCTGCAGCTGATGTTCCTGATGTTAACCTGTAGATATGTCTGTTGGAGTTGAAGCGAGTAGCAACATCAGAGTTAGTCTTCCTTCACAGAGTTGTTGACTTGGCCTTGTCAGCACTGAAGGTAGCAACATTTGTCCAACTGCTGTCCAATGTTTGCTTGTACTGTTTCTATTATCATTTATCTTTCAGATGAGTCCTTAGAGAATGGCAAAGGGAGCAATATCAATTTTATGACATCCACAAGCTCACTGATGAAGACAAGCAAAATATTTGTGCCAAGTACACTTCCCTGAAGATGCTGCTGTAAGAGGACAGTTGAAGGTTTCTCATGGCCTGATGTTTTTGCCTTCTGAGGAAGTTATGCATCTGGTTGAATACCTCAAAATTTGCTGCTGATACTAAAGTAAGAGGTTTGGCAAACAGCGAGGAGGACTGCAAAAGACTCCAGGAAGACACAGACAGGTTATCTCAGCATCTTTCATAATTTAGGCACTCCCTCTGCCTGCGGAGCTGTCTCCCCATGTTGTCACCCGGAGTCCTATTTACTGTGCATAAACATTTAAATATAGTCCATTACTTGTTGAAACAGGATCCCTGGAGTGCACTCTTCAACAACAACAACTTGCATTTACATAGCGCCCTCAACGTTGTGTCCCAAGGCAAACAAGGCAGCCAGAAAAAGGCAGTGGGATGCTGGGGTAATTTGTTTTTGATAATAGTGTATAGATTTTATCAGGTTGTTTGGCCAGGACACCAAGAGAGCTCTCTACTTACCACAGGAGCGATTATCAAACAAAATTTGATACCGAGCCACATAAGGAGATATTAGGACAGGTGACCAAAAGTTTGGTCAAAGAGTTAGGTTTTAAGGAGCATCTTAAAGGAGGAGAGAGAGATAGAGAGGCAGAGAGTCTTAGGGAGGGAATTTCAGAGCTGAGAAGATGGTGGCACACAGCAGTGTACCAAATTATGTAGGATACATATCATTCCTTTTGCATATGCATGGGCACCTACTTATCAGTTGAGGTAATATAAATATATGTTGGTAATCTAGGCTGACACATGCAGTACTGAGGGACAGTGCCCTTGTTAGAGGTGCCAACCCTCAGAAGAGACAGTTAAACCCAAATAGCATCTACTTGTTCCTGTGCCTCGGGTGAACATTGACGATCCTGTGTCACTATTCAAAGACAAGTCGAGAGCTCGCTTGGAGTTTTGGCCAAAAAATCTACTAAAATCGATACACTATCACCAAAACATTAACTGATCATCCGTGTGCCTTTAGCTGGCTGCCTTGTTTGCCTACTTAACAACAATTTTTGCATTCCAAAAGTAATGAATTTTGTGAAGAGCTTTGAGATGTTTTGATAAGGAGCTATATAAATGTAAAGTCTTAAATATTCTTTCAAAAACGGAATTCCTAGTTTTATGAACCTCATGGTATCTTGTGATCTGTAGGAGCTTGTGGATTGACCAATGGAGTAATCAGCTATAATCTAATGGTGTCTCTAACCATGTAGAAGATTACAAGAAGAGTGGATTGAGTCAAAGTGAAGAGTCATGTGTTGAACCTGGATAAATATACGCGTGGGAGTGAAATTTTGTCATAATGGATTAGCAATGTTTGGGGTGCATGCCTGAATTCCTGATATATGTTCCCAGTCCATGAAACTCTGCACTGGGGGTCTAAAGACAAAACTGTACTCCATGGAATGTGCCATTTTACACATTAGAAATCACCTACATGTTAATAAAGAACAACCCTTTGCAACTCATGTATCAAACATTTTATGCATGGATTCGCTTAAATGTGCAGTCAGTTACACTCATAATCCTTGGAAACTTAAGTATAGCATAGAACCTTTGCTAAATGATAATTTGCTCCTCCTCAGCTTTTAGGAAATAGATGTATTGGCAAACCTTCATTGAGAGTGGATCTGCAACACCCTGCATATAGATGGATACTAATGACAGAGGGATGCTTGTAATTGCTGGAGCCTGGAAGAAATGAATAGACATTCAGTGCTGAGTGACCATTGCAGACACAGGTAATGCAGGGGATTCACAGAGGGAAATTTCAGGCTTAGGAACATAGGAACAGGAGTAGGCCATTTAGTCCATCGAGCCTATTCCGTGATTCAATTAGATCATAATTGACCGGCATGTTAACTCCATTTACCCGCCTATGCAACTGACGGAATAAATCAGTAAGCATAATTTCGCTGATAATGACATAGACATCACTGCAATATTAATTCTTCTGAAAGAGTAATACCTCAGCCATTAGATTTTATTTTCCCTTTGTTCTCTGCCTACTATTGTATGGTAGCTGCCAAGTTGGCCCCGATTTTAACTCCAGGTGGATTCCCCTCTCAGGCCTGAGTTCAAATTACAGTCGGGTCTCAATGATGACATCGGGCAGCAACATGCATATGTAAAGAAAGACCCCGTTGGCTCCGGGCGCGTGTCTTTGCTGCCTGCTCAGGAGAGCAGGTTAAAATTGCAGATGTTGCGATCATGGCGGCTTTCGGACAGGTAAGAGCCAGGGCGATTTTAACTGCCCACCCGCCAGGTTTCTGTTGAGCGAGTAGGGTTAAAATCGCCCCCAAACACACTACTCAATGATACGTTGCTGCTAAATGGTGATGTGACAAACACAATCAGTATATGGAAGCTATATTTAACTCTACTTCCATTGTGACATTGCACAAATGGATTACATTAGTTTTTGATGTGAAAAGTTGTAGATTGGCTTACTTTAATCAGGAGAGCAGGTAAACTTTAGTCCGGTTCAGCCCTTGATAATTGGTTTAGTTGGCGTTTAGACATTATGCAGTAGTTGAATTAACTACAAAACATACTAATTTACAGTAATGCCAAATTGGGGCCACTGTCAAATCTGAAAATCTGTAACGAATTCTGCTATAGGCAGTAAATGATGACAAAAATGACTGGAGACAGGGTGATTACACCCCTCTTCTCATTTTCCATGTGAAATGCGTTACTATATTAGGTCAGTTTGGAGACTGAAGAGAATAGAAAGAATGGTACAGAGTCAAACAGACTGGCAACTTACTAAGAGAATTGGAAATAGTACCAACTATCATCCAGCAGGATGGCTTGAACATACTTACTCTGTTTGATGACTTATTCACTAACTGGAAGCCATTAGGAATAGCGGCCACCTCCTCCACTGCTTTCCCATCCAAATTAAGATTAACCAAAGTGTTTTTGGTTGAAACACAGTTGAATTGCTTACAGAACTTTTGTTAACTTGTTCAGATTGCTCATCACTGAAATTAGACAAAGTTATCTCCTTATCCTTATGCAGGGAGTATTCATGCAATTCTAATTAACGGTCCACTATATTTGGGAAATGAAATACTGAATGCTTGGCTCTCCAATTCAGCTGATTGCTGGGAATCGATTTTCATTGAGAAATCTCCAACTAAATTTGGGGAGGTGAGGAGAAATGTTTTCACTCAGAGAGCTGTCATGATCTGGAATGCTCTACCTGAAATGGTGGTGGGCCAAATGGCCTCCTTCTGTGCTGTAAGTTTCTGTGATTCTAAAGGCTCATTAATTTCAGCACCTGCTGAGTTGCTCACCAGATGAGGGGTGGGGGGTGGGGGGGGGAAGGGACAGTTGCTTTTCCATGAAGGTTGTGTCCAGACTATGCTCCAGTTTTCTGCCTGGTGGAAATTCTGCTCAGAATTTACAAACATCTGGAAAATTGCTCTTCCCACTCACTCACCCAACATTGAGTTTGGCAACACAGGACCTCTCAGTTTGATAAGTGTTTCACCCTTTGGCATTTTCAACTAAAAACCCTCATGAATCACAAATGAAGTTACTGCAAAGTCTGAAGTCAGGACATGACCCCAACTTGCAAGAATTCATTTTCATTATGCTGCCGATCCATGGCTCAGTATGTTAAAGCCCTGAGTTGCTCTGTCCACTAATAGTTGTATCAAATTGTTCTGGTTGCTAACATTGGCTCAGTTGCTCAAAAATTATCTTGAAGATACCTCTTGTTTACCCATAACAAAAGTAACTGCACAATGTAATTCATTGTATGTGAATCATATCGAAGGTAAGTGTCTTTACAGGTAACACTTGGTCCATGTGATCTCCTGGGCTGGTTTCGATCACCTGAGATGGTCGGAGAAGAATTTTCCAGGGTATTTTTTTCCTTATTGGCCCTGTGTTTACTCTCTGTTTTTGTTTTTGCCTCTCCCAGGAGGTTATGTGGCTGCGGGGGAGGAAGTGTTTAGTCACGATGCTCCGGCCATCATGGTGTGGAGCAGGCTTGATGGACCAGCTGGTCTTTTCCTGTCTGTCAGTTTTGTATGTCCGTATGAACCTGTCTGTGGAGGAGATCACAGTGCAGCCAAAGTGTTACACAGCAGCATTCTGGGCATTCACGAGGGAACCTAAGATTGGCATCAAGACCTCTGTTTGTGAGAGGCTGCACAGCAGATAGCCCAGGAGTTTCCACCTGCTCCAAGGAAGTTTGCACGCTTTCAGATCTGTACAGCAGGCCCCCACACATGCCCGATATTGTTGCCACGTTGTGGAAGCTGCTAAGCCCATCAGCCAAGGGCTGCAGCATCTAACATGCTTGAAATTATTCAATTTTTTGAAAGACATAACAAGGGAAAATAATAAAATCATTAACTTACAACCTCTTTTCCAAAAAGCATTCACCTAGTGCATAACTTTCATCTTCCAAGGGATGTCATGAGTGTGGAAATTGTTTGAGGACAACATTATAATTGGGAGGGAAGGGAAGAGCAAGGAACTATGAACCATGACATTGGGCAAGCTCCTCTACCACAACATCGCCTGCCTCTTCTGTCAAGTTCCTGCTCTGTAGTTCAATTGACATTTCCTCAAACTGGGAGACTTCATGAAGAGTATCGGCTCCTTCTCTGTTGGCTGCTATTTATCTCCTGTTCAATGTCACCTTCTCCTGCAGAAACATAAGGAAACTTTTATTACTTACTGCTGTGTATTGTGCCTGATACGAGCTGAGTCCCATTCTCTGTGCACTTGCAGATACTGCTGCATGGGATCCTTTCAAGTGTATGGAGATAGTTACCAGGGATATAGTCTTGGTCTTAAGTGGTTAAGAGACTCTGATGGCTATCAACGGAGGACATTACATTGTGGTAGGGGGTAGACTAAGCTGTTTCTGGGGGCCTACAAACTTTTGTAATATGTCACACTTACTTTTCCCCTCCTGGTGAGGTCATTAGATTTCTTTGTGCACTCTATCCAAGTTCTGTGGACAGTGCTGTTCACGTTCATAGCCTCAGCCACCTCTTGCCCTTCTGTTGGCCACAGCCTTGAGAACCTTCGGTCCATGGTGGGGAAAAAGATTGACTTGCATTTATATAGCGCCTTTCACAACCTCAGGACATCCCAAAGCACTTTACAGCCAATGAAGTACTTCTGAAGTGTAGTCACTGTTGTAATGTAGGGAAACAGGGTATTTCCACCTTAGCTCCACTTCCTGCAGTAATTGCTCAAGTGCTTCATCATCAAAGCCGGGTACACTTATGTAACCAGTTCTCCTGTCTGACATGGTGAAGGATGTCACCATATCAGCCATTAGTTATTCTTCCTTTGCACTTTCAATTCCTATCTGCAGACAGAAAAAAACTTCTCTGGAACACTCCAGGATTCTTGTTAAGAAGTTGCAGGCTTTCCAAATGATGCACTTTGTTCAGGATATAGCAACTCTTCCACAGGCTATCCCAAAGAAGCTATAAGCTGCCAAAGGCCTTTAAGGCCTGCAGTTGGCACGCCAGGGGGGGAATTTTCCAGGGAGTAAATTTTCCAGGGAGTCAGCGGGCGGGATTGGTGGTGGGTTGGGTGGGAAAGTGTTTTTTTTTGACAGCGGGTCAGGACCCTGCTGCCAACCCGCCGCCATGCACCTTTACCAAATGTCTGGTCTGTCAGCGCTGAGCAGACCTGACAGGCAGTGGCGGGGGAGGCAATTCAGGTCATTATGACCTTGTTAACAGAGGATTAACAACAATTTTGAGCTCACCTTTAGAATTTACCAGCTCGCCAATGGAGTCCATGCTGCTCAGGGATCACGCCTGTTAAGCTGGGCGGGAGTTGAATGGCCATGGAATCATCTCATTACTTGACAGCTTGAAATGTTCTATAAAAGCTCACAGCTGTTCACTTTCCAAGCTCAGAAACGGTTGCTTACTGCATTTGGAAGACAGATTGAGCTTTATGCAGGCTGCAAGTGTTTGGAGCAAATTCTCTATCCAGTGTCACCTCATTGGAACAACCTCTCTCACCATTGACAGATTGCTTCTGTTATCTCAAGTTGACCTGCCATCTATTCCATCAGCATGGGTATGGTTTATGCTCTCTCACCTTGGTCCTCAGAATCTGACCACAATCAGCCGCAACACCAGCATCACCAGGCATACCAGCAGCACCAACAACCACACCAACCTTCTCCGCAATCACCTGATGCTGCACAGGACAGTGGGCATCAGCACCCGATCACATTGCAGCCCGGGACGCCAGGGATGGCCTCACCATGGCCACATTTACTTCACTTGACGCTGCACACCCTGGCTGCCACATGATGCGCCAGGTTGGCACCACCCCACACCAACAACATAAAGCTTCCCTACAATGCCCAAGCCATTACTTTCACACTTATCAGCATTGAGGGAGTCACAGCACCTCGCGTCTCTTCACCGGGAACAAGCGGAAACCAAGCGCAGGCAGCGCAAGGAGCGCACATCAACCCAAGCACCCCACCCATCCGCCCCTTCAACCACCGTCTGCCCCACCTGTGACAGAGACTGTAGGTCCCGCATTGGACTCATCAGTCACCTGCGAACTCATTTTTAATGTGGACGCAAGTCATCCTCGGTTCCGAGGGACTGCCTAAGAAGAAGAAGAATATGGAGGGAGTCATGGGAGAGCCTGGGTGCAGCTGTGCACCTCTGTGCAGAGCTTGGCAGTGTTGGCAGCACCTCAATGCTGTCGAACACTGACAGCAGAAATGTCAAAGTAAATTTGCGCATGGTCCCTTTAAGGAAACTGGATGACCCGCTTCCTTCAATTGGCTGGCAAACGCGCTGGGCGGGCTTAACAAGCCCAATCAGGGGAAAGTCATGTCGGAGGCCGGGATGGAGCCAGCAACGAGGCCGCGACTTGCCACGGACCCGCCCAGGTAGGGGAAATCGCGGCCCAATTTCCTGTTTGTCCACTTCAGTGGTCAATCATAACAAGTGGCACCGGCCCAAAGAATGCCTGCATTATTAAAATTAGTCCCAACAGGAAATCGGGACGATAGGCAAAGTGCACTTCTGGTGCTCCCCAGCACAGGCCCAAGGAAAATTGACCCTGTTGGGCGCCACTCTACAGATTGCTGCACTTCAATGTAGAATGGACGGAGTGTTGACTGACATGATGATTGGAGTCAATATCTTAGTGATACTTAGACGCAGCAATATAGGGGGATATTTCAAACTGGTCTAAATGTAACTGTTTCTGACATGGGGTCACATCTCCAAGTATTTTTGTGGGTAGTGATTGCAGGTAATGGACAGAGGTTGCAGTCATCTATAAAGGAAGTAAAAACAGAAAATGCTGGAAATACACTGCAGGTGGAGAGAGAAACAGAGTTAACATTTCAGGTTGATGACCTTTCGTCAGAACTGGAAAAAGTTAGAGATGTAACAGATTTTAAGCAAGTGCAGGGGCAGGGAAAGCGGGGAGGGGAGGGGAGGAAAGAACAAAAGGGGAGGTCTGTGATAGGGTGGAGAGCAGGAGAGATTAAATGACAAAAGGACATGGTAATGGGAGAACTAATGAAACAAAAGATGGGTCTAGAAGAGGTGAATATCATAGACTCATAGCATGGTTACAGCACGGAAGAAGGCCATTCAGCCCATCGAGCCTGTGCCGGCTCTGTGCAAGAGCACCTCAGCTAGTCCCACTCCCCCGCCCTTTCCCCGTAGCCCTGCAAATTTTTTTCCTTCAGGTACTTATCAAATTCCCTTTTGAAAGCCGTGATTGATCTGCCTCCACCACCCTTTCAGGCAGTGCATTCCAGATCCTAAGCACTCGCTGTGTAAAAAAGTTTTTTCTTATGTCTCCTTTGGTTCTTTTGCCAATCACCTTAAATCTGTGACCTTTGGCTCTCAACCCTTCTGCCAATGGGAACAGTTTCTCTCTATCTACTCTGTTCTGATCCCTCTTGACTTTGAACACCTCTATCAAATCTCCTCTCAATCTTCTCTGCTCTAAGTAGAACAACCCCAAATTCTCCAGTCTATCCACATAACTGAAGTCCCTCATCCCTGGAATCATTCTCGTAAATCTTTTCTGCACCCTCTCTAAGGTCTTCACATCCTTCCTAAAGTGCAGTGCCCAGAATTGGACACAATACTCCAGTTGAGGCCGAACCAGTGTTTTATACAGGTTCATCATAATTTTCACACTTATGTACTCTCTACCTCTATTCATGAAGCCCAGGATCCCATAAGCTTTTTTAACTGCTTTCTCAACCTGCCCTGCCACCTTCAACGATTTGTGCACATATACCCCGAGGTCTCTCTGTTCATGCACCCCTTTAGGATTGTACCCTTTAGTTTATATTTCCTCACATCATTCTTTCTACCAAAATGTATCACTTCACACTTTTCTGCGTTAAATTTCATCTGCCACGTGTCCGCCCATTCCACCAGCCTGTCTATGTCCTCTTGAAGTCTATCACTATCCTCCTCACTGTTCACTATACTTCCAAGTTTTGTGTCAACTGCAAATTTTGAAATTGTGCCCTGTACACCCACATCCAAGTCATTAATATATATCAAGAAAAGCAGTGGTCCTAGAACCGACCCCTGGGGAACACCAATGTATACCTTCCTCCATTCCGAAAAACAACCGTTCACCACTACTCTCTGTTTCGTGTCACTTAGCCAATTTCGTACCATGCTGCCACTGTCCCTTTTATTCCATGGGCTTCAACTTTGCTAGCAAGCCTATTATGTGGCACTTTGTCGAATGACAGCAATAGAATCATTATCAGCAGCTGTTGTCCAAAAAAATGGGGGCAGAGGTTATGATCTGAAATTGTTGAACTTAATGTTGAGTCCAGAAGGCAGTAAAGTGCCTAATCGAAAGATGAGGTGCTGTTGCTTGAACTTCCGTTGAGCTTCATTAGAACAGTGTAGGAGGCCGAGGACAGAGAGGTCAGAGTCGGAGCGGAGCGGAGAATTAAAGTGACAGGCGACCGCAAGCTCAGGGTCACGCTTGTGGACTGAAGGGAGGTGTTCCGCAAAGCGATCACCCAATCTGCGTTTGGCCTCCCCAATGTAGAGGAGACCGCATCGTGAGCAGCGAATACAGTATAGTAAATTGCAAGAAGTACAAGTACATCGCTGTTTCACCTGGAAGGAATTGTATGTCCATAGTGAAAAGGAGACGGTTGGGGCCAGGAAACTTGACACTGTTATAGTGGCGGAGGGTGTCGGAAGAGTTGCGGATAAAGGTAGGAAGAGACTGGACAAGGGGAGAAAAAATGGTTGAGATAGGAAGAAATCAGTTCCGTGGGGCAAGAACAGCTGAAACGATGGGTCTACTAGGGCAATCCTGTTTGTGGATCTTGGGAAGGAAGTAGAAGTGGGCTGTGTGGGGTTGGGAGACTATAAGGTTGGAGGCCGTGGAGGAAAGATCTCCAGAGAAGATGAGGTCAGTGACAGCCTAGGAAACGATGGTTTGATGTCTGATGGTGGGGTCATGGTCCAGGGGGAGGTAGGAGGAGGTGTCAGAGAGTTGGCGTTCAGCCTCCGCAAGGTAGAGGTTGGTTTGCCAAACAGCAACAGCGCCACCCTTGTCAGCAGGTTTAATGACAATGTTAGGGTTGGATCGGCGAGAACGGAGTGCTGCAAGTTCAGAGGGAGGTAGGTTGGAGTGAGTGAGGGGAGCAGAGAAATTGAGACGGCCGATGTCACGCCGGCAATTCGCAATGAAAAGATCTAGAGAGGGTAAGAGGCCAGAGGGAGGGGCCTAGGTGGAACGAGAATTCTGAAGACGGGAGAAAGGGTCTGCCATGCAGGGGGTAGATTCCTGGCCAAAGAAGTGGGCACGGAGTCGAAGGTGACGGAAGAAGAGCACAGCATCATGCTGAGCTCGAAATTCATTGAGGTGGGGGTGTAAGGGGATGAAGCTGAGGCCTTTGCTGAGAACTGATCGTTTGGGGTCAGAGAGGGGAAGATCAGAGGGGAAAGTGAAAACACGGGAAAAGGTGAGATTGGAAGGAGGGATTGGGTCAGAGGAAAGTGAAGGGAAAGAAGGATCCGGAGGAGCGTTGGTATCCAAGTGTCGTTGAAGCTTGTGTTCCTTGACACCTGAAAGGAAGAAGAAACGTTTTTTGTTAAAGTGTCGGATGAGGCGATGGATGAAATGGAACTACAGACCAGGACATCTTTCAGATAGAGCGAGTCGGTGCTGCTGAAGAGAAAGGTTGAGAGCGTGCATGCAGCAGCGCATGGCGTTGAACGTGGATCTCAGGAAGCAGCAAGAGCAGTAGGTGAAGGAACGCTGAATATCATGCGGATATCTGTAATCATGGGTGGATCTGAAACATGAGGGTGGAATTTCAGTTGGAATCTGCATGGACTAAGTTGGAGCCGGAGACAGTTGCTGAGGAAAGAGATGTGGCTGTGAAAGCGAGTTTTGGTAGATACCTGATCAAACACGAGAAGGGAAACAGAAAGAAATGAAGGTGAACAAGGTAAAAGAGACAAACGGAAATCCCATCGGAGAGAAGAGAAGAACTTTTTCAAGGTAGCCTTTCCTGAAAGAGAAGTGGAAGTGAATTAAACATGAATACGGCTTTGAGATAGAGTGATTCGGTGCTGCTGAAGAGAGAGGTCGAGAGCGTGCATGGGGCGGCGCTGAGTGTGGATCTCAGGAAGCGGCGTCTGCAACTATAAAGGAAGGTTTCTTTGAAGAGTTTAACTGTGATTTCACACTGGCATCTCAGCTGGGTGGATGAGGAACTTGAAATACAAAGCTTGGGATATCACAGATATTGGTTTTCAGGTCACCTATTTGTCTATGCTGATAGCACTAGCAACATATCATTGGAAGTCCCAAAGGGACACATGAAGCTTACTGTGGAGATGGCTCAACACATTCCTCACTCAATGCACAAACATCTGACAGTGCTGCTGGTCACTGCATTGTTTTTATGCCATTACGTAGTTGAAAATTCTTTCTCTTCCCTGGCTACAGGAGAATAACTTCACAAAACAACACGACAGAAAAGTGTTTTGCAAAGTATTTAAAGCATAGAAACAGGCCATTTGGCCCAACTGATCCATGCCGGTGTTTATGCTCCACACGAGCCTCCTCCCACCCCTCTTCATGAAACCCCGTCAACATTTCCTTCTATTCCTTTCTCCCTTATGTGTTTGTCTAGCTTCCCCTTGAATGCATCTAAACTATTCGCCTCAGCTACTCTTTGTGACGGCGAGTTTCACATTCTAATCATTCTCTGGTAGTAAAGAAGTTTCTCCTGAATTCCCTATTAGATTTATTAGTGGCTATCTTATATTTATAGCTTCTAGTTCTGGTCTTGTCTGCAAGTGGAAACATCTTCTCTATGTTTACCCCATCAAACCCTTTCATAATCTTGAAGACCTTTATCAGGTCACTCCTTAGTTTTCTCTTTTTTAAAGAAAAGAGCTCCAGCCTGTTTCATCTTTCCTGATAGTTATAACCTCTCAGTTCTGGTATCATTCTAGTAAATCTTTTTTGCACCTTCTCCAGTGCCTCTATATCCTGTTTATAATATGGGGACCAGAACTGCGCACAGTACTCCAAGTGTGATCTAACCAATGTTCTGCACAAGTTTAACATAACTTCTCTGCTTTTCAATTCTATCTCTCTAGAAATAAACCCCAGTGCTTTGCTTTGTTATGGCCTTACTAACCTGTGTCGCTACTTTTAGTGATCTGTGTATCTGTACCCCTAGATCCTTCTGTTCCTCTATCCCATTTAGACAGTTATTTTCCAAGGAGTTTTGGAGATAAAGTGGACACAGCTCCAAAAATTAAAAGTGAGGATTATCACAGCTTGTGAGGTGGGAGAAACATTGAAGCTCAAAGCTTTTAAAGCAGCAAACCCTGAACTCAACGTGTGGAGTTAAGTGAAAGCAAAGATCGGAAGGCGATATTGGAATTGAGAGGGAGGGAGCAGTGGAAACCAGCACTGGAATCAAGAGCAGCAGGAACTGGAACTGGATTAAGGAAGGAGCAGCCAGGAGCTGTCACTGGACTTGGGAAAGAGGGATCATGGACTTAGCGGGAGCAGCAGGCATTGGATTCAGGAACTAGGAGGAAGGGAACAGTGAGAATTGGCATTGGATTCAGAAGGAAGGAATGGAGTAGTGGTAGGCAGCAATTAACTTTAGCCTTTGCTGATAGATCTGACTGAGGATAGGTTTTAGAGAGTAATTTTCAGAGGCGAAAATAACAGCTGAACCCAATCCTGTTCTCTACATAACAATTCCTTCCAGCACTAGCCACATGCCAATCAAGAGCAGGGACCCTGGTTTACTTTTCACCTCTTAATCCGGAGCTCTGGGGCCAATTGTAGCGTGAAAATTGTCGTCACATCTGAAATCAGCACAGTCTTGGGATTGAACTTGTCACCTTCCTAGTCTGCATGGTTCAGTTGAACCCAGGCAACACACTTCGTAGTGTCATAGTATGATACACAGCACAGAAGGAGGACATTCGGCCCATCGTGCCTGTGCCGGCTCTTTCAAAGAACTATCCAATTGGTCCCACTCCCCTGCTCTTTCCCCATAGCCCTGCAAATTTTTTCCCTTCATGTATTTATCCAATTCCCTTTTGAAAGTTACTATTGAATCTGCTTCCACCGCCCTTTCAGGAAGTGCATTCTAGATCATAAAAACTTTCTGCATAAAACTTACTCATTGGGGCAGGACGTGGAGTGATGTTCATTGACAATATCACAAACTTCTCTCGTCAGCCTGGCAGCACTCTTGCCTTGGAGCCATAAGGTTGTGAGTTTAAACGTCACTCCAAGGCTTGAGTCTGTAATCTAGCCAGAGCTTCGGGGCAATACGGAGGAGTGCAGCATCGTTGGAACATTAAACTGAGCCTCCGTCTACTTGTTCAGGTGGATGTTAAAGATCTCATGGCACTATTTGAAGAAGTTCTCCTGGTGACCTAGCCAGTGCTCCCCCTCCCTCAACAAACACCACAAAAATCTGATCAAATATTGATTCATCTCATTTACTGTTTGCGGGATCTTGATTTGTGCAAACTGGCTGCCATATTGCCTATGTAACAGAAGTGACTCCTCTTCAAAAAGTAATTCATTGCTTGTGCAGTGCTTTGAGATGTCCTGAGGACATGATAAGGTGCTACATAAATACAAGTTTGTTTTCTTTCTTTCTCTCTCTCTCTCTTTCATTAATGCCAAGTCATTACTTCCTGGTACAGGCTATTGGAGCCAGAACACATATCTATTCTCCACTCTTGTCAACGTGAATGCCCCTCTGA
Organism: Squalus acanthias; assembly: GCA_030390025.1. Classification (NCBI taxonomy): domain Eukaryota; kingdom Metazoa; phylum Chordata; class Chondrichthyes; order Squaliformes; family Squalidae; genus Squalus; species Squalus acanthias. The sequence continues at coordinate 132,032,682 of CM059434.1, forward strand.
AGAATGAAGTTTTGCATCATATAGCACACAACAAAGAAATGATGAACCACATATGACAAAGTACTACCAAGGATAGGGCTGCCAATCCTCCAGGACAAATTGGAATCTCCAGGAATTAATCACCTGGACACTGCTGCGAGCAACCCAGGAGAAAAATCATAGGATATTAAAAAAATGGTGTGTATTTTTGTCATTTTCTTTGAACACTTTTGTTTATGAGTTATAAAAATATTGGAGATGTGGAAAAGGGGCTTTTTGACTGGGCAGGGTGGCTGAAGGTCATGTGATGAAACCTCCAAGAATACGACCAAGCACAGTTGACAACCTTGTAATAGTTGCCTTATCATCAAGTCTGTAGAATTTTGTCATTGGTTGCATTTATGTTCTGCTGGTTTTCGGAGATGATGTAAATGAGTCATGAACTATAGTTTCAAGCTATGTCCATGGTCCCAAAAAGCCAGTCTTGCAGTATGTTGTTCCGTTCAAATAAGCAAAAGATGGAAGACTGTTCAGGATGAGGAAGTCATGTGTTGACCGTGGTATTTTGTAATCACTAAGAGCATCATTTTATGGGCATTGTGCATCTTCACTGATTGTCTGGTGATGTCCATATGTCGAGGGTAGTGCAATCTACCATATACTCTGGGAAAGCCTGCAATGCCATGAAATATGTACTGTGTGGGTAACTGTTTCCTTTTAGAGAAAGAAATTAATCAGCCAGTCCTCTGGGACAGTGTAGCTGTCATCTCCTTAATGCAAGTTTACATGATGATTCGACTAGTACAATTATAATCTCTTCATGGTGCCTCAAGCAAACATTTTTACGAGTCTGAAGGGACTAGATAATGTAGACCAGAACAAGTTATTTCACCTTGTCCAGAACAGGACAACCAGAGGACATGGCCTGCGCTTGAAGGTGTAGGCTTCGCAAAATCCCCCAGAAACTTGAAAAGAACCCTAAAGGGGGTGAGTTTTGGATCTGAACACGAATTTGGAATGATGGGACCTAAATGAAAGAATTTGAGGTCAAAACCTCAGTTTTGGACATTTTTAAGGACCAGGGAAGAAAAACCCTGAGGAAAATGACTTTTGGATGATAAGACACCTTTTTAAAAAGGAGAAGTCGCACAACACCAGGTTATAGTCCAACAGATTCATTTAATTTTACAAGCTTTCAGAGCTTTCGCTCCTTCCTCAGGTAAGTTAGCAGTGAGAGAATCTCCCAGAATTCACAATTTAAACACAGACAAAATCTATTCAAATCTTTCCCTACATCAAAGACATACTAAGAGCACAGCCAAGACAATGAGATGTGTCCCAGGGGGTCCAACGTGTCAAACCACCTGCTGGCTGCATATCCTGTCAATTTGTGTTGGTTCTTGTGTTAGTCTTTTTTAAAAAAAAAACACCTGGGAAGACCGGCCATGATGTCAAGTCACGTTCTGTATCGTGACATGAACCCGATATCGCGATTGAGGCCATCCTCATGAGTGCGGAACTTGGCTATCAGTTTCTGCTCTATGATTTTGCGCTGTCGTGTATCCCGAAGGCCGCCTTGGAGAACGCTTACCCGCAGAGCCGAGGCTGAATGCTCCTGGCTGCTGAAGTGTTCCCCGACTGGGAGGCAACCCTCCTGCCTGGCGATTGTTGCGCGGTGTCCGTTCATACGTTGTCTCAGTGTCTGCATGGTCTCGCCGATGTACCATGCTCTGGAGCATCCTTTACTGCAACGTATCAGGTAGACAACGTTGGCCGAGTCACATGAGTATATACCGTGTACCTGGTGGGTAGTGTCCTCACGTGTGATGATGGTATCTGTGTCCATGATTTGGCATGTCTTGCAGCGGTTGCCGTGGCAGGGTTGTGTGGTGTCTTGGTTGCTGTTCTCCTGAAAGATGGGTAATCTGCTGCGAACGATGGTACTTTTGAGGTTAGGCGGCTGCTTGAAGGCGAGTAGTGGAGGCGCAGAAACTGATAGCCAAGTTCCGCACTCATGAGGATGGCCTCAATCGCGATATCGGGTTCATGTCACGATACAGAACGTGACTTGACATCATGGCCGGTCTTCCCAGGTGTTTTTTTTTTAAAAAAGACTAACACAAGAACCAACACAAATTGACAGGATATGCAGCCAGCAGGTGGTTTGACACGTTGGACCCCCTGGGACACATCTCATTGTCTTGGCTGTGCTCTTAGTATGTCTTTGATGTAGGGAAAGATTTGAATAGATTTTGTCTGTGTTTAAATTGTGAATTCTGGGAGATTCTCTCACTGCTAACTTACCTGAGGAAGGAGCGAAAGCTCCGAAAGCTTGTAAAATTAAATAAATCTGTTGGACTACAACCTGGTGTTGTGCGACTTCTCATTTTTGTCCACCCCAGTCCAACGCCGGCATCTCCACATCATGACCTTTTTTAAAAAGGGCCATTGGGTAAACCTGCAGTCACAGAAACACAGGCTGCAGGAAAGGGTGTGGTGAGGCAGTGGACAGCTTTTGGGTATTGGGACCGAGCCAACCTGTCTGGGAGATGTTTGCACTGCAATCCAACCAAGGAGGAAGAGCCTCACCCAAAACCTCACAAACACATCCAAAAAAAATGAATAAACCAAGACCCTTTTGAAATCCCCAGGTCCAAACAGAATTCCTAACAATAAAACGTCTAGCACACAGCTTCACAGCCCATCATCCCACCAAAACCAATTAGCCAAGTATCTACAGGAACAGACTTAATGAGCCCGCCAAAACCTAAAACAAAGGGGGCAAGATTTGGCGCGTAGATAAAGGCCCTGTCTAAATGGGAGACATCAGAGGCCATCAGGACAAGTTAACATAAAGTTAAAGTCATCAGACTTAACGAGCCCGCCAAAACCTAAGACAATAGAATAAACAGGCCTCAACTGAAACCTAAATCACTTCAACACGAAACCGATTTAGTAAAATGGTTTTGGCGCGAAAAACACAAAGGCCTGGACAGTATAATTGAGGGCCTAATCCCCCAAGAAGCAGCGAGTTGCACAGACGGGTGAGCCACACGACACGAGCAGGAGGAGAGACCAGCAGCCAGGCCACGAGGCAGGCAGACCCGAGGCGAGATCGGAGACAGGACAGACAAGGCCAGGCAAGGGCTAGAACTGGGACCACGAGCTGGGAGCGAATCGGCATCGCTCAACATACGGTCCAGCTCTAGCAGACACTAGCCAAGGCCACTGGAAGCTGGGAGCGAGTCGGCATCGCTCAACACACGGCCCAGCTCCAGGAGGTACCACCCCGACAGGCCTCCAACGCAACGAACCAACAACAAGAGCCGCCAAGGGCTCCACGAGGCAAACCGACACTTGAAGGTACCGCGGCAACCAAGGCCCCGCACAGCAACCAACCACCAGGCGACACCGAAAGACCAACACCAGGAAAACCCGAAGACACGCAAGTTTCCACGCTACAAACTATTCCTGACTTACCCCTGGGTAAGACTGGTGAGCATTATCCCTGATCCTCTGGAATTAAACCTAGCTAGGCAGTGGGATTGGGAGGGATAAGGGTTTTTGTATATTGTAATTCTCACTCGCCTGTACCGTGTGATCCCCAACCTGTGTTTAAGCATTAAGTGTGTTTTAAGTTTGTTACCCTTTCTTTAATAAAAGTCAAAACTCTTTCATCAAAACCTGTTGTCTACTGCATCTTTGTTCACAACCCCCCAAATAAGTCCAAGGTCTAGAACCAGGGGCGTGGGAGCGATTCGAACCGCTCACTGAGTCAGAGGTGAACCTGACCCCCACACACCACCCCCTACAAAGGGGGGTAAATTCAAAACTAATCTGTGGATGCAATGTTTCAGTGAGCGAGTGGTTAATCTATAGAATAGGCTCTCTAGGTAGATGGTGGAAGCAGTTCGTATTAATTAATTCAAATGCAAATTAGATAGATTTCTTTCAGAAAACAACATTTTGAGATAATCCATCACTTCTTTGGCATCAATGAATGGATCCAAGTACAGATACGGACTCATCATCACCACGATCTGTAAGTATATGGTGAGGAACAATGCAATCACATTCAAAAAGATTTTTATCCCATTACATCCATTATAAACCTTTCAATGGATTTCTTATTTATGCTGGTTTCTGGTTCTGCATGTTCCTTTGCTCTTGTAGAATTGGGTAAGTACCTGGTGAAAGGTTTGACAGATGGGTGTAAGAGGTCTGATGGGATGTTAATTCTTAGACACTGAAATCAGTCAGATTGACCACTGTGGTTTTGTTCTGCTCCTGTACATAATACCAAAACCACCTTTTAAAAAAATCCTCTCGTGGTCCCGATTGTCTTACCATATAGCTCAGTGGGACAGCACGCGCGTCTCAGCCGTGGCTCAGTTGGTAGCACCCTTGCCTGAGTCAGAAGGTTGTGGATTCAAGCCCCACTCCAGAGACTTGAGCACAAAAATCTAGGCTGACACTCCAGTGCAGTACTGAAGGAGTGCTGCATTGTCGGAGGTGCTGTCTTTCAGATGAGACTTTAAACCGAGGCCCCATCAGATCTTTCAGGTGGATGTAAAAGATCGCATGGTACTATTATCCCTTAATCAACATCACCAAAAAAAACAGATTATCTGGTCATTATCACATTGCTGTTTATGGGAGCTTGCTGTGTGCAAATTGGCTGCTGTGTTTCCCACATTACAACAGTGACTACACTCCAAAAAAAAAGTACTTCATTGGCTGTAAAGCACTTTGGGATGTCCAGTGGTCGTGAAAGGTGCTATATAAATGCAAGTCTTTGGGGGAAAAATTCAGTTGGTTGCGCCTCCCGTTAGCGCCTTAAGAGGGCGCTAATGGGGCGCAAAGCATCTAGCGCCCGGGCGTGGTGATGTTTGCGCCGCTCGCGAAATTAACTAGACATTTTCCGGCGGCGCTAAACACTACCGCCACGATCTCCTGCGCCGGCAGATCATGACGTCAGTCGAGTGCGCAACGCCCCGGTATCGCCCCGGAGCGGATATTGAGTGGCGCCCCCTGCCTTACCGCCTGCCGCTAGCAACGACAGGTTGAGGGGAGCGTTTTGCAGTCATGAAGGGACTGGGGGAGCGCTATTTAAAGGCGACCGCTTCCTGCCTTTTATTGTTGGTGACATTTTTGAACCACGCATTCTGAGAGAGAGAGAGACTTCTGGAGAGATTCAACGCTGTGTGAAGGAGTTTTGGGTACTGAGCAGCACTTTGCAGGTTCATTTTGATTTGCCCTTCCTTGTATCGATTTAGAAGAGACTGTGGGGGCTGTACTCTGAGCTCTTTCCCTGGTGCTCTCCATTGTTCTTTCCAGCAGATTTGATGTACAGGTCTCTCCAGGCCGAGATTCAAGGCTGCAATGAGCAGGATGTGGATGGAAAGCAAGATCAACCCTCCCCTTTAAGAACTGGCCGGCGCCATTGTGTGTGTGTTCCATTGCTGACTGAAATCACATGAGCTTCGCCAGCGCTCTGAGTTAGCGCCTCGCTCCTCGGCCTTTGCGCCTTAAGACAGGTGTGAAGCGCCTGATTTAGCGGTCCAATCACCTCCAGGGGCGATAAAAGTCAAGTTTGCAGTCGGAGGCGATAATTAGCGCCAGGCGCTAATCTTTGCGCCCGGCCGATAATTGCGCCCCAAATGGGGCGATACTGAATTTCTCCCCCTTTCTTTTTTATAAATAACATTTACAGAACACAGTATATCAGTAATTTGAGACATCATACGTGGTAAGTATAGCATGCTTAGTAGGAACCTATGGTTCCCAAAGCTCTCCACCACTGGGGGTTTCCTCGTGTCATGTCTGGGTCTGTTGTAAACTAATTTATAGAGATTGATTGCTATGATTAGTCAACAACTTCATTAGCATTGTATCATGCGACTGTTAGGATGGTGCATTCAAAGTTGCGAATCAGATGTGTCTGAGCAATAGGAGGCCTTTCAAGTAATCAAAGGGGTAGATTTTGAACTTGCCACCTGGGCATAAAATTGGTGTTGCAAATTGGCCACCTCTTATAGAAACTGCTCGTTTTTCATTCCCGTTGAAATCAATGGACCACAGAATGCCTGAAGACTATAAACACTCACAGTACTGTAAGCAATCCAACCCCATTACCACCTTGAACCTGATAGCTCTCCTCTAACTGCTTCCTTGCCCAATGCCTCACCAGTGTGTTTTCCAAAGGGTTATAGAGCTGCCTCCTCATGTCTACTCAGGTGCCTGCTGGTTGCCGTTCCTCCACCCGTGGCACTCCTTTGCCTTTGGTTGTGCGCATGCTTCTCCTTTGCAAAGAACAAATAGATTTAGACATGCTGCTGATTAATTGCCAATGTTATTTCACCCAGGTGTCTTCATACGGCCCGATTGCCTGCCTCTCTTCTGCGGCTATGTTCGCGCCCGGGTGGCCCTGGAGATGGAGCACGCGGTGTCCGCTGGCACGCTTGAGTCCTTTCGAGACCGGTGGGCGCCGTGGGGACTGGAGTGCATCGTCTCCCCGGAGAATATAATTTTGATTTAATTTAATTTAATTTGATTTGATAAGTTTTATTTAAAGTTATTTTAATTTACAGACATTTGGTTCAACAAAAGAGGACCCAGGTGTCTATAGACATTCCCTTGTTATAATGCTATCAGGTGAAAACAATGGACTTTCACTCAAATACTGCAGGGAAAGAAAAGAATTTGCATTTATACAGCGCTGTTCATGACCTCAGGACATTCCAAAGCACTTCACAGCCAATTAACTACTTTTGAAGTGTAGTCACTGTTGTAATGTAGGTAACATCGCAGCCAATTTTCACACAGCAAGGTCCCACAAACTGCAATGAGATAATGACCAGATAATCTGTTTTAGTGATGTTGGTTGAAATGTGATATGGGACACTGGACTGGAATGGTAGGGCAGGAGATGTGGCCATCAGAGAGATGTGAGGGTATGTTGTGCACAATAACTATCTCACTAGCCATTTCTTTTACACTTAGGGGGCAATTTTGTGACCGGGGGCGCGTTGGAGGCAGGACTGCTGCTTGTCAGATCGATGTCCTGCCTCCATCGATTTGTGGCCAACCCACGCTATTTTCCCTTGATTGACCTTGTTAAGCCCGCCCAGCGGGCTTAGCAAGCCAATCAAGGGAAAGCCAGTTGCAGAGCACGTCAACGTATGATGTTTCATCTGTCAAAAGTTTTTCAAAGCTGTCAAACACTGACATTCTCTGCAGTTTGATGAGGTCTTGAATACAAGACCCCATCAAACTTCTTTCTTTCACAGAATTGAGATGGTTGTTGTATCTGTGAATGCAACAGCCACCTGTCAATCCCAACACGGAGGTGCGAGACTCTCCGCATACAAACCGACTGAAGCCTGCAGGAAGAAACAAAGGTAAGTACACTTTTAAAAACACTTTGCACTTACCTCAGATACTCACCTCTCCACTCTTGCACCCATCACTTACCTTCACACCACACTTTTGCACCGCCCCCCCCCCGCCCGCCCCCCGCAGACCCAGTACTCGCCTTGCTGAGCTGGCGTGTTTTGGAGCCTTCGGCAAGCCCGCACTTGTGAGGGCAAAAAGGGGATAATCCTATTTTCTAGCTGTTAACTACCTGTTAACAGGCAGTTAATAGGCTTTAATTCATTCCCGCCTCCAAGGAGACGGGACCCGGCACGGGACGGCTACCCGCCTCCTGGGAAGATGACATGGAGGCGGGTTGGGCACCGCCCCCAAATTCTGCCATTTTCCCGGCAGTCCCGCCTCCATACCCGCCTCCCCAGGGCTGGCAAAATCGCCCCCTATGTGGCCATGGATGGTGTGGAGGTGAGTCATGCTTCTGGCATTATTCCTGTGTCTGCATGGGCACTTGTGTCTTCACTTACCTTGACCAACCTGGTGAGATCATTAAAACATATGCAGCACTGAATTGCCATTCATGGGATAGAAACATAGAAGCATAGAAGATAGGAGCAGGAGTAGGCCATTTGGCCCCTCGAGCCTGCTCCGCCATTTAATGAGATCATGGCTGATCATCCAAATTCAGTACCCTGTCACTGCTTTCTCCCCATATCACTTGATCCCTTTAGCCTTAAGAAATATATCTATCTCCTTCTTGAATATATTTAATGAATTGGCCTCAACTGCCTTCTGTGGTAGAGAATTCCGCAGGTTCACCACTCTCTGGGTGAAGAAATTCCTCCTCATCTCAGTCCTAAATGGCTTACCCCTTATCCTTAGACTGTGACCTCTGGTTCTGGACTCCCCCGCCATCGGGAACATCCTTCCTGCATCTAGTCTGTCTAGTCCTGTTAGAATTTTATAAGTTTCAATGAGATCCCCTCTCATTCTTCTAAACTCTAGCGAATATAAGCCTAATCGACCCAATCTATCTTCATACGTCATTCCTGCCATCCCAGGTATCAGTCTGGTAAATCTTCGCTGCACTCCCTCCATGGCAAGAACATCCTTCCTCAGATAAGGTGACCAAAACTGCACACAATACTCAAGGGGGGAGAAATTCAGTATCGCCCCATTTGGGGCGCAATTATCGGCCAGGCGCAAAGATTAGCGCCTGGTGCTAATTGTCGCCTCCGACTGCAAACTTGACTTTTATCGCCCCTGGAGGTGATTGGAGCGCTAAATCAGGCGCTTCACACCTGTCTTAAGGCGCAAAGGCCGAGGAGCAAGGCGTTACCTCAGAGCGCTGGCGAAGCTCATGTGATGTCAGTCAGCAATGGAACACACACACAATGGCGCGGGCCAGTTCTTAAAGGGGAGGCTTGATCTTGCTTTCCATCCACATCCTGCTCATTGCAGCCTTGAATCTCGGCCTGGAGAGACCTGCACATCAAATCTGCTGGAAAGAACAATGGAGAGTACCAGGGAAAGAGCTCAGAGTGCAACCCCCACAGTCTCTTCTAAATCGATACAAGGAAGGGCAAATCAAAATGAACCTGCAAAGTGCTGCTCAGTACCCAAAACTCCTTCACACAGCGTTGAATCTCTCCAGAAGTCTCTCTCTCTCTCTCTCAGAATGCGTGGTTCAAAAATGTCACCAACAATAAAAGGCAGGAAGCGGTCGCCTTTAAATAGCGCTCCCCCAGTCCCTTCCTGACTGCAAAACGCTCCCCTCAACCTGTCGTTGCTAGCGGCAGGCGGTAAGGCAGGGGGCGCCACTCAATATCCGCTCCGGGGCGATACCGGGGCGTTGCGCACTCGACTGACATCACGATCTGCCGGTACAGGAGATCGTGGCGGTAGTGTTTAGCGCCGCCACAAAATGTCTAGTTAATTTCGCGAGCGGCGCAAACATCGCCGCGCCCGGGCGCTAGTTGCTTTGCGCCCCATTAGCGCCCTCTTAAGGCGCTAACGGGAGGCGCAACCAACTGAATTTTTCCCCCAAGGTGTGGTCAAGGATGGCTGAGTTGGCACCGACCACCACAGTGCCTGAACCTTATCTTTCTGGGGCTTTATTCCCTGGGTACCAACGTGCTTTTGTCTTCTTGCCCTTATCTTAGCCAACATGATGTCTGAAAATCCTGGGACTTTGGTCATTGCAGACCCTCCAAATGTTGCTTCTCCTTCTGCCATTCCAAATATGTTGTCAGGTCCAGCTCTCTTTCTCTCCTTCTCATCCAACTGTTATGCTTCTGGCCCTTCAAGTTGCAGCAACCTTTTAACTGCTGCAGCTAGACCAGACTTCACTCTCTCCCTCCCAGTGGCAGACAACCAGTCAGGAGTACAATTTCTGCTCTAAATCTGCCTTGTATACTAAATAAGGCCCCCCAAGGAAAATGCAGTCAGGCGTTGGTGGGATGATGCGGGTGGGCGGAATTCCTGCCCAAACATGTGTCTGGTGGGCCCAGGCAAATCTAGTCCTTTCTGTTTGCTTGTCAGATACCGACTGCTCAATACTGCAGAAAGCCTAGAGGAGAATAAAAAGTGCAGGGGTGAAATTAAAAAGGAAATTAGGAAAGCATAGAGAGAGCATGAAAAAATATTGGCAAGTAAAATCAAGAAAAGCCCAAAGATGCTTTATAAATACATAAAGAGCAAGAGGATAACTAAGGAAAGAGTAGGGCCTATTAGAGACCAAAAAGGTAACCTGTGTGTGGAGGCGGAAGATGTGGGTATGGTTCATAATGAATACTTTGTGTCTGTCTTCACAAAAGAGGGGGATGATGCAGACATCGTAGTTAAGGAGGAGGAGGAGTGTGAAATATTGGATGGGATAAACATAGTGCAAGAGAAAATATTAAGAGGTTTACCATCTTTGAAAGTAGATGAATCGTCAAGCCTGGATGAAGTGTATCCCAGGCTGTTCAGAGAACCAAGGGAGGAAATAGCGGAGGCTCTGACCATCATTTTCCAATCTTCTCTGGCTGCAGGCATGGTGCCAGAGAACTGGAGGACTGCTGACGTTGTACCGTTATTTAAAAAGGCAGTAAGCGATAGACCGAGTAATTACAGGCCAGTCAGCCTAACCTTGGTGGTGGGCAAATTATTGGAAAAAATTATGAGGGACAATACTAATCGTTATTTAGAAAGGCACGGATTTATCAAGGACAGTCAGCATAGATTTGTTAAGGGAAGGTCGTGTCTGACCAACTTGATTGAATTTTTTGAGGAGGGTCGATGAGGGTAGAGCGTTTGATGTAATCTACTTGAATTTTAGCAAGGCTTTTGACAAGGCCCCACATGGCAGACTGGTCAGAAAAGTAAAAGCCCATGAGATCCAAGGGAAGTTGGACACAAAATTGGTTCAGTGGCAGGAAGCAGAGGGTAATGGTCGACGGGTGTTTTTATGTCTGGAAGGCTGTTTCCAGTGGGGTTCCGCAGGGGTCAGTACTAAGTCCCTTGCTTTTCGTGGTATAAATCAATGATTTAGACTTCAATGTAGGAGGCATGATTAAGAAGTTTGCAGATGATACAAAAATTGACCGTGTGGTTGATAGTGAGAAGAAAGCTGCAGACTGCAGATATCATTGCACAGGTCAGGTGGGCAGAAAAGTGACAAATGGAATTCAATCCGGAGAAATGTGAGGTAATGCATTTGAGGAGGTCTAACAAGGCAAGGGAATACACACTAAATGGTATGATACTGAGAAGTGTAGAGGAACAGAGGGACCTTGGAGTGCATGTCCACAGATCCCTGAAGGTAGCAGGTCAGGTAGATAAGGCAGTTAAGAAGGCATACGGGATACTTTCTTTTAATAGCCGAGGCATAGAATATAAGTCATGATGCGGAGATGCCGGTGTTGGACTGGGGTGGACAAAATTGAGAGGTCGCACAACACCAGGTTATAGTCCAACAGTTTTATTTGGAATCAGAAGCTTTCGGAGCTATCGATCGCCCCTTCCTCAGGTGAAGTAAAGAAATACAGACTCGACAAAGCATATATAGATAGAGAACAATGCATGTGTACCTTACAATTGCAGACAACTAAATTAAATCATCCTGACTATCTGCCGAGGTGTGATAAAGTTAATCAGGTCAGCCAGGAAGGTACCACATCAAAGACATAGCAAGATACAACTGAAACAATGAGGTGGAGTCGCAGGGGGGTCTAACGTGTCAAAAGCTGCCAGTAAAAAAGTAAAAATTTTCCCAGTAAAAAAGTAAAAATTTTACAGCTTATCGTTTTACATACAGACGGCAGCTTTTGACACGTTAGACCCCCTGTGACTCCACCTCATTGTCTCAGTTGTATCTTGCTATGTCTTTGATGTGGTACCTTCCTGGCTGACCTGATTAACTTTATCACACCTCGGCAGATAGTCAGGATGATTTAATTTAGTTGTCTGCAATTGTAAGGTACACATGCATTGTTCTCTATCTATATATGCTTTGTCGAGTCTGTATTTCTTTACTTCACCTGAGGAAGGGGCGATCGATAGCTCCGAAAGCTTGTGATTTCAAATAAAACTGTTGGGGGTAGAAATTAGGTCGCGCCCCATTTGGGGCGCAAATATCGTCCGGACGCAAATATTAGCGCCTGGCGCTAATTATCGGCACTGACAGGAAACTTCACTTTTACCGCCCCGGGAGGTGAGTGGGGTGCTAAATTAGGCGCTGCACACCTCTCTTAAGGCGCAAAGGCCAAGGAGTGAGGCGCTAACTCAGCGCACGAGCGCAGCGCAGCTGCTGCCAGTTAGCGAGGGAACACAGACACACTGGCGCCGGCCACTTCTTAAAGCGGGGGGGGCCACTTGCTCCCCAGCCACACCCTGCTCATTGCAGCCTTGAATCTCAGCCTGGAGAGACCTGTAATCCATTTTGCTGCCAAGCATGGAGAGGGTGAGAGAACGCGCTCATCGCTTCACCGAGCGGGTCTTGGATGCTCTGGTTGACGCAGTGGAGCGCAGACGTTGCATGCTGTTCCCGGAGAGTGGCAGGAGGCCTTTGCCACGCGAGTTCAGAAGAGTGTGGAGGGAGGTGGCTCAGAGCGTCTCCTCCAGGAGCATGGTGCCCAGGACCCATGTTCAATGCCGCAAAAAGTTCAACGACCTCACTCGGGTCGTCAGGGTGAGTGGCTTTTTCTCAATACCTCTCCATCCCTCCATCTCAACCTCACTCAATGGCCAGAGGGTCTTAAAACCCCAATGCACAACACTCATCCAACACCTATGGCCCTTTCATCAAACACACACACACATTCCACACTTTGCATACAGTAAGGGCTATTCACCTATGGGAGGCACATCAGGCAAGACCATGGCTGTATATTTACTCAGATGCTGTCCTTTTTCTTGCAGGCTAAGCTGGCTCATAATCGGAGACAGCAGCAACGGACGGGTGGAGGGCGGCTTCAGCTGCAACCCCTCAGCGATCTGGAGGAGCGCGTCCACAGGATTGTGGCAAGCCGGGTGATCGGTCCCGTCGCCACTGGAAACGCCGACCCCGTTGTGGACAGCAATGGTAAGGTCATCACCTTTTTGTCCTCTGTCCTTCCACTTGTCCCTCACAACACCAGCCTTTGACACTTTCAATCCAACTTGCTAACTCGCTGCACTTATTCCTCCCTTACTGCCACCCTGTCCTCACGCTAAAGCCACTCTTGTACCTCCCTGCTTTCAGATGGTGATTCACCAGCTGAGGAGACGGGCCCTGAAGCTGCCACTGGGAGTGATGCTGCAGCTGAGGAGGAAGAGGAAGCCGGAGCATCAGTGCCACCCTCTCCCGAGGAAGCCCATGCCCACACTGGGAACACGCCTTCCCCGGAGGGGAGCAGGGGGGAAGGGGCTGATGATGGTGAAGCTCCAGGACCCAGCGGGCTGCAGCAACGCCATGGGGGGGGTAGGGAAGAACGGGGGCCTTCTCCCCAGAGGGAGAGTATGCCAGACACTCCTACTGCAATGGACGCAGAGGAGGAACGGCTGATTGCAGAAATGAACAGCCAGGCGGTGGGCATGCACACTGAGCTCATGGGTGCAGTGGGAAGGGTGCCCGAATGCATTGAAGCACTGGCAAGGAGTGTGGAGCACTTCGCTGTAGCACAGGCGGATGCCACACTAAAGCTTAGTGCTGCAATTCAGTCACTGGCTGCCAGGAACCCATCTGAGACTGCTCTCATGCAGACTCAGATTGAGGCCACACGAGCACTGACTGCTGCCATCCTCGATGGTTCGTGCACATGTCCCCGGGGCTGTCACCGCGCCGCAGCAGGCCAGCAATCTGTTCTCCGGCAAATTGCTCCGGATGCTGAAGTGCTGCCCCGTGGGAGTGCCAGTGTGTCGGGCGAGCAGGGAGTTGCTGTCCTCTCTCACGATGACAGCATTCCTGCTGCCAACACTGTCACTTCTCCACTGCACTTGCCACCGCCTGTAGGACAGACTGCTGCCGCCCATGCAGAGTTGGTGCAGTCTGCAGCCGGGCCCTCCAGGCCCAGAAGTGGTCGAGGCCGTCCTTCAGGGGCATCTGCAGTGTCAGGGTCTGACGAGCAGCAGCCTTCCACCAGCCTTGCTGCAGCCACTGAGGTCCCATTACGGAGGAGCAGTAGGGTTGGAAGGGGGGAAGTGCGCAAGGGAAGGAGATCACCCTCGAAGGGCAAAAAGTAGGAGGTGTGCCAAAATGCTGGTCATTTTTTTATTAAAGGCCGAGGTTCATGGTCCAACTTTTGTTTAGTGTTTTGGACATTATCTCCAGGTTGTGAGAACCAGTTATGTTATTGACTGTTTTTTTGTGTTTATTTCTATGAGTTTGTCATGAGGAATTGACACACACAGAGTTTGTAAAATAAATAAGTTTCTGTATTCAAAATATACATGGCTGGTGGTTGGAATTATTGGTGCCTTGGCCGGCTTAGGGGTTGCGTGCTGGGTTGATTAGTGTTTGTAGCAATGGCAGGGGCCCTAGAAGCGGCTTGCTATTAGTCGTTGACGGACGGCCCTTGCAGTTTGACCATTGTGGGCCGCCCTCCTGCCTTGGTGCTGCTGATGATCATCGTCCTCGTCCTCTTCCTCCTCTTCCTCCTCCTCCTCTGGTGGTGCTACAAGGCCTGGTGGCATTGGCTGGGTCCTGAGGATTGCCATGTTGTGCAACATGCAGCACACGACTACGAAGTTCGAAACTTGCTCAGGCGAGTACTGCAGGGCTCCTCCGGAATGGTCCAGACAGCGGAACCGTTGTTTCAGCACGCCGATTGTGCGCTCAATAATGTTCCTGGTTGCTTGATGGCTTTCATTGTACCGCAGCTCAGCAGGGGTGTTTGGCGTACGGAGCGGTGTCATCAGCCAGGTGCTCAATGCGTACCCCTTGTCCCCCAGAAGCCAACCAACTGGCTGATGCGGTGCCTCGAAAACTTCTGCCACAGTAGTCTGGCGCAGGATGAAAGCATCGTGGCAGCTGCCTGGATAGTGGGCATTGACAGCGAGTATCACCTGTCTGTGGTCACAGACCAACTGCACATTCAAGGAATGGAACCCCTTCCTGTTCCTGAATTCCTCTGCATTCTCTCGCGGAGCACGCAAAGCCACATGCGTGCAGTCAATGGCGCCCTGCACCATGGGGAAGCCCGCTACCCTCGCAAAGCCCAGAGCACGGTCACGCTGCTTGTCTGGGGTCATAGGGAAAGAGATGAAGTCTCGTCTCCTTCTGAAGAGGGCATTGGTGACCTGCCGGATGCAGCGATGCACCGCAAACTGGGAGATATTGGCGAGGTCCCCAACAGCAGCTTGGAATGAGCCAGTGGCGTAGAAGTTCAAAGCCACTGTGACCTTCACTGCCACCGACAGAGACGTCCTGGACCTCAGCTGAGGCTGCAGATCTGGCTGCAGCAGGTGGCAGAGCTCAGTGACCACCTCCTTGCTGAATCGCAGCCTTCGCAAACACAGCTCCTCGGACATATGGATGTAGGAGAGCTGTTCACGATATACCCTGGGAGGGTAAGCTCTCCTGTACATGCGCCTGATGGCCCTCCTCCGTCTGGCCATCATTGCCACTCTCTGTCTGCGTCTCACTATCCTCCGATTCAGCTGGAGCAGGACGACGCCCCCAATCATTGCAGCCCCCATATTCTCTTTGCCAGAAAAGTAATGAGGTGCAGCAACTAAAGTAGCAACAAAGTTAGGATGAACTAGGCAAAACTACCTCACAAAGCGTTGAGTCAATGTAGAAGTCTCTCTCTCTCTCTCTCCGAATCTCTCTCTCTCTCTCAGAACGAGTGGTGCATAAATGTCGACCACAGAAAAAGACAGGAAGAGGTCCCCTTTAAATAGCGCCCCCCCCAGCCCCACACCGATTGATAACGTTCCAGTCTTCCGGTCGTTGGAAGCGCCAGGCGGTAAGGCAGGGGGCGCCACTCAATTTCCGCTCCGGGGCGCCCCAAGGGCGTTGCACCATGGAATGACGTCACAATCTGCGCGCGCAGGTGGTCGCAGCGGTAAGTTTTAGCGCCGCCGCACAATCTCAAGTTAAGTTCTCGAGCGGCGCAAACAGCGCTGCGCCCGGGCGTTAGCGGCTTAACGCCCCATTAGCGCCCTCTTAAGGCGCTAACGGGAGGCGCAACCAAGTGAATTTTTACCCCCTGGACTATAACCTGGTGTTGTGCGACCTCTCAATAGAATATAAGAGCAGGGAGGTTATGCTAGAACTGTAAAAAACACTAGTGAGGCCACAACTAGAGTACTGCGTACAGTTCTGGTCATTACATTACAGGAAGGATATGATCGCACTAGAGAGGGTACAGAGGAGATTGACGAGGATGTTGCCAGGACTGGAGAATTTTAATTATGAGGAAAGATTGAATAGGCTGGGGTTGTGTTCTTTGGAACAGAGGAGCCTGAGGGGAGACTTAATTGAGGTGTATAAAATTATGAGGGGCCTAGACAGAGTGGATAGGAAGGACATATTTCCCTTAGCAGAGAGTCAATAACCAGGGGGCATTAAAGTAATTGATAGAAGGATTAGAGGGGAGTTGAGGAGAAACTTTTTCACCCAGGGGATGGTGGGGCTCTGGAACTCACTGCCTGAAAGAGTGGTAGAGGCAGAAACCCTCATCACATTTAAAAAGTACTTGGATATGCACTTGAAGTGCCGTAACCTGCAGGGCTACGGACCAAGAGCTGGAAAGTGGAATTAGGCTGGATAGCTCTTTTTCGGCCGGCACAGACACAATGGGCTCAATGGCCTCCTTCTGTGCCGTAAATTTCTATGATTCTATGAACTGTGTAGGCATGGTGGAGGAACAGTGCATGAGGAGGCTCAGAGAGGCTGTGAATCAGGTGTGCCATTATAGGGACAGCCATCTCAATGCACTTATAAAGGCACCGAAAAGTCACCTCAAATTTCAATGTCACCGGGTCCTTCTAGGCACCAACAGGAGACATCTCAGAAAACAGGTTGATTGCTTTTTGGACAACTGATGTTCTCCTGCACAATGAAAGATCCATAGGCTTCAAGATAGATTAAAAGTGAATTCAACTTATGAAGTGATTTAGTGCTAGTGAGGTATGTGTTTTGGCGGAGTGTTTCTCCTTGCGTGTCATGAACTTCTCTGGGAGAGGGCAGGAATTTTGGTCTCATTGTTACCTAATGTCTATCATTTTGGGTGAACTTGGTCAGAAACATCACTGGTCTATGTGCACTACTACTAAGTGTTCCTCTAGCTGAGGCATTGGTGGGAGGCTTCTATGGTCTGTGTGACTGAGGTCCTACTGTTGATGTTACTGCTGTTGCCACATGATCAAGGGCGGGATACAAAGCCGAATCGTTGCTTCATGACATCACTCTTGCTTTTTCCCCAAACTACCTTCAATTGTTATGTACTAAAAGTTAAGTGACTCTCAGTGCAGTCCTAGTGCTGTACTAGCTTCCATTTCAAAGCAGGTCCACTAAAGTCTGTATCCTCATACAGTTGACACTCAGCATGCAGGACCCCAGCATGCCAATCCCAACCACTCTATCCTTTCCTCATCAATGTTCAGTTCCTCACCTTGCTATTTCTTCTGATCATTCTTCTGTCTACTTCTCCAGAAACAAGGATATTTGATATGATAGGACTTCTTGATGCTGATACTGAGTGAAAGCAGTAGAAAAAAATGTTCTGATGAAAGGTCATCGACCTGAAACGTCAACTCTCTTTCTCTCTCCACGGATGCTGCCTGGCCTGCTGAGTTTTTCCAGCGTTTTCTGTTGTTATTTCGGATTTCCAGCATCTGCAGTATTTTGCTATCGAAAAAAATGTTTCATTCATTAACACTGTCATTCCTAATACACAGTAACTAATCTTCTTTCCCCCGTGCTGTGCAGTTGAGGGAATGGTCAGGCCACCACAACCATCCTAACCCTTTGCTAGTGCTATATAGTATCTGGGCACGAGAAGGCTTGAAAGAGTGACCGGGATTGACTTAGCCCTCGATTTACCATACTGTACCAATGGTGTACTACTGCGTTGTCCTTTTATGAAAAGCTTAGACCCAGACATCATTTAGTATTGTTGCTGCTCTCACGACTTTTGAATTGTCATCTCAAGTGACTGACAGTCATGAATGTTGTTCATATACATAGAAACATAGAAACATAGAAAATAGGTACAGGAGTAGACCATTCGGTCCTTCGAGCCTGCACCGCCATTCAATGCGTTCATGGCTGAACATGCTACCTCAGTACCCCATTCCTGCTTTCTCGCCATACCCCTTGATCCCCTTAGTTGCGAGTGTTATATCTAACTCCCTTTTGAATATATTTAGCGAACTGGCCTCAACAACCTTCTGTGGAAGAGAATTCCATAGATTCACCACTCTCTGGGTGAAGAAGTTCCTCCTCAGCTCAGTCCTAAATGGCTTCCCCTTAATCCTTAGACTGTGACCCCTGGTTCTAGTTTTCCCTACCATTGGGAACATTCTGCCCGCATCTAATTTGTCTAAACCAGTCAGGATTTTAAATGTCTCTATAAGATCCCCCCTCATTCTTCTGAACTCCAGAGGATACAAGTTCAGTTGACCCAATCTTTCTTGATATGTCAGTCCGGCCATCCCAGGAATCAATCTAGTGAACCTTCGCTGCACTCCCTCAATAGCAAGAATGTCCTTCCTTAAGTTAGGAGACCAAAACTGCGCACAATACTCCAGGTGTGGCCTCACCAAGGCCCTGTACAACTGTAGCATCACCTCCCTACTCCTGTACTCAAATCCCCTTGCTATGAAGGCCATCATTCCGTTTGCTTTCTTGACTGCCTGCTGCACTTGCATTCCCACCTTCAGTGACTGATGTACCATGACGCCCAGGTCTCGTTGCACGTCCCCTTTCCCTAATCTGCCACCATTCAGGTAATAGTCCGCCTCTCTATTTTTAGCACCAAAGTGGATAACCTCACATTTATCCACATTGTACTTCATCTGCCATACATTTGCCCATTCACCCAACCTGTCCAAGTCACTCTGTAGCCTCCTAGCATCCTCCTCATTGTTCACACTGCCTCCCAATTTAGTGTCATCCGCAAATTTGGAGATATTACATTTAATCCCTTCGTCCAAATCATTAATATATAATGTAAACAGCTGGGGTCCCAGCACCGAACCCTGCGGTACCCCGCTGGTCACTGCCTGCCATTCTGAAAAGTACCCATTTACTCCTACTCTTTGTTTCCTGTGTGCCAACCAGTTCTCAATCCACGTCAACACATTACCCCCAATCCCATGTGCTTTAACTTTGCTCACCAATCTCTTGTGTGGGACCTTGTCGAAGGCCTTCTGAAAGTCCAAATACACCACATCTACTGGTTCCCCCCTGTCCACCCTATTGGAAACATCCTCAAAAAATTCCAGAAGATTTGTCAAGCATGATTTCCCTTTCACAAATCCATGCTGACTTGGACCTATCATGTCGCCACTTTCCAAATGGTCTGTTATGACATCTTTAATAATTGCTTCCATCATTTTACCCACGACCGATGTCAGGCTGACCGGTCTATAATTCCCTGCTTTCTCCCTCCCTCCTTTTTTAAAAAGAGGGGTTACATTGGCCACCCTCCACTCCATCGGAACTGATCCAGAGTCTAAGGAATGTTGGAAAATGATCGTCAATGCATCCACTATTTCCAAGGCCACCTCCTTAAGTACTCTGGGATGCAGACCATCAGGCCCCGGGGATTTTTCAGCCTTCAGTCCCATCAATTTCCCCAATACCTTTTCCCGACTAATATATAGCAAGCCATTCTTCTGTGGTGGTCATATAACAGCTCAACTTCCAGTGAAATAAACCTCGTTCCATTCATTTTCCTTTTCCACAATTCCAATGGACCAGACCTATCCTGATTTATTTTTCATAAACAGAATTGTGACGTAGTAATCCTTGTCCCAGTCATTTGTATACGTCACAAAGCTTGAATTACTAGTTTAATTTACAGAAAGATCAGACTGTGCGTTTATGATCAAAAGATCAAATTGGTTTGCTTCCTTCAGTGAAATAGTAAACGGTTTTTGATAGGAAGGAAAGAAATAGATAATTCTATCATCTAGATTTGTATATGGTGCAATGATGAAAAGTGACCATGTCTGTTAGGATACACAGTACTGTATTCAGTGACATTGGTTCAGCTATTCTCAATTGTAAACATGTATAAAATATGATCAAAGTTGTCTGAAAACTGTAATTAAAAATATTTGCAGAGTGTGGCAGTAGGTTAAATGCTGGATTTGGAAACTGGACTGCAAATGTTGAATTTGGAGGTATTATCAGATGTACATTGGCTCTCGGTCCAGCAACACCTTGATTTCAAAATTCTCATCCTTGTTTTCAAATCCCTCCATGGTCTTGCCCCTCCCTATCTCTGTAACCTCCTCCAGCCCCTCCAATTCTGGCCTCTTGCGCATCCCCGATTTTCATCGCTCCACCATTGGCGGCCGTGCCTTCAGCTGCCTCGGCTCTAAGCTCTGGAATTCCCTTCCTAAACCTCTCCGCCTCTCTACCTCTCTCTCCTCCTTTAGGGCGCTCTTAAAACCTACCTCTTGACCAAGCTTTTGGTCACCTGTCCTAATATCTCCTTATGTGGCTCAGTATCAAATTTTGTTTGATAATCGCTCCTGCGGAGCGCCTGGGACATTTTACTATGTTTGAGGCGCTATTAAAATGCAAGTTGTTATTGTTGTAAGGCTCTGTTTCAATCTCTGCTTCAAATAAAAAGTTACTTTGCAAACTAATACACTGTTACAGAGTGTTTTACCAAAAGACAAAATGTAATGAATTCACCATCTATTAAATGACAAATGTCTTCATTAAAAAAATTTTTGGGTTTGATGCAAAGATGTTCTAACAAAGGGCAATTTACCCATTATGGACTTTCTCATCTTGTGCTTCATATTTCTATTTAGTTGCAAATAAATACTTCAGTTACTTTAGTCTGTACACTCTGGTCTGTGTGAGTAATATTGAATATAATTTGGTAGCATGATACCACATAACATTAAATCCAAGTAAACTGCAAGTGGGGTAACTGTTAATCCATCAGGTGCACACCTCTGTTAAGTTAGAATATAGAAAAGAAACAGCTTTTGGTTCATAAGTGACATAAAGTATACTGAGGGTAATTGCTGTTAAACCATTGAGAGACAGTGCAGCTCGACAAAAACTCAAACTTTTAGCAGTACGTACAGAATTTCAATGCAACAATTCATATTCCAATTCACTCCCATTGGCCAGAATTCCAGTGAACCAAACCTCATCCATTCACTCCTATTGCACTTAACTTTATTATACCAGTCCATCTCCCATTGTACAGAATCCCAATAAACTAAACCCCAACCCATTCACTGTCACTGTGCAGAATCCCAATGGGATCCCCTTTACTCCCGTTATAAAGAATCGCAGTGGACCAAACCCCATCCCATTTATATTCCCATTAAATTACAATGACTCAAACCACCCACTTTCCATTCAACCCCACTAAATAGATAAGCTGCCAATCCAATCTTGAAAATTACAGCATGCTTTAGAATTACAATCCCTTCTGCAAAAAATATCTTTTTGTTCGGTGCTCTGTGCTAGTTTTCTTTCAATTGAGTCCCTGCATTAATAATTCAATTCAATGCACGACAAAAATATGCTAAATGTTATCTCCCATTATGGAAATTTTGAATACAGTTGAACAATTTAAAATTAATCTTTGGTTGGAAAATCTAGACAAATGTATTTGCTTCATAACAATGAATCCTTTTGAAAAAAGACAGCTTAATTTGGCAATAAGGAGCCAACTTTATGATTCAAAAGATTCAATTTAATTGACTGCCCTGGATTATTTTATAATGTGGCTAGTGGGATATCTTCTAGCTCACCATAGGTAACTGCAATAGCCAAAGCAATAATGGACTACTTCTTTTGTGGTAATGGTGGAGCTTCATTGTGCCAAGGCCACCATTTTGAGCCAAAGTATTAAGGTACTGAAGATAAGCAACATCTTAAGTATCAGTAAGACTTTGTACTATTCCACTGAGATCATCATCTAATGACATGGCACAGTACTTCAACTGCATTGTTGAAACATAGCTCTCCGTGTTTATCCACAATAAGACCTAGGTCTGCACATAATCTGCTTATATCCACACGACTATTGTGAATTAGGTTACACTGCAACTGTAGCGCGAGTACGATCGGACCCTGGAGTGATGTGGGGTCTCCTTCCTCCAGGGATCTAAAGTTGCAGCCAAAGGCAATAAATAAATCCCAAGCCTCATCAGGTTTGGGTGTAAACTGCAGAACTCAGTCACTCACCTCTTCTGCAGACCCAAAGAAGAACTAATATACTTGATTTATGAGAACAACATAGGAACCCTGTAGTCAAGAATGCATGAACTGAAGATTGTAGTGACATCAGAAATGACAAAGCGCATCCTCAACAAGGAAAGCTGCACTGGTCGTATAACGCTTGAGGAAATAAATGAAGATCCTTTCAATTAGTAATGGCTTGGAAAGGATCATAAGTGGTACTGGATCACATTATTGTTACAGTTTATTGTTATCCAGTCAGGTCCACTTTCAAAACAGAGAATGCTGCATTTTAAATGGGGGCAACCCGCTTCAAAAGGAAATCAACCCTAAGAGTTTTCACCCATTGATGAGCTATATTGCTTGGGTCCTTGGACTGAACTTCTCTTAGCTTGCTTGTTGACCAACACTGATTAACCTTTGTGGATGTATCCAAGGTGGACACAGATGTGTGTCTGTGGAAATACAGGGGTAACAAGCAGCATGAGAAGGGAGCAATACTCTGTACGGATGCAACAATTGAAAATGCACAGACTTGTTAAATCTTACAAATACAAGGATGAGCAGCGAAGTGACAATGCATTGTTAACTCCAAAGAAGAACTATACATTATAGAGACCATCCCCAAAAAGATTTAGTTGAAATTGAAATATTACAAATTGAATTTTTCCATGGAGCTTAGAACATGTTCTCAAAAACGACTATTTTTGTCTTCTGTTCTCCAGTAGTTGTGATTTTGTCTATAATGTATCACGATTGTGGCTCCTTTCTTTCTGTTACCGTACATTTGGGGTTAAAAACCAGGTTTCCTCACAGAAAATAGCCTGGCTTATTTTGATACAACAGCCCCAGAATATAGACATTGTGGGGGAGAAATTCAGTATCACCCCATTTGGGGCGCAATTACCGGCCGAGCGCAAAGATTAGCGCCTGGCGCTAATTATCGCCACCGACTGCAAACTTGACTTTTATCGCCCCTGGAGGTGATTGCAGCGCTAAATCAGGTGCTTCACAACTGTCTTAAGGCGCAAAGGCCGAGGAGCGAGGCGCTACCTCAGAGCGCTGGCGAAGCTCATGTGATGTCAGTCAGCAATGGAACACACACACAATGGCCTGGGCCAGTTCTTAAAGGGGATGGTTAATCTTGCTTTCCATCCACATCCTGCTCATTGCAGCCTTGAATCTCGGCCTGGAGAGACCTGCACAACAAATGTGCATGGAAAGAACAATGGAGAGTACCAGGCAAAGAGCTCAGAGTGCAGCCCCCACAGTCTCTGCTAAATCGATACAAGGAATGGCAAATCAAAATGAACCTGCAAAGTGCTGCTCAGTACCCAAAACTCCTTCACACAACGTTGAATCTCTCCAGAAGTCTCTCCCTCTCTCTCTCAGAATGCGTAGTTAAAAAATGGCACCAACAATAAAAGGCAGGAAGCGGTCACCTTTAAATAGCGCTCCCCCTTTCCCTTCATGACTGCAGAACGCTCCCCTCAACCTGTCGTTGCTAGCGTCAGGCGGTAAGGCAGGGGGCACCACTCAATATCCGCTCCGGGGCGATACTGGGGCGTTGCGCACTCGAGTGACGTCATGATCTGGCGGCACAGGAGATCATGGCGGTAGTGTTTAGCGCCGCCGCAAAATGTCTAGTTAATTTCGCGAGCGGCGCAAACTTCGCCGCGCCTGGGCGCTAGATGCTTTGCGCCCCATTAGCGCCCTCTTAAGGCGCTAACGGGAGGCGCAACCAACTGAATTTTTCCCCCTGTATATGGCCAGATTTCTGAGGAAGGGACCAGTGATTCATTTCAAATACAAGCATCTGTGGTTTTATTTGTATATATTTTGATTGGGAGCTATTTTTGAGCTTAAGAAACACATGTCAAAACTTTGCTTGTCCCGGTCACTTTTGGAAGATATTTCTCAGCCTGTCTTGTGAAATTGAGCAACACCACAAGAAATTAACTAGTACCTAACTTTGTAACTAGAACATAACAGACACCCCCACTGCAGTACTCTTGTGAAAATAAGGCCATTAATAAATGGCTCTTCAGAGAGGATAGACTATTTTTTTGTTTAAACCACTAATGCGTTACTTTCAAGGAGCATGTTAGGTAAGAGCTGGAAGAACAAAGTGACCAGCACTGAACTCATAAGCAGCTTGTTTTACAGCCAGGAGATTGCAAGGAGTGGGGCACATTTCAAAGATGAATGGGACTCACTACCTGATTTCTTGAAGTTGACTTTAACACAGAGATCAGCCTTGGCAAGGTCAGCTCTCATCCTATTTTTCTTGTCCGTTCACAGATTCTTCATTATGGAGAACACTCTTTCCACTGAAGCGTTGCTCATAGGCACCATTCGCATATGCTCCAGCCTCTTTTGAAGAGTTGGACACTTGCAGTTGGAGAAGAATTTGGCCCATGTGATGTACATGTTCTATGTCCTGGAACTTTGGCATTACTTCACGGAGTACACAAAATTCATTGTACAATGCTTCTCCATCCATGATTGCAGCCTTCCATCATCTACAAGGCACAAGTCAGGAGTGTGATAGAATACTCTCCACTTGCCTGGACGAGTGCAGCTCCAACAACATTCAAGAAGCTCAACACCACCCAGGATAAAGCAGCCCGCTTGATTGGCACCCCATCCACCACCTTAAACATACACTCCCTCCACCACTGGCACTCTGTGTCTGCAGTGTTTACCATCTATAAGATGCAGTGCAGCAACTCGTCAAAGCTTCTTCGACAGCACCTCCCAAACCCGCGACCTCTAACACAGAGAAGGACAAGGGCAGCAGGCGCATGGGAACACCATCACCTCCAAGTTCCGCTCCAAGTCACATACCATCCTGACTTGGGAATATATCGCTGTTCCCTCATTGTCGCTGGGTCAAAATCCTGGAACTCCCTCCCTAACAGCACTGTGGGAGTACCTTCATCACACAGACTGCAGCGGTTCCAGAAGACGGCCCACCACCACCTTCTCCAGGGCAATTAGGGATGGCCAATAAATGCTGGCCTTGCCAGCGACGCCTACATCCCGTGAATTAATAAAAAAAAGCCTTAACACAGTCTATCTGGTCCTCAAATGTGAATTGAGTGCAAACACAAAGCACTGCAAAGTGTCTCAGAGGATTTCAAAGAAAGTATAGACTAAGTACCGTAAATTGGTTACTTACAAGAATTGAATCCAAACATGGTTGTTCCACATTTCCATAATTTTCTATTGATATCAGAAATTTGCCATGGATCATTCTGGTACCGGTGAAAGAGCGGGTGACACAGACAAATAAATTGATATTATTCCCGAGCAGCGCTTCTAGCAGCAGGAATGTGTGTGAATAGGTAGTGTTCATGCACCATCTTCAATCTTGTAAGACGTGTCAAAAGGACCACACATTGGCCTGGAATTTTCTCCTGTGGGCGCAACCCGGAAGTTAGACCCAGAAATGCGCCCATTCCCACGCCCATTCTGCTGATGTCAAGCTACGCTCAAATTTCCTACGAAGCTCATTAGAATACGCCTAAACTAAAAATAGACGAAAATCAGCGTAAATAATCTGGGCCCAAGGAAATCGCAGATCTCACACCCTATATGTCTTCTTTAAGTAGAAAATTAAAGTTTCATCTCGTTTAACCATCATTCAGGAACATTAGGCACAGCACGTTCAAGATCCTGCAATTGGGGATGCTTTTCAATTTTTAATGTGACTTATACTGATGCCATAAAATGGATTCACATATACAGTGCAGATCTCAATGAGGATAAATTTTTTAAAAAGCTCAAAAATTGCAATAAAACACCAGAAAAATGACTTTGCTTTCAGCTGTGCTGTAAAATCTGGCTGCAATTTGACGAAAACTCGTGTTTGAAACTTGGGGGCATGGCCAGTTTTATGGGTGGAGTTGCGTTCAGGCTGTGTATGAGATAATTGCCCAAATCTTGCTGGATAAATAATGACGAGTTCACGACGCACACCGTTATTAATGTGCAAATTGACCAGAAAGTTTAGGAAAAGAAGAGATACGCCATGATTTGCGAATTGGCATAACTTGCTGGTTGATTTACTCTGCTCTGCCATTTGCTTCGCACAAACAGCAGCTCGCCCTCAACCTCCCTGTTATTTTTAAGATTCATAGCATGGTTACAGCACGGAAGAAGGCCATTTGGCCCGTCGAGCCTGTGCCGGCTCTCTGCAAGAGCACTTCAGCTAGTCCCACTCCCCCGCCCTTTCCCCGTAGCCCTTCAGGTACTTATCCAACTCCCTTTTGAAAGCTGTGATTGAATCTGCCTCCACCACCCTTTCAGGCAGTGCATTCCAGATCCTAACCACTCGCTGCGTAAAAAAGATTTTTCTTACGTTGCCTTTGGTTCTTAAATTTGTGTCCTCTGGTTCTCGACCCTTCTGCCAATGGGAACAGTTTCCCTCTATCTACTCTGTCCAGACCCCTCATGATTTTGAACACCTCTATCAAATCTCCTCTCAACTTTCTCTGCTCCAAGGAGAACAACCCCAGCTTCTCCAGTCTATCAACGTAACTGAAGTCTCTCATTCCTGGAATCATTCTTGTAAATCTTTTCTGCACCCTCTCTAAGGCCTTCACATCCTTCCTAAAGTACGGTGCCCAGAATTGGACACAATACTCCAGTTGAGGCCGAACCAGTGTTTTATCCAGGTTCATCATAATTTCCACACTTTTGTACTCTACACCTCTATTCATGAAGCCCAGGACCCTGTAAGCCTTTTTAACTGCTTTTTCAACCTGCCCTGCCACCTTCAATGATTTGTGCATACATACCCTCAGGTCTCTCTGTTCGTGCACTCCCTTCAGGATTGTATTTAGTTTATATATCCTCGCCTCATTCTTTCTACCAAAATGTATCACTTCACACTTTTCTGCGTTAAATTTCATCTGCTACGTGTCCGCCCATTTCACCAGCCTGTCTATGTCTTCCTGAAGTCTATCACTCTCCTCCTCACTGTTCACTATACTTCCAAGTTTTGTGTCATCTGCAAATTTTGAAATTGTGCCCTGTGCACCCACGTCCAAGTCATTAATATATATCAAGAAAAGCAGTGGTCTTAGAACCGACCCCGGGGAACGCCACTGTATACCTTCTTCCAGTCCGAAAAACAACCGTTCACCACTACTCTCTGTTTCCTGTCACTTAGCCACTGTCCCTTTTATTCCATGGGCTTCAACGTTGTTAGCAAGCCTATTATGTGACACTTTGTCGAACGCCATTTGGAAATCTATGTACACTATGTCAACTGCATTACCCTCATCAAACCTCTCTGTTACCTCATCAAATACCTTGCTGTATTTGCACATTAATTCGTTTTTTATTCGTTCATGGGATGTGGGTGTCGTAGGCAGTACCAGCATTTATTGCCTATGCCTAATTGCCCTTGGAATGGTGGTGGTGAGCCACCTTCTTGAACCGCTGCAGTCCGCGTGATGAAGGTACTCCCACAGTGCTGTTCGGGAGGGAGTTCCAGGATTTTGACCCAATGACGATGAAGGAGCAGCGATATATGTCCAAGTCAAGATGGTGTGTGACTTGGAGGGGAACTTGCAGGTGATGGTGTTCTCATGCGCCTGCTGCCCTTGTCCTTCTATGTGGTAGAGGTCGCGGGTTTGGGAGGTGCAGTCGAAGAAGCCTTGGCGAGTTGCTGCAGTGCATCTTGTAGATTGTACACACTGCAGCCACGGTGCGTTGGTGGTGGAGGGAGTGAATATTTAAGGTGGTGGATGGGGTGCCAATCAAGCGGGCTACTTTGTCCTGGATGCTGTCGAGCTTCTTGAGTATTGTTGGAGCTGCACTCATCCAGGCAAGTGGAGAGTATTCCATCACACTCCTGACTTGTACCTTGTATATGGTGGAAAGGCTTTGGGGAGTCAGGAGGTGAGTCACTTGCCGTAGAATACCCAGCCTCTGACCTGCTCTTGTTGCCACAGTATTTATGTGGATGGTCCAGTTAAATTTCTGATCAATGGTGACCCCCAGGATGTTGATGGTGGGGGATTCAGTGATGGTAATGCTGTTGAATGTCAAGGGGTGGTGGTTAAACTCTCTTTTGTTGGAGATGGTCATTGCCTGGCACTTGTGTGGCGCGAATGTTACTTGCCACTTATCAGCCCAAGCCTGGATGTCGTCCAGGTCTTGCTGCATGCGGGCATGGACTGATTCATTATCTGAGGAGTTGTGAATGGCGCTGAACACTGTGCAGTCATCAGCGAACATCCCCACTTCTGACCTTATGATGGAGGGAAAGTCATTGATGAAGCAGCTGAAGATGGTTGGGCCTAGGACACTGCCCTGAGGAACTCCTGCAGCGAAGATCCTGGGGCTGAGATGATTGGCCTCCAACAACCACAACCATCTTCCTTTGTGCTAGGTATGACTCCAGCCAGTAAAGAGTTTTCCCCCTGATTTCCATTGACTTCAATTTTACTATGGCTCCTTGATGCCACACTTGGTCAAATGCTGCCTTGATGTCAAGGGCAGTCGCTCTCATCTCCCCTCTGGAATTCAGCTCTTTTGTCCATATCTGGACCAAGGCTGTAATGAGGTTTGGAGCCGAGTGGTCCTGGTGGAACCCAAACTGAGCATCGGTGAGCAGGTTATTGGTGAGTAAGTGCCGCTTGATAGCACTGTCAATGATGGTGGAGCCCAGCACGCGAGTGCAAAAGACAAGGCTGAAGCGTTCGCAACCACTTCAGCCAGAAGTGCCAAGTCTTCAGGACAGGAACAGCTTGGCTAGAGGGGCGGTTAGCTCTGGAGCACAAGTCTTCAGCAGTACAGTCGGAATGTTGTCGGGTGGCATAGCCTTTGCTGTATCCAGTGTGCTCAACCATTTTCTTGAAATCACGTGGAGTGAATGGAATTGGCTGAAGACTGGCTTCCATCACTTTGCTGATGATTGAGAATAGACTGACGGGGCGGCAATTGGCCAGATTGGATTTGTCCTGCTTTTTGTGGATCGGGTATAGCTGGGCAATTTTCCACATTGTCGGGTAGATGCCAGTGTTGTAGCTGTACTGGAACAGTTTGGCTCGAGGGGCGGTTAGTTCTGGAGCACAAGTATTCAACAGTACAGCCGGGATGTTGTCGGGTGTTGCTGTATCCAGTGTGCGCAACCGTTTTCTGATATCACGTGGAGTGAATGGAATTGGCTGAAGACTGGCTTCTGTGATGGTGGAGACGTTAGGAGGAGGCTGAGATAGATCATCCACTTGCTACTTCTGCTGAATATGGTTGCGAACGCTTCAGCCTTGTCTTTTGTACTCGCGTGCTGGGCTCCACCATCATTGAGGATGGGGATGTTCATGGAACCTTCTCCTCCAGTTAGTTGCTTAATTGTCCAGCACCATTCACTGGATATGGCAGGACTGCAGAGCTTTGATCTGATCCGTTGATTGCAGGATCACTTAGCTCTGTCTATAGCATGCTGTTTCCGTTGTTTAGCATGTATGTAGTCCTGTGTTGTAGCTTCCCCAGGTTTAAACTCACTGCAGAAAGTTAGAGCTGGTAGTTAACAGCGCAAGTACCCTTTTAATTATGTGATAATTGTTAATGTAATGCCAATCAACTTCTCCAGCCCAGAAAAGGAACTATTTTAACTGTTGAATCTCATTCCTGCATGTAATAAATTCTTCAGAGATTTTTGAAATTTAGAAAAGTGTAACAAATGGCTCGTGCTGCCAGATGCCCCCGCTCCAGCAAAATTTGGGCCAATGTAAATGGAAGGCTGGCAAAGGCCATCTAACTGCAGGAGGTGGCACAAGAGAGAGCACATTCATGGCAGAGATTTGTTTGGGGGCATCCACAGCTTCAACGCACTGAGTAGTGAAAAGAAAGAAAGACGAGCACTTCTACAGCAGGATGTTCCAAAGCACTTTACAGACAATTAAGTATTTTTTAAGTGTTGTAATGCAGGAAACGTGGCAGCCAGGTTGTGCACAGGACGCTCCCACAAATAGCAATGTGATAATGACCAGATAATCTGTTTTTTAAGTGATGTTGATTGAGGGATAAATATTAGCCAGGACAACGGGGAAAACTTCCCTGTGCTTCTTTGAAATAGTGCCATGGGGATCTTCTACGTCCACTTGAGAGAAGTAAGAAGTCGCACAACACCAGGTTATAGGCCCCGAATCCTTCCTCGGGAGCCGCCGCCTCACCACTTGAGCCTTCTCGGAGAAATGCCCTCCGTGCCCTTTCAATCCGCACGGAGGCGTTTCCTGTACGGGCTGCTCTTGCACACTCTCCACTTTGCCATCTTCGTCTGCCGTCCGGACACGCCTTGGCGTACCATCCTGCCGTCCGGCGGAGGCGAAGGTCCCCATTGGAAGGCTCTCTACGCGGGAGTCTTCCCTTGTTCTATTGGGGTCTTGGGCTGGAGGGTGTTGCACGGAGCAGTCCCGTGCAATAGGATTTTAAATAGGTTTACGGACTCCCAGGCTGCTTGCCATTTCTGCGGCCTGGAGGAGTCCGTCTTTCACATTTATATTGAATGTGAGAGGTTGCAGCCCCTCTTTCATTATTTGAAGGGGCTGCTCCTCAATTTCTGGTTGCACTTCAGCCCCACGCTCCTGATCTACGGTCACCCGGTGCGGAGGGGAGCGGGTAGGTCGGAGGACCTCCTCGTAGGACTGCTCCTGGGCCTGGCCAAGAAAGCCATTAATTGGTCCAGGCAGCGGGCGGTCGAGGGGGTCGTTCGGCCCGATTGCCTGCCTCTCTTCCGCGGCCATGTTTGCGCCCGGGTGGCCCTGGAGATGGAGCACGCGGTGTCCGCCGGCACGCTTGAGTTTTTCCGCGACCGGTGGGCGCCGCGGGGACTGGAGTGCATCGTCACCCCGGCCTTCCAAATTTTAATTTGATTTATTAAGTTTCATTTAAAGTTTTAATTGATTTACAGTAAATTTGGGTTCTGTCAAACCAAAAAGATGAACACCGGCATCTCCGCATCATTGAGAGAAGTAGACCTCGGTTTAACGTCTTGACGGCAGCTCCGACAGTGCAGCACTCCCCCAGTACTGCACCGGGAGCGTCAGCTTAAATTTCTGTACTCAAGTCTCCGGAGTGGGGCCTGAACCCACAACTTTTTTGACTCGGATGCAAGAAGGCTACACAATGGAGCCTCTGGCTGACACTGAGTCTGATTTTGGAATGAATAAGACGTGAAAGACTGGTTTGGTTGATGCATGTACCTATAACTCATTGAAGAGAAGGAAACGGGCCCTTAAATCCCAGTCTTTGACAAACACGCGTGTCCTCCACTCTCACTCTCTCCCCTGTTTGAGCTGACGTGTCCTCGGCCTCCTCCAAACCCCTCAACCCGGAAACGGTCTCCCTGGTAACCATGACGTGTCACTCCCCCCGCCTGCCCGCCCGCCCCGGAAGCAGTCACTCGGCGGGCGCAGGTTATATATACAGCGCGCGGGGCCCTGCCAGGTTTTCTCTTTCCGGTTCACTCAAGGCTCCGATCAGGCACGATGGCGACAGCAGCAGCGGCTCCTTCTCAAAGCCAGGCAGCGGCTCAGGCCCTACCGCTCCAGCGCGGCATTGTCAAGCTGGTGAGACGCCGTCATTATTACGGCGGGAGGCAGGAAAAATTAAAGGAATAAATGTGGTGCCGAGAGGAGAGGAGAGGGGGGGAGTGTTGACAAAGAGTCTGCTCAGGGGGAAGGAAGGGAAAGAGAACACATTAACTTGCGCGTCGGAGACTTATTTCCCCCGCCTGAATCCCGAGTGCCAAAGTGGGTTTTTTAAAAAACAAAATCCCCTGGAAATTCGCCGACAAACCCGTAAACATTGGGAACCGGGAAAGTTCGGGGGTTTGAATCTGCGAGGGAACGGAGGGCTGACAAGGAGGGTGCAGGTGTAGAGGCAAGAGAAGCCCTCCGAACAACTCCCTCTGCCCTCCAAGCTCCGGAGGAGGCTCAGGGTTTTATCAATGGAGCCAGTTTTAAAAAGAGCTGGAGCACATCGGGCTGGCGGGCGGGGAGGAAATCGAGTCCTTCTAAATAAATGGTGTGTTTGGGTCTACCTGTGTGTGTGTGGGGGGTTTTTAAGCTCCGAAGTTTTCTCGCCTTGTCAGAGGGGAAACCGAGTAGTGGGATAAGCCACGTAAGCTACATGTAGGGAGAGAGTGGGTGAGCGAAAGGTGCAAGGGGCTGTTTCCGCTCGGTCCCTAACGATCAGCTATAATGTAGGGACTAGGAGAAGTGTGTTAGGAAAAATACTCAGCAATTTGTTGACGTAATTATTCATCAAAAGTAACCCGTTGCTT
Organism: Squalus acanthias; assembly: GCA_030390025.1. Classification (NCBI taxonomy): domain Eukaryota; kingdom Metazoa; phylum Chordata; class Chondrichthyes; order Squaliformes; family Squalidae; genus Squalus; species Squalus acanthias. Next base: position 132,065,174 of record CM059434.1, read on the forward strand.
TTAAGCCGGGTGGGAGAAAGTTGCACACTTCAATCTCAAATATCACACTCCTTTTTAGCGATGTTGCTCATCTTGGAAGAGGGATCAAATTGATCTGCTTTTCTATTATATTTTTATAAGTTAAAACCAGCATAGCGGTACTGTGCATTCGGTTTCACTTTGCAAGCGCTGACCTTGGATTGTTTTTCTAGACGTATTTTTTATTAAAATGCAGAAACTTCTGTGAAATCTTTCCTCCTTCCCTCCCCCTTCCCCGTGATTGTATTAGTTAATGTACTGCTCTCTTTTTGTTTGGGGGGGGGGGGGGGGAATAAATAAATAAATAAAATATTCTGGTTAATGTGTGAAATGGAACTGGTTAGCAGCACCATGTAATATCATGCACTGAAGCTGGCTACAGAATTGGCTTTGTTCAAATCTTTAGTGCCATAAACAGTTCCCTATGGATCTCTCTGTATTTTTGGAAAAAAGTTTTATTTACACGGTTGCTGTGACTTTATTTTTTCTCCTGCAGTTTTCTTGTCCCCAAGGTTTAGACTCCTGTGGGGATATAGTCCTACATGTGATAGGGTATTAGAGATGTCAGCCTATATCTTGCCTAATTGCCCATTCTTCATGTTAGCCTAGATGTCAAGTATCGGCGGGCAATGCAGTTCAACTCATAGAAACATAGAAACATAGAATCTAGGAGCAGGAGTAGGCCATTCGGCCTGTCGAGCCTGCTCCACCATTCAATATGATCATGGCTGATCATCCAAATCCAGTACCCTGTCCCTGCTTTAATCCCCACAGTACACATTTCCCACCCTACCCCCGTAACCCCACGTATTTAATTCCCCCCTAACATATCCCATCACCCTACATATTTAATCCCCCCCTAACACTAAGGGTCAATTTATCATAGCCAAATCAACCTAACCCGCACATTTTTGGACTGTGGGAGGAAACCGGAGCACCCGGAGGAAACCCACGCAGACACGGGGAGAATGTGCAAACTCCACACAGACAGTAACCCGAGGTCAGATTCGAACCCGGGTCTCTGGCGCTGTGAGGCACCAGTGCTAACCACTATGCCACCGTGTTGCCCCTCGATGCTGCCTTGCCTAGCATCCACAAGTGCATTTTCTAGTAGAAGTCACTAGATGCTTATTGCGGAAGAATCTTGGCTGATTTTCTTCTTCTTAACTCGGAGGTTCTGATGCCAACTGTAAGAAAGATTGACTCGCATCCTATAGTGTCCCAACTGCTGTCCTGACTCCGATCGACTCAGACTGGTGATTGAACCTGGAATATCCTGGTCTTTATGGCATAGAACTGCAGTGGGTCAGTGCTCAATGGGTCATGATGGGAGATCTTTGACCATTTGTTTAAAAATAAATTGGCAAATGTTTCCGCAGAATGGTTAGCCTAGACGTCAAGTATCGGTGGGCAATGGAGCTCAACAACTCATGATTGTTCTTGGAAACTGTGATTCCACTGGTACTGATGTTGAACATATGCACTCCATGGGGGTCCTGTGTGTGTTTAGTTCCTTGCCAAATGAAATGGAGGATAAACATAAATCTAGAAAAGTCTATAATTTAAAAAAAACTAAGTATTAATGATCGATGAGCAGTAGCGTATGTAGTACTTGTTTGTTTAGTGCAATAGATGGTGTAATATTGAACCTTTGTGATAATCACTGAGTCTTGCCTGTGAGAGCAAAGCGTTATTGCAGTTCTTGACAACTGTCCAAACTTGTGGCCTGGCTAGTATTGTTAAGATCTTCGCTTAAAGAATTGTTTTAAATTTCATTGAAGAGGTATTCTTGGTAGCTTTATTTCAAGGCAGTGATTACCCCTGCCCATTACCCCAGCCCATTACCCCAGCCATGTATGGAGCACTGTGAAAGGCTAGGGTGTGGGTATTGGCAGCCTTGTGGGATATTGCCCATGGGATTTAAGTATATCCTGGACAATACATGTCAGTGGGCTGTTCTATCACACAGCCACCACAGTGAGCTCAATCGTGTTCTTCATTTATTTTGGTAGAAACTAGGTGTTAAATTAGGGACCGTCCCGATTTAGCACCACGCTAGATTGTGCACTATAAAGTGTAAAATCACTTGGGGGAGGTTGATGTCGTATATGAAAAAGAATCAAGTTACATTTTATGTAAATGCACGGGAGCCAAGTGTCTAATGGATGCATTGGTTTTGATCTTCCAGAATTCCCTAGATTCTAGAACGGTCCCTGCGGATTGGAAGGTATTCAAGAAGGAGGGAGCGAGGAGACGGATAGACCAGTTAGCCTGACATCAGTAGTAGGGAAAATGCTGGAATCTATTATTGAGGACGTGGTAACAGGGCTCTTAGAAAATCATATGACTGGGCAGAGCCAACACGGATTTATGAAAGGGAAATCGTTTTTGACAAATCAGAGTTTTTGAGGCTGTAACTAGCAGGGTAGCTAAAGGGGAACCAGTGGATGTAGTATATTTGGATTTTCAGAAGGCATTCGATAAGCTGCCACACAAGAGGTTGTTTTGCAATATTAGGACTCACGGGATTGGGGGTAATATGTTAGTATGGTTTGAGGATTGGTTAACGGACAGAAAACAAAGTAGGAATAAATGGCTCATTTTCGGGATGGCAGGTTGTAACTAGTGGGGTACTGCAAGGATCAGTGCTTGGGCCTCTGCTATTTACAATCTATATCAATGACTTGGATGAGGGGACCGAGTGTAGTCTATCCAAGTTTGCTGACGATACAAAGCTTTTTTTTTTATTCATTCACGGGATGTGGGCGTTGCTGGCAAGGCCAGCATTTATTACCTATTACTAATTGCCCTTGAGAAGATGGTGGTGAACTGCCTTCTTGAACTGCTGCAGTCTGTGAGGTAATGGTACTCCCACAGTGCTGTTAGGGAGGGAGTTCCAGGATTTTGACTCAGTGACGATAAAGGAACCGCAATATATTTCCAAGTCAGGATTGTCTGTGACTTGGAGGTGGTGTTGTTCCCATGTGCCTGCTGTCCTTGTCCTTCAAGGTGGTGGAGGTCGCGGGTTTGGGAGGTGCTGTCGCAGAAGCCTTGGCGAGTTGCTGCAGTGTGCCTTGTAGATGGTACACATTGCAATCACGGTGCGCTGCTTGTGGAGGGCGTGTATGTTTAAGGTAGTGGATGGGGTGCCAATCAAGTGGGTTGCTTTGTCCTGGATGGTGTTGAACTTGTGTGTTGTAGGAGCTGCACTCATCCAGACAAGTGGGAGTATTGATAACACTGTTGACGACGACTCCTTCCATCACTTTGCTGATGATTGAGAGTAGACTGATGGGGTGGTAATTAGCTGGATGGGATTTGTCCTGCTTTTTGAGGTCAGGGCATACATGGGCAATTTTCCACTTTGTCGGTTAGATGCCAGTATTGTAGCTGTACTGGAACAGCTTGGCTAGAGGCTTGTTTTGGAGCATGTCTTCAGCACTGCAACTGGGATGGTGTTGGGTGCTATAGACTTTGCTGTGTCCAGTGCCCTCAGACGTTTCTTGATATCACATGGAGTGAATTGAAATGACTGAAGATTAGTTTCTGTGATGGTGGGGACCTCAGGAGGAGGTCGATATGAATCATCCACTCGGCACTTCTGGCTGAAGGTGGTTGCAAACGGTTCAGCCTTGTCTTTTGCACTCGCGTGCTGGGGATGTTCATGGAGCTTCCCCCTCCAGTTTGTTGTTTAATTGGACGCCACCATTCTCGATAGGATGTGGCAGGACTGCAGAGCTTTCATCTGATCCGTTGGTTGTGGGATCGCTTTGCTCTGTCTATAGCATGCTGCTTCTGCTGTTTAGCAGGTATGTAGTCCTGTGTTGTACCATCACCTGGTTGGCACCTCACTTTCGGTATGCCTGGTGCTGCTCCTGGCATGCTCTTCTACACTCATTGAACCAGGGTTGGTCCCCTGGCTTGATGCTAATGGTAGAGTAAGGAATATGCTGGGCCATGAGGTTGCAGATTGTGGTGGAATATAATTCTGCTGTTGCTGATGGCCATCAGCACTTCATGGATGCCCAGTTTTGAGCAGCTAGATCTGTTCTGAATCTATCCCATTAAGCAGATGGAGGGTGTCCTTGGTGTGAAGATGGACTGTGCGGTGGTCACTCCTACCAATACTGTCATGGACGGATGCATCTGCGACAGGTAGATTGATGAGGGCGAGATCAAGTAGGTTTTTCCCCTCTGGTTGGTTCTCTTGCCACTTTACACAGTCCCAGTCTGGCAGGTATGTCCTTCAGGACTCGGCCAGCTCAGTCAGTATTGGTGCTACCGAGCCACTCTTGGTGATGCACTTTAAAGTCCCCCACCCAGAGTACATTCTGCGCCCTTGCTAATCTCAGTGCTTCTTCTAAGTAGTGGTCTAGGTGAGAAAGAAAGACTTGCATTTATATAGTGCCTGTCCCGACCACCGGAGGTCCCAAAGCGCTTTATAACCAATGAAGTACTTTTGAAGTGGAGTCACTGTTGTAATGTGGGAAACACGGCCGCCAATCTGCGTGCAGCAAGGTCCCACAAACAGCAATGTGATAATCACCAGATAATCTGTTTTTATGATGTTGATTGAGGGATAAATATTGGCCAGGAAACCGGGGATAACTCCCCTGCTCCTCTTCGAAATAGTGCCATGGGATCTTTTATGTCCACCTAAGAGCAGACGGGGGCCTCGGTTTAACGTCTCATCTGAAAGATTGCACTGGAGTGTCAGCCTGGAGTGAGACTTGAACCTACAACCTTCTGACTCAGGCGAGTGTGCTACCCACTGAGCCACAGCTGACACTGGAGGAGGCAGCAAAGTGTCTGCAAATGGATGTAGACAGGTTAAGCGAGTAGCCAAGAAGGTGGCAGATGGAGTATAATGTGGGGAAATGTGAAATTATCCACTTTGGTCAGAAGAATAGAAAAGCAGAATATTTTTTTTAAAAGGTGAGACTAGTAAATGTTGGTATGCAGCGGGATTTGGGTGTCCTTGTACACCTCGCAAAGTTAAAATGCAGGTGCAGTAAGCAATTAGGATGGCAAATGACATGTTAGCTTTTATTGCAGGGGGTATGGAGTATAAGAACATCGGAAATAGGAGCAGGAGTAGGCCATTTGGCCCTTCTAGGTTGCTCTGCCATTCAATAAGATCATGGCTGAACTTTTACAACAACTCCACCTTCCTGCACTATCCCCATATCCCTTGATTCCCTTAAAATCAAAAGTCTATCGATCTCTGTCTTAAATGTACTCAACGACTGAGCATCCACTGTCCTCTGGGGTGGAGAATCCCAAAGATTCACAGCCCTTTGAGTGAAGAAATTCCTCCTCATCTCAATCCTAAATGGCCGACCCCTTATCCTGAGACTGTGACCCCTTAGTTCTGGAAGCCCCGGCCAGATAAAACATCCTCCCAGCATCTACCCTGTTGAGCCCTGTAAGAATTTGTTTCAATGAGATCACCTCTCATTCCTCTAAATTCTGGGGAATACAGGCATAATCTCTTCAATCTCTCCTCAAAGGACAGTTCCACCCCCACCCCCACCCCCACCCCAGGAATCATTGTGGTGAACCTTTGTTGTACTCCCTCTGAGGCAAGTCTATCCTTCCTTGGGTAAGGAGACCAAAATTGTACACAGTTCACCAAGTGTGGTCTCACCAAGGCCCTATATAATTGCAAGGCTTCTTTACTCGTGTACTCCAGTACTTTTGTAATATAGGCTAACACATACCATTTGCTTTCCTAATTGCTTGCTGTACCTGCATGTTAACTTTCAGTGATTTGTGTACAAGGACACCCAGGTCCCTCTGATCACCAACAATTCCCAATCTCTCATTTAAAAAAAATATTCTGCTTTTCTATTTTTCCTGCCAAAGTGGATAACTTCACATTTCTTCACTTTATATTACATCTGCCATGTTCTTGCCCACTCACTTTGCATCCTCCTCACAAATTACTTTCCTACCTAGCTTTGTATCGTTAGCAAACTTGGATACATTACACTCGATTTCCTCATCTAAGTCATTGATCTAGATTGTAAATAGCTGAGGTCCAAGCGCTGATCCTTGCGATACCCCACTAGTTACAGCCTGTCGACCCGAAAATGACCTGTTTATTCCTTTTCTGTTTTCCGTCTGCTACCCAATCCTCAATCCATGCTAATATTATCCCCAATCCCATGAGCTCTAATTTTGTGTAATAACCTCTTGTGTGGCACTTATCGAATGTTTTCTGAAAATCCAAATATACTACATCCACTAGTTCCCCCTTATCTACCCTGCTAGTTACAACCTCAAAAAACTCTGATTTGTCAAACACGGTTTCCCTTTCATAAAACCGTGTTGGTTCTGCCCATCATATGATTTTCTAAGTCCCCTGTTACCACGTCCCTAATAGATTCTAGCATTTTCCTTACTACTGATGTCAAGCTAACTGGTCTATAGTTCCCTGTTTTCTCTCTTCCTTCCTTTCTTGAATAGTGGGGTTACATTTGGTACCTTCCAATCTACAGGGACCATTCTAGAATCTAGGGAATTCTGGAAGATCAAAGCCCAATGCATTCACTATCTATGTCTCCACCTCTTTTAAAACCCTAGATTGTAGGCTACCAGGTCATGGGGATTTATCTGCTTTTAATCCCATTAATTTCTCCAGTACTATTTCCTTAATAATACTAACTTTAAGTTCCTCATTCTCACTAGACCCTAGGTTCCCTACTATTTCCGGAATGTTTTGTCTTCTGTGAAGACAGTTACAAAGTATTTGTTTAATGTCTCTGCCATTTCCTTATTTCCCATTATAATTTCACCTGTCTCTGCCTGTAAGGGACCCATGTATACTTTTGCTAACCTCTCTTTTTACATACCTATAGAAGCTTTTACATCTCTTGCTAGTTTACTCTGATACTCTCTTTCTCTGTTTCTTGGTCCTCCTTTGCCGAATTCTAAAATCCTTCCAATCCTCAGGCTTACTATTTTTAGCAACATTATAAGGCTCTAATACTATCTAACTTCTCTTGTTAGCCACACTTGGACCATTTTTCCAATGGGGTTTTTATTCAATAAGGGAATGTATATTCCTTGTGAATTATGAATTATTTATTTAAATGTTAGCCAATGCTGATCTACATCATCTCTTTTTTAATCTAGTTTCCCAACCTACCATAGCCAACTTGCCTCTCATACCTGTGTAGTTTGCTTTGTTCAGATTTAAGACCCTAGTTTCGAACTTAACTAAATCGCTCTCAAACGCAACATAAAATTAATCTCATTATGATCACTGCTCCCCAGAGGCTCCTTTACTACAAGGTTATTAATTAACCCTGTCTCATTGCGCAATACTAGATCTAAAATAGCCTGTTCCCTAGTTGGTTCCTCGACATCTGATCTGGAAAACTACCTTGAATGCATTCCATGAACTCGTCCTTCGCACTATTTGGTTTGCCCAGTCTATATGGAAATTAAAGTCCCCCCATGATTGCTGTGTTGCCCTTGTTACATGAAACTCTAATTTCCTGATTTATTCTGTGCCCTACTGTTAGTGCCTATAAACTACACCCACCAGTGTTTTCTGCCCCTTGTTGTTTCGTAGCTCCACCCAAAGTGATTCTACATCTTGATTTTCAGAGCCAAGAACCTTTCTCTCTCTACTGTCTTTATCCCATCCTTCAGTATCAGGGCTACCTCCCTCCTTTTCCATTCTGCCTATCTCTTCTAAAAGTCAGGTATCTGGAATATTTACTTGGTCACTCTGCAACCACATCTCTAATGGCTATTAGATCAAACCCATTTATTTCTATCTGTGCTATAAATTCATCTATTTTGTTGCGAATGCTTCAGATATAGTGCCTTTAGCTTTGACTTTTTTCTATTTCCCTGATGTCGCCTTAGTCACTGCCCTATTACCTTTGTTAAACTCTCTGTCCCTTCCTGACCCACTCTGCTTATTTTTACCCAAATAACAAGTATAAGTTTAAGAGTAAGGATGTCCTGCTGCAATTATATAGGGCTTTAGTGATCCCACAGCTGGAGTACCTTGTACAGTTTTGGTCTCCTTACCTAAGGAAGGATATACTTGCCTTGGAGGCTGTGGAACGAAGGTTCACTAGATTGATTACTGGGAGGAGAGGGATGTCGTATGAGGAGAGATTGAGTAGAATGGGCTTCTATTTGCTGGAGTTTAGAAGAATGAGGTGTGATCTCATTGAAACGGAAAAATTACATTCTTGGCATCTATCCTGTCAAGACCTCCAAGAGGCTGTTTCCCCTGGCTGGAGAATCTAGAACTAGTGGTCACAGTCTCAGGATAAGGGGTTGGCTATCTAGGACTGAGATGAGGAAACATTTCTCCACTCAGAGGGTTGTGAATCTTTGGAATTCTCTACCCTGGGTGCTGTAGATGCTCAGTCGTTGAGTATATTCAAGACAGAGATCGATCGATTTTTGGATATTAAGGGAATCAAGGCATATGGGGATAGTGCAGGAAAGTGGAGTTGAGGTAGAAGATCAGCCATGTTATTGAATGGCGGAGCAGGCGGAAGGCCTGTATGGCCTACTCCTGCTCCTATTTCTTGTGTTCTTATATAGCACATTATTGCATTCTCAGGACATTCCAAAGTCAGTTGATTTTGAAGTGCATTCATTGTTATGTAGGCAATTGTGGAAAAGATTTTGAGACGGCAGGGTCCCACACAGCAGATGGGATGAGCGAGCAGTTTGGATTTGAGTTTGGTATTAGTTGAAAGGAATGTTGTCCATTGCATTGGAAGTGCTTCTTGCCGTTCTTCCAATAGTGCCATGAGAGCGCCTCTGTCCACCTGATGGGGCCTTGATTTGACGTCTCGTCCGAAAGGTAGCACTCCCTTAGCACAGTACTGAGCTGTCAGCCTAGATTGTGTACAAGAAGTCTTGGAGTAGGACTTGAACTTGTGACTCGGACAGAAGTGCCACCCTTGAGTCAAGCTAGTATTTCAAGTTTGTTGGATGGGAAAAGGTAGCTTGTGAAGCAGGACAAAGTGTGTGTTTGCGCAGAATAGCCTTTGGTACATGTAGTCACAAGCTGGGTGGATGTGACAGTTAATGCATAAGTAGTGACAACTGTTAATCTAATACATTGCTATTAAATAAGTAATGGTTTACCAGTGTGATGACTGGACAATGAGTTGCTTTGATTGTGTGAATTGCTGTATTGTATTGAGAATTGAAATGGCAGAGTGGATTTGAAATTAATTGCTATGCCAGCTGTAGAACACCAGTAGTGCCTAACGTTACCTGTGCTGTTACTGAAAAGTAAATTGGTGCAGTGCTCTCAACCAGTTGGACTTGTGGTTTCCAGAATATTGGAAAATCTCATTTGCTCATTGGGCATTTTCTCATTACTCTGTCACCCAATGTAGTAAAAACCCAGACTTTCTCCTTACATTATTGAGAACTCCTGATTTTAATCCCTGTTTTCCCCTGAGCACTTCATTCATTTAGAGAAAAGGTCTGGAAAATCTGAACAAGACAGGCAAGAAGAGCGACGCATGCATCTATGTAAAGTACCATGCAAACTAATCATTAAAAGTTATTGCTTTGTGCAGTCGTGGAATAGAAATAACTTGTGTTGTGAGTTTGTTTGCCTCTGCCAGCATGAAGACTGTTCATTTAACCTCCATAAGATCAGCTGCTTCTGTCCAACTCTCGCCCCCATTGGAGCTGAAAATTTCATGCCTTTGTTACCAATAGATTTCACCACTTCAATATCGCACCGCTCTTGATGGTCTCCACCCTACACAAACTCCAACTTGCCGAAAACTCAACTGGGAGCATCCTATTCTGTACTAGATCACGCTCATCTCAAGCTGAAATCCACTGGCTCCTCATTCCCCAGTGTATTGATATTTAACATTCTTGTTCACATTTGCAAAACTCTATGGTCTTGCCGCACCCTACCTCTGAAACTGCCAATGTCCAAACTCTCACCCTGTACTCTTCTGACTCTGGCTTCCTACAGACCATCTTTCATCTTTTCCCTGACTTTCCCCATCCCAATTCCTTTCCTCCACCATTAGCTGAGCTATTACGTTCCTGTGAAGTGCCTTGGGACGTTTTACTACATTAAAAGCGCTATATAAATGCAAGTTGTTGAGCTTTCAGTATCATGGCATGGTCTCTCTGCCTTGCTACACCTGTCCCCAGTTTTCAAGACTTACCTGAAGCCTATTTCTTCATGACTCCTTTGGTCACTTACCCAAACTCAACACCAGCTACTCATTCTCCTCTTGCTGTTCTTTGCTTTCTGTGATAATGTGGGATTCAGGGAACTGTCACATTTTAATGCTCCAATCTCAAATGACATACAGTTCCCTTGATGGCTTAGGTTAATGAACACTGATGTGGTGTGGTACTGGTGTATACAGGCCAATGATGTCCCAGGTGGTCTTTGCTGAACCAGTCATGGTGAGCGCTGTAATTGATCTAGGGAGGGTGGGGAACATAACTCTGGGTTCCTACTCCTGATTGGACATTGGTTAAGGACAGGATTGAACTTCCTTCTGTGATCCAATAACTTGGTGACATCTGGTGTTCAAGATCACAAGTGAAGACTGGCTGTTTGGGTGAAGTACCAAAGTGCTGTTGGCAACCATGAATGAGTATGGGAGAAAATTGGAGAGAAAAATGCTGCCATTTTCTTAAATATGAGAGGTGTTAATTTTTTCTTCCTCATCAAATTGAAGGATGTTGGTACTGGTGAATGGAACATTTCCGGCATCCAGTGTTGGCAGCAGGCACCCCTAGCTCCCTCGACATGGGCTCAACCTCGAGCAGCAGTGTGACATTTTTTCCATTTCTCATGTCCTGTGGCCTTTCTGAATGTGATTGCCAATTAGTGCTGAATTTGGGACACTTCTATGAACTCATTTCAGATAGAAGCTCTACAGCTAACAGAGACTTTCCTTCTATCTGGGCAGGATTTGAACCCAGCTCTGGGGTGAAAGGCCTGTCCTTAACTCACTGTACTATTCGATTTCCCCCTAGGGATGTATATCTTTGTAGCAGTGCTTGAGGGTATCATTTCTTGACACATTCCTTTAAAGCAAAATTATCTTGGTTAGTAAATCTAAATTTGTGAGGTCAGAGCTGGGAGAATGAGCATTTTTCCATTTTCAGCACTTAGTATGAGCGATTAGCAGTCAGTCCCACGCCAAATGTAGAATTGGGTTAAAAGTGAGTGAATGAAGCTCCCTTAATTGTGCCCCAATAATATGCAGATTCCAGAGAATTATAACCTGATTACATCATTCAGCCTCTAAGTTTTTGGTGTGCTACATATATAATTTGTGATCATTGTTTATAAGGTGCCAAATCCCATGTGTTCCTTCCCAGATTCCTGGAGATTTTTCCGTATACCAATTCTAGCCTTGTTGAATTTAATAATTCATTAAAGTAAAAATGCTAATTATCCCTAATGTACAAACTAATGTAGAGAGACAAAATGTGTAATGGATCTGTTGGGGAATGTTTGTTTTCACGTTTAGTGCTGTAATTGCCTAAAATCCGTAATTGAAAATACTAGCCTTGCTGAAAGACATAGATACCTAAGGCTGAAAAGAGAAGGGGGTAAAATTGGATAGTTGGATCGACTTGGAGGGATTAAATTTGTGCTTGTTTTAATGCAAAACAAGAGAATGATGCAGAACAGGAGAGCTGATGTGTGCTGGGTTTCAGGGTCTGAGAAAAGGCAGAGAAACTGAATATGGAAAGTAAAGTGTCTGCATGTAGGAAGTGTGTAGGTTGACAGTAAAAGCAAAATCTGCAGACAGGTGGTGGTTTGAGGGTGTGGATCAACTTCAGAAGATTGTAGATGACCCTTCCTATTGGGTCCTTACTGTTGTGTTGTATACTGGGGAAGATGGTGCAAGCCTTCTGCTAAAAATTGTGTGTGATTGACCCATGTTGACTTTATATTGTTGCTGCAGGCTCTGTTCCCATTTCCTCAGATCGACATGGGGGTGGTAGGAAGGCAGGCAGACAGACACAGTGCTTTAACACCACTCTTGTGATGTGTCACATGTCACCATGCTGTACCACTGCACTGGTAGTTAGTAATTTTCCTGCACAAATCATTGATTTGAGCAACGTACAATTCAGTGTGGCATATTTATGTGGGCGGTTGATGCGCATAATTATAAAGCTATTGTGACTTCTAAAAAATGAATTTCAATGTCTTTTAACACTTGCATGTAGATGTAAAGGGAGGGAGAAGAAAATGATTTGATTTTGATCTGAATAAAATGCATACCTGTATCCAGACTTGTACATCATAAATGAAAGAACGCAGCCAGTGGCATGGTGTTCCAGTTTATCTCGCTTTGCCATAGGGTAGTGGAACGTAAACTACCACTTGCTCATGTACAAGGGCAGGTTGTGTGCGAGGCGATGGTGGGTTGCATGCGGCACGCGGGTGAGGGTGGGTTGCGTGCGGGCGAGGGCAGGTTCTGTGCAGAGAGCGGAGTTGTCAAATCTGCTGAGTAGTGTCCTGGCATCCAGCGCACTCAAACACCCTGACCTATAAGGATGAACGAGGATCCTCTGGGTAGGCGAGTGTTTCCTTGAGCTATACTTCTTTAGTGTCAAGATAGTATTACTACCACAGGCTGTATGCCTGCAGTCTTGGCCAGGGAATGGCATAGTGAAAATTATTGGGGTGTTGGCAATCTCCCCTTCCCTCCCAGCAGATTTATTTTGTTAGGTTGATCTTCTGTTGTCCTATCCCATGCACTGGCTTTGGTGTTGATGTACAAACCTGCTCCGACTTCAGCCGACACTCTTCCATTAGGTGTGAGACTGATCTGGGTTGTGTGATGCTCTTTATTTAAAAAATATATATTTTATTCCATCCGTTTCCCCGCAGACATAGCTGCGACTGTTCTTACTTTGTGGGGAAATATTAAGCTTGAAACCATGTCCTAGCAACTGCACCAGCCTGATCCAACAAGCTTAAGTCAAAGCAGGATGAGAACCATACGGTGGTAATCGAGCAGATAGCTAGCTAGAGAGAGAGAGATCTTTCAGAGGAATGACAAAGTAAAATTATTCATTGGATTTGGTCAAGGAATGGAAGAACAGTTTGACCTTCACTGTCCTGAAGAACAAAAAGCTGTAAACTGCAAGTGCAGCACGAATGCAGACTTGCTGGAAGAAATTGTTATTGCTGAACATCTTAGCTCTTGGTTAGCCCTTCCTTTGGGGTAATGTCTTTCCTTAAGGCGTGCACAGGTTCTGAATTTGCTTTTGGTATGCTAGTCTGCAGGGGCACTTAAAAGTAAAATGTCTTGGGCTGTAATTGACAGGTAATTCCATGTTCAGTTTGGTGAAGATATTGGAGGCAGAGTAAAACTCCTACTTAGACCAGCAATATGCCTGAACACTCCTACTACCTGTTATAGAAACATAGAAAAATAGGAGCAGGAGTAGGCCATTCGGCCCTTCGAGCCTGCTCTGCCATTCAATATGATCATGGCTGATCCTTTATCTCAATACCATATTCCTGCTCTCTCCCCATACCCCTTGATGCCTTTTGTGTCTAGAAATCTATCTATCTCCTTCTTAAATATAGTCAGTGACTTGGCCTCCACAGCCTTCTGTGGTAGAGAATTCCACAGGTTCATCACCCTTTGAGTGAAGAAATTTCTCCTCATCTCAGTCCTAAATGTCCTACCCCGTATCCTGAGACTGACCCCTCGTTCTAGACCCCCCAGCCAGGGGAAACATCCTCCCTGCATCCAGTCTGTCTAGCCCTGTCAGAATTTTATACGTTTCAATGAGATCCCCTCATTCTTCTAAACTCTAGTGAATACAGGCCTAGTTGACCCAATCTCTCCTCAGATGGCGGTCCTGCTATCCCAGGAATCAGTCTGGTGAACCTTCACTGCACTCCCTCTATGGCAAGTATATCCTTTCTTAGGTAAGGAGACCAAAACTGCACACAGTATTCCAGGTGTGGTCTCACCAAGGCCCTGTACAACTGTAGTAAGACATCCTTGCTCCTGCACGCAAATCCTCTTGCAATGAAGGCCAACATACCATTTGCCTTTCTAACTGCTTGCTGCACCTGCATGTTTGCTTTCAGTGACTGGTGTACAAGGACACCCAGGTCTCTTTGTACATCAACATTTCCCAATCTATCACCATTTAAATAATACTCTACCTTTCTGTTTTTCCTACCGAAGTGGATAACTTCACATTTATCCATGTGAAACTGCATCTGCCATGTATTTGCCCACTCACTCAACTTGTCTAAATCACCTTGAAGCCTCTTTGCATCCTCCTCACAACTCACAATCCCACCTAGTTTTGTGTCGTCAGCAAACTTGGAAATATTACATTTGGTTCCCTCATCCAAATCATCGATATATATTGTGAATAGCTGGGGCCCAAGCACTGATCCCTGCGGTACCCCACTAGTCACCGCCTGCCACCCTGAAAAAGACCCATTTACTCCTACTCTTTGTTCCCTGTCAGTTTACCAATTTTCAATCCATGCCAGTATATTATTACCCCCAATCCCATGTGCTTTAATTTTGCACACTAACCTCTTATGTGGGACTTTATTAAAGGCCTTCTGAAAATCCAAATACACGACATCCACTGGTTCTCCCTTATTTATTCTACCAGTTACATCTCAAAAAACTCCAGTAGGTTTGTCAAACACGATTTCCCTTTCATAAATCCATGTTGACTTTGTCTAATCCCGTTGATATTTTCTAAGTGTCCTGTTATCACATCCTTTATAATAGACTCTAGCATTTTCCCTACTACTGATTAGGCTAACCGGTCTGTAGTTCCCTGTTTTCTCTCCCTCCTTTTTTAAATAGTGGGGTTACATTTGCTACCCTCCAATCTGCAGGAACTGTTCCATAATCTATAGAATTTTGGAAGATGACAACCAATGCATCCACTATTTCCATGGCTACCTCTCTTAAACTCTGGGATGCAGATTATCAGGCCCTGGGGATTTATCTGCTTTCAGTCCCATTAATTTCTCCAGGACTATTCTTTTACTAATACTAATTTCCTTTAATTCCTCCTTCTCACTAGACCCTTTGTTCCTTAGCATTTCTGGGAAGTTATTTGTGTCCTCTTCTGTGAAGACAATCAAAGTATTCCTTTTGCATAGCAGCTGTCCATATGGCTTCTCTAAGTGAGATTACCAATTATTGCTGAATTGGAGCATCTTTGTCCTGTGTCCATTTCCAGGAGGAACTGGGCTGAGATTGCCCAAATTCTTTTTATGCAGGGCCTTCCAGTCATCAGAGGAAGATGACTTTCATTCCATCAGTCAGGGCTGGATTTGGACTCGAGTCCTGGAGTTGCAAGGATTGTGTGCCAGACAAACCCTCAATCACTCACTTAATTCTGGATGTTGCTGTTATTTGATCAGATTGCTCAGTTTCCCCCAATGTATATTTTCCACTCTTGGATTCTCCACTTTTGAATAGTAGACATCTGGGTCTTGATTTTATAATTTTGTAAGAAAATGTATTTTCCATACACCTGTTTAATCTGTTTTCATGTAATTGCCTTGACTAGAGAATGAGATGACCTGCTAGGTCGTGCTAATGTGCCTCCAATAGGTGTGCAATGTATTGGTGTACTCGTGCACTGTACTATCTATCCACAGCTCCTTTCATATGTGCGGGTGGGGGTTGAGGAGGAGAGAAAACATCTAATTGTATTACAGGTTGAGCATCCGGAATGTTCCGGACTCTGGGACGATTGGTGGCAGGGTCGTCCGGAATCCGTAAAATGTTCCGGAATCCGGACACCCTGTCAAACCGCAACCTGGGCCCAGGCATTTCCGGACTCTGAACGTGTTTCTGATGTCCGAAGTCCGGAAACGCCTGAGCCCAGGTTGCGATATTTCCGGACTTCAGACATCAGAAACACGTTCCGAAGTCCGGAAAAACACGAAAACCGGCTCGGCCTCGGTCCCGAGGTTGCCGGATTCAGGACGCTCAACCTGTAATAGAAACGTGTGGTCTGCAGCCTCCATCTATGCACGACCACCGAGAGTTCAATGATCAACCTTAATACAAACTGCTTACACTCTTTGTGATTGCGTCAACCCTGTTCAGTTCCACAACCCTTTCAGCTCCAGCAAGTGAGTGGTTTAAATTGAGTCGTTTACTTGCAACTTCCTTAATGGGGCTTGAATCCCAGAAGACTCCTAAGCCACATTAGAACAGTTTTCTTCTCGAAAGTGACAGGCAGTAAAATTGTCTCTAGATTTACTCCAGTCTGCAACTACAAATTCACAGCTGCTGGTTGTGGCCGATTTCAACGTCGTCATAAAATTATTACTGATCAAGATGTACTTTCAAGCTTCTTGAACAAATATGCAGGAATGGACTGGATTAACGTTTGTAAGTTTCATATTAAAAAAAAGTCTCGTGTTGTCGCCCACTTCTTTCCTTCCCCTTTTCTTCTCCTTTTCACCGCTCTTCTCCGCGACCCCCCACCCTCCCCCCATGGGGGTCACAGTCTCGGAATAAGGGGTTGGCCATTTAGGACTGAGATGAGAAGATATTTCTATACTCAAAGGGTTGTGAATCGTTGGAATTCTCTACCCCAAAGGGCTGTGGATGCTCAGTCGTTGAGTATATTCAAGACAGAGACAGATAGATTTTTGGATATTATGGGAATCGAGGGATATGGGGATAGTGCGGGAAGGTGGAGTTGAGTTAGATGATCAGCCATGATCTTACTGAATGGCGGAGCAGGCTTGAAGGGCCGAATGTCCTGCTCCTGTCTCTTATGTTCTTATATTCTAACCTTTCCTGTTGAACATATTTGCACTCAGCTCTTGATTTCAGTCTCAGCCCCTTTTAAAAAGTACTCTTGTTCTAATGGAATGAGTCTACAGTAGTTAAGCAAAGACATCACAATGCACTGTACTGGTGAATACTGTTTTGATTCACATCGCAAATTGTACAAGCAGCAGCAACAAGATAGTTAATTCCCATTACATTTGGGAACCGTGAAGAAAAATTAGAGAAGGTTAAGTTTTACAGTCTGGAAAGAACATGGTTTGGGTAACCTCAGATTATTACTTCAAAGTAAGCCAAGTAAATAGAAACAGAGGACAGGTAGGCATGTCAGTAGAGGTGAAACATTGGGAATACTCAAAATACAGTTGAATATTATAATGGGAGAGTTGGGGGCCTAGAGTGATGATTTTTGATGGGCCGAATGATGTTTTATCGCTTCTGGCTTTTCTTTTTGTTGTGCGTGACTAATTTACTGTGTTGGCCTCTCTTTCATTGAGAAACCCAGTGAGTACAATGGTCTCATTACTTTAGGGTACTGTTTTCTTGTTTGGAATTATTCACAATAGTTCCATATTTTCTGCCATATTTCCATGTACAATGCATCATTGTGAAGGTTGGTGACCCACATCTAGAACTCTACAGGTGCTATGTGGAGAGCCATTAGGAGTTGGCCAAGAGCAGGTTGAGCATGACTCTCCCTCTGCTCTCTTCCAGCCCCCCCCCCCCCCCCCCCCCAAATCAATGTGTATAGTGGGACAGCTGGCTTCTATGTGGTAATTCCCAAAGTGATGCAGCCGAGATTGGGAACTCTGCTGTGTCAGGGTTTGCCGGTGCAAAGGCATGTTTCTTGCCCCCCCTTGCGCTGCATGATTCATTGCTGAGATTTTTAAAATTGCATGCCGAGATTCTGGCCTGGACCAATAAACCTAAACTGCTGTAACCCATCTATTCCCAAAGGTATCTTCATAATGTAATTCTTGGATTTGTTCTGTTTCCTAGGCGCTTTCAGGTGGTGCCATCATTGTTCGCGGCCAGCCACGAGGAGGACCCCCGCCCGAACGGCAGATTAACCTCAGTAACATTCGTCCTGGTGCCTTGGCACGACGTGTTGCTCCAAATCAACCTGAAGCCAAGGAAATTCCTGACGAGGTGAATTCTTGTTTTAATGTGTGCCTGTTCAGGACAACATTTACACTGTGGGGTTACTTAAACAATAAGCAGAGCTGTACTAACATAATGGCACCTTGACTGATTTGACAGAACAAGTTCAAAGAGATGCGGCACAAATTTTGGTGCGGGGGGAAGGAGAAAGGGGGATCACTGCTGGTCCATGTAAAGGCTGTGTGTATGTGCAATATCTTCCATAACTGGAAAATTAGCCTCCTTTTGAGGTTATGCTGAAGTGTTGGGCAGTTTGCAGGTGGGAGTTGCTCATCACCAATTTAAAATAAGTAAAATCACTCAAAGATGGAGACTTTCTGGTTTGTAAGTTGATCAAAATCATTGTGTCTTAGTTGTGGTTTTGTTTTTATTTAATTATTTTTTGTATTTAAAAAGCTGCTAAAAGTTGGAAGGAAAAAGAGTTGCATATCTGGGGTAAATGGGGATTTTTAACATTAAAAACTCTTCCGTGTTTACTGGTTATATGGTTTAAAGACTTGAATAATCCATCAAAAGGCAAGTGGGAAGGATCAGAGGAAAATACAGGAGACCAAACTGGATGCTGTTTGAAATAGACATTATAGGAACTGTTTCAAGCTGTCAGGTTTGCACTTTGTCATGAGAAGCTGCAGAAACCGATTAGAATAATTTTAGCATCTGAGAATTTAAGTGAAACTCACTGTTCAAACTTAAAACAACAGAATAATCATAGCTTTGAATTTAGTGGCAATCAACTTGGCGTTGCTTTAGTGCATTGAAGCTGTCCTAACACACTTGAACACAGATTAAAATGAGTTGCTGGTCCTGGCCAAGTGTGCATAGAAAATCACTTATTGAGGTATCCAAGTTGCTAATCCAGATACTGTATGCAGGTGAAAGCTTATTTTGTGCTTTACTGTCTCTGGTGGTAATTCCCCCCCACCTCCCATTCCCACTTCCATCGATGTTTCTTCAATCCATTTTGCATCATAGAATCATAGAATGCTATAGCACAAAAGAAGGCCAGTTGGCCCTTTTGAAGGTTATTATTGAATCTGCTTCAGTCACCCTTTTCAGGCAGTGCATTACAGATCATAATAACTTGTTACGTAAAAAAAAAATTAAAAAAAATTCTCCTCCTCTTGCCTCTGGTTCTTTTGCCAATTACTTTAAATCTGTGTCCTTTGGTTATCAACACTTCTGCCACTGGAAGCAGTTTCTCTTTAGTTACTCTATCAAAACCCTTCTTGATTTTGAAGACCTATTAAATCTCCCCTTAACCTTCTTCGCCCCCCCCCCCCCCCCCCTCAAGGAGAACAATCCCAGCTTCTCTAGTTTCTCCATGTAACTGAAGTCCCGGTTCCCTGTTGCATTCTAGTATATCTCTTCTCCACCATATCTAAGGCTTTGACATGGTTACTAAAGTGTGGTGTCCAGAATTGGATACAATACCCCAGCTGAGGCCTAACCAGTGTTTTATAAAGGGTTTAGCTTAACTTCCTTACTTTTGTACACTCTGCTTCTAAACAGCCTTTTCACCTTGACCTGCCATCTTCAAAGATTTGTGTGTGTACACCCCCAGGTCTCCCTGTTCCTGCACCCCCTTAAAACTACCATTTAGTTTATATTGCCATTATAAGAGCCTTTTCCCATTTTATCCCTTGCAAATGCTTTCCTGAAGGCGGTGTCTATACTGTGATACAAATGTTAGGGCAGCACTGGCCTCCTGGTATTTTACTGAAGGCCATTGCTCTGAGAGTTTGAATACATGCCAGCAGGCTATTTGACCATAGAGGCATAACAGCTGGATTCGATCCTGTCCACATGATCAATTGCAGCATGGGTCAGTGAATAGTGATCAGAATTCTGTAGGTTGTGCATATTTTCTTTTTGCCCCCTTTCCTCCTCCTCAGTCCTGGTGATAAGCCAGTTCTTTACATTCCCTGAGTTTGGCCATTCCAATGCAAACCAGTGATTCTGCTGGTACATATCACTCAGTACAATGCCATGTGATATATTGCCCATTGAGCCTTTGGGGTGATTGGATCATTTTTAATTGTTTCTATTCACTTGGGTTTTCAGACAAGAACCAGAAGAAAGTATAACTTCACAATTGGGTAGGGGGGGGGGTGGCAAAGAGAGAGAGATATGTGCTGACAGTTTGCTCCCTAACCTCTGCTAATACTGCTAGTGCACAGGCATGAGAACCCTTCTTGCTCTTCCTTCTCTTTGTGGAGAATTACTTTACCCACTTTGTGGCTCCCCGCAGCAATGTAGCTGAAACTGGGCCATGAGAGATGCTGTGTGTTGATTTGCTGCACTGTGCTACTGTTGTATCAAACTCTCGATAGGGTCAATGATGGAAGAGGAGCTTTACTGTTCAAAGCATGGTGTAGGTGCAAAATGCTCTGACTTGCCAATTGTTCTTTTGTCCCCGTGACATTACAGTGGAGGTTTATTTACCAGCTTCTGCCTTGCCTACGTGATCCAGTTATCTTGACACACTTCTGCTGTTTCTTTGTGTTAAAGTAGGAATCAGGTGGAGGAAAAATGTGTGTATATGAAGACCAATTGGTGATGAATTCCAGGTGTGGTCTGGCTCCCTGGTTGGTTTTAGGCTTTTACATGTGTTTCTGGTCTTACATTCCTGAGTGGGGTTTGAGCTAGTTAATGCATCAATGTTTTAATTCACTCTGACCCTATGTTTAAGGAATTCTGTGATCTGGTCGGAATTCTAATTGCCTGTTTGAGGTTGGATTAAGGTTTTGCAGTGCAATAGTAAATTAAAGAGCTTTTTGATTTAAAAGTGTGTTGGGGGGGGCGGGGTGTGAGGTGGCGGTATACGAAGGAATGGTATATTGATTTAATTTGTTCATATTGCCTTGTTATATTTGTAAAGATCATCGTACAATGAATTCACCATTTGGAAATATTTAGACATTAAAATGTCAGTGATGGTTTGTTGAGAAGGAGGAATATTTTTCCATTGTGCTGATGTTTTGTGGTTTGGATTACAGCTCCTGCCACCGGTTCCTCTGGTTTTCACCTGGCCTCCAACCTGATTTTCCCAACGCTCCTTCCTTTTAAATATTTACACCAGTTTCTTAGCAAGTCGGGAAGGGCCTTTAAACCGAAAAATGCTGGAAATGCACTGCAGATTAGTTAGCATCTGAAAAAGAAAGGCAGTTTAATATTTTGGGTGGAGTTCTTGATTGCAACTACAGAGGAAATAGTGGCCCAGAAATTGATCTCGCTCTGTTCCCGCGGGGGTAAGCCTTCCCCGCGATGTCTCACCTCGCTTATGCTTTTTCAGATCCAGCTCGCACGAACTTGATGTTCCAGACATCAGCTGTGCTGGGCTTGCGTATCCCAGCGGCGTAGTGAATTCGTGCGAGCTGTGGGATCACGTGACTCAGTTAGAGCCAATGGCAGCACACCATCTTCCATTCATAAGTCTCACAGCATGGCTGTGAAATCTATGAATCTTACACTCCCCCAAAATAACAGCTAAACCTCAATTAAATTAAAAAAAAAACCCATCACATTAATAAAATAAGTATAGTTAATTAAATTAACCATTTTAAATAAAAAATTAAATTTTTGAAAAAATTTAAAATCTTTTAAAAAGTTATAAAAATAAACTTACCTGTCTTTAAAGTCTATAAAAAAGATATACCTGTAAAAAAAAAAATTCAAAAAAATACTTAATTCACTACTTACCTTCTTAAAAGCGGGTCTTACTCCTCCTTTTTACATTTCCAAAATCTTCCCTACTTACCTGCGCGTCCAAAGCATGAAGTGCACAGCGTGCGCGCAGCCTGTAGCGCGCACGCGATGCACCCAGGCCCCGCCCCCTTTTCAGAAGAGCAATTGCCGGTTTTCAGCGCATGCGCAGGGCATGCAGAAAACCGGCAATTGGAGTGGGAATACGCGAGAGTACGCAGTGCGTACTCTCGCGTCCCGGGATCAATTTTCGGCCCAGTGAGTTCTGCTGAGGGGTCCTATCCAAAAACAATTAATGTATCATCTTTCCCTTTCAAATGACGATTGACTTAATGTGTATTTCTAGCAGTTTCTGTTTATCTGACAATAGTGGGTTTTTTTGCTAGAGACTGCTGCTGTTTTTGAGTAGTCATACAGGAAGTGATGTACGATGATTAGAATTCAAGTGGCATAAATCTATTCTAAAATTTGATCTGAGCAACTGTCTGGAAATGTCATTAAACCTTTGAGTTTTTCTGCTAATACAACTTTTGTGTTTGGGAAAAGTAATTTTGTTCCGAGTATATTTCATTTGAGGTGGCCATGTCCTAACATCATGAGTGACATATCGGTAGCTGAAAAGGTGCTACCTAAAGACTTTACCAACCTCCGAACCTCATTTGAAATTTTATGGTTAGAATTTTTGAGTAACGCTTCCTCATTGACCCTTGTGTTGTAAGAGTAAACCCTTATTTATTGTGTTGATATGGCTATGAAACTGAGAGGTGCTCACCCCGTGGCTGTTAATGCTCTGTGAAATGTTGGATCTTGCACTCAAGTAAAACTCATTGTGTTGGAGCAATGCATAACCTAGGACCACAGTGATGAGCGTCATTGGCCTGGAATTTGCAGTTGTAATGCTGGCAAAACTATCAGCGTTCGCCATTATTACTCTGTAAAACTGACAGCAACGTCTGCCGTCCGTGTATGCAGAATTAACTGCGGAAATCTGGCAGTTGCTTTCAGTGATACCCTGCTCCTCCACAGGTTGCACTGTTGCAGTCCTCGCAGATGGAATCAATTAGAAATCACTGATTTGACGTGAACTTCAACTTTTTACGCATTATTCTCACTATAACAACCCCTGAAAAAGTTAAGCCTTGTTATGAGGTGTAACTGAGTTTTTAATGGTGTACTAAGTCATAATTACTGCTCAACAACCTCTCTGGCCCTGAAAAATGAATTTTATATTGTGGAGTGTCATTTTCTCTCTCCCATGATAAAAATTCAATAGATTTTTAATTTTTTGTTATTTCAGCTTCTACCTTAATCCCATGTGTATGTCCAATCTTTATTTCACTTTCTGTAAAATTATTAAAAAGTGAATGATGAAACCTGCTTTTTACTTCCTGGTTTGCTGTCTGATAATTCCTCAATGTGATTGGCTGCTCAGCCTGCTTGATGACATCACTGTCGCTGGACACTACAGATCCCCTATAGATGGTGCCAAATGGAAAGTCAGGTTGGAAAAGGGGAAATAGACGCCACAGAGCCCGCTAAAACTTTGTGGGCAGCTTTCTTCAAGATCAGCGGCGAGCAGCGTCACTTCGCCACTGACTGCAAAATCCAGGCCTTTGGTTTTCACTTTTTTTTGTGGTTTCCTCCCTTTATCTTTGTCTTTTCCACTCCTTGAGAAAACTTGTATTATCTAACATCCTCCTTGGTTAGAAGTGCAAGATGGTGCCCTCAGTAACTCATGGTTGAGATACATTTGGTCATTGTAAGTGGGGTTTCCCATGCTCCAGTTAATTTTTGTCTTGGCAGCCTGAAGTAGTCTTGAAACAGAAACTGAAGTGCTAATGTTAGTTTTGACAAGGATTTGGACTCTGTTTCTTAATTGAGAACAAGTACTAGTCTAGTTAGTCTACCTGTCTGGGTCATAGTGTGAACGGACCACAGATGCCTTGCATTCATTTAAAGATGCACAACACAGAGTTTGTGCAATGTTTCTGAAATGTACAGTGTTTGTGGCGGGGGGGGGTAAATTCCAAGAATGCAATTAGCTAAAGAGGCCAGTTATCGTCAGTCTTGGGTGAGCCATTAAGTGTGGAACATTAATGGCTAAATTACCCCAGTTAATACTAACATTGCAGTAGATTTGCATTCGGGGGATTTCATGCAAGGAAAAATATTTTTTAAATTTGGCATTGTTCTGCAAGGATGATGTATAGTACAGCATAGAAGGAGGCCATTCGTCCCATCTAGTCTGTGCCAGCTCTTTCAAAGAGCAATCCAGTTAGTCCCACTGCCCTGCTATTTCCCCATATCCCTGCAATTTTTTCTCAAAGTATTTATCCAATTCCCTTTTTGAAGGCTACTATTGAATCTGTATCCAACACCCTATCAGGCAGTGCAATCCAAATCCTAACCACTTGTTGCATAAAAAAGTTTTTGCTCATGTCGCCTCTGGTTCTTTTGCCAATCACCTTAAATTTGTGCCCTCGTTATTGATCCTTCAGCCATTGGAAACGGTTTCTTCATAAATCCTTCATGATTTTAAACACCTATCAAATCTCTTCTTAGTCTTCTCTGCTCTAAGGAGAACAACCCCAGCTTCTCTAGTCTATCCACGTAACTGGAACCACTCTTCTGTACCCTCTCCAAAGCCTTAATATCCTTCCTAATGTATGGTGCCCAGAATTGGACACAGTACTCCAGCTGGGGCCAAACTAGTGTTTTATATAGGTTTAGCAAAACTTCCTGGCTTTTGTACTCTCTGCCTCTATTTATAAAATTGAGAGGTCGCACAACACCAGGTTATAGTCCAACAGTTTTATTTGAAATCACAAGCTTTCGGAGCTATCCTCAGGAAGGGGCGATCGATAGCTCCGAAAGCTTGTGATTTCAAATAAAACTGTTGGACTATAACCTGGTGTTGTGCGACCTCTCAATTTTGTCCACCCCAGTCCAACACCGGCATCTCCGCATCATGACCTCTATTTATAAAGCCCAGGATCCCATATGCTTTATTAACTTTCGTTAACCTGTCCTCCCACCTTCAAAGGTTTGTGCACAAGCCTCTCTCTTCATGCACCCCCTTTAAAATTGTGCCATTTAGTGTGTGTGGTCTCTCCTAATCTTACCAAAATTTATCACCTCACACTTCTTTGCGTTGAATTTCATCTGCCATGTGTTTGCACATTCCACCAGCCTGTCGGTCGTCTTGAAGTCTATTACTATCTTCCTCACTGTTTACTCCACTTCCAAGTTTCGTGTACGAAAAGAAAATACTGCAGATGCTGGAAATCTGAAATAAAAACAGAAAATGCTGGAGACACGGAGCAGGTCAGGCAGCATCTGTGAAGAGAGAAACAGAGTTAACGTTTCAGGTCGATGACCTTTCGTCAGAACTGGAAAAAAGCAGGAAATGGAACAGAATTTTAAGCAAGTGTAGTGTCTGGGAAATGGGGGAGGGGATGAAAGAACAAAAGGGAAGGTCAGTGATATGATAGAAAGCAGGAGAGAGTAAGAGACATTGAGAGAGATTAAGAGATATTCAAGGCAAAAGGAGATGGTAATGGGACAGGTTAAGAAACAAAGGATGGCTCGAGATGAAGTGTAAATTGCGCTGGCAGAATGAAAGACAGCTGCCATGTGGGAGAGAAGAACAGAAGGCCAAACAAAAAGTGTGGATAAAAAAATATATGTGATAGGGGCCGGGGTTATGATCTGAAATTGTTGAACTCTGTGTTGAGACCAGAAGGCTGTAAAGTGCCTAATCGAAAGATGAGGTGCTGTTCCTCAAGCTTACGCTGAGCTTACGTGGAACAATGCAAGAGGCCGGTGAGGTCTGAGTGGGAGTGGAGCGGAGAATTAAAGTGACAGGCGACCGGGAGCTCGGGGTCCCCCTTACAGAATCCCCACAGTGCAGATAGAGGCCATTTCGGCCCATCGAGCCTGCACCGACACATATCCCACCCTATCCCCGTAACCCCACGTATTTAATCCCCCTAACACTAAGGTCAATTTATCATAGCCAAATCAACCTAACCCGCACATCTTTGGACTGTGGGAGGAAACCGGAGCACCCGGAGGAAACCCACGCAGACACGGGGAGAATGTGCAAACTCCACACAGACAGTCACCTGGGGCCGGATTCGAACCCGGGTCCCTGGCGCTGTGAGGCAACAGTGCTAACCACTATGCCACCATGTTGCCCATACGGACTGAACGGAGGTGTTCCGCAAAGCGGTCACCCAATCTGCGTTTGGTCTCCCCAATGTAGAGGAGACCGCATCATGAGCAGCGAATACAGTATACTAAATTGCAGGAAGTACAAGTAAATCGCTGTTTCACCTGGAAGGGGTGTTTGGGGCCCTGAACAGTGGGAAGTGGGGAGGTATAAGGGCATATGTTGCATCTCCTGCGCGTGCACGGGAAGGTGCCAGGGGAAGGGGTGTTGGGGGCGATAGTGGAGTAGGGTGTCGCGGAGGAAGCGGTCCCTACGGAATGCTGAAAGGGGAGGTGAGGGGAAGATACGTTTGGTGGTGGGATCACGCTGGAGATGGCGGAAATAGCAGAGGATGATCCGTTGAATGTGGAGGCTGGTGGGGTGAAAGGTGAGGACAAGGGGAACCCTATCGTGGTTCCGGGAGGGGCAGGGGTGAGGGCAGAAGTGCGGGAGATAGAACGGACACGGTTAAGGGCCGTGTCAACCACTGTAGAGGGGCATCCTCGATTGAGGAAAAAGGAAGACATGTCGGAAGCATTTGGAGGAAGTGAGTGGAGTCAAAGGAGAAGTTGTTCAATGTTGAAGGTGTAGAGGGATTGTACGTCCATAGTGAAAAGGAGGCGGTTGGGGCCAGGAAACTGGAAACCGTTAAAGTGGCGGAGGGTGTCGGAAGAGTCGCGGATGTCGGTGGGAAGAGACTGGACACCTCCATCCCCCCACCAGGATGGCCTGAGGGCGCTTCGCTTCTTCCTTGAACAGAGGCCCAACCAGTCCCCATCCGCCACCACCCTCCTCCGCCTGGCCGAACTTGTTCTCACATTGAACAACTTCTCCTTTGACTCCACTCACTTCCTCCAAATCAAAGTTGTTGCTATGGGAACCCACATGGGTCCTAGCTATGCCTGCCTTTTCGTGGGATATGTGGAACACTCTTTGTTCCAGTCCTACTCGGGTCCCCTCCCTCACCTCTTTTTCCCGGTACATTGATGACTGTATCGGTGCCGTTTCCTGCTCTCGTCCTGAACTAGATAATTTCATTCACTTTGCTTCCAATTTCCACCCTTCCCTCACCTTCACATGGTCTACTCTTCCCTTCCCTTCCTCGACTTCTCCGTCTCCATCTCTGGGGATAGGTTATTGTCAAACATTCACTACAAGCCCACTGACTCCCACAGCTACCTGGACTACACTTCCTCCCACCCCGCCTCCTGTAAGGACTCTATTCCATTCTCCCAGTTTCTCCGTCTCCGCCGCATCTGCTCGGACGATGCCACCTTCCATACCAGTGCTTCCGACATGTCTTCCTTTTTCTTCAACCGAGGATTCCCCTCTACAGTGGTTGACACGGCCCTTAACCATGTCCGTTCTATCTCCCGCACTTCTGCCCTCACCCCTGCCCCTCCCTCCCGGAACCACGATAGAGTTCCCCTTGTCCTCACCTTTCACCCCACCAGCCTCCACATTCAACGGATCATCCTCCGCCATTTCCGCCACCTCCAGCGTGATCCCACCACCAAACGCATCTTCCCCTCACCTCCCCTTTCAGCATTCCGTAGGGACAGCTCCCTCCGCGACACCCTAGTCCACTCCTCTATCGTCCCCAACACCCCTTCCCCTTCGCCCGGCACCTTCCCGTGCACGTGCAGGAGATGCAACACATGCCCTTATACCTTCCCGCTGTCCAGGGCCCCAAACACCCCTTCCAGGTGAAACAGCGATTTACTTGTACTTCTTGCAATTTAGTATACTGTATTCGCTGCTCACGATGCGGTCTCCTCTACATTGGGGAGACCAAACGCAGATTGGGTGACTGCTTTGCGGAACACCTCCGTTCAGTCCGTAAGGGGGACCCCGAGCTTCTGGTCGCCTGTCACTTTAATTCTCCGCTCCACTCCCACTCAGACCTCACCGTCCTCGGCCTCTTACATTGTTCCACGGAAGCTCAGCGTAAGCTTGAGGAACAGCACCTCATCTTTCGATTAGGCACTTTACAGCCTTCTGGACTCAACATAGAGTTCAACAATTTCAGATCATAACCCCTGCCCCT
This sequence comes from Squalus acanthias, assembly GCA_030390025.1. Taxonomy (NCBI): domain Eukaryota; kingdom Metazoa; phylum Chordata; class Chondrichthyes; order Squaliformes; family Squalidae; genus Squalus; species Squalus acanthias. The sequence continues at coordinate 132,093,111 of CM059434.1, forward strand.
ATCATATATATTTTTTTATCCACACTTTTTGTTTGGCCTTCTGTTCTTCTCTCCCACATGGCAGCTGTCTTTCATTCTGCCAGCACAATTTACACTTCATCTAGAGCCATCCTTTGTTTCTTAACCTGTCCCATTACCATCTCCTTTTGCCTTGAATATCTCTTAATCTCTCTCAATGTCTCTTAATCTCTCCTGCCTTCTATCCTATCACAGACCTTCCCCCATTTCCCAGACACTACACTTGCTTAAAAATCTGTTCCATTTCCTGCTTTTTTCCAGTTCTGACGAAAGGTAATTGACCTGAAACGTTAACTCTGTTTCTCTCTTCACAGATGCTGCCTGACCTGCTGAGTGTCTCCAGCATTTTCTGTTTTTATTCCAAGTTTTGTGTCATCTGCAGATTTTGAAATTGTGCCCTGTACCCCCAAGTCCAAGTCATTAATGTACATCAAAAATAGCAGTCGTCCCAGTAATGAACCTTGGGGGACACCACTGTATACCTCCCTCCAGTCCGAAAAACAGCCATTCACCACAACTGTTTTCTATCCCTTCGCCAATTTTGTATTTATGCTGCTACTGCCCCTTTTATCCCATGGGTGTCAATTTTGCTAACAAGCCCAGTATGTGGTACTTTATCAAACACCTTTTGAAAGCCCATATACACACCTTTTGAAAGCCCATATACACATCAACTGCACTGCCCTCATCTATCCTCTCTGTTACCTCATCAAAAAACTCAATCAAGTTAGTCAAACACGATTTGCCCTTAACAAATCCGTTAAGTCCATGCTTGTCCAAGTGGCTATTCATTTTCTCCTGGATTATTGTTTCTAAAAGTTTCCCCACCACCAACGTTAAACTGACTGGCCTATAATTGCCAGGTTTATCCTTACCTCCTTTTTTAAACAAGGGTGTACAACATTTGCAATCCTCCAGTCCTTTGGCACCACCACTGTATCTAAGGTGGATTGGAAGATTGAGGCCAGTACCTCCGCAACTTCCACCCTTACTTTCCTCTCTAACCTAGGATGCATCCCATATGGACCGGGTGATTTATCCACTTTAATTACCACCAGCCTGTCCAGTATCTCCTCTTTATCTATTTTTATCTCATCCAGTATCCCAACAACCTCCTCATTTACCATAGCTTTAGCAAAGTCCTCTTCCTTGGTAAACACAGAAGCCATGCTTCTGCCTCCACCAATAGTTCTTCATTTTGGTCCCTAATCGGCCCCACCGCTCCTCTGACAACCCTTTTACTGTTAATATGCCTATAGAGGACCTTTGAATTCCCCTTTGTTATCCGGTAATCTATTCTCACTCTAGTGTATTCCTATTAAATGCAGTGAGCATTGTTTGGGTACTTCTGAAAGATCCCATGGCATAGTTTGAAGAGCAGGGGGTTCTTCCACTACCCTAACAGCTCCCCCTCAACTGGTTATTCATCTCATTACTGTTTGTGGGATTTACTATGTGTAAAATGGCTGTTGTGATTATTACATAGTACCCATTGCACTATTGAAATAATTCATTCTATGTGAAGTGCTTTTGAATTAAAGCTCTTGTGGTTTGACTAGCAGGTAACAAAAAGCTGTACTCTCCAGATTGGAACTTGATGTATGCTATTGAGAAGGTACATTGGAACCACCTTGCTGTGATCATGTGGATATAATGCTCAATTCCTGTTTACCGAATCTGAAAGGTCCTGCCCAGGCTGCTGATTGGCTTTTACATTGTAAATACCGCCCATCCGCAGAAATTTAAAGGGACTGCGCGTTAAAAGAAACCGGCTGTGCAGAACAAAGCGCAGCTTACAGGGAACATTGCTGGCATGTTTTAATTTCTTTAAAATAGTCACTAAAATTGGCACATGATTTGCTGTGGTAGAATATAGTCTTAATGTTCCCAACAAATGCACATAGTGTCCAAGAAAGCATGGTGGGATGTTGCAGTGGAGCCCACCAATACTCAGTGCCACAGTAATAGAGGTGGATTTTCACTTGCAGTGGTTGACTTGCTGGTGTACTGATTTCGGGTGTTGATTTGGGGATGTGCTGAGAAGAGGTCAGTTACTTCCTTCCCGGGAAAGCAAAATGAGATTAAGAGCCTGGCACTCTTTTGGTCTACTTCAGAGCAGATGTCTAGTACACTGCCCATTTGGCTGGGGCTGGTATCAGATACTTGAGAGAATGGGAGAGAGTAAAAGGGTACAAACCATGCCCTTCAATTACTGTACTTGTGTCAGTAGCACCAGTTAGATGGGTCTATTACAAAAATTAATTGTTCAATGTAGTGGTATTGCCAGGAGATGTAAAAGATGTACAGTAAGTAGATGAGTGGTTCTGTTAAGTGTTGGGCAATTCTTTCAGTTAGATGTTCACAAGTCACTGCTGTATAATAGTTATGTGGCTTTTTCAACTTGTGGTCTGAGCAGGTTATTTCTTTGAGGAAGTATGGTTGTCACCTGAAGCCACATCAGTGACTTTTGAGGTGTGAAAGTATTGAATACGGTTTTAAAAACAAAACTAGCACTTGGGTTAAACTTTTTATCACATTTCATAAGTGCTTTGTATACAGAGAAGTGCAGTGAGGATTATGGAGGCAAATATAGCAGCCCTTTTTACAAATGTTTCCACACAACCGTGAGCCGATTGATGATGTTGGTTGAGGGAGGAATGCTGGTCAGGTGAACTCCTGCCTCCTCTTTGAATAGTGCCAGGGGATCTTTAACATTCATGTGCACCACTGGAGTGGGCAACTGGGGCCTCGGTTTAACATCTTTATAATTGTATACTCCCTTGGAGCTGAAACGAGCATCAGCCAAGATTGTGCTCAGGACCTGGACTGAAGCCTTCTGATTCTGAGGTGAAAGTGCCACGACGTGAGCTGAGCTGATGCTGATAATTGGCTCTTTTGTTGTCTTCCAAGTCCAGAGAAAGCTGCCTTGCACTTTAATGAACTAATACGGTTTAATATGGGGAATGCTGATCAGGATTTGTTCTGCTAAAAGGAAAGAACAAACTAAACAATAATGAGACTCTATGGATGAATAAAGCCATAAAGGAACAATTGAAGTTATGGAAAGAGGCATACATTAAGTACATGGGCAGCAGGGGAGTGCATGATAAGGGAGAATATGAAAAGATTAGGAGAGAAGTCAAAAAAACAATTAGGGAGGCAAAGAGGAACTATGAAATTAAATTATCAAGGAACATAAAACAAAATAATATATTTTATAGGCACATCAATTAAAAAAAGGAAGGAATAGGGCCATTAAGGGATAGACATGATGATACCACAGCTAATGATAGAGGTGGCAGAAATATTAAAAAATTATTTTGATTCAGTATTTAACGGGGAGATAGAACAGGTGGACATGACATTGGATGATGCAATTAGTAATGAGGTAAGTGCATTTAAAAATAAAAAAGGGATATATTAAATAAACTAATCAAACTCAGAGGATAAAACCCCTGGTTTGGATGGATTGCATCCACGCATTTAAAAAGAATTGAGGGAAGAGATAGCAGAGGCATTACTACACATATTTAATAATTCGTTAGAAAAAGGTGTAGTGCCAGAGGACTGGCGGATAGCTAACATAATACCGATATTTAAGGGGGATAGAATATGTCCAGGGAATTATAGACCAAGTGGTAGGAAAAATAATGAAATCCCTACTAAAGGAGAAAATAGAAGAACATCTAGAAACCAAAAATATAGCAATGAATAGTCAGCATGGATTTGAAAAGGGAAAGTCTTGCTTGACCAACCTTTATTGAATTTTTTTAAGAATTAACATAGTAGACAATGGTAATGCAGTAGATGTAATTTATCTGGAATTTCAAAAGGCCTTCGATAAGGTACCCCATAATAGACTGATGAACAAGATCAGAGAATGCAGAGTCAGGAGACAAGTAGCAGAGTGGATTGCTGGCTGGCTTCAGGACAGAAAGAGAGTAGGAGTAAAGGGTAGCTCTTCACAGTGGCAGAAGGTGGGTAGTGGTGTTCCACAAAGATCAGTGCTAGGACCACTGCTGTTCAAAATTTACTAACGATTTAGACTTTGGAATCAAAAACACAATTTATAAATTTGCGGATGACACCAAATTGTGGGGGGGTGGGAAATAGTCAATACTGAGGAGGACTGCAACAAATTAAAGAAAGAAAGACTTGCATTTATATAGCGCCTTTCATGACCACCAGACGTCTCTAAGCGCTTTAAAGCCAATGAAGTACTTTTGGAGTGTAGTCACTATTGTAATGTGGGAAACGTGGCAGCCTATTTGCGCACAGCAAACTCCCACAAACAGCAATGTGATAATTGTTTTTATGTTGATTAAGGGATAAATATTGGCCAGGACACCGGGGTTAACTCCCCTACTCCTCTTTGAAATAGTGGCATGGGATCTTTTACGTCCACCTGAGAGCAGACCTTTTACGTCCACCTTGGTTTAACGTCTCATCCGAAAGATGGCACCTCTGACAGTGCAGCACTCCCTCAGCACTGCACTAGATTTATGTGCTCAAGTCCTTGGAGTGGGACTTGAACCCACAACCTTCTGACCCAGAGGCAAGTGTGCTACCAACTGAGCCACAGCTGACACTTACAGGAGGACATTAATAAACTTGCAGAATGGGCATATAATTGGCAAATTAAGTACAACACAGATTAATGTAAGGTATTACATTTTGGTAGGAAGAATAGGGCGGTCACGTGTTACTTTAGGGTGCGAGTCTAGGTGGGGTAGAGCAACAAAGGGATCTGAGTACAAATACACAAATCACTAAGAGTTGGGACACAGGTTAGCAAGGCCATAAAAAAAGCAAACCAAGCATAGAAAACATAGAAACATAGAAAAATAGGAGCAGGAGTAGGCCATTCGGCCCTTCGAGCCTGCTCCGCCGTTCAATATGATCATGGCTGATCCTCTATCTCAATACCATATTCCCGCTCTCTCCCCACACCCCTTGATGCCTTTTGTGTCTAGAAATCTATCTCCTTAAATATATTCAGTGACTTGGCCTCCACAGCCTTCTGTGGTAGAGAATTCCACAGGTTCACCACCCTCTGAGTGAAGAAATTTCTCCTCATCTCATTCCAAAATGTCCTACCCTGTATCCTGAGACTGTGACCCCTCGTTCTAGACCCCCCAGCCAGGGGAAACATCCTCCCTGCATCCAGTCTGTCTAGCCCTGTCAGAATTTTATACGTTTCAATGAGATCCCCTCTCATTCTTCTAAACTCTAGTGAATACAGGCCTAGTTGACCCAATCTCTCCTCAGATGACGGTCCTGCCATCCCAGGAATCAGTCTGGTGAACCTTTGCTGCACTCCCTCTATGGCAAGTATATCCTTTCTTAAGTAAGGAGACCAAAACTGTGCACACTACTCCAGGTGTGGTCTCACCAAGGCCCTGTATAACTGTAGTAAGACATCCTTGCTCCTGTACTCAAATCCTCTTGCAATGAAGGCCAATGTACCATTTGCCTTCCTAACTGCTTGCTGCACCTGCATGTTTGCTTTCAGTGACTGGTGTACAAGGACACCCAGGTCCCTTTGTACATCCGCATTTCCCAATCTATCACCATTTAAATAATACTCTACCTTTCTGTTTTTCCTACTGAAGTGGGTAACTTCACATTTATCCACATTATCCTGCATCTGCCATGTATTTTCCCACTCACTCAACTTGTCTAAATTGCCTTGAAGCCTCTTTGCATCCTCCTCACAATCCCACCTAGTTTTGTGTCATCAGCAAACTTGGAAATATTACATTTGGTTCCCTCATCCAAATCATTGATATATATTGTGAATAACTGGGGCCCAAGCACTGATCCCTGCGGTACCCCACTAGTCACTGCATGCCACCCCGAAAAAGACTCATTTATTCCTACTCTCTGTTTCCTGTCTGTTAACCAACTTTCAATCTATGCCTGTATATTACCCCCAATCCCATGTGCTTTAATTTTGCACACTAACCTCTTAGGTGGGACTTTATCAAAGACCTTATGAAAATCCAAATACACCACATCCGCTAGTTCTCACTTGTCTTTTCTACCAGTTACATCCTCAAAAAACTCCAGTAGGTTTGTCAAACACGATTTCCCTTTCATAAATCCATGTTGACTTTGTCAAATCCATGTTGACTTTGTCTAATCCCGTTGATATTTTCTAAGTGTCCTGTTATCACATTCTTTATAATAGACTCTAGCATTTTCACTACTACTGATAGGCTAACTGGTCTGTAGTTCCCTGTTTTGTCTCCCTTTTTTAGGAGGGAGCGAGAAAACAGGGAAATAAGCACTAGGGTTTGTTTCTAGACTTTTAGAATTGAAAAGTAGGGAAGTTATGCTAAACCTGTATTGAACCTTGGTTAGACCACACTTGGAGTACTGCGTACAGTTCTGGTTGCCATATTATAAAAAGGATATAGAGTCACTGGAGAGGATGGAGAGAAGATTTACAAGGATGATACCAGAAATGCGAGGGTATACATATCAGGGAATCATAGAAAGTTACAGCATGGAAGGAGGCCATTTTGGCCCATCGTGTCTGCGCCGGCCAACAAAGAGCTATCCAGCCTAATCCCACTTCCCAGCTCTTGGTCCGTAGCCCTGCAGGTTACAGCATCCCAAGTGCACATCCAAGTACTTTTTAAATGTGGTTAGGGTTTCTGCCTCTACCACCCTTTCAGGCAGTGAGTTCCAGACCCCCACAACCCTCTGGGTGAAGAAATTTCCCCTCAAATCCCCTCTAAACCTTCCACCAATTACTTTAAATCTGTGCCCCCTGGTTTTTGACCCCTCTGCTAAGGGAAATAGGTCCTTTCTATCCACTTTATCTCGGCCCCTCATAATTTTATACACCTCAATAAGGTCTCCCCTCAGCCTCCTCTGTTCCACGGAAAAAAACCCAGCCTATCCAGTCTTTCCTCATAGCTAAGATTCTCTACTCCCGGCAACATCCTTGTAAATCTCCTCTGTACCCTCTCTAGTGCAATCACATCTTTCCTGTAATGTGGTGACCAGAACTGCACGCAGTACTCTAGCTGAGGCCTAACTGGTGTTTTATACAGTTGAAGCATAACCCCCCTGCTCTTGTATTCTATGCCTCGGCTAATAAAGGCAAGCATTCCGGATGCCTTCTTAACCACCTTATCTGCTTGGCCTGCTACCTTCAGGGATCTGTGGACATGCACTCCAAGGTCCCTTTGTTCCTCTACACGACTGTGTCCTACCATTTAATGTGTATTCCCTTTCCTTGTTAGCCCTCCCCAAATGCATTACCTCACACTTCTCCGGATTGAATTCCATTTGCCGCTGTTCTGTCCACCTGACCAATTTATTGATATCTTCCTGCAGTCTACAGCTTCCTTCTTCAGTATCAACCACACTGCCGATTTTAGTATCATCTGCAAACTTCTTAATACCCCCTATATTCAAGTCTAGATCATTGATATATACCACAAAAAGCAAGGGACCTAGTACTGAGCCCTGTGGAACCCCACTGGAAACAGCCTTCCAGTCATAAAAACACCCATCAACCATTACCCTCTGCTTCCTGGATGAACAGGCTGCGTCTCTTTTCTCTTGAAAAAGAAGGCTGAGGGGCGACCTAGAGGTCTTTAAAATGAAAAATTTTGATAGTGGATACAGAGAGAATGTTTCCACTTGTGGGGAAGAGCATAACTAGAGGCCATCAATATAAGATAGTCACCAAGAAATCCAATAGGTAATTCAGAAGAAACTTTTTTATCCAGAGAGTGGTGAGAATGTGAAACTCACTACCACGGAGTTGTTGAAGCAAATGGTCTAAATGCATTTAAGGGGAGGCTAGACAAGCATATGAGGGAAAAGGGAATAGAAGATTGTGCTGATAGATTTAGATGAGGAAAGATGGGAGGGGGCTCGTGTGGAGAATAAACGCTGGTATGGGCTGAATGGCCTGTTTCTGTGCCGTATATCCTATGTAAAACCTTCCTGCCCAAAATTTTGGGAGGGAAGAGAACGGGAAGGTCAGTTGTGTTTTAAAAAAAATTGGTATGTATGTAATGTATACACTTTCTGCTCAGTGCTAGCTTTATATGTTCCAGAATAATTGTCATACAAATTCTTATAAATGAGGGGAAAAAAGCCTTAGCCATTGGGTCTAACTAGCCTGAATTAATTTCAAACCTGAATTTTACTAAATTTATAGATTCCCTTTTCAGAAATGCATCTAGTTGTCAATTGGGCCCCTTTATGCTATTTGCCTTCCTTCGTTGTTCCATAAGTCTGTTACTCGTGTACAATATTTCTTGTGCTCTTTTACAGCCTTGGGCCTGGCCAGCTCGAGAGTTTCTCAGGAAGAAACTGATTGGAAAAGAGGTGTGTTTCACTGTGGAGTACAAGACTCCCCAAGGTCGAGAATATGGAATGGTTTACCTGGGCAAAGGTTAGTGAAGTAGTATTTATACAAGCTGTGGATGTCGAATGAACTGCATCAAACTGTCCCGTCTCTCCATCTCAGCCACTGTATATTGGAAGGGAAAAAAATTATCTGATGAATATATCCTCAAACCTTGTGTGTATAATTATAAAAATAGCATCTCCTTTTTTCTATTGCATAAGAATATCTCCATATTCAATGAACTGATTGCCTTAATGAAAATATAAATACTAAACTTTATGCCTTGTATATCAGGAGTTCAGATAATTCACACAAGTAACTTGTTTAGTAACCTCGTCATCTTAATTAGATTATAACCGTAGTTTACTTATTTGTTGTCCTCTAATTCTTGGTGCCCAATGGCTGGGACCAGTTCCAGTAATTCTTTTGATAAATGTAGATGAGTCGAGGCCTATAGGACGGGATGCCACTCGGATTAGAGAGAGTAGTAATTGGCTGCATCAGCTTCAGAACAGTATTTGCACGGTTGTCTGGTTGTTTTTTCTTTAGCTGGCTCCTCACTGCCAAACATTTTGCTGCTGCCAAGTTATGGCAGGCGGTGCTGCTTTTTTGCTCCTTGTTCATTTCCCCTTTCAAAATGGACTAGTGGTCCCAACCCACTACTGAGCTATGAAGTTAACACTACTGAGTAGATCACAAGATGAATGCACGCGGAAAGGGCATCTTTTTGTGTCTGTTCAAAGACCTGGAAGTACTCTTCTCTTCCACCGCCCCCCCAAATCACCAAAAAAAAAATCATGGAATCCAATTATTTTAACTGATTCTATTTTTTTGCCTCAACTCCTAGGCTGGAAATCCATTTCATATGTTGATCACTGTATGAGCCTTAAATCTGCAATTTACTAGTTTGAACCTACTTTTGTCAGTTTATTTCGGAGCATGGTTTCAGATTTCCCTTTTCTATACAGTTTACTGTATCATATACCTCTAAGGTCACCTCTCTGTTGCCTTGTTTCAGGGCTGTAAAGCACGATTTTCTCTACTTCATTGATGCAAGGACGATAAGAATTGGTATCATTATGGGTGATTCTAAGACAAATGTTCTCATCAATGATGGCAGTCAGGCCACTGTTTCCCCTTTTTTAACAAAATGTGACATTTAAGCAGGTACCAAGTTCCCAACCTTCAACTAATGCTGCTGTTGGGGGTTTTTAATTAAAGATTAATGGGCTGGTGCTTTGCTCAATTTAATTTTCCTGTTGAAACTGCAATATGATTTGTCTAAAATTATACTGGTGGTGATCTTTAAAGAACCATAAGCTCCAATTTCAGATGTTAGCAAGAATTTATGGAATGTAGTTTAGGTGAGAAGCTGGAATAATGTGCCACTGTACTAAAGCAAAGGCTGGGTGCTGAAAGCTTTCTCCTCTGTCCAGTAATATGTCTGAAGTTAATGATCGACTACACCAGGCTCTCTTTCCTATATCGACGCCCATCCTCACTTTTTACTGTCTGTCTTGCTAAGAGTGACAAGTGTGGCATATTCAGGGAGGACGTGGTAATTAAATCCACCTACTGATGGACTCGAGGGTAACTGCTCTTTTGGTGCTTTGATTGTCTTCTAGAGTTGTGGGAGGAGTGTCCCTGAGTTTTCTTTAAATTGACCCTTTCCTGTTTGTTTTTTGTGTCTCCCCAGGAGTAAGAATTATTAGCTGTGATTCATTGCACTGTCAAACTTCTCAATGCTAGCCCTGTCCCACAGGAGGGCCTGTTGGTCTTTTCTTGCCCTATTTTCATGTATTCAAATTCGGTGCTAACTTGCAACAAATTGTCATGTGTTTTGTGCTATGGATGTATGTCCAATTAGAGCTGATTTGAGACTTCCAAACAAGGACTCGTTCGATACTTTTATGCGGTGGAATGCCTCGTGCCATTGACTGCAATCGGGTATAACCCAATTTTTAATAGGTTTTGTGAATTTCCTTTGGAGCATTGACCTCCACTGGCCTGCTAAACGCACTTAATCAGTTGAGCGAGTTATGATGCAAAATAGCATCATAGTGCAAGCATGTTGATGAACTGAATTAGCATCAAATTTAAAAAATAAAATTGTTTATGGGATGTGGGCATCGCTGGCAAGGCCAGCATTTATTGCCCATACCTAATTGCCCTTGAGAAGGTGGTGGTGAGCCGCTGCCTTGAACCGCTGCAGTCCGTGTGGTGAAGGTACTCCCACAGTGCTGTTAGGGAGGGAGTTCCAGGATTTTGACCCAGTGACGATGAAGGATCGGCGATATACTTCCAAGTCAGGATGGTGTGTGACTTGGAGGTGGTGGTGTTCCCATGCGCTTGCTGCCCTTGTCCTTTTAGGTCGTGGTTTGGGAGGTGTTGCCGCAGTGCATCTTGTAGATGGTACACACTGTAGCCACAGTGCGCCGGTGGTGGAGGGAGTGAATGTTTAAGGTGGTGGATGGGGTGCCAATCAAGTGGGCTGCTTTGTCCTGGATGGTGTCACGCTTCTTGAGTACTGTTGGAGCTGCACTCATCCAGGCAAATGGAGAGTATTCCATCACACTCCTTGTGCCTTGTAGATGGTGGAAATTGAGGACTAGTGATATGAAAAAGGGTGTCAAAGTTGATGGCAAGAGTTCCTGTTAAGTTTGAACATTAAAATAGAAGAATATTGAATGAACATTAGGGGGAAAACCCTTACATTTGTGGTTTAATTGTCCTTTTTAAAAAAAATAGTAGGCTGCCAAGTTGTTTCAAATCATAATTCTGAGATTGATAAATTTCTGCTAGCCGAGGATATAAAAGGATATGGAGCTAAGGGAGGTGGATGGAGTTAAGATACAGATCAGCCATGATCTCATTGAATGGTGGAACAGGCTCGAGGAGCTGAATGGCCTCCTCCTGTTCCTATGTTCCTAAAACTTCCTGTGGAATGAGCAGTACAACAGTCCATGCAACAGTCGGCTTGCAGTGGGCCTAAGGAAGATGGGGGCAGATTTAAATATTAAAATAGGAAACTGATGCAAGTAAAAAATAAAAGTGCTGGAAACACCCAGCAGGTCAAGCAGCACCTGTGAAGGGAATAGACAAATTAACATTTCAGGTGTCGACCCCTCATCAGAGCAAGAAGATATTACCGATGAGCACCATTTAAAAAGGAGCAGAACACGAGGGAGGGGAAAACCATAATGCACGCACACTCCATACATGCACAGAACAACCAGTAAAGTTTGTGTTACTCCTGCAAGCGTCTGCTTTCTGTCCCAGGCTCCAAGGTATCTGGATTTTTTCTTTTGGTTTTTGTCAAACTCCATTCACCCACTGAGCACAGATCACCAGTTGTCTGGCTTTTGCCACTGATGCTTCATAACTGATTGCTAGGAGCGTCCAAAAGTGGTCCATGGTAATTCCCTTCTCCCCATGTGGGGAAAGCCCTGGCTTTTAAACTCTGTTTGGGATTTGTTTTTGTTGTTTAGAGTTGTCTGAATCCTTGAATTATGTTGCAAGCCTGCAGCTAGTTCCTGGGTACCTGCTATACTGGTGGTTGGTGGGTTTATGGCAGTGGTGGATTGTTAGGTGTAGGGCAGCTCTGTTGCATCATTGATAGAATTTATTAAAATGCATGTTTGGAGCCCATTAATATGGCATTTGATGCAAAAATAGATTTGTTTTTGAAGAGTCTGTTTATTGGAATAAGAACATAAACCATGGGGAAGGGCACTTGGCTCATTAATCCCGGTCCCTCCCACATACCATGCCACTAACGCTGTTGTGGCCTTCAATTAATCCAACCCAATCCAGACATTTCTGATTCGCTTGAATATTTTATAAAACCTATCTAATTACTGCTGGATGAATCTTCATACAAGGCTTATGCTTGGTTTCTCAATTACTGTTTTCTGCGGCATTGTTTTCTGAATTAATGGACTGTGAAATATTTTTTTAATGTCATGCTTCTGGTAATTCAGATACAACAGGGGAGAACATTGCAGAATCGTTGTTAACTGAGGGATTGGTTGCAGTGCGTAGAGAAGGAATTCGAGGAACAAAGTGAGTACTTTATATATTTGAAAAAAAGAACTTGATGAATTGGAAGAAACTGAGAGGATCTTTTGTGCTCTCCCTACCCTCCATAATTCATAGAGTAACATTGGACTTGCTAACTCCGCAGGGGCAAGGTAAAAAGCAGCGGTTGTTGGCTTGAAATGCCAACTTGTTTCCCCCTTGGTTCAGTTTTTTCTTCTCTCCAGCAAATGTAAATTGGTTTTGGGGTTGATAAATATTGTCTTGAATAAAATTTGATTGGCGAGTTCAGAGTGCGGGGCAATGAGGAAGAAAAGATTATAGCATTGTTCCCTTTTACCACCCCTTCATCCCAGTTGAAGTCAATAATATAGTGTATTAATAATATAGTGTATCAATAACCAAGTGTCTGTGGACTAGGGGGCCCAGTAGCATTGAACCCTCGCCTCAATCCCCGAGGATGGAGTCCCATAACTTGAACAACAGGGTTCAACCCTCAAAGATTTGTACACTGAAGCTTGCTGAGATCCTTTCGAAGTGTGGGCAGAAGTAATAGAGTCTGCAGGCATTTATATGGGTGAAGATTGTTTTTTTTGTTCCATCTTGCTGCCTTTGTACATTGAGGGGGTGATTTAAGGAAAACTCAATAGCTTTTTAAATTAAACTGCTTAATGAAAGAACTGCAAATGGTGCTGCAATTATCCCTCATTTCTTAGTTCTGTCCCTTCTCGTCTGCCGCCCCCCAATCTCTCCCTCAGAACATATGTGCATATGTTTGCATCGACAGCACGTCGCTGTGTTCTCAAATGGAGAGGTGACTTTCTCCCTGCTCCTGTGGGGACGTGGCATCTCCAGTGATTTGATTGAAATTGGAAATCTCACCATGTGGGGAATTGGAGGAGTGGGGTGGGAACCTGGTTATCATCCATCACAGGAGTGCACAATATTAATTGACATTTTTCTTTCTTTTTCTCTGCCAATTTTATCCCCTCCTGCTGAAGGCATGAACTCCTTAACAGGATACTGTTCTACAGGCACAGAGAGGCCTCTGGTATCTCAACCAACTGGCATTTCTTTGTGTGAGCCTAGGCACTGAGTGTTGACGAGCCATTTGGCTACTGGTGTAACTTAGCCAAGGCAGATTGGATTTTTTTTTCCCAGCAGGGCTTTCTGGATAGCATTTGAGAGTGGGTAGTCTTGGCATTCCCCCCTCTTCCAAACTCTGAGGTGTTGAGATTAATTGTAGCACCGCCTACTGTTTTGCTGGCTGAGATCAGCTAACTTGGCGATGACTGAAGCTCTCAACTGGGACCTGCCGACTGGATTTGCCATGGTTGCTAACTGCTTGAGTTGTTGAGAGCCTAATCAGTCATTTCCAATGACCAAGTTGAACTTGTCTGAATAAAACTGAGGGGAGAAAATGTGCTAAGCATTTAGAAAAGAGGAGCAGTTTCCTCCTCTTTCATGCCTTGTACTGTTTTGCATGATGTGTGTGTGGTTAGTGATATTTTGTAGAATTTTGGTACAACTGACTTGAAAAGTCCTTGTGAAGAGAGTTTGGGGTAGGTGGTACAAAGCATCGGGACCATTTATGTCCTAGAATGGTGGGGTATGGGTTTGTGTCAGAGATTCCTCGTGTGATGAATTCCAAATATCAGCCCATTATATTGGTTGATGCTAGGGAAGACCATGAGGTGTAGAAAAAACATGATCATGCAGATACTTCTTAGGTTCAGGAGCTACATTGGCAGAGGCTTGGGAGCATGCTGTCCACCAGGTTTGGGGAATGGTACACAGGATTTTGTCCGAAGTTTCATTCTTCTAAGCCCCCCCATCTGCTAATTGTGTTGTATTTTCCTCTTAGCCCCGAGCAAGCCAGACTTTGTGAACTTGAGGATCAAGCGAAAGCCGCAAAGAAAGGAATGTGGGGTGATGGCGGTGGTTCGCACACAATTCGAGATCTGAAATACACCATAGAGAATCCTCGCCATTTTGTGGACTCCAATCATCAGAAACCAGTTAACGGTTAGTGAGTCAGGTTAACTCTTCCTATCTGCTATAACTTTTGATGCTTCATCTTTGAGTTCTGAGCTGTGCTCAATGTATTCCATTCTTGATGTCTGTATTCTGTAAGTCATGGCTAACTGTGGCAAATTGGCAGTAGTTTGGACAATGTTTACAAAAGATGCTCCTCGGGATGTCACGGGTGTGGTGGTTAAATGACATGACACGACCATAATGATCGTGATGGGATATGTCTTGGAGATTTCTCCCCATGTCATGAGTTCCCAAACACATCAAGTAGAAGCTGATTGCTTTTCCCAGAGGGAGGGAGTCACCACCTGGGCTTTTCTTGTCTGCCTTACAGTGGTTGTTAGTGAGCAGCACTGGGAGGGGAGGGGGGAATGGGATGAGGAGGAGCTCACCTATTCACTGTTTTGGCTACAGATGATGTTTGGTGCAAGGATACTGCGAGTTTTGCTTTCTACAAAAATGCTTATATTGTGAAGCTTTAAATTTAGACTGTTGGTTATGACTTTTTCTAAAAGTCTGCTAAAAGACTAGAGAAGGTGGGATTGTTCTCCTTGGAGCAGAGACGGTGAAGGGGAGAATTGATGGAGGTGTTTCCACTGGCAGGAGGGTCAGTAACCAGGGGGCACTGTTTTTCTTTACTCTGAGTTATGATGATCTGGAATGCACTGCCTGAAAGGGTGGTGGAAGCAGATTCAATAATAACTTTCAAAAAGGAATTGTATAAATACTCGAAGGAAAAAAATATAGGGTTGTGGGAGTAATTGGATAGCTTTGTCAAAGAGCTGGCACAGGTAAGGTGGGCCGAATGGCCACCTCCTGTGCTGTATGCTTCTATGCTGATCACAGCAGCTGCATGCCATCTTGTACTGGGACTATTGGAACTGCTGTTGTTGGTCACTCTCTGTTAAAAGGTCCAGAGACTGAGCTTGGGTGAAATCTTGCTGTTGTGGCACTCCCAATAAATTGGAAAGAATTGTGATTGGTGTTAGCTGCCTGTTTATTCCATCTGACCGTAGCTTTATAGTGCAAATGGGACCATTTGGGCCACTAACTTGCTGAGGCAGTGTTAGAGGGTTGCATTAAGAAATTTATGGAGCATTTACTCTGCACATAACAACCGACCGATTCGTTCTCTCGCACGGAGAATGTTCACTGCGATCAGGCATCTGCACTTTGGGTTTGAACTGCTGAGATTTCACTTTCTATTTCAGCCTTTGCTCATTGGTAGCACTCTCTCTTCTGAGTCAGAAAGTTGTTGGATCAAGCCATCACCAAGACTGCTTATTACCACCTCTGCAACATCACCCACCTCCACCCTTGCCTCACCCCCATCATGTTTTTGTCAATTCGAGGCTCCAACATCATTCTTGCTGGTCTCATCATCTACCATAAACTTCACCTTGTTCAAAGCTCAGCCAGCTGCATGCTGTCCTGCTTGTCCATCCCACCCATCTTCCCTGATCAGCACCTGCTTCTTGTCCCACAAAGTATTGAATTTAATATTCTCCATTTTCAAATTCCTCCATAACTTTGCACACCCTATCACTTAAACCTTCTAACCTCGTGCCCTACAAATCTGTCTTAATGTGGATTCCCCTATCTCTCTCACCTGTTGATAGTAGAGCCATCAGCTGCCTTGGGATGCACTCTCTGGAACTCACTCCTTGAATCCATCTGTCTCTTCACTTCTCCCCACCTTTTTATTTAAAAAAAAATTAAAAACAAAAGACGCTTCTTGACTAACGTTTTGGTTGCCCCTTGGCTCGGTGTTTGCCATTGATCCCGTAGTTTTTTCCCCCCCCCCCCTCTTCCCCGTTCTATAAAGCACCTTTTTTTTCTACATTAAAGGTGCCAGACTCTTGCAAGTTTCTATTGTGCATTGTTCAAGGGATGTAGACTGAATGTTTTCTGTTTTTTTTTTACAGCTATCATTGAGCATGTGCGAGATGGAAGTGTGGTGAGAGCTTTGTTGCTGCCTGACTACTACCTGGTGACTGTTATGCTTTCTGGTGTCAAGGTACATCTGTGGAACAAGATTTCTGTTGCATTTCATGTGTAATTGCAATGAACTGCCTTGTGTGCAAGTTCAGACTGATTTCCAACCGGGACATGGCTGAGGTTGTAAGCTCTCAGTAGATCACACTGATTTCCCAATGCACTGTGCCACCCTTCATATTAAAATAAAAAAATCACCGCACCCTGGGTAATTGCTCAATCACAACCCCAATGTATTTTCAGGATGTCTGTCAAAGTGCTGAAACATGTTTCTTTGTTTAACTGTGGCTACCAATACTCAGTACTACTTGCACAGCAAAAGCAAAATACTGCGGATGCTGGAAATCTGGAATAAAAACAGAAAATGCTGGAAACACTCAGTAGGTCAGGGAGCATCTGTGGAAAGAGCGAAACTGAATTAACGTTTCAGGTTGATGACCTTTTGTTAGAACTCAGACCTGTTCTGATGAAAGGTCATCGACCTGAAATGTTAGCTCTGTTTCTCTCTTCACAGATGCTGCCTGACCGGCTGAGTATTTCCAACTTTTTCTGTTTTTAACTCTACTACTACACTGAGTGGAAGATGTTGGGAGCCAAGACTAAATTAAAAAATCATTTGGTAGCAAAATCTCCCTTCCCCTTCCCTGAACCCTAATATTCAAGGATAAATCAACATTTCTGTGGCCATTTAAATTTTCTCCTTCACCCCCTTTTTCTCTCTCACCCTTTCTCCAAAAAAGGGATATCTCTATTAGTTATTTTGGTAGTTTATTTGTGGTTTTCTACAAAGTTGAGTGGCGTGCTGCTGTTTTGAAAGATCTAGGTGGTAAATCAGTATTTTCCCTTCCAGGATTAAACTTGGCTGCTGCTGAAGTTTCTGATTGGCAGAGTCCATCTCTGCCCCAGTAACACTGCCATGGAGGGTGCATGTAAGCGCCTGTAATCCTCTGAGCTTTGATTTTTTTTTTGAACCGAGTCTTGTTAGGGGAAGATGCCAGCCAGAGGATATGCGCTCCCCCCTCCATTCCGATAGTAAGAGAGGGAGGGTAATGCCAGGCTGTGCGCTCACACGCCCACCTTGAGACTGCTTTCAGAACTGTCTGCCCTTGGCTGGCGATGGTGTCATGGGAGTAAATTAACTTTGTAAAATTATCCCTCAACGCGTGAGCTTTTCATTATTGGAGAGCAAGTTATGTTTTTATTTCTTCCCATCCCCTGGCTTTCCTGTGTTGTCTATCATTCCCGGAGGTGAGCAAGTGCTCATCTCTGGCATTGGCAAAAGATGCTGTAAAACGAGCTGATGTGTAAGGGTAGCTTAATGATATGCCCTTCCTCTGGGGAAGTGTCTGACCGCTCCTTGGTATCTCCCCCCCCCCCCCCCCCCCCTCTGCACTTCGTCTTCTCTTCACACCATTACCCTAACCCCCCCCTTCCAGTTGAGTTCATAAAGTTTCACCGCGCAGTGAGCATATCTGACTATTCCATGGCACAGCATGTTTGACCACCAGTGAGATGTGACCCCCCATGCAGAGGTTTCTAATGATCCTTACTGCTTCCTCATCCTGCTAGCAGTTCCAAGTTGAAGAGCCTTTTGAGTAGAGTTCAGTGCTGGTTCACTTTTGTGTTTCATGCTGCTTGTAATAAAGGAGAGGAAATTCCTTAAGAGATCTCAATTTTTGAAGTTGAGTTGTGAGCTTAGATGTCAGTTGCTATCATCTACATATTTATAAATTTCTAGTAAAAATGTTACATCATCCCACTCCAGACATTGTACGTGTAAAGCCATCTTCAAATGCTGGTTGATTTACAACCTGAAACTGACGAGCATATCTCAATCTGCAAAGTTCACTGGTCAAATATTTAAATTCTGAATCACCTCGGTTTGTGCTTACTTACAGCAATTAGACTTTCTGGTCTTGGAGCCAGGTGAATTTAAACATTTTTCTGCTTTAATAGAATAGTGTATTGGACATTACATGGTTAAAATACTTGTCTTATTATGAAATCATCTGATTTATTGAGAGCGATGTCACAGGCGACTTATTAAAGAATTGTGCTCAGTGACTGATATTACTGCTGGGGAATGGAGCACTTGCCACTTCTGATCCCCCACACTATCTGCAGTAGGCACTCCTGAGCCCTGGGATAGCATGGGTTCGATAGAGTAAAGCTCCTTTACTCTGCCTCGTCCAGCACTTTTAAATCAAATATTGCATGATTAAATGCAGAGTAAAGATCCCTCTACTCTTCTCCAACAATGTGCCTGAACCTGAGAAGGGAGCCCCTTATTTTACCAGTTTCTGCATCAGCCACCCTATGGCCTCTGGCGCCACAGACATGGTGCCATTTTGTGCCCATATTAGCTGGTCAAACTGATTTTGTGCAGACCCTTTATAGCCAGTGCACACAGGAAACTTTCTTCACTCCATCAATCTGTGCAAGACTTGAACCCAGGCCCCTGAAATGAAAGACCATCATTTGCCCACTGCAGCACCCAATCTCTTATTTAACAATGGAATAATTCATCTGGTTAATTAATTAAGAATATAAGAAATAGGAGCAGGAGTAGGCCATATGGCCCCTTGAGTCTGGTTAATTCATTATTTAATATAGTCATTTAAAAAGAATTGATTCTCTATCTTTGTGTGGCATTGTAAGTCAAGGCGCAAAATCGGCTTGTAATTCCAAAAGCAGTCGATTAATTCAATATGCAGATTGATGGCGGAAGATTACTTGGCAGCAACCAAGTGCCTGTGCTCAAGTCATTACTCTCATTAAGTCAGTGCATTCTTTAAAGCATGACATGAAAGGGGCTGGCTTAAACCGCAAGTTTGCTTTGGATGAAGAAAGCCCTTTGACCCATTAGATTACATAATTTCACAATACCAGGCCTGCTATCTTTCCATTACAACTTTTAATATCTACCTGCACATGCAGACAAATCTGTTTAATGTATCATCTGAAAAACGACACCTCTGACATCATTACTGTACTGGCGTGCCTGCCTAGATAATATGCTTAAAGCTATAACCTTCTGTCCCAGAAACAAGAGTACGACCAACTGAGGTAAACTGACCATACCCAATAGCTGTACGGTAGTCTACTTTTACACAATTTCTTTCTGGGTTACTGAAGTTAATTTGTGTCAAATTTCTGTAGAATTGTTATTGCTACAGCTATAAGTATGCAATATCTTAAGGCATTGCACTAAGAACAGCTGTGTTGCTCTTTCTGCAGTGGGCAGTAATCTACTAGTATACATCGAGTTTCTAATTCTTTCCTCTTTTGTCTACGCAGTGCCCAACATTTAAACGTGAAGCTGATGGGGCAGAAACACCAGAACCATTTGCAGCTGAAGCAAAGTTTTTCACAGAATCGCGCCTTCTGCAAAGGGATGTCCAGATCATCTTGGAAAGTGTGCAGAATCAGGTCATTCTGGGCACCATCCTTCACCCGGTGAGTCTTGAGAAATGGACAGAATGACCTGACAGATGCTCTTCCTGTGTCATTTGGCAAAGATTGTGTGTGTACATAGGACAGAGAAATATCTGACAATTGGGAACATCTTTGTATTGGTGTCGGGCATAATGTAGATTAGATAGAGTAAATCGCATTCTGCACTGTCCATCAAATATTTCTAGGTCAGGAACAGCATGGATTAGACACAGGATAAATTTCTCTCGTCTATCCCATTGACTGCACTCAGGGTTGCTGTAATATGGATGACATACATTTTTAAGCTCCCTCTACTGTGCCTGAAACTCTCTTGCATCTTATGACCTCTTCCTGAGAGTGTTGGATGGTTCCTTGAATGGTAACTGACAACCTTGCCAAAGTGACATTTGAGCATCTGTGCTATGAGTGTTGACAGGATGTTCAATCATAGGACTTTGGCAAACTCTTTCCCATGACTGCTGTTGTGCTGTGTGTCCTTGGAGTTAAAAGAATAGTTGTACACTGTACACTGCCCAGTTCCTCTGGTACTGTAGATTTAATCATCTCAACAGATGAATGTTAATGTGTGGATGCAAAACATTGGCGTCTGATGAAAGTCATTTAGATTATGGTAGCCTGTAGATCACACTATGCTCCCTTGTTTCTGCCAACATCTGTTTGACAGGTGACCATTGGGGCGACTTGTGCTTTGTACCTTTATCTCATTTCCCTCCATCTTTTGAAGAACTTAACCCTTGCTTGGTGGGTACGCTTGCCGATCTCCCAAGATTGGGACCCTCCTTCTGCATGAAGAATCATGGGAGCGGACCTGTGTTCTTTCGCCCCTTGGTGCACCATGTTGATATATAGATGTGCCATGTTAGACTGGCTGAGAAGCTGTCTCATAGTGAGAAGCAAGATTGCAACCAGCTGAAGCTACTCAATTCTGCCATCTGCTGGGAAAAGCTGCTGGCTGCAGTCTGAAAATATTCTGCTTCGAAGTGCAAGTGCAGGAGAAAATAGGGGGAGCGACGCTGTGCTAGAAGAGCGCTGGGGGGGGGTGGGGGGAACAGCGGAAGACTTGCACTGCTTTGTGGCACTAGCCCTCATTTAAACCGCTGAAGAAAATGTAAATGGGAGCATGCCTCCCACCTCTGCTTTTCTGCTGGTTTGTATTGAGTATGATTGTTTTGGGCTTGGCTTTTAAAAGGTGATGCATGGGAGTCTGCAACAAGCACAGGCAAGGGAAGGCACTGCCTGCTTTTCTGTTGGGTGACATATCCAGAATTGTTTTGGTTTATTTGCATTTTTTTTTAAAAAACACACACGTTAGATTCCTCTCCTTTCATCCACAGAATGGTAATATCACCGAGCTGCTGCTTCGTGAAGGATTTGCTCGCTGTGTTGACTGGTCGATTGCAGTTTACACCCAGGGTCCAGAAAAACTCCGAGCGAGTGAAAGGTAAACTGTCAATTGGGAACTAGGAAATATTTTGTGGAACTCAAAAGGTAGCCAGAAATATAATGCTGAAATTATTTGAGAGCATTTAATACATTGGGTAGACATTAGTAAAATAGATTGCTTTTCTTGCGCCTCACACGTTTCGCTAGGAGCAATTGCTTGTACAGAGTGATCAGATGAGGATAAGAGTAGAAGGGGGGGCGTCAATCTTTATGGGCTACTTGAGGAATTCTGCTCTGTGAATTAGGAAGCAATGTAATCATCATCATGTTGTGACGGGGAGCACAGATATTACACTCCCAAACTGCAGAAGTGCATGGTATAACTGTGCCTTTCATTGTGTATCTGGTGTGACCGTTTGGGCAGTACAGGTATTCTCCGCATCCCCAGGCTAGAGAGGGAATAATCAGTTGTGGTTCCTGCATATTATTGATCGATCCCAGTGGAAAGTGTGTATGAATGTATATTGGTTGAAGACTCGATCAATCTCATCTGTTGTGCTCACCCTTCCCGCCCCCTCCCATCAGATATGAGTAATCAATTAGATGAGGTACTGGAAGGTGAGCAGTGCCCATTGGACTGTTCCCAAAGGAGTTGGTGCCTGGAATGGAGAGGAATTCTCTACCCCACAGGGCTGTGGATGCTCAGCCAATGAGTATATTCAAGACTCAGATCGATAAAGTTTTTGGACTCTAGGGGAATCAAGGGATATGGGGATCGGGAGGGAAAATGGAGTTGAGGTCAAAGATCAGCCATAATCTTATTGAATGGTGGAGCAGGCTCGAGGGGCTGTATGGCCGACTCCTGCTCCTATTCATTACATTCATATGTGCTAAAATATGTAATGTAAAAGGATTTTGTTTACACGCACTTCCCCCATCACCCAACCGCCCCAATCCTCTGATTTTTCACTTTTGGAAGGAATCGTGAGTCAAATCTCCTCGAAGCTGAATGCTAATGTAGGGAGGAGGTGTTTAAGTGAGGGGGAGGTGTTGATGCTTTCCTGTGTGTGCGCATTGAGTTAGGACTGGCACAACATCTGGATTATCGGGTCGAAACTGGTGTTTGGGAAGTGAACTTGCAGGACCCAGGAAATATCTGTGCAGTGTTTTGTTAAAATAATCATAGGTGTGAAATATTCCTTTTGAACTGTGTTCTGAATGACTTGTTCTGAGTTATGTCTGAATTCTGGAGGCCACAAGGTGGTTTTGTAATGTCCAGTCCAATAACTATGAATTAGATCAAATAAAATACAGTGGAGTGGTGAACAAGCTGTGCTTGCTTGTCACCTAGTGGCAGAAGGGAGTGGTCTAGAGTGCTGCAGTGCATGAACGGAATTAAAAGGGTTGGATGGAAAAGGAAACCATCTTGTAGTTGAATTGTTGCTCTGTTTAGTGGTCCCTCTATGGGGCCGATGTACGTATCGTCGTAGCACAGTGCCACCCACTTTAGAGTTGCCAAGCTCCTGAAATTTGATTGGGTCAACTCGGCAACTTTTCCTCCCTGTCTCTTCCCACTTAAGATATCCTATTCAAAGCAGCTGCATTTAGAGCAAGTTTGCTGGTTTAGGCACTTCTTTGTTCTTTTACTCCTTCAAAATTTCTCCACGAACTGCTCCTCTGGAATAGGAAGCATGTCCCCCCTCCCTAGTGTAGAGATTCTACGGGCAGCGGTTTCCCCCACTATTGGATCTGGAATCGTGCTGTCTTGTTCAGTGCATTTACACACTGAGGAGCTCCACAGCTTGTTAAACACAGAATACAAAGTTATAACTCTGGCTGTTTCTCATTCCGACACTCTGTTCCAGTGCCTTTGCATTTATGATTGATCAGTTCTCTTATAATGAGCCTGTGTATGAGTTTTATTTTTTTGAGGTGCTACATCAACTTGCCACATATGACAAGCCCTCAGAGTTTAAAATACACTTGCAATAAAGATGTGTACGTTGCGCTCAGCTGCTTGCATACGAACATAACATCAGAAATATGAGCAGGAGTAGGCCACTCGGCCCTTCGAGCCTGCTCCGCCATTCAATAAGATCATGGCTAATCTTCTACCTCAACTCCACCTTCCCACACTATCCCCATATCCTTTGGTTCCCTTAGTATCCAAAAATCTATCGATCTCTGTCTTGAATGTACTCAACGACTGAGCATCCACAGCCCTCTGGGGTAGAGAATTCCAAAGATTCACAGCCCTTTGAGTGAAGAAATAGCTCCTTGTCTCAAACCTAAATGGCCGACCCCATATTCTGAGACTGTGACCTCCAGTTCTAGACCGTCCAGCCAGGGGAAACAGCCTCTTAGTATCTGGCCTGTCAATCCCCCTCCGAATCTTGTTTCAATGAGTTCACCGTTCATTCTTCTGAGCTCTAGAGAATATAGACCCATTCTACTCAATCTCTCCTCATCGGACAGTCCTCTCATCCCAGGGATCAATCTAGTGAACCTTTCTTGCACCCCCACTAAGGCAAGTATCAAAACCAATGCATCCACTATCTCTGTAGTCTCCTCTTTTCAAACCTTAGGATGTAGGCCATCAGGTCCAGGGAATTTGTTGGATTTTAGTTCCATTAATTTCTCTAGTACTATTTCTTAATTTCTTTAAGTTCCTCATTCTCACTAGATCCTTGGTTCCCCACTATTTCCAGAGTTGTGTGTCATCTTCTGTGAAGACAGATACAAAGTATTTGTTTAATGTCTCTGCCATTTCCTTATTCCCCATTATAATTTCACCTCTCTGCCTAGAATCTCTTTTTTATACATTCCTATTGAAGCTTTTACAATCTGTTTTTATGTCTCTTACTAGTTTACTCTCATATTCTCTATCAATTTCTTGGTCCTCCTTTGCTGAATTCTAAAATCCTCCCAATCCTCAGGCTTGCTACTCTTTTTGACAACCTTTGTTGTTGGTTACTATGTGGACCACAACAACTGGATCCTCCCTGTCCCACTCCTCAAGTTCTTCAGCCACGAGGAGATATCCTTAACCCTTGCAGGCAACACCGCCTTCGGTACTCCTGGTCGCGGCTGCAGAGATTAGTATCTATCTCCTTGACTATACTGTCCCCCTACTACTAAAACAGTCCTTTTCACTTCTCTTTCCCCCCCCCCCCCCCCCCCCCCCCCCCCCCGCACCCTGCGCCCCCACTTGAATGGCCTCCTGTACCACGGTGCTGTGGTCAGTTTGCCCATCCACCCTGCAGACTTTGCCCTCATCCACACAGGCAGCAAAAACATCATATCTGTTGGATAAGGGCAAAGGTCCAGGCTCCTCCAGCACTGCACCTGGGGTCCCCTTAACTGTCTGAGTCACAGTCATACCCTCCTGTCCCTGACTACTAACCAGACCTGTACCACAACCTAACCTAAGGAGTGTGACTGCCTCCTGGATCAAAGTGTCCAGGTAACTCTTCCCCCTCCCTGATGCCCCGCCATGTCTGCACCTTGGACTCCAGCTCAATAACTGAGCTGAAGTTCCTCGAGATGCAGGCACTTACTGCAGATGTGGTTGTCCGGGATCGCGATGTTCTCCACAAACTCCCACATGCTGCACTGCCGTCCCTATCTAACCTTGTTTTATTTATTTCATTAAAGTTTATGTATTTAATCAACAGCTTCTAGTTCCGGCATGGACTGGTTGGGCCGAATGGCCTGTTTCTGTGCTGTATATCCTATGTTTTTAGTTTTTTTTAACTAATGACTTTATCTCGTTTAAGCTGTAGGTAGATTAAATTAACATGAGCCACTTACACAGAAACATAGAAAAATAGGAGCAGGAGTAGGCCTTTCGAGCCTGCTCCGCCATTCAGTATGATCATGGCTGATCCTCTATCTCGATGCCATATTCCCGCTCTCTCCCCATACTCCTTGATGCCTTTTGTGTTGAGAAATCTATCTATCTCCTTAAATATATTCAGTGACTTGGCCTCCACAGCCTTCTGTGGTAGAGAATTCCACAGGTTCACCACCCTCTGAGTGAAGAAATTTCTCCTCATCTCAGTCCAAAATGTCCTACCCCGTATCCTGAGACTGTGCTCCTCGTTCTAGACCCCCCCAAAGCCAGGGGAAACATCCTCCCTGCATCCAGTCTGTCTAACCCTGTCAGAATTTATACATTTCAATGAGATCCCCCCTCATTCTTCTAAACTCTAGTGAATACAGGCCTAGTCGACCCAATCTCTCCTCATACGACAGCCCTGCCATCCCAGGAATCAGTCTGGTGAACCTTCGCTGTACTCCCTCAATGACAAGTATATCCTTTCTTAGGTAAGGAGAGCAAAACTGCACACAGTACTCCAGGTGTGGTCTCACCAAGGCCCTGTATAACTGTAGTAAGACATCCTTGCTCCTGTACTCAAATCCTCTTGCAATGAAGGCCAACATACCATTTGCCTTCCTAACTGCTTGCTGCACCTGCATGTTTGCTTTCAGTGACTGGTGTACAAGGACATCCAGGTCCCTTTGTACATCAACATTTCCCAATCTATCACCATTTAAATAATACTCTACCTTTCTGATTTTCCTACCGAAGTGGATAACTTCACATTTATCCACGTTATACTGCATCTGCCATGTATTCCCACTCTCAGCTTGTCTAAATTGCCTTGAAGCCTCTTTGCATCCTCCTCACAACTCTCAATCCCACCTAGTTTTGTGTCTTCAGCAAACTTGGAAATATTACATTTGGTTCCTTCATTCAAATCATTGATATATATTGTGAATAGCTGGAGCCCAAGCACTGATCCCTGCACGTTGCCTACATGTATTGGAGGTAAAAAAATCAGCCTCTTTCTCCTCTACACCAAATTCCCACACTCTCCAAATTTCCAACTTATGCACTCTGTTTATGCTGCACTCCGCTTCTGACCTCCTCTGTGTGACCACTGTGCGTCAGCAGATACGGGTTTACTTTTAGACACCTTTGAGCCACACCCAAGTTAGAAGTGCTCACAGTAATTAGCACCTATTCAGGCAATTACTTGCATCTGACGAAAGGTCTTCGACCTGAAATGTTAACTCTGTTTCTCTCTCCACGGATGCTGCCTCGCCTGATGAGTTTTTCCAGCGTTTTCTGTTGTTAATTACTTGCATTGACTTGTTACAAAAAAAATCCTTGTTTTTAGTCAGAGGTTCCCAAACACTCTTTGCTGAGATTCATGTCTTATTCTCCTCCTCCTTTTCTAAGACAGTATTTTGTCGTCCCCAAGAAGAAGGCAGAGTTCAATCCTATTGGTTTCAAGAATTTGGGGTGGGTGGGGTGGGGGGGGGGGAATAACTGAAGTTCAAAGTGCTCATCCTGCCTTCAGTCATGTTGGGATTGTGCGCCTCAAATGGTGGCTGCTTCAAGGATCTCTACTTCCATGCAGCAATCAGGAGATTCCACAGACATGTATTTCTCTCTCAACTGATGCAGCCTCACCTAGCCAGAAGCACATTACGGGCTGAGCTTGGCATATCGTCGGATGCTTGAATCCCTGCTGACTTCTAGAGGTGGACATTGGACCTATCTGAGCTGCTTCTGATACAATAGTAATCGGTTACTATGCACCAGGAGCAGCTCTGATAGATGCAATGTCCACCTCTACAAACCGGCAGGGATTTAAACATCACTGAGATTGCCCCATGATGCCTCTCCTCTGGCTGTGCGAGGGTGCATCGGTGGCTTGCTCTGGGCCAGCACATCCTCCTCGTGCACCCATTCCCCGATGACCTCACCGCGCCTCCCAGTTAGGGAGTCGCCACATTTTTTGAACGCGCTGTACAGTTTTGTTGCACCGTACTTCCAGGTGAAAACAATGATATTGAAATTGTTGATCGCCGTTTAGAGTAAGTTGGGAACCATGCCTTTTTAAAACCTTCACGCCCTGTACCTTTTTAAGGTTTGGGAGGAGTGGTTTCTCGTCTGGTGCTGCTGCGCGGTCGCCACCTCCGCTGACTTGGCTGGCCTCCTCTCACTCGTCATACACTTACCAATACTCTCTCTCTCATGTTGACAGATCTGCCAAAGAACGCAAAGTCCGGATTTGGAAAGATTATGTGGCTCCAACAGCTAACATGGACCAAAAGGACAAGCATTTTGTGGCCAAGGTTGGTGTCCATTACTGTAAATCGGCAGTGGGGCGTGGTTAAATGTGCAATTGTGTTTTGAATTGCCCATGTCATGTGGATGTCCTGCTCCCAAGCTTCACTGGTGCGGACTGTAAATGACCGTGGGGGTGATGTACGAATATGGTTCTGCAGAGATCATGCATTCTGATTTGGTTTTTTTCTCCCTCACTCTGTTTTGGGTGGGGTGGTACCTTCCTGTGGTTGTGTATGATGATTTACCATCAGCTACAGAGGAGGCCAGCCAAGTCAGCTGAGGTGGTGACCGCGCAGCAGCACCAGACGAGAAACCACTCCTCCCAACCCTTGAAAATGTACAGGGTGTGAAGTTTTTAAACTGTGGCTGAGATCAGGAGCTCAGTGGGTTGAGACTTGCAACTTCAAACCTCTGGTGTGGTGTGCTCCTTGTGTTTAAACTTTATTTTTGCCCTGTTACTCCTGAAAACATTGACCTCTGCTGGGCTACCATTCCGCACTTTGTCTAAATAGGAATCCTTTGTAAGTTTGAGCAGTAAATGTCAGCAGGCTATTTAACCATGGGGGGGCATCAGCAGCCAAGCTCAATCTGGTATTTGCCTATCATCCCCACATGTACTTTACAGCAAGAATCAATGACTCGCAATTGTGAACAGCAACCCTGCCTGTTTTTATCTCTGTTCTGGACCGCAACCCCCCCCCTCCCAAATCAATCCCAGGGCACAGAATCGAATTGTTGTTTCCCTGACTAAGATCAGCTAACTCAGCAACCTGTAATCTTCTGCCATGTGTTACTCAGTCCCACATCAGTGGACCTTGTTTAAACATAAATTGGGTGGCCGTTGAATCTCAACACAGTCGTCCTGGCACCTTGAACCGGTAATATTCCATGGCTTGAGTGGTGCCCTAACGGGGCCTAATGTTGAGGTGGCATTTCTCCTTTTTTGAATCAGTGGGTAGGGCAAGTGATTTGTTGTAGCAAGTGATTTGTTATTACTCAGACCCAAGTAAGCTGCATTTTCACTACCTCTCTGATCTCCTGGACAACAAATTACACTCCATGTGGTAAGTGTAAAAGTTCCTGGCCTTTATTGTGGGATATTTTGTCCTTTACAAAAAAATTTAATACATCACCCATGCTGTTAATTTTTTTTTAACTTTACTGTGTCTTAATTTAAATTCAGCTTCAAAACATCAGACTCAAAATTGAAGTTACACATTCATTTAAAGGACCAAAAAATTAGCTTAGGCGATGAGATGTCTACAGGAGCTCTGGGAGCAAAACATCCTCAATATGCAAATATTTTACATAAGAACATAAGAATAGGAGCAGGAGTCGGCCATTCGGCCCTTCGAGCCTGCTCTGCCATTCAATGAGATCATGGCTGATCTTCTGCCTCAACTCCATTCACTGGCCCTAACGCCATATCCCTTGATGCCTTTACTAGTCAGAAATCTATCGACTTCTGTTTTGAATATACCCAATGACTGAGCCTCCACAGCCCTCTGGGGTAGAGAATTCCAAAGATTCACCACCCTCTGAAGAAATTTCTTCTCATCTCAGTCCTGAATGGCCTACCCTTTATCGTGAGGCTGTGGCCCCTGGTTCTAGACTCCCCAGCCAAGGGAAACATTCTCCCAGCACCCACCCTATCAAGCCCTGTAATCATTTTGTATGCTTTAATGAGATCCCCTCTCATTCTTCTGAATTCAAGAGAATACAGGCCTAGTTTACTCGATCTCTTTTCATACGACAGTCCCGCCTTCCCAGGAATCAATCTCGTGAACCTTCGTTGCACTCTCTCTATGGCAAGTATATCCTTCCTTAGGTAAGGAGACCAAAATTGTACACAGTACTCCAGGTGTGGTCTCACCAAGGCCCTATATAATTGGAGTAAGACTTCTTTACTCCTGTACTCAAGTCCTCTTGTAATGAAGGCCAACATACCATTTGCCTTCCTAATGGCTTGCTGCACCTGCCCATTCACTTTCAATGACTCATATACAAGGGCACCGAGGTCCCTTTTGAGCATCTGCATTGCCCAATCTTTCACCATTTTGGAAATACTCTGCCTTTCTGTTTTTTCTACCCAAGTGGATAACTTCACATTTATCCACATTATATTCCATCTGCCATGTTCTCGCCCACTCACTGAGCCTGTTGAGATCCCCTTGAAGCCTCTTCACATCTTCTTCACAACTGACACTGCCACCTAGCTTTGTATCATCAGTAAATTTGGAAATGTTACATTTAGTCCCCTTATCCAAATCATTGATATAGATTGTGCATAGCTGGGGCCTAAGCACCGATCCTTGTGGTACCCGTTTATCCCATCTCTTTGTTTTCTGTCTGTTAACCAATTCTCAATCCATGCTAGTATATTACCCCCAATTCCATGTGCCCTAATTTTGTTCACCAACCTCTTGTGTGGGACCTTATCAATGGCCTTCTGAAAATTCAAATACACCACATCTACCGGTTCCCCTTTGTCCACTCCACTAGTTACATCCTCAAAGAACTCCAATAGGTTTGTCAAACAGGATTTCCCTTTCATAAATCCATGTTGACTCTGCCCAATCTTACTATTAGTTTCCAAGTGCCCAGTTATTGCATCCTTTATAATAGATTCCAGCATTTTCCCAACTACTGATGTGAGGCTAACAGGTCTGTAGTTCCCTGTTTTCTCTCTCCCTCCTTTCTTAAATAGCGGGGTTACGTTTGCTATCCTCCAATCTGCAGGAACCGTTCCAGAATCTCTAGAATTTTGGAAGATGACAACCAATGCGTCCACTATCCCAATGGCCACCTCTTTCAAAACCCTAGGATGTAGGTCATCCGGTCCTTGGGATTTATCGACTTTTAGTCCCATTAATTTTGCTAGTACTGTTTTTTTTTACTAATTTCTTTACGTTCCTCATTCTCGCCACACCCTTGGTTTTCTCATATTTCTGGGAGGTTGCAATGTTGTTGCGGATGAATGTACCATTAAACAACAATCATTTAATCTAATCGGGAAATTTGCTTACTTTGACCCAGGTGTCATCAGATTGTATCAGTGTCTAAAATGCAGGAACAGTATATCAACAATTTGCATCAAAACACTACGTTGTTAGCACCTGTATTCAAAGGGTTTTATAATATAAAAATCCTACATATTTCGTGCATTAGCAGATCAGTTTTGTATGGCCATGAGGTGCAGGAAGAGAAACACTGATGCATGATCCATGGGCATGCATCTATCTAAACAACTTGCATTTATATAGCACCTTTAATGTAGTAAAACATCCCAAGGCACTTCACAGGAGTGATTATCAAGCAAAATTTGACACTGAGCCACATAAGGAGCTATTAAGACATGTGACCAAAAGCTTGGCCAAAGAGGGAGGTTTTAAGCAGCATCTTGAAGGAGAAAGCGGTTTCGGGAGGAAATTCCAGAGTTTGCGACCTAGGCAGCTGACATGGCCGCCAGTGGTGGAGTGATTAAAATTGGGGATGCACAGGAGGCTAGAATTGGAGGAGCGCAAAGATCTCTGAGGGTTGTCGGGCTGAAGGAGGTTATAGAGATGGGGAGACTATGGAGGGATTTGAAAACACGGATGACAAATTTTAAATCGAGGCATTGCCGGACTGGGAGCCAATGTGTATTTCAGTATCTCAGTAACCTGGAAAGGTGGTCTGCTGTTGCTCGCCGAAGGAATCACCACCGTTTTAGCACTTGCTGTGAAAAGTATTTCTTCAAAATCTCCAATTCTGCAAGGAGATTTTCAACGGGTCTCTACTGGTTTGTTTCATCTGGGCCTGGGGATTTATCCACTTTTAAAGCTGCTAAACCCCTTAATACTTCCTCTCTCTCTGTTTATTTCATCTAATATTTCACACTCCTTCCCCCCTGATAGCAATATCTGCTTCACCCCTCTCCTTTGTGAAAACAGACGCAAAGTATTCATTAAGAACCCTACCGACGTCTCCGGCCTCCACACACAGATTACCCTCATGATCTCGAATAGGCCCTACCCTTTCTTTAGTTATCCTCTTACTCTTAATATATTTATAAAACGTCTTTGGGTTTTCCTTGATTTTACTTGCCAAGAATTTTTCATGCTCTCTTTGCTTCCCTAATATCCTTTTTAATTGCACCCCTGCACTTTCTGTACTCCTCAAGATTCTGGAGTATTTAGCCCTCGGTATCTGTCATACGCCTCCGGTTTTTTTTCTTTATCCTACCCTGTAGGTCCCTAAACATCCAGGGGGCTCTAGATTTGTTAGTCCCACCTTTTTTCTTTAAGGGCACATATTTGGTCTGAACCCTCCGGATCTCCTCCTCCAATGCCTCCCACTGCTCTGACACTGATTTACCTTCAAGTAGCTGTTTCTAGTCCACGATGGCTAAATCCCCACTGAGCTTAGCAAAATTTGCTTTGCTCAGTATTATCCATCTTTCTGAAGTGAGGTGCGGTGGAATTCCTACACGTTAACCAGCAATAACAAAAGGCTTTGCTGCTCGTCCAACAGTCTTGTCTTGTGCTGCTAAGTGCTCACCCACCTCACAGCTGCTAATGTGAATTGGCAGAACTGCTGTATAGCTCATGATAAACTCTTGTGCTATCCCAGGTTACTGAAATACACTGCAGTTTCAGTTCATGGGGAGCATGGACTTCCCCTGACCAGTGAGCTTGCAATCTAATGCCATGCATCACTTCACCCAGCCATGAGTAGCCAGAAATGAATGCTGGCTCTGACTGCTGATTCTGCAAATACTTGGTGTAATTTTCAGTTTTATTTAACCAAACCTTTGCATTAATCTCCAATCTAAGTTTTGATAACTGCTTTTAACCAGTCTGTTTTTCTTCAATTGAAATGTAACGTGTACAGGAAGTTCTTTTCTTGACTATATGAATTTGTATGGTTCTGCTTGCAAGACATGCTTATAATGTGTCTGGGAATCCTTGTATTTAAGATATATACAGGCTGGCCATCAGCACAACTTGGTAGCTACTGAAGTTTGAATCTTGTGACCCTGTTATTTGTGTCAGGATCCAATGACCATGGATTGAGAAATGGACCTTGGAGGCTTACCTGCTTTTTGTCTGAGATAGATGACCCCATAACTCGTGTCTGGGTAGATGTGCTTTCAAACCCATCTTATAAAAAAGATAGAAATGTGTTCACAGGAAGCAAATGTAGAATTTCAGGATGGCTTCTGCTTGTTTGGATTTCAAACTGCGCTGAGGTTGACTATAACTGAAAACTATTGTGGTTAGCTGTTATCACCATCATATCCCAAACTAACCATCGTGGAACTGGTGGGTGCTGATTACCCAATAGGTGACGGGAGGTGGGTAATTAGCTTGGAGATATTACTGAGCTTTTACAAATATTGATCATCTGGGTTCTCCTCTTTTCCAGTTTCTCTTCCCCCCCAATTAAAAAAAAAACACGCAAATTGACTTGAAAGATCCATTTCTCATCCAGGGACGCTGAATCTTGACAGAAATTACAGGGTTGCAAGACTCAAATTTCAGTCGTTCTGATGGCCAACGCAGAGGAAACAACCTGTATATTTTTAATGCAAGTACACTGATTCTCAACCATATTATAAGCAGGTCCTGACCACCATCTCTTCAAATATTGACACCCCCAGGACCCCCCCTTGTTCTCATTTCCCAAAGAGGCAGTGCAAAGGAAAAGTGCTGTTGCAGATAACATAAATAGGAGCAGGAGTAGGCCATGCGGCCCCTCGAGCCATCTCTGCCATTCAATCGGATCATGGCTGAATTTCGACATCAACTCCATTTTCCTGCCCTTTCCCCCATATCTCTTGATTCCCTTAGTGCCCAAAAAATCTATCAGTCTTGAATATACTCAATGGCTGAGCATCGACAGCCCTCTGGGGTAGAGAATTCCAAAGATTCACAACCCTTTGAGTAAAAAAAAATTCTCATCTCAGTCCTAAATGGCTGACCCCGAGTTCGCGACTCCCCAGCCAGGGAAATGGCTTCTCAGCATCTACCCTGTCAAGCCCTCGAAGAATTTTATAGTTTAAATGAAATCACCTCGCATTCTGCTAAACTCCAGAGAATATAGGCCCATTCTACTCAATCTCTCCTCATAGGACAGCCCTCTCATCCCAGGAATCAATCTTGTGAACCTTTGTTGCACCCCCTCTAAGGCAAGTATACCCTTCCTTAGGTAAGGAGATGAAAACTGTACACTACTCCAGGTGTGGTCTCCCAAAGCCCTACATAATTGCAGCAAGACTTCCTTACTTTTATCCTCCAACCCCCTTGCAATAAAGGCTAACATATCATTTGCCATCCTAATTGCTTGTTGTACCTGCATGTTAACGTAATGTGATTTGTGTACAAGAACCCCCAAAGCCCTCTGAATAGCAACATTTAGTAGTCTCTCTCCTTTTTGGAAAATATTCTGCTTTTCCTTTCTTCCTACCAAAGTGGATAATTTTACATTTCCCCATATTATATGCATCTGCCACCTTGCCCAATTACTTAACCTGTCTATATCCCTTTGCAGCCTCTTTACGGCCTCCTCACTTTCCCACCTAGCTTTGTATCGTTCGCAAACATGGATATATTGCACTTGGTCACTTCATCTAAGTCATTGATGTAGATTGTAAATAGCTGAGGCCCAAGCACTGATCCTTGTGGCACCCCACTAGTTACAGCCTGCCATCCTGAAAATGACCTGTTTATTCCTACTCTGTTTTCTGTCTGTTAGTCAATACTCAATCTATGCTAATATATTGCCCCCAATCCCACGAGTCCTAATCTTGTGCAACAACCTCTTATATGGCACCTTACCGAATGCCTTCTGAAAATCCAAAATATACTACGTCTACTGGTTCCCCCTTATCTACCCTGCTAGTTACACGCTCAAAAAACACATAGATTTGTCAAACACAATTTCCCTTTCATAAACAGTGTTGACTTGCCTAATGTTTGTATAATGCACCAGAAGTAATGTTCTATTAAGTCAACAAATATTAAAAAAAATAAGCAGAATATAGAATGAGACTGTGCTCAAGATGCAAGTTATGTCCATCCCCAGGCAGATAGAAATCTGACAGCCTCAGATTCTTTCATGGACCCCTGTTTAAAAGAGGTAGCTGAGCTATATCTTGGGGCTTCTTTGGTGCACTATGTACTCTGGTCTGAGCAGGGAGCATGCAGCTGCTAACACTGCAGCTGGTGGGGAGGCCTTTATGGTACGCTGTGCATTTAAATTTGTGCATGGATTGCAGTTTCAGCTGTTTTGCTTACTCTTGATTGAAAGGAACTGACAGGACAGATGACTCTTCATTCAGAAGAAAACAATGGCAGCGCAAGGCATTGTGTGCGCATTTTCAGAACACCTGGTGCGTGTTGCTGGCATAAAGAAAACCGACTAGAGACAATCTCTTGATGCGCTTGGGTGGTATGAGTGCCATGCTGGATTTTGGGGACTTGCATGGAAAAAAAAAATCATTGCACAGGCCCAATATTGCTGAGTTATTATTGTGTACTGAATGCATCTAATGAAATTGGGAAGAGCACACTTTCACAAAGCACTTAATGCTGATTGAGGTACATTTAAAATGGTCAGCTTGGCTCAGTTGCTAGCACACTGTCCGCAGCCAGGAGGACGTGGCTTCTAGTTCCACACCAGAATGCGAGCACACAATCTAGGCCAAATGCTGCGTAATGGGAGATGCATGTCATTCTTTGCATGAGATGTTAAACTGTGGGATTGCCTGTTCTACTGATTCAAGTGGATGTTAACTGTCCCCTGGCACTCTGTCGAAGAGCAGGGAGTTCTCCTGGTATCCTCAATACATTCATTTTTTCCTCCACCAACTCTACCAAATGAAAGCTGGTTATTCACCTTGCTGTTGATGGGGATCCTGGTGTTTGCAGAATGGCTTCCAAGTTTGTCTACACAAGTTAGTGCTCTTCAAAATAATTGCATATACTTCTAGATACTTTTGGTGCAAGATGTTGAGTTTTTTTCTTTGGCTTCCATTCTTCACAGAAGAATGAGTAATCATAGAATGATGCAGCACAAAAGGAGGCCATTCAGCCCATGTCTGTGCTGGAAAGACAGCAGCTCTGATAGTGCAGCACTCCCTCAGTACTGCACTGGAGTGTCAGCCTAGATTTTGTTCTTAAATCTCTGGAGTGGGAATTGAACCCACAACCTTCTAACTCAAAAGGGAAGTCCTGGGTGCTTCTCTGATGCTCTTCATTTGGTTCATTGCAATATTTGGAGAATTCTTTTAATTTAACAAATGGGATATCTTTGAGGGCAAAGCTCTTTTGTAAAAACATTCCCTCTTGGGCAAATAGCAGGTGGATGACCTGCTGTGACACTGGCCCTTCACAATGCATGAATGTGGCTTGGGGGTGACCTTCTTTCCTTGCCTAGTTCTGGGACACTGCAGGCAGGAACCGCTTTCCTAATGCCTGTGGCACTTCTGGTGATGGTGAAGCACTTGTGCTGTGAATTAGTCTTGTGTGCTGGTTTAGCAGTTTGTGTTTGACTTGTGTGGCGCAGAATCGGTGATGTCACAGGTTGAGAGCAAGAGAAACAAAATAAAGCACTGCAATCTGTGTAGTGACGTTTGGATCAGGGGCTGCGCCAGCAGATCTCAATACTGCAATTTTGGAGCAAGTTACATCAAGTAACTTTGGAATAAAATAAAAATAGATCTTCCGTATAACACTGTGCTGTCACTAGAGGGTGCTGTTGAGCTGAAGGTAACTGCAAGATTCCCTCCAGTACATACTTGAATGAATTGGACTGCGGCGCTCCATTTGTACAGTTATACCTCCCTTAAAGAAGATGGTAACTGTGGGGAAAATAGTAGTGTCAAATATGACCCAGTCTTTTCTCCATTTCCCGTGGCATAGGCATGGTGGGCCGAATGGCCTCCTTCTGTGCTGTATGATTCTGTGTGTGCAGTTGAAGGATTTGTCCGTCTAGCTGAGAATATGTACATTTTAATGCAACTCGGTGGTCTTGATTATCCTGCTCACTCTGCAAACAGTCCACCCACAGGTTAATGTCTGGAATTGGATTGTACTCCACAGGGGTCTCCTTAGCCGCTATCATACGGGTGTAACAGGTCAGCTTAAATGTTATTGATACAAAGCTGGGTGGGAATGTAAGTTGTGAAGAGGATGCAATTAGGAAAGCAAATGGTATGTTGGCCTTTATTACAAGAGGATTTGAGTATAAGAGTAAAGACGTCTTACTGCAATTATATTGGGCCCTGGTGAGACCACACCTGGAGTATTGTGTACAGTTTTGGTCTCCTTACCTAAGGAAGGATATACTTGCCATAGAGGGAGTGCAACGAAAGTTCACCAGACTGATTCCTGGGATGGGGGGATTGTCCTATGAGGAGAGATTGAGTAGACCAGGCCTATATTCTCTGGAGTTGAGAAGATTGAGAGGTGATCTCATTGAAACATACAAAATTCTTACAGGGCTTGACAGGGTAGATGCAGGGAGGATGTTTCCCCTGGCTGGGGAGCCTAGAACCAGGGGTCACAGTCTCAGAATAAGGGGTCGGCCATTTAGGACTGAGATGAGAATTTTTTTTCCCTCAGAGGGTGGTGAATCTTTGGAATTCTCTACCCCAGAGGGCTGTGGAGGCTCAGTCGTTGAGTATATTCAAGACGGAGATCGATAGATTTTTAGATATTAAGGGAATTGAAGGATATGGGGATAGTGCGGGAAAGTGGAGTTGAGGCAGAAGATTAGCCATGATCTTATTGAATGGCGGAGCAGGCTTGAGGGACCAAATGGCCGACTCCTGCTCCTATTTCTTATGTTCTTAAACAGTGTGCTCAGTGGCTTCCTCCTTTATTTCTTCCCTCATCTGAAGGCACTGGTTATCCTCTGATATTTCACTCAAGTTGCCATTCTTTGTGTGAGCCTGGATGGTGTGTTGGCGAGACTGTTTCACCACAGAGGACAGTGTATTTGAGCTCGATCCTGTCCTCGCCTGTTGTCCACACGCATGCATTTTCCAGCAGTGGTCACTGGAGAGCATTTGGAAATGGGAATCCTGGCTGACTTCATTTTATCCCTTCTCGCCTACTTGTGCTGAGGGTAATTGTAGATCCCGGGGCTGAGGTCGGGTAACTCGACACAGACTAGGGATCAAACTGTGGTCTGTGGTTTAGTATCTCATCGCACTGTGCAGTTGCACACTGAGCCACTTGAGGGAGTTGCAGTATGCTTTTTGAAGCTTTTTTTCTTTTTAAGAGCTGCAGTAGTTAGCACTTGTGGCCTGGGGTTTTTGGTGGTGGGGTTGTCGAGAATCAGCCAGGGTTTTCGCTCATTATTATCCGGCAAACATTCTGTGTCAACACTGGGCAAGGACAGGATCACGGTCAGCTCACTGCGGCCAAACAGCCTGCTAAAATATTGGGTGAATAATTGCAGTTTGTGCCCCAGCAAGGAGCTGCAGGATGGGGGCGGGGGTGCGTGGTTCGCAGACAGGCCTGATGGATGTAAGTATAGGGGATTAATTATAGATCGAATGCAAGCCTGTGACCTGGTAGGGGGTGGACTTGCGTGCACACGGACTAAAGAACGGGCGCTTCACTGATTTAGAACTTTTTAATCAATTAAAGATTTTAATCAAGAACATTAAACCCATTTGTCAAGATTTTGAGAGTTGGGTAAGTGAATGCAGGCTGTGATGTATTTTCTTAGCTGGACAGCTAACATGGTTTGAAAATTCTCAACCTACTGGGTTCAGTGTGGTAGTAACTTGGCAGCTATTTAAGGAGGAATGTTATGGGGCGGTGGAGGAGATGGGATACTTTGCATTTTATATAGTGCCTTGTATGTTGCAAATATCTCAAAATACATCACAACTTGTATTTATATTGCGCCTTTAACTTAGTAAAATGTCCCAAGGCGCTTCACAGGAGTGTTTCACAAAATTTGACACCAAGCCACATAGGAGAAATTAGGGCAGAAGAGGTAGGTTTTAAGGAGCATCTCAAAGGAAGAAAGAGAGGTAGAGAGGCAGAATGGTTTAGGGAGGGAATTCCAGAGCTTAGGGCCTTGGCAGCTGAAGGCACGGCCACCAATGGTGGATCGCAAATTGTTTTCAAATGCAGTGACATTGTCGGCAGACGCTTCAGCCATTTTGTGCATGGCAAGACTCCATAAACATTAGCTGAATGACCAGTTCATGTTTTTTTTGGTGATGTTGGTTGAGGGAAGAATGTTGGCCAGGAAGAACTCCCCACTCTTCATAGTGCCATGGAACCTTTAACGTCTGCCTGAACCATTGGAACAGTCAGACATTGCTTTGGTTTAACATCTTATCCAAAGGGTGGCCCCTCCTACAAGTGTGGCACACTATCGGCTCTCTGCTGGACTGCCAGCTTAAGTTGTGAAGTAGTCCAGAAATCATAGAATCATAGAAGATAGGAGCAGGAGTAGGCCATTCGGCCCCTTTAGCCTGCTCCGCCATTCAGTGCGATCATGGCTGATCATCCAAATTCAGTACCCTGTCCCTGCTTTCTCCCCATATCCCTTGATCCCTTTAGCCTTAAGAAATATATCTATCTCCTTCTTTAATCTATTTAATGAATTGGCCTCAACTGCCTTCTGTGGCAGAGAATTCCACAGGTTCACCACTCTCTGAGTAAAGAAATTCCTCCTCATTTCTGTCCTAAATGGCTTACCCCTTATCCTTAGACTGTGACCCCTGGTTCTGGACTCCCCGACCATTGGGAACATCCTTCCTGCATCTAGTTTGTCCTGTCCTGTCCTGTCAGAATTTTATAAGTTTCAATGAGATCCCCTCTCGTTCTTCTAAACTCCAGCGAGTATAAGCCCAATCGACCCAATTTCTCTTCATACGTCATTCCTGCCATCCCAGGTATCAGCCTTGTGAATCTTCGCTGAACTCCTTCCATGGCAAGAACATCCTTCCTCAGATAAGGCGACCAAAACTGCACACAGTACTCAAGGTGTGGTCTCACCAAGGCCCTGTACAACTGCAGCAAGACATCCTTGTTCCTGTACTCAAACCCTCTCGCTATGAAGGCCAACATACCATTTGCCTTCTTAACCGCCTGCTGCACCTGCATGCTTACCTTCAGCGACTGGTGCATAAGGACACCCAGGTCTCGTTGCACTTCCCCTTCTCCCAATCTATTGCCATTCAGATAATAATCTGCCTTTCTGTTTTTGACACCAAAGTGGATAACCTCGCATTTATCCACGTTATATTGCATCTGCCACGCTTCTGCCCAATCACCCAACCTGTCCAAATCATCCTGGAGTTTCTCGGCATCCTCCTCGCAGCACACACGCCCACCCAGTTTTGTGTCATCTGCAAACTTGGAGATATTACATCTAGTTCCCTTGTCTAGATCATTAATATATATTGTGAATAGCTGTGGTCCAAGGACCGATCCCTGCGGTACCCCACTAGTCACTGCCTGCCACTCGGAAAAAGACCTGTTTATTCCAACTCTTTGCTTTCTGTCTGCCAACCAGTTCTCTATCCAAGTCAGTACCTTGCCTCCAATCCCATGTGCCTTAACTTTACACGCTAATCTCTTATGCGGGACCTTATCAGAAGCCTTTTGGAAGTCCAAATACACCACATCCACTGGTTCTCCAATGGGTCTTGTACTCGCAACCATCTGACTTCATCAAGATGCTACTAACTGAGCCAAGCTGATCTGTTAAAAGTAATATTTCACCCCCTTCCCCACAGTCTGCAAAGACAAATTGGAGATGGTGACTATATTCCTTTCCTATGTCCGAACAGCCAACAATGTTAGTGATTCCTCAAGCCAAGCAGATCAGATACAATGACTGGGACAGCGGGAAGGTGGAGTAGATGGACCTCTGGCCTCTTCTAGCTGTGAGATTTTCTGTATTAGTGCCTGGGCTTCTCCTGGATGCTGACTCTGGGAAGTTGGACAGCAAGGTTCAGCAGTGGCTAGTACTGAAGTTTTGTCATCTCTGCCTCCCAAGAGGTACTGGTCACTGACATAAGCAGAGTAGTCATCTACTTTTTATATATGGAACCTGAAATAGAGCCCCTCCACTGGATGGAAAAGCTGGTTCTAAAAGAATACACATCACCTACTGACTAGCTGTTGCTTTACATGTTTCAGAATAGCCAAGTTAGGGAGATACTTTATTCCAGTGGCGATGATGCTATCTTTCCCCTGTCTGTGGATAGCTGGAATGTGCTCTCCCTAGGTTGACCTGATCCATTCTCACCAGGAAGCTCCTGGGTTCAAACTCTGGTCTGTGTGGTGTTACCTGATCTTGATGTTTTTTTTTATTCGTTCATGGGATGTGGGTGTCGCTGGCAAGGCCAGCATTTATTGCTCAACCCTAGTTGCCCTTGAGAAGGTGGTGGTGAGCCGCCGCCTTGAACTGCTGCAGTCCATGTAGTGAAGGTACTCCCACAGTGCTGTTGAGGGAGTTGCAGGATTTTGACCCAGTGACGACGAAGGAATGGCGATATACTTCCAAGTCAGGATGGTGTGTGACTTGGAGGGGAACTTGGAGGTGGTGGTGTTCCCATGCGCCTGTTGCCCTTGTCCTTCTAGGTGGAAGAGATCGCGGGTTTGGGAGGTGCTGCTGAAGCCTTGGCGAGTTGCTGCAGTGCATCTTGTCGATGGTACACACTGCAGCCACGGTGCGCCGATGGTGGAAGGAGTGAATGTTTAAGGTGGTGGATGGGGTGCCAATCAAGCGGGCTGTTTTGTCCTGGATGGTGTCGAGCTCCTTGTGCTGTTGGAGCTGCACTCATCCAGGCAAGTGGAGAGTATTCCATCACACTCCTTACTTGTGCCTTGTAGATGGTGGAAAGGCTTTGGGGAGTCAGGAGGTGAGACACTCACTGCAGAATACCCAACCTCTGACCTGCTCTTGTTGCCACAGTATTAGGGTGGTTAGGGCACCACAGTTAGCCTGGAATGTAGCCTGCCAATGCTCACTGCCTAGGCTCACTCATAAGGGACTCTTTGAAGTAAAAAAGGGTTCCAGGGAAACCATATCCCAGCACAAATTGGTGCCATAAGATGAGTGAAAAGCTCCCAGAATGCTGAATAATTTTGTGGTAATTTTCTGTGGTCAATCGTGTTCCATCCATTTCCAGCAGTGAAAGGAACTGCTGTTGAGCAAGGACGGAATGTGAGATTGTTAAATGTGGTTTTCTGACTTGTTATCGATCATGTCTCGGCCCACAACTTGTGGGCTGTCAGCTGAGGGCAGTGGGTGTAAACATGTAAATATTTAATCAGGCTCTTTAATTTCCCTTGCAATTTTACTTTGAAGCTGTGAAAATAATACCCTTAATGTACTCCCCATGAAAGCGGGTGAAGCAGGATTCTGCACTGAGACTACTTTTGAGACTGGCTATTGCTGAGTTATAGCAGAGTTTTCGGACCATATAACCACCATTTTGCATTGCAATGACATGGACATACCCAATCCATCAAAAGCAGTTAATGCTCTGTTACCCTTCTTAAAAGGGAGCTGGGTAAATATCTAGCTTATCTAAATATCTAGGAGCAACAGTAGGTTTATAGAGATGAGTCGCAACCCATCAAATACTCTGGGACAGTGTGGTTAATAACTTAGCTGTAATGTTAAACTGATATTACCGCCTTCTGGTGTATACGTTGGTGCCAGTACCTTTTGAGTAAAGCAGGGGATAAATCGACCAAAGTTTCTATTCCTAATTGCCTTTTATTGATCTATTGATGGAAGATGCCTGTGTGTGGATGTCCAGAGTACAAGATTGGATTTGCCTGTATTGTGCTTCCCACCTCTCTACAGTAAATAGTGTGCTGATACTCTATCTATATTCACACATTACGAATGGCCACTTGGATGACTTGCTGGCACCTGTGGAACTGTAATGTAGTGGAAGTTGCCAGGAAAGGCAGAGAATAAAACACTAGGCCAATTCAGGGAGAAAACAATCTAGGAAATTCCTTTCCGATTCCTAAAGTCAATCAAGCAAGATGTTGGAGACCCCAGTAATTGGGAGACACTTTACCCAGTAACCCCACCTACCTTTTGTGCGGTGATGTTGGCCACAGTTACAAAGTCGACCAGCTCCTTTTTGAATGCTTCGAGAATCCACACTCATTACATGAACCAGCAACTTGTTTCAATGATTGAACTCTGAAAAGAAAAACCTCCTGATATCTAACACACTTCTGTGCTTGCACAACTTGTATGCACGTCTCCACGTCCTTCCTAACTTATCTAAATAAAATAGCCTAGCCACATGGACCGGATCTAATCAGTTTGCTTTTTAAAGGCCTCAATCAAATCTCCCCAAAGTCTGTGCTTTGCTGGAGTAAAAAGACCCAGCGCTGTCGGCCAATCATGGTAACGAAGAGCCTTTAAACTAGGTATCAGTCTAGTGGCCCTCCTCTCAACCTTTTCCAGGGCCTCTCATCACCCACCATGTGAGGGGACCAAATTTGGACTCCGTATTCTAGATGAGACCTAACTAAGTTCTTGTACAAGGACAGTTTAATGTTTTTTGCTTAGTTTTGGATTGTCCTAGCAATGCATCCTAATGTAATTGCTTTTGCTATAGCCTCGGGGCCACTATTTGTGAACCTTAAGTGATTCATGTACTGTAAATGTAGGTTTTTCCCCCTCTCCAGTCTTAAATTTGCAATCCTGCATAGTTTGCGCATGCTTGACGTTAGCTGTAGTCACATGCATAACAGTATGTTTATCTATATTAAAATACAACTGCCAGACTAGGGATCTAATACCCACACAAATCTTTAGTATTTTTTGCAGACATTTCCCCCAACACCTTCATCCAGTTCATTAATAAAGATTGTGAAGAGCAATGGCCCGAACACTGATTCCTGAGCGTGGACCTCCACTAGTAGCCACGCAGAACCTCTACCAGCAATGGCAACCTTCTGCCTATGGGAATGCAACCAATTCCTTATCCAGCCCACGGTCTGCCCATCAATCCCACAGGGTTCTATCTTAAGTAGCCGATTGTGTGGAGCCTTGTCAAAAGCTTTTTGAAAATCCAGGTAGATGTAGTCAACAGAGATAGATATCAAGCTCAGTTGAAGGCAACAAAAACTGCTGTCTGAGCAGCCAGAAAATCATTGGAGAAAACAGCTGTAGGAATAGTAAAAGCGTTAGAAGTAGGCTGCCTACGTTACCAACCTCAACTCCCTCAAAAGATTCAACCAGGTTGGCAAGACATGGCCACCTTTTTCAGCAGGCTTGTTAAGTGTTGCTGATGAGCACTTCTCTGTCAAGGTGATCATACAGTGCGTCTCTGCCCTCTAGTAACTTGCCTGTAATTTCCTAGTTATGACTTGTTGCCCTTTCTGAATATTGGCATCACATCGGCCTCCCTCCATGGGAACATGCCTGAATCCTAGCAATATATGCGCAAGTAGCTTGCTGAGCACATCTCTTTATTTTGATCCCCTCCTCGGGTGAATGCCGTTGGGTCCAGCAGCTCGATCTGTTCTGGACTATAATGTGCATCCATTTTGATACTTGCAACTTTAGAGTCAACTGTACGAGGTTACATTGGTAACTTGAGTGTCGTGTACTGGAGTGAA
Organism: Squalus acanthias; assembly: GCA_030390025.1. Taxonomy (NCBI): domain Eukaryota; kingdom Metazoa; phylum Chordata; class Chondrichthyes; order Squaliformes; family Squalidae; genus Squalus; species Squalus acanthias. Next base: position 132,137,161 of record CM059434.1, read on the forward strand.
GACTGATGGAAAGTAGTCACTTAAAACCTCTGTTGTATCCTCAGCTGAATCTGCCCTGAGGAATCCTTGCTGTCCTCAATGATCCTCTGACTTCTGGCGTAGCTAAACAAGATTTATTTTTACTGTACCTACAGCTGTTTTCTCCAATGACTTTTTGGCTGCTCTGATAGCAATTTATGTTGCCTTCAGCTGAGCTTGATATCTATCTTTGTTCTTCTGAACTCTCTTTTGTCTGTAAAAGTATATACAGGAAACTTTCGTTTATCCGGCACCCAAATATCTGGAATTCTCGCTTAACCGGCAAAAATCATCCTCTGAAAACTCCTCTCGAATAACCGGCAATGTTGCCGAGTCGCAGTCGAGTCTCCGCGAACGCCGAGTGCGCCGAAAATCCTCTCAAATAACCGGCAATGTTGCCGATCCCGAGTCCGAGTCCGCGAACGCCGATTTAGTCAGTAGGGGTACTTTTCAAAAGTGCCACTACTCGGCCTCCTGGCGCTGTCGCAAGTCCGAAACATTGCAGTAGCATGAGTAGATTCTCCCGTGCTGCTTGGAGTCTCTTTGTTAAAAATAGCCTCGGTAGATATAACACTCTGTTATCCGGTACTTTCGATAAACCGGCACCACGCCGGTCCCGTCGATGCCGGATAAACGAAAGTTTCCTGTATTGTGGTCAGTTTTGCCCAAGTGTGTCTTCCGCCCCCCCCCCCCCCCGCGTGCCCCCCCAGCATCGAAGTTTAAAGCTGTGTCAGGGTCCCTACTTAAAAACTAAATGGAGTAGCTGATTACCCCTATTTTGTTTCCAAACACAACATGGTTGTGCGCAATCACTTATTACATCCACAAATTTTTCAGCTGTCCTGCCCTTCAATGCTAGATTGGACCATTGAATGCTTGGGAAATTAAAATGCCCCATTACACAGACATTTTCACTTAAGTCTGGAACAGTCTTAAAGTGCATCTTGTATATTTGGGTTTTCTCAAACACGCATTTCCAAAGCGGAATACTATGGTATAAACCTTTGCTTCAATGTTGCTGTGTTCAGTTTGTCATACTGATCCAACGTTGTTGTCTTGTTAAATGCTTTTCAAAAAACCTAATCTGAACACAATAGCTGTTGGCAGCACTGATGAGATGCTATCTCTATCTCCTTTCTACCTGGCTGCCGCTTCTTTCTGCTTGCTTGAGCAGCAGTATTTATCTATCTCGCTGACGTGAACCTGTCCAAACGTTTGGTCAGAGTGCGCCCTGCAGGGGACCATAAAACCTATATTTAGGTTTACTCCGCTGTCCTCTCTTAAGCACAGTCAATAAAATGTCACATTTGTGTGGAATTCTACAAATAAAGCATGTTTTCCCCCTCCAGAATTCTAGCTGATTTGATGTACAGCCCAGCAGTTTCCTTGTGAAATGTACAGAGCAGTTTCTTGGGCCAGCCTGCACCATTTTAAGTGTGTACTGTATGTGCCCCTGCTCCGTTTTAAAGCACATGACTTCCTGGTTGGAGACCAGGAAAGAGGTGAGCTGGAAGCTCCACTACCTTTTGAGACTCCCCTCCCTTTGACCCCACCGTTGGCGGCTGTGACTTCAGTAGCCCAGGTCCCACACTCTGGAATTCCTTTTCTTAATTCCCTCTGCTTGTTCTCCTCTCATTAACACGCTCCTTTGAACCCCCCGCATTGACTTGGATTTTGGTCCTCCTCTTTAGCTCTGTGCCCATTTTTCCATGTGCCTCTGGAAAGTGCCTTGGGATGTTTTCCTATGTTAAAGGCCCTATATAAAGACAAACTAGTATCGCAATCAGCTGATCATTGAGTGTGTTGCTGTTCGGCTTATTCAGCTTTTTATTGCAAATACTCCATCGGGGGGGATAAGTTTCAGATTTTAAGCCAGAACACTTGAACCTTGTGGGCTCATCCTCTCACCTCTGTCACTACTTCTGAAAGATCTGTAACCATCAGTTTTTCACCCTAGTGCTCTACAGCTCAAAATTCTCGAGAGACAGTGGCCCTGAAATTGCGGTCGGAGGCTTCCCGTGGGGAAGTACCTCCTGATCCGCAAAGATGATCTGCATCTACCTGGGGCCTTGGGATCCAGTGACTCGTGCTCCTGGGCCTCTCCGGGTACACGCGTAGAGGCCCACGTATCCCAGGGGAGCATGCGGTTCGCAAGCGCCCCTGGGATCATGTGGACTGGCCCAACCAATGAAAGAAGGGAATCCCCATTCATGCTTATGGGGATTTTGGAATCCCCATCGGCATGAATGGGAATACCCCAAAAAATACATGTACACATCAAATAAATAAAAAATAAAAAAATGCATATTTAAAATTAATTAAAATGCCATTAATTAAATATTTAAAACAAAAATTTAATTTTTTGAAAAATGAATTTAAATGTTTTAAAAGGGACAAAAGTAACCTTACCTTATATTACAGGTGTTTTAATATTTAAATGATTGAAAAAATTATTTTTATATTCATTTAAACTCTTACACTGGTAAAAGCAGGCCTTGCGCCTGCCTTTACCAGGCGTAAGAGTTTCACGGGCATTCGTTGGGCAAATAGCTCCACTCTGCCCGCGAATGCCCTTTTCCTGGGGATGCTGAGGATGTGTCAAGAGATTCTTGATAGATTGCAAGTTCTGGGTTTTCGTGCATGCAAATACGGAACTTGTGCAGCCCTTATGGACGCTTACGCACCTGCAGGGGCTGCAAAATACAGGCCAGTGTAAGATTTGGAAGAACAAAGTTTGTAATTGTGTTGCTCAGAGTTTCTGATAGTACACACCCGGTAAAAGTTATGCTTTACTGAGATCCTGGTGAATACACTGCATAGTATTGACACTGGCTGTGTGGAGCAGGCTTCATGCGGATACTCTAAGCAGCTTGGCTTTTACTGCTTTGCTTGCTTGAAACGGTCTGCACCTATGCCCTCTGGTCAGTTGTGATTGTTTTTATAAACAGTCTGTAACATGTTCCAGCACTCTTTCGGTCCACGTGTTCAGTCTTTTCTGTAAAGCCCCCTCCCCCGCACACTGGAGGCTTGCATGTACCATTTTGCTGTTCATGTTCCTGGTCTCCATGGTGAATTCCAGATAGTTCCAGCCATTTCCAGCTTGATTGATTCACAGAAAGGAGTTGTTCATCCCACCAAACAACATCCTCCTGGCTTAATAACACACTACTGACAGCTTCTGGAAGTCAGTTGTGAAAAAGCCAGGTGGCCATTTTTGAGCTAGCCTCTACCTTCTCTACGTTTATAGAGAAAGCAATATATTTATATTCATACAACTCGTTCTGCATCTACCTACATACAGCAACAATACCATGGAATTTGTTACACATGCAGGTATGGGCATTGCATGTAATGTCAAGTCTTTTCATAGGAATATCTCAAGGATCGCCATGCTTTACTTAAAACCCACGCATATTCAGTTGATGGGTATTTTTTATTCTGTTGACAGTGACTAAAGACTAATTTCAAGAGCATCCCACAGGCAGTGTGTACTGGTGCTAATCTGATGTTGCTGTCAGTGGAAGTTGGTGCATAAACCATTGCATAAAATACTTGTTTTTTTGAATTACTTCAAGTATGCAGGGTGTTGTGTGCAGTAGGCTAGAAAGGGCTAAAAGAGTATGAGTGACTGCTGAGGTAATGCAAGTGGTAGGGGTGTTTCAGGGCACAATGCAGTAGAGGAGTTGCCCTTTATTTAGATCAGTATTTTCTCAGATCAACTTAATTTGCATGTGTAAATTTAACACTACACGAATCTCATCTACTAAACACCCATCTGTCATTGTTTGGGCACAGAATGTACTGTTACATAGAACAACACTGATTCTGAAAAGGTCATTGCACAAATTTGTTACAGGCCCTATTTGCAGCCTTTTTTATGATCCATTGACTCAAGTTTATATATAGGGGCATTGAATGCAACAGCAAAGGAAGGTAATTAACCTATACAAGGCATTGGTAAGGATGCAGTTTGAGTATTGTGTGTAGTTTTGGTTCAACCATTATAGAGAGGATATTAGAACCAGGTCAGAAGTAGGGCTGTTTGCTGCTGATTATGCAGTGTTCAACTCCATTCGCAATTCCTCAGATAATGAAGCAGTCCGTGCCTGCATGCAGCAAGACCTGGACAACATCCAGGCTTGGGCTGAGTGGCCAGTAATATTTGTGCCACACACGTGTCAGGCAATGACCATCTCCAACAAGAGAGCATAGTCACCTCCCCATGACATTCGGTGGTATTACCATCGGCCAATCCCCCACCATCAACATCCTGAGGGTCACCATTGACCAGAAACTAAACTGGGCCAGCCACGTGAATGCCATGACTACTCGAGCAGCAGGGGCACGGGAACACCCTCACCTCTCAGTTCCATCCTGACTTGGACATACACCGGCTGTTCTTTCATTGTAGCTGGGTCAAAATCCTGGAACTCCTTAACTAACAGCACTGTGGGGCCACTTTCCCCACACGGACTGCAGTGGTTCAAGGAGAAGGCTCATCACCTCCTTCTCGAGGGCAACTAGGGATGGGCAATAAATGCTGGCCTTGCCAACGACGCCAACGCCCCGAGAATAAATTAAAATAAAACATGAAAAGGGTGTAACTCATTTAAATAGGATGATGGTAGGGCAGAGAGGATATAATTGAGAAAGCAGGCTTGAATCCTGGATTCTGGAACATGTGGCAAATTGAATCTCGAGTCCTGGTTAAGCATGTCCAGCATGCATGTATACTGTTCTCGTCCATAAACTCCTAGTATGGGATTCAGAAGGTCGCACTCCTGTGATTGCATTTGAGCTGTCTGCACAACTGGCACTTGTTTGGGTTTCCAACTTCTGCCCAGTTGGCGTGAGCTTACTCTGTTGGTAGCCTGTATGGTGCAAGTTGTGTTGATCCAATTTTCAAGAGTAAGCAAAAACACTGATGGAAGACAGCTGCTAAACTAGGGCAGGCAGTAGCATCTGAAGCAGCTAAGGGACTCCAGAAGGACCTAGACAACTCTTGGCTAAAACTGTGCTTTCTATGCAAGGAAGAACTAGCTGTACAGAACAATCTCCTTCATCTGTACTTATCTTTGTAAAACTCATATTTAAAGGGACATAATGGTTTATGTCTAAGTTGCCCCTTGTTAAATGATGAGCTTTTCAGTTAGCCCGCCGCTATTGCTGAGATTATGACTCGTGTGGAGCAGTGGGGTGTTCTCTTGCTTGCTTCTCCATTGCTGCAATCACGGGAATTATGAATGAAATTTTCTCACTTTGCCACAGATAGATTTTTTTTTTCCAATCCAGTGGTATAACATAATTGTAGATTTTGTACTTTCAAATACATATCTGGGGAGAGCATTTTGAACTAGGGTGGTTACTGGAGCTGGGTGTAATTTGAGGTGATGGATTAAGAGCATCGGACAAGAGGTTTCTTAACACAACGTTAAAATTTATTGCAGTAGCAAAATACTGCGGATGCTGGAAATCCGAAATAACAGAAAACGCTGGAAAAACTCAGACCAGGCAGCATCCATGGAGAGAGAAACAGAGTTGACGTTTCTGACGAAAGGTCTTCGACCTGAAACGTTAACTTTGTTTCTCTCCACGGATGCTGCCTGGCCTGCTGAGTTTTTCCAGCGTTTTCTGTTAATTTATTGGCTTAACTGTGACTAATTGGTGCCATTATGCTATATAAGACTAGGACAACAGTAATATTTCAATATATAATCTACCACCTAATTTCCCTTTTTAATATCTTCAAAAGCTGTATTTAGTACAGATTAGTTAATAGCAGTGATCATTGAATTTCCTTTCATGATTTATCACCATGTTTCAACTGCTGACATTGACAAATCAGGAGTTGTTTTTTTTTTGCATTTTAAGAGAATTGTATGATTTTTCTGACGAGTCTTGACACCTCGTGTTTTTTTGTTTTGCTTTGCTTTGAACATTCTGCATAGGGCAGAAATAAATCGCTGTCTGTCCAGGTTACAATCAAGAAGTGCATTAATTTCAGACCGAGCTGTGAATTTTCCATGTTAAAAGCATTTCCTGTCGTTTCAACTGGAGTTGTTCCTGGCTTACATGCTTCGTAGTGTCATTTTTGCTGAGTTGTACTGTTCTGCACCTGCTGTTCAGAGAATGTTGAATCATTCTTTCAAAGAAAAATAGTTAGCCTTCAGAAGAGAAAAAAAGACTGGCAAACTACTCAGCAAGTTGATTCCTAACTTTGTCTGTTGTCAACTTGTCATTCTTTACAGTGACTTGGTTTGGGAGGGATGGTTGGGGGATTTGGTAGCCAGCGGCACTGGTCAACAACAGTGAAGTTCTCTTCTATCTAGTTGGGGTTGTCTATTCCCTATAGCTCTGTACTGCACGCATAGATAAGACTATAATTCTATGGTATTTAGTGTACAGTACCAATATATGTTAGGAAAATCGCACTTCAGCGCATACAACAACTTGCATTTATATAGCACCTTTGATGTAGTAAAACATCTCAAGAAACTTCATGAGCGTTATCACAAAATTTGACACCAAACCACAAGATATTGGGACAGGTGACCAAAAACTTGGTCAAAGGGGTAGATTTTATGGAGCGTCTTAAAGGAGAGGCAGAGAAGTTTTTCCAGATCTTAGGGCCTAGGCAGCTGAAGACACGGTGGCTAATAGTGGAGTAAATAAAATCGAGGATGTGCAAGAGGCCAGAATTGGAGGAACACCGAGATCTGGCAGGGTCCCAGGGCTGGAGGTGGTTACAGAGATGGGGAGGAGCGAGGCCATGGAGGGATTTGAAAACAAGTTTAATGTGTGTTGGGATTTCTGTGTGGTGCTTTTAATCAATCAATCACCTTAAACAGTTTTCATTATTACACCACCAGTGATGGACAGTAACCACTAGTGTTCTATAGCACAAAATGCTGTCAGCAGCCACAATCCAAGTTTGGAAGTACATGGTCAGTAACTGTATTGTGTGCTTTTTACATTTCAAGTGGCCATGGTATGAAAAAACATGACTGCCATTGTACTTTACTAAAGTCCCAGTCGAAATAACACATGAGCTGGATGCAGTTGCTGTCGAGAACTGTGGGTACGCACATCTATGCACCAGACACTTGTGGATCGTAATTCGGAAGTGGAAGTATGTGTTGCTGTCTGTCCATTTTGATGTTGAGTTTCCCTTGATGTGGAGTTGGTAGGTCTCCAATTTGTACTGGTGGAAAGGTAACAAGGGAATCTGATATTGCTTAGGATTACCTGGTGGGCTAATAAAGAAATATCAGCCGTTTGCCTCCCAACAGGCGATGGCAGCATTAATTTATTTATGGGGGAAATTAGTGGTTTGACAGATTGAATTGATTTTCTTGTGATGTTTCTCTTCAACTGGGATTTGTGCAGTCATTAAATATATCTAGTGTTCCCATTTGTGTTAAATATATATTGCAAATGTACTGCATACATCCTGACTACTGCAGTAAACGATCAGTCCTGTTGAAGTAATCCCACTGTTGAAACATTTTTGTTTCAGGTTATGCAAATTGTGAATGCAGACGCCATGGTAGCAAAGTTAAATTCAGGTGAACAGAAGACAATCCATCTGTCCAGCATCCGGCCTCCGAGGCTCGAAGGAGAAGTCAACCAGGTAAGCAGGCTGCGAAGGTTTAAGATGGAAGTGGTGGGTTTTGGAACAATAGAGAGAACAAAAAAAATTCTTTTAAAGGGCTAAATGGTAACTATATTCCGCTAATCTGTGTTGAGGTTCCTTCTGGAAAGTAAACTTGTTGGAAACATGAGGCTCTGTACTGGATGTTGGCTTGTCAACTCCGACTATTGGATTTGAACCAAACTTGTGCTTATGAGGCCCCATGCTTTGCAGGATTTTTGCACATTTACATTAAAAAAAAGGAATTCTAGTATCCCTTACCCAGCACAGTGAAATGGACAAATTCTATAATGCTGAAATTATCCTTTGTTTCCCATGCATGAAATAGTATGCAGTTTGCACCTTGCTTTGTAGAATCTTCTGTGGGTTTATTGTTGCCACTGGGCTCTTGCTGTGCCTCGAGGCATTGGAAACTACCAATGTATCCTTAGAGAGAACTAATTTCCCAACTACTCCGTGTTTAAAAATAATGAATTACAAAATATAAATTGCAACTCTTGTCGGCTGTAGCAGCCAACTGACATATACATAAGACGTAGGAGTAGGTCATTTGGCCCCTCGAGCCTGCTCCGTCATTCAGTAAGATCATGGCTGATCTGATCTTGGCCTCAACTCCACTTCCTGCCCGCTCCCCATAACCCTTGACTCTCTTACCTTTCAAAAATCTGTCTCTCTCCGCTGTAAATATATTCAATGACCCAGCCTCCACAGCTCTCTGGGGAAGAGCATTCCAAAGATTCACGACCCTCTGAGAGAAGAAATTCCTCCTCATTTCTGATTTAAAAGGGTGCCCCCTTATTCTAAAATTATGCCCTCCTAGTTCTAGATTCCCCCACAAGGGGAAACGTCCTCTCTGCATCTACCCTGTCAAGCCCCTTCAGAATCTTGTGTTTTAATAAGATCCCTCCTCATTCTTCTAAACTCCAATGAGTATAGGCCCAACCTGCTCAACCTTTCTTCATAAGACAACCCCTTCATCTCTGGAATCAATCTCGTGAACCTTCTCTGAACTGCCTCCAATGCAAGTATATCCTTCCTTAAATAAGGAGACCAAAACTGTACGCAGTACTCCAGGTGTGGTTTTTGGTATCACAAAGCTGATGGCTTATGTTGTAGCTTCTATGTTCTTCAAACCGTCTATTTTTAATTAAAACCAAAAATGCTGGAAACACTCAGGTCAGGCAGCATCTGTTGTAAGAGGCGGGGTTAACATTTTAGGTGGATGACCTTTCATTCTGATGCATTTTCTTTTTTAATTTCAGATTTCCAGCATCTGCTTTTGCATTTTGGGGGTTTATTCTTCCATTTTTCATGGTGCTTTAAACATTGCGGATTGTAACCCACTGTTAAAGAAATTTGTGTTTAAAGTGCCTTTTTTACCAACTTTTTCCTCCTGTCCTAGTTGCACTTTGCATGGATATCTAACTTACAATTGTGTCCTCTGCTGGTTTGGAACAGAGTGAAGAAATGACGAGCTAAATGACCAAAATTAAACAAACTGCTAGAAATACACAGTGGGCCATTTAATACCTGTGAAGAGAAAAGACAAGTTAACATTTTGGCTGTGTACCTGTCATCAAAACTAAAGGGCAGGAATTTCCCAGCGGAGGCGGAATGGTGGCGGGTGAGCTGGTTGGCGGGTTCCGGTCCCGCTCCCGCTCCCGTCTGCAGCCGCTCTGTGAAAATGATTTTCCGTAGATTGGCCTTGTTAAGCCTGCCCTGCGGGGTTCCTGGCCAATTAATAGGAAGCGGGTCTGATGGCGCATCATTAGCCTGGTTTCCTTAAAGGGACCACAGCCACATTGATTTTGACAGTTGTGCTGTCAGTGTTCTGCAGCATTGAGGTGCTGCAAGCACTGACCAGCACTGCATAAAGGTGCACGGCTGCACCCAGGCTCACGCATGACTCCCTCCATATGCTTATGGAGGGAGTCACAGCACGCAGGGAGATTTCTCTTCCCTTCCCATGGGCGGAAGAGACCTCCCCAGGAGATCAACGCAGCCTGGTTGCACATTGCACAGGAGGACACAAGCAGGGATGTCGTCGGGAGTCCCTGGCTGCAGTGGCGCAAACCTTTCAATGATCTCAGTAGATCACAAAACGTTACTGCAAAGCCACACTCAACCTCATCCTGCTGTGCCACTCATCACATCCCCATCACTCTGCCTTCCCTATCCTACTCCTGCACATCCTTACTCGCACCAACTTACCTTGCACCTCCACCCATTCCTCTCTATCTACATTATCACTTCCCCATCTCACTAGCCACCCCTCACACTCCCCCTCATCCTCATCCTACTGCAAGCATACCAACTAACACACAAGAGTAAGCACTTGAGAGGTTTAGCCAATGTTCATGTGAAGTTTCTGTTAATGTTTTGTCAAACATTGAAATCTCTATTTTCAACACTTCACTTTATTGGACATATCTGTGCACACCTTGAGAAGTGTCTTAGTGAGTTCCAGTGAATGTTGAAACATAACTCCTCCCTCCCCCCCCCATCCCCTGCTATTGTGATGAGTGTGAAAGGAATGACTTGGACATTATAGGGATGCTTTATGGTGCTGGTGTGGGATGGTGTCAACCTGGTGCATCATGTGGCAGCCAGGGTGTACAGCGTCAAGTGAAGTAAATCTGGCCATGGTGATGCCATCGCTGGCCTCCTGGGCAGCAATGTTGTCAGGTGCTGATGCCGTGTGTCCTGGGCAGCATCAGGTGATGGCGGGGAAGGTTGTTGGCGCTGCTGTTGATCGTGGAAGGATTCAGAGGACCAAGGTGAGATAGTTTCAAGGGCACTGATGTTGCTGGAATAGATGTCGGCTGCAATTGAGATGACAGAAGCGATCTGTCAATGGTGAGAGGTTGTTCCAATGAGGTGCCACTGGATAGGGAGTTGGCTCTAAACACTTGCAAGCTACAGTGAGCTCTGTCTTACAAATGCAGTAACCAACAGTTTCTGAGCTCTGAAACTGAACAGCTGCAACATGGTATACTTTATACCACTTCTGCAGCTGTCAGGTTATCAGATAAATCAAAGCAGACTCCACTCACGCCAGGGTGAGCTGGCGTGTTCCCTGAGCGGTGGGTAACCCGTGGGGAGCACGTAAGATTACAAGGTAGGCTCAAAATAGCATTAAATTGGTTGTTAACAAGCCATTTAATCTAAATCGTTTCCCCCACCGCTTGGTGTCGGGTCAGTTCTGCACAGACTGACCCGACACCTGGGAAACTCGCGTGGAGGCGGGTTGACAGCGGGTTTCCTACCCACCGTCAATCTTTGCTATTTTGACAGTGGACCTTCATCCAAGCCTGTACTCTGAGCGCCGGCAAAATTCAGCCCAAAGACTCTGAGATAAACAGGCATTTTAGTTGGGTTGAGGAGAGGTTGGGAAAAGTGAAATGGGAAGGGGGAGGAAAACCAACAGATAAAGCAACCACTGAGAAGGGGGTTGGTGTTAACTGACCTGCACACTGCTTAATAGAAAACAGGGTGCACACTCAAAACACCAATAACCTGTCTTTTCTCTTTACAGATGCCGACTGTTTATTTACAGCATTTTCTGTTATTTTAAACTTCCACTATCTGCGTTTTTCCTTTTTTATTTGTATCACATAAACAAAAGGCGCGGTGCCAATTATTTAATGTTTGTTTTGTTCTGGCATTTTATCACTTCCACTTCCTTGGGTCTCCCTGTAATATGCTTGGCAAGTGAGGCTGGCTGCTCTTGAGGTGCCTTTATATCTATTAAAACTGCTCCCGCCCCCCATTACTTCTCAGCGGGGTGTTGGTTGTGTTGTGAAATCCCGACTGATTTTGGAATTGAAGTGTGTAGTGGTGGGTTGACTCCCCGCATTGTCATCACAGGGACGAACTGCTTTACCTCAATTGAGTCATAGACCCACACTCTGGTAGGTCTATAAGGCCAACAGTTTGCTATATTGAGTTTATACTGAGTTACAGTCAAGGGAGAGAGAAGGGCATCGCTCATTGTCTGGGCTTGCGTAGCACAAAAAAGCCTTTAGCGCTGCTCTGAAACCTGCCATTGGGTGTGTTGCTACTTTTTGCTTACTCATGCCAGCACTCTGGATTGGGAGCTCTTCAGATATTTGATATCCTGATGCTCTGTTGCAGTGTGTTGGAGTCCATGTTCCCTCTTAATTCTTTTTGGCCCCTTTAAGCGGCTGCGCGGTCCATTCAAAAGACCACGTGCGTTTTTTGCATTGAAAAGCCAGCTGCGCGGCATCTCTGGAGTGTGGCCGCGCAGCTCACAGGAAACATTGGTCAGAGTCCAATATGCTTACGCTACTGTTACTAAGGCAGTGATGGTTGAGTATAACTTTTTTCCGTACATTTTATTTTTCATTAATTTGTCCCTATTTGGAGAAAGTGGGACACGGCTGGGTTTATTGTACTCCTATCTGACCACTCGCTTCCCACCATAACTTTGGTCAAACTCCAGGGATTTTTAAAAAAACTTGGTAAGTACCATCATTTGTTCATAAAAGAGCTCGTTCTTCCTCCTCATCTGGTGCTCTCGGAATAGTTTGTTTTACTCCCACATTTTTAAGAGGTGAAGAAATTGAAGTAACAAATCTTCCTTAAATTTGTACCAGACTACAGAAACTTTCTCCTAAAACTGGTATTTAAAAAAAATAAAAATAAAAGAACCATACTTGGAACCTGATGCATGGGACTATAGTATTTTTTTAAAGTTGAAGTACAGTGTTAGTTGCCCGAGTCCTTCCAACCTTGACTAAAGTTATTGAGTAAGCAGCAAAGCACAGACTTGATGTTGAAGTGTATTCCGACAGTTAGTGCAATTCGTGTCTAAAATGTCAATTGCAAGATGTTGATTGAGTGACTCTAATGGTCTGTTTGAAATATGGTATTTTTAACTTGCTCTATCTCTCTTCTTTTAAAATATACCAGCTTCCTGTTGCCAAAAACTCGTGTATTGCAAATGAAGAAAAATTGCAATATAAAAATACATTTAACAGCAGCCATCACTCTGTCAGCTTGTTAGTTAACATTTTAGACACCACTTGCTTCATATATCAATCTGCTTTACTTGTTACTTTGTGTGGTTTTATTGCGGCTGTATCATGGACCTCCCAGTTGATTCCCATTGGTATTTTTCTCCCCCCAGATTTGTAAACCAAGCAGTGCCCTGTAATACGTTTGCTACCATCCGTTCTTCCCCAAAAACTTTGAAGAATTATTACAATTAATGTCTGACTTGTTCTGTTTAATTTTGGGTGCTGTATTTAAATTCTGAGTAATGATGTTGAGGCACTGGACTGAAGAAGTTGCTGAGCCCCGTGATGCAAGAGTTGAATTAACACCAGTAGCAATGGTCATTAATCTAACTGCTTCTGCATTGACTAGACATGTTAATTCAGTTTCCTCATGCTGTTGGGTTCAGTAATTTTTCCATGTCAGTGGCCCTGATGGTGTAATTGTCACTCGCTGGTTTAAAGGAAAAAATGTTCCAACAAACTGAGCAAAACGGAAACATTTTAGTCAACCTTTCATTCTAACAAATTTGTATGCGAGCTTGAAGGGGGAAGGTGAGGAGGGAACTGCAGAAATTTGTACTAATACAGGTTCTGTGGTATGTGCCATAGTGAGATCCATGTAGAAACCATCTGGTAATCAACATGCCTAGTTTGAGCACTTTGCAGGAGTTGAGCCTTCCTAAAATAGTTTTGAGTAACTTGGAACACTTTGCAGTGTACTTCACACTTGCTGTTGCAGTGACGAGTTTTATTTTGCTCAGTATTGCCCTGAAATAATTAATTCTAGATTGTTCTGCTGTTGAGTTTATGCTAATTCATTGGCTAGCGAGAGCTGGGCTGGGTATACTCTATTGAGCTGGCCTTTGGAGTAGCCATGACAGACCACCTACTCAGTTTAGTTGGTATTAGAGGTCAAATTAACTACAGATGACACTTTACATTCCAGGACTAACACTGGAAAATAAAATGTAGATTGCATCTAATTAGAACCGAAATTTGAGTCCTTTATGGAATCTCATTGAAGCTCCCATCAGGACCCCTTTTAAGAAATGGTTGTAAAAGATTAACCTTTTTGTTTTCTTCTATTCATTATCGTTTTAATTGCAAGTGTTGATAACATCAGTTGGGGGTAGTGGCTTTGAAAAGTTAGTTTTACTACGAGAGCTGAGTTGAATTAACAGCTTATGCTCCATCATTGCTGGTTTCTCTGACCATCTCCGTCACAGTACCATATATTCCCATATAGTCAAATATAGTCGTCTTCTCGTCATTCAAGTCCGTTTTATTTTGCGCTAATCCAGTTTAAATTGTCCAGCAATTCAAAAGAAGGGACTTGGAATTAACAGTAGACTTGTACCAATGTCAGGAACACTTGGCGCTGAAATAAAAAATAAAGACCTGGATAACCCCAAATAGTTAACTTGTGTTGATTTGATTTTAAAATGGATGCTGATGAGTTTTTAGAAATTATTTACATAATGTCAGAGTTTTAAGAGACTTTTGTTCATAAAGAATTAACTGCTGTAAGCTATTCTTAAATATTTAAATACTTTGAATTTGATGAACTTAAACAGAGGTTGCAATGGGAAGTGCACATTCAAAGCGAGTGGAACCATTATGTTGACTTAGAGCAGTGATGCTTTTTAATTTTTTTGTTGGGATGTGAGCAATGCTAGCAGTCACATTTATTTGCCATTGCTAGTTGCCCTGGAAATGTGATGGTGGGCTACCACCTTGAACCACTGGGCACAGATTTAAGATAATTGGCAAAAAAGCTTGGGGGGGTGGGGGAGGTGGGTGGAAGGGGAGAGAGATGAGATTTCTTTTTATGCAGCGAGTTGTGATCTGGAATGTATTGCCTGAAAGGGCGGTGGAAGCAGATTCAACCTGTTAAAACTGTCAAAATAGAATTGGATGAATACTTGAAAGGGGAAAAAATTGCAGGGCTACGGGGAAAGAGCAGGGGAGTGGGACTAATTGGATAGCTTTTTCCAAGAGTTGGTACAGGCACAATGGCCCGGATGGCTTCCTTTTGTGGTGTATGATTCTATAATGGTGTTAGGGTGGGTATTCCAGGGTTTAGATATATGCTGCTTTGATTGCTCTGTGACCGTTGGTTGATGGGGCAAAGGGATAAGCTCAGGAATTTTCCCTCCATTTACCCTTCTCGCCTAAAGCACTGAAGGATATATATTCATGACCATTTGTAGATAACTGTTTCAGAAATGTGGGCGTTTGCTGCACATTAAAGCCCTGCTAGTTCGGCTAATTGCCTTTGCTTCCATTTATGAAGTACCTCTGGAGAAAACACCTTTTAGGACTGACCAGGTAGCAGCTCTCACTGCATTTTGAGTTGGAATTGTACCGTTTCATTGAGGGGAAAGAGAAAGGAGGGTGTTTCGGAAACAGACTGCTCTGTCCCACAGTCTGTTGAGTACTTTTTCCTCTCAATGCAGTTGAGATTTTGGTATTTATGTATAAGGGGCTTTGAAGTTCAGTCTTTCTAAAAACAAAACACAACACAGCTTCCAAAAGACACTTTCTTGCTCATTCATTCAAATGCCCACACAGATGAATAGTCTGCAGTTTAATATAGGGGGAGGGAGAAACAGCATTGGCTCATACTTCCTTTTAATGCCATACAGGGTCTATGACGGTAGGACCTTGTTCTGAACTGAACCTCCTTTTTGAAAGGATGTGGCAAAAGGGAGACTGAGTGAATGCAAAGAGCTTTTAAATATGCAAAGAATCATGTTTGCGCCAAGTTTGATGGAGTTTGGGAGGTAGTTTTGTATGTAGAGCTTGAACTGCATTCAAATAAGGAAGCTTATAACTTATGAAGGTAATGTAACATTCTTGTGCTGTAATACTGAAGCCTGCAGATGGCCTCTTCAATATCTCCTTTGGGCTTATGTTCTTTGTTGTTTACTGTGGTGCCAGTTTATGGCAACAAATGGAAAAAGGAGGAGGAGGCAATTAAAATGCACAAGTAGAGTATGGCCTTCATTGTCAGTTAAAGCTCATTATGTTTAGATAGTTCAGAGAATTCCAATTCTTGGAAGCCCTCGATAATCATTGAAGTGTCGCTTCACTTAACGTGCTCCAAATAGATGGATGAGTGTTTAATGGACTTCAAATAATATCAATGTTTGATGGAACAAATCTGCTGCTTACTCTTGGCCTAATCCATAATTTATAGGAATATGCTTCTGCATTCCATAATTTGCTTCAGGTTTTTCAGCAAAGCTCTAGCTCACCCTTTAACCCCCGGAGTGTGCAAAGTCCTGCAGTTTAATTGGGAGTTGGTAGCACAGTCATCATGTCTCACTGCACAAGTGAAATCCAGTGATGCAAAGCTAGCGCAGAACAATGAACTCTCGGTCTCCCTGAGAGAGGTGAAGTTTAAAAGTAATGGAGCGCTGCTGATGGTTACTGCACAATGGAATGGATGGTGAGCATATCGACTCCAGGTACATTGTTCACACACGACCCAAGTTTTACCCACTGTATGTAAAACTGACTGCTCTACACGTGCCTCTGTGATTCAGTGGTAGTCCAGCTGCTACCTTCGAGTTTTTTTTAAATGCTTTATGCAACTATCAAGTTTTGGAATAGTAGTAAATTAAGCTATAATATACTTGAGAAATAGTGGAACCACTGAAGCAATGAGGGACTGGGTGTCTTAATGAGCTGACCCGCAAGTTAGTGGGTCAGCCATCGAAACTTATCCTTAATTGGTTTGGGACAACAGGCGATTCTTTATTGCACTGCAACACTTCAACCAAGAGTTCACACCTGGATTGTTGGGAGGGCTACAATTATATTGGCTGTGTGGGATTGTATGACAGGCGCTCACTCTCGGGAGGGGGAGTCACTGGGTCGACAGGCAGCTCAATTGGAGAATCCCTGCATGCAGTGCTGGGGAGGGTCGGAGGGCAAGCCTTTGCCTTCCTATCTAGCTAAGGGGAATGGTCTTGGAGAGCCCATAAGGAACTCTGACTGAGAAAGCTCTCTCGAACTACGTGCTGATCAATTTGAGAAACTTATTTAGCCTGGTAACAGAGGTCCTGGCATACTCATGCTCAGCTGCTCAGTGAGCGCCTTTATGGCTGTTTTAGGTTGCTCCAAAGTGAGCTAGCTAAACCCTGACCACCTTTAACTTCAAGCATAATCACACTGAATGGGGCAAGCACTGTGATAAGTGATCATCTCTAGAAAAACCTGCTGGCAGACAGAAACCGATCTGGAGGGCAATAAAGCAGTGCATCTACCTCCTGTCGTCTCCTTCCAGTTGGGACTGCCTCCGGAATCCATTATCCCACAAATTCTGATAGCGGAGAACTATCAGTTTTATTCCCCGCAGTCAGATAAACTGTTATTGGGAGTTGCCCCTTGCGCCATTTTAAGTTGAGAAGTCCGACTTTGGTCAGGCACCTGAAGTAGGGCATATTAGAAAGAAAAAGAACTTGCATTTATATAGCGCACTCATAACCACAGGATGTCCCAAAGCGCTTCACAGCCAATGAAGCACTTTTTAAGTGCAGTCACTGTTGTAATGTAGGAAACACGGCAGCCATTATGTGCAGAGCATGATCCCACAAACAATAATGAGAGAAATTACCCAATAAATCTGTTTTAATAATGTTGGTTGAAGGTTCGCAACGATACAGGGATAACTCCCTGACTTTTCTTCGGATAATGCCATGGGATCTTTTACATTCACCTGAGGGCAGGCGGGACCTCTTTGACATCTCAACCAGTAGATGGCACCTCTGATGGTGCAGCACTCCCTCAGTACTGCACCGGAATGTTGGCCAAGATTTTGTGATTGAGTCTCTGAAGTGGGGCTTGAACTCACAACCTTCTTACTTGGAGGTTAAGTGTACGACCACCGAGCCATGGCTGACCTGTGATTTTACAGACATGTGTCGATAAACAGCAGTTAACAAAGTACTTTGGATTAGGTTGCACCCAAGCTCGATGAATTATTGCGCAGCGAATGCTGGAAGGAATTACTGTAGGGTTTCCTGTTGCGTTTGCCCCTCAGTGCTGCTGGTGAAGGGAGTCCCTTAACGTAAATAAGGTGTTTCTGCTGCCTCCTGCGGCCTGGAGAATCACTGCTGGAGTCAGAAGAGCCAGCGCAGCAATGCAAGCTGCTGCCATTTTTCTTGGCTGCAGATAGATTCAGCGTTTAGCGTGTCTGAACACGCCAGTGGTGTGTTTTTTTGTGCATCAGCAGCTAAGACAGTGGTGATATGTAAGCCGTTGGCGTCTATTTGGTGTCACGATGGCATCTTGCATGGAGATGCATGTGTCATCTCAAAGAAAGCTCAATTCCGTTTGAAGGGACCTCCTAGAGCTAAGAGTTCAACAATTCAGTTCGGTCTTTTAAACCTGTTAAATCTGTATTTTAATTCTGTTGATGGTGTAGCCTGGTGCTGCATTCTGTTCTTTGTTTACCTCTGATCCTGAATTGTGGCTGCTTACTTAGTTGAAATATGAACTTGCATCTCCAGAGATAATTGCCATTGTCGCAGATAAGTAACGCACTGACTTGAGACAGTTGTCTGAGAGCTTATAAAGTTTTAGCATACTATATCTCAGTTAAAGTAAAGAATGGATTTATGCATGATGTAATGGAGGTCAAACAGTGAATTAAAAGGCAGTGATCCATTTGAGGGGTTCAAATATATCCTTGTGTAGCAGATGAACGTAATTGGAACCCAGAGATTGGATTAGTGCCTTAGATTCACATTTAATGCATCTCTTGAATTTTTACTCTTTTTTTTTTCCCCCCCTAATGTATGGCTTGTTTGGATACTTTCCAATAACGGAATTCAGGTTTGAAAGCAATGAAGCCTGACCCAGACAGGATTCCATTTAATGCTGCAGGGCCAGTTGCTGACAAGTCACTGCTATACCCTTCTGAAAAAATAGCATGGGGCTATCCGCTTAATAGGAGTGTGCTGGTTGTTTCTTAAAAACGAACACAAAGGTTCCTGCAATTGGGAGCACTCATTATTAGGAAGCTTTGTTTCTTTGGATCATTCGCTCTCCTACAAACATGCAGTTGCTAATTGTAATGGTTCCAGTCTTGTTGACCAATGTTTCAGTTGTGATGGGACTAACTGACTTGATTTTTGCGCTGGATTAGGACTCCATTTTTTTTAAAAATCCTGATTTTTTTTTTTGGTCAGATTTTAGTCTCGACACATTTTACACAATTCACTAACTTCAATTTTAATGGCTAAAATTGGGATAGGAAATGGGGATGACACGTAGTGTATAGGCATGTGATGGCCCAAAAATTCGTGAGGGCGCCTTCGTGCGAGGGTAAGGCTTCCCCGCGATCTCTCTCTGCGCGCTGGCTTTTTCATTCCCAGCTCGCACGAACTTGATGTTCTGGACAGCAGCTGTGCAGGGCTTCCGTATCCCACAGGCGCAGTTAATTCGTGCGAGCTGTGGGATCACGTGACTCAGTTAGAGCCAATGGCAGCACACCATCTTTCATTCATAGCTTTCACAAAAGTGCTGTGAAAGCTATGAATCTATACCCCCCAAAAGAACAGCTAAACCTCAATTAAATTTTTTTTAAAAACCATCGCATTAATAAAATAAGTATAGTTAAATAAATTAACCATTTTAAACAAAAAATAAAATTTTTGAAAAAATTTAATCTTTTAAAAAGTTATAAAAATAAACTTACCTTTCTTTAAAGTCTCTAAAAAAGATATACCTGTTGAAAAAAATTCAAAATAATACTTAATTAACTACTTACCTTGTTAAAAGAGGGTCTTACGCCTCCTTTCTTTATGTGCAAAATCTTCCATGCTTACCTGTGCGTTCAAAGCACTAAGTGCACTGCGTGCGCGCAGCCTGTAGCGCACACGCGGTTCACCTAGGAACCGCCCCCTTTTGAAATCACCAAGTGCCGGTTTTCAGCGCATGCGCAGTGCATGCAGAAAACCGGCAATTGGAGACAGAATACGTGAGAGTACACAGTGCGTACTCTCGCGTAGCAACACTAATTTTTGGGCCATTGTGTTTCTAGCTGATTCAGGTGTAAACATTACCAGCATAGAAGTACATCTAGTGAACTTGCTGTTCGGTTTTAATGGCAAACTTCTGTTATTTTTTGTATTGCGATGAAGTTTTCAGGTCCTTTTCGATTGCAAAGAATCCATGCAACTTGCACAGGCTGTGAAAATCATACAGCCCTAGCTATGATGTAGGAATTGAGGATTACTGGATGTTATGATTAGATTTGTGCTATCATGGGTTCGTTTATTTTGTGAAAACTGGTGATCGGGTGATAATCGCTGCAGATTATGTATGCCACTCTGAGGAACACAAGCCTATTTGTTTTCTGAAAGCAAAAAGGTGAAGGCCGAGGGAGCAAGCTTGAATGAATGGAAGTGTAGAAGAATGGGCATTCACAGTCGAGTCTGGCACTTTAATATGAGCAGAGACTCGCAGGGTTAATTCATAAGATTGCCTGTCTGCATGGGATACCAATAGTGAAATGTCATTCACTGCTCCTGTTGTCTGTAACTTCTCGTCACTTGGACACTGCCTGGTATGTAGAAATTCAGGTGCTGTGTTTTAACCATTGCCGATTGAATAATGGTGGCTGAAGCTCAATTTACACTGTAGGAAGTTGTTGACTTGCCTGTTTGTACTCCAGTACAATTTTTCAGGTCACAAACTCCCTTGAGTTATTACGGTCCGCCCTAACAGTCATATCTTGTTTGACTGCATCGCTCCACAGCACCTAGAATGCAAAACATATGGTCTCAACCTTGAAAATGCTGAAAGATTTAATGAGGTTAACCTAAACTGTTTTACAGAATTAGAGGACACCAATACTTCAAGTACCTAGAAAACCTTGGTGAGATTAGAAGGAATACCTACTTCAACCCCCCCTGCTCCCCACTAAATGGAAGAGTGCAGTCAAAGCAGTTAATTCTACAACCATTAACCAGTGAGACACCAGCTACAAAGTGCATGATTCTCATATTACCAAGGAACGGTGGAAAACCAAATCATGGCTAACCTTACTGTATGTGGAGAATCACAGTCATGTGCATCACCTCCATGGATAAAGTAAGTTGAGCACCATATTTGCTCAAGTCATCTGAAATTTAAGGACAGATACTAACAGTTCTACCATAGTGCAGCAGCCTGATCAACAACAACTTGCATTTATATAGCACCTTTAACATAGTAAAATGTCCTAAGGCGTTTCACAGGAGCGTTATCAAACGGAAATTGACACCGACCCACATGGGAGATATTGGGACAGGTGAGAGGTTTTAAGGAGCATCGTAAAGGAGGAGAGAGAGACGGTGAGATTTAGGGGGGGAATTCCAGAGCTTTATGGCTTGGGCAACTAAAGGTACAGCCGCCAACGGTGGAGCAATGACAATTGGGGATACACGAGGCCAGAATTGGAGGAGCGCCGAGATCTCTGAGGGTTGTAGGCAATGTTCCTGTTAAGCTGCATAGTCATCTGCAAGGTCCCACACAGGCCGCTCACCGGCTTTCACATTGTAGATACTGTGCATGTATGTTCTGCACACTGGGGGTGCAAGGCCTTGCAGGAGGCAGTGCAGCCTAAGGGGGACGTTGGTTGTAGGGCTGGAGGAGGTTACAGAGATAGGGAGGGGAAAGGCCATGGAAGGATTTGAAAACAAGGATGAGAATTTTAAAATCGAGGTGTTGCCGGATTGACCGCCAATGTAGGTCAGCGAGCACAGTACAAGATAGCTGACCATCTCCCATCAAAAAGTTGTTCCTAGAAAAGCTATGTAATAGGTACATGATTCCTCGGATATGGCAGCGAACCCAATTGCACCTCAACATTTTATTACTGTTCAAAAGGTCTACACGGTGCAGATGGTGAAATGATGGAGATTTACACGCGCATTCGGTGTTTGGAGCTGTCTCTGATGGTTTAATTGCCTGGAAATTTGTCCCTTGTATCCATTGGTTCAGATCCAGAGTTAATCAGAGGTTGCTAAATCAGGGTCATTGCACCTTGTGTTCAGCTATGGGAAATATCATTTGACTGTTGGTGCCCCAGTACAATTTCTCCAAGTTTTTTTGCTGCAAACATTAGGGGCAAATTTTGAGACTTGCCTCTATCGTTTTCTGATTGCATCCTGCTGTGCTGTTGCAACAAATGTCTAGCTTGTTTTTAAGGTTTTTGTATCTCTTGTAAAAGATGAGGTTGAGGGATAAGTATAGACTTAATTGATCAAATGTTCCGTGGTCCCAATCCTGTTGAGATCCTGGAAATGTCATTTGTTGAATATAACCTGTCAGAGTTGAATAATGTAGACTATAATATCAGATTGACGACGTGCGGTTTTTGCTCAATTACCTTCAGGGGTCAGGCAAAAGTTTCATCGAATAATTTTTCTGGAAGTTTTGCTTGAGGTTATTCAACCTTCTCGAGAGACCAAATTGAGGAAGAGTTTATGACCGAATTGTACTTGACCTTTTGAAGCATTCATGTTTTGTGCTTCCTCTAAGGCAACAATATAAAATGGTACCTTTGACAATATTGGCTTAACTCCACTGTTGGGAAATATAACGTTATTTATTAAGTTACCAGCTGAATTAACCAACTTGTCATTTGATACTGCAGTGAAATGTTGAAGATGGCGGCCCTTAATGGTGCCGTGTGTGGGTGTACTTAGCTTGCTGTGGGTGCTGCTGCATTTTTTAGAAAAATGGTCCTCTTCTGTCACAATGGATACTCATTTGTACAGAAGTCAGATACTGTTTTGTAGACTTCTGAATTGTACCATTGGAGGTTCATCATTTAAAATAACCAACTGATAAAACCCAGTTGCCCATCGTCACTGGAGGATTGAAAATGTTACACCCCTGTTCAAAAAAGGAGAGAGGGATAAGCCCGGCAACTACAGGCCAGTCAGCCCAACGTTGGTGGTGGGAAACTTTTTGAGACAATAATCAGAGTCAAAATTAATTGTCGTCACAAAATATGTGTCAATGAATGACAGCCAGCACAGATTTGTTAAAAGGTAAATCGTGCTTGAATAACTTGATTGAGTTCTTTGATGTAATGGTCAGTGTTGACGAGGGTAGTGTGATTGATGTGTATAGGGACTTTCAAAAGGTGTTTGATAAAGTACCACATAATAGTCTTGTTAGCAAAATTGAAGCCCATGGGATTAAAGTGGCAGTGGCAGCGTGGATATGAAATTGGCTAAGAGACAGAAAGCAGAGAGTAGTGGTGAACGGTTGTTTTTCAGACTGGAAGGAGGTATACATTGGTGTCCCCCAGTGCCAGTATTAGGACCACTGCTGCTCTTGATATATATTAATGACCTGGGCTTGGGTATATAGAGCATAATTTCAAGGTTTGCAGATGACACGAAAATTGGAAATTTAGTAAACAGTGAGGAGTAACGGACTTCAGGAGGACTTGGACAGACTGGTGAAATGGGTAGACACCTGACAGTTGCAATTTAATGCAGAGAAGTGTGAAGTGATGCATTTTGATGGGAAGAATGAGGAGAGGTAATATAAACTAAGTGGTATAATTTTAAAGGGGGTGCAGGAACAAAGAGACCTCGTGGGGTGTGTGCACAAATCTTTGGTGACAGGACAAATTGAGAAGGTTATTTAAAGCATACGGCATTCGTGGCTTTATAAAAAGAGGCATGCGAGTACAAAAGCAAGGAAGTTACGCTAAACCTTTGTAAAACACTGGTTAGGCCTCAGGTGGAGTATTGTCAATTCTGGGCACCATACTTTAGGAAGGATGTGAAGGCCTTGGAGAGGGTGCAGAGGAAATTTACTAGAATTGTACCAAGGATACAAGACTTCAGTTACATGGAAAGACTAGAGAAGCTGGTCGTCTTCTCCTTGGAGCACAGAAGGTTAAGGGCCGATTTTGATAGAGGTGTTCAAAATCATGAAGGGTTTTGATAGAGTAAATAAGGAGAAACTGTTTCCAGTGGCAGAAGGGTCGGTAACCAAAGGACACAGATTTAAGGTAATTGGTAAAAGAACCGGAAGCGAGATGCAAAATTTTTTTTATGTAGCGAGCTATGATCTGGACTGCACTTCCTGAAAGGGTGGTGGAAGCAGATTCAATAATATTTAATCGGGAATTGGATAAATAATTGAAGGGAAAAATTTGCAGAGCTAGAGGGAAAGGGCAGGGTAGTGGGGCTAATTGGATAGATTTTTCAAAGAGCTTTCACAGGCACAGTGGGCTGAATCGCTGCCTCCCATGCTGTATCATTCTATGATTCTATATTGAAAAATGGGTATGGCACTTTAGGTTGTTGTCTTCATGAAACTTTTTGATACTTGGATCTTTTACCTCAATTCCCTTCCCTCTACTTGAGCGGGGTATTCTTTTTGAGGCAAGTTGAAAGTGTAATATATTTGATATGCTTTACAGATACCGATAGTTATAATGGAATGCAATGAAACTAACTGGCATTGGTCCATTTGTGCTTGCACTAAGTTTTGAGGTGTATGTCATGGCCTAAAGTGGCAGCTAACCAGGTTTGTTGGTGTGACTCTGACCCACTTTTGGCTCCAGCTGTTGTGCCATGACATTACAACAATGCATGCTGTTCTCAGACTAACTTGAAGTGAGAAGAGTTGGCTCATGTACCACCAATAATTTTTTCTCCTTCCAAAAAGGGCAAGGAAAGGGGTTAAAAAAAACTGCTTGCTGCTTAAGCCTTTGATAGGTTGGGATGGATGTGGAAATTTGACCTGCCACTAATGATTCTTGGAATAATTCAAGGCTATTTGACGGAGAGATGAAATACACACAAGGGCAGTGATGCATAATTAAATGTCAGTTGAAGTCTTAAGAGAATCTTAGGCCAACAACCATTCTGTATTGCAAAGTCCAGTCTGAATAGCTGAACGACCTAAACATAGTGTCGTGCTCTGTCGAGTAACTGCATGCATTTATGTTGATGACTAGTGCCTAAGTAAATGGAAAGTGTGAAATTAAATTTAATGAAGGTTTGGTGGAGAGGGAAAGGGAGGAACTGAAGAACTGGATTTTGAACCCATTTGCTTGGATCTCTACCAGTAGAGGAAAGCAACACCAATAGAGGTGAATGTTAATAGATTAACCCTTACCCTGCTGAATAAATAGAAACTCTGGTTACACTGAGACCCTTGCCCTGTGATTATACAACAACAGCTTGTATTTATATAGTGCCTTTTACATAGTAAAACATCCCAAGGCGCTTCACAGGAGTGTTATAAATCAAAATCTGACACCGAGCCATGTAAGGAGGTATCGGGGCAGATGAAAGAGGTAGGTTGTAAGGAGCCTCTTAAAGAAGGAAAGAGAGGTTTAGGGAGGGAATTCCAGAGCTTTAGGGCTGAGGCAGCTGAAGGCGCGGCCGCCAATGGTGGGGTGAGTAAAATTGGGGATGCTAGAGGCCAGAATTCAAGGAGCGCAGATAGCTCTGAGGGTTGTGGGGCTGTAGGCGAGAAATAGGGAGGGGCGAGGCCATGGAGGGATTTGAAAACAAGGATGAGAATTTTTAAATCGGTGTTGCTTAACTGGGAGCCAGTGTAGGTCAGCGAGCACAGGGGTGATGGGTGAATGGGACTTGGTGCGAGTTAGGACACAGGCAACAGAGTTTTGGATGACACCAAGTTTGCGGAGGGTAGAACATGGGAGGTCAGCCAGGATTCAATGTTCCTCCTAAGGTGCGCGGCCGAGCACCAATCACGAGGTCCCGCGCAGGCCGTTCACCAGCGCTGCCGCTGGAAGAGATACTGCAACGACTGTGGAGCAAAAGCAAATTTAAGGGACCCATGCCGGAAAAAGATATTAGAGAGAACCTTGCCAGGAGTGCGTTGGAATAATCAAGTCTAGAGGTTACAAAGGCATTATGCAACAAATCAGTATGTTAAGATTAGAGACATGGCTTGTTCCTGTGATTGTACAGGACCGTAAACACTGATAACTAACAAGAGATTGGTGTTGAGGTCCGTCAGCATGTTTCAGTGGCATTTTTAGCCAGATTTATTTTGCAAGTTGAACGACTACTTCAAATGTGTATGATATTCAATCATGTCTTGATAAGGTGGTTTTCAGTTCAATGCTTTTTATCTGGAGGTAAAATGATCAAGATTCATAATTATTTATGTTGGATAGGCTTCTTGCACTGTGCTAAGTGGGTTCTTCAGTTCTTTTAACATTTCAAGGAACATTAATTTTCAAATTAGTCACCTTGACTGAAAATATTGAATTAACGTCCAGTGTCTCTTCAGTCTCTCTTTAAAATTAGTGTACTTATAAAGTGCTCCATGACTTCTTTAATAGTGGGTTTCTTGATGCACAGAATTCTTAACCTGCCCTCCCCATACCAGAAAATGCCCAGATTTTGATGAAGGCATTTACGATTTCAATTTCTGAGCTATATGAAGGAAAGTCCTGCACTTATGACTTAGAAGTGGAAAGGCATAATAAATGAATACAAAGAGTCATTAGCAGTGAGCAAGAGGGGAAATATAAAGGGTTGTGCCTCTATATTTGATGGCGTGATGACTTTGGCAGAGTTTTGGGAGTAGGCTTTTTGCGGATGGGGAAGATGATGGAGAGAACAGATGGGGGAAGGTATCTTGTCCTCCATTATTTGTCAGAATATTGATCGCCACCCTCTCCCTAGCCAAAAAGCCTCAGCCAGGATTGGTAAGGAAGAACGCCTTTGAGCTCCTGTTTAATGCAGCTCTGTACATCAGGGGATGTCATGGTTTAGATAACAAGGGCTACAAGGAGCATAAGGTGTTGAATTCTAACCTCTTTAAGAGGGTATTGCCCAAATAAAATTCCAACTCCCACAAAGATTTGAGACTTAGAAACATTTTGCCTCGGGAAGAGATATTAACTAGACAAAGTTATTGTGGCTTGCATTGCAGTCCTTGAAATCAATTTTTGTCAAATTGAAATGTACTGAACATCCATGTGTCAAAACCTTCTGAATATATTTAGCATTTACCTTGAAGGACCTATGGGATTTGGGATGTTGACCCAATTAAACCATATGAAAATTCTCAAGTCAAGGTTAATGTATAAAAAAAAATGTTGTCTACTCCCATTATTGGTGTGTTGATAGCCAGAGGGGGTGGGGGGAATATGCTAGTCATGTACCGTTATACTAAAGCTAATTTATTTCCTGTTCTGAATGCTTCAGTCTGTAGAGCGGAAGATTCTGCCTTTGGGTAAGTTACAGCTACTGGTTAACCGCCTAGAGGTCAGTGCAGCTGAAGTTAAATTCTCCCTCTGTGATGAGCAGTGAAATTGGCCTCGATCCAAAATTCCTTGCCCACTGAGCCGAGAGCTTGTATTGTGCATGTTTACTTTTGATTGAATTGCTCGTAATGTAAGTTTGAGGCTCCTACTGTTAGAACGAACTATTGGCTTCACAGACAGTGCCTGGCATCTGTATTCAAGCATACCAGTAAACACTTGTATTAAAGTTGAAGTATCTCTTTTGTAACCTATTTTCTTCCTTGCTCTTCCACGGCTATACACCTTTCCCAGCTGATGACACAATGGGCACCTGCTCTCGGGCCAGTGACAGCACTGCTGTCTAGCAGGCTCCCAGGAAGTGTGAATGACCTGATGTGATTAGAGCTGTTTCCCTCCCCCCCCCCTCTTTCTCTTTCTCCTCAAGCCCTAGGTGGTGTTCTCCCAAGGAAATTTGGGAAGTGCTTGGGGATGGCAGATGGAGTATAGAACTTCCTGTAAGAATTTACTGTAATGTTAATAGGGTTTTCCAAAAAAGATTAGGGTCTGAGCCACACTAATGCTGAGAGTGCACTTTTTGCTTGCTTCACTCTGGAGCAGGAAGAGATTGAAACAAAAAACACAATTTTACTACTAGCACTAAATTGGTGATGCATTTGGTACCCATTTTCTTAGATTGATGTACTGTGCAGTGTATTGATATCGAGTGACAATTACATTACTATCTACCTGACGTTCCCTAAATGCTGTGCAGCACAATAATGCTTTTATAATGCACTTGACACTGGGTGCTAATACTCTAGCGCTGGATGTGAGAAAAATTAATGAGACTTTATCTTAATAGCAATTTCAAACTCTATTTTCATATTTTATGGATCAATATGCTATTTCAAGCATATGGAACACATTTTAGAATCTGCTTGATCTAATGGTCCTCAAGTTGTGATTCATTAACCGCGTGGATTTTTCTAAAGTCCGATTTTATATTCAGTTGGAATTGAAAATTAAACTGCTTTTGCTTGTTTGGCCGTCTTGTTAAATGTGTGTTCTAATTCTCATTGTGTTTTAAATTGAGTCTAGATTTTGCTTTGTGTGCTTGCTTGAATTTTTTTTTTGGTGCTCTAAATCAGGACATTGTCTGAAGTTACCCCTCTTGTCCCATCCTTCTTAATCTTCGTGCTAGTATTAGTTCAGCTAATTAGAGTAGGGGAACTGGGATTGCTGATCTTAATGGACCTGTTCTAGGTTTTGGCTGAAGGTCTATTACAAACAGTGGAGAAACTTGAAATGGTGTCTAACCAGTGGATTCTGATTTTTGAAAACGGTTGAAATTGTAAAGCCAAGGTTTTGCGAGGGGGAGAAATTGGTTTACCACTTAATATTTTAGTTTTGAAGTGTTTTGTGGTGTAATACTATCTGTACAAGATGTGTACTGTGGAGTAGATTGAAGTTGGTATGTTTGACATGTAATAGATAAATCTTTGTACATGTTATATGGGATTTGATATTTGTTGAACTCAAGTTCTGAGATCCAAAACTCAGCCCAAAACTGATTTAGTTTGAAGTGATATGGCTTGTGTTCCTATTGCTGGTACCTGCAGTGCTTCCATATACAGTAGTTTGAACTATATAGATTGAACTGTGAAGTTATGTTTATCACTTGCCATTAGCGATAAGCTTTTGGAGAAGAGGGTTGTATTTTTCAGTAGAAGCGGTTTTGAATATGGCATCCAAAAGTTGTCTCTTGATAAGTGGCTCTTGATGATATTGACTCTTTGAGTAACCAGAACAGATTATATTTTGCTTTCTCCATTTCAGTTGCTGCTTTTGACAACATTTTACAAAAGTGTAGACTTTGAACATGTGCTTGGAAGTGTTATTGAACCTGATTGTACGAGGACGCTGAAATAATGCAGTTGCTGTCAAATCATCCTTGGGTTATTGAATTCTACTTGTAAACCAAGTTAATTTTTGTTGTGTATATGTACACCGTTGTAATTCTCCTTTCTTTTCTTTGACCTTGGCCTACACTTCTCTGAACAAGCTCCACGCACACTTCAGGAACAATGTTTCCTCTTCCTCCTGGGTACTCTTAAGCTAACATTAACCAATAACTTAAGATGTTGATTCTCTTTTTTTACTGCTGGATTTCTATCTCTTCCACTTGGAATCATGTGTGACTGACCTTTTTGTCTTTCCTGAATTTGTTTTCATGTTATAAACAGCACTTTGTATTTTCTTGCATTTTAAAATATATTTTGCAGGCTCTCGAGGTCTTGATGTCAATCTGTGTGTTTGTTATTTTTGGTCATCTCTTATCATAGAATGAGGCCATTCAGCCCATCGTGCCTGTGCCAGCTCTTTGAAAGCTATCCAATTAGTCCCATTCACCATGCTCTTTCCCCATAGCCCTGTAGCCCAGCAAATTTTTCCTTTTCAAGTATATATCCAATTCCCTTTTGAAAGTTACTATTATATCTGCTTCCACCCCACCCTTTCAGGCAGTGCATTCTAGATCATCATAACTCGCTGCGTAAAAAAAAACAAATTCTCATCTTGTCTCTCTGGCTCTTTTGCCAATTATCTTAAATCTGCGTCCTCTGGTCACCGACCCTCCTGCCAGTGGAAACAGTTTCTCCCTATCTGCTCTATCAAAACCCTTCATAATTTGGGACACCTCTATTAAATCTCCCCTATTATAAACTGCGTTCTCCTACCTGACTATGACAAAGGGTCACACTTGAAATATTAACCTGTTTTTCTCTTTCAGATGTTGCATGGCCTGCTCTGTATTTCCAGAATTTTCTGTTTTTTAACTCTCAAACTGATGAGTTCTGCAAGTCCCTCGTTTTAAGAGTGCCATTTTGTAGATTGGAATAAATATGTGCCTGACATGACATTTGTAATCTTTGTCCCATCCGTACCTAACTTGGATAATCCTCTAATTGGAACAACTGCACAGGTGTTGCCATTGCATTAAATAAGCAGGGGTTGCACAATTTGTGTTTTTTACTGCATGAAAACTGCAGGCTGAAGAGAATGTTGAGTGGTCACATACAATTTGAAATTTTTTTCCATTTGAATGCTGCCCGTGTAAGCTTATAACCTGCAGAGTGTTCACATTAGTATTCTGGGCAGTAGAGCGGTGTCCACAGGAAACCTTGTTAAAATGGCATTTCAAATTTTTAAAAATTGATTCTTGACCAGTGATGAATGGTGAATATTTCTCATTCCCTGAATTTGATCAGCAAGAAGGCATTGAAAACCTCACTTCAGTTTCCTGCAATTTAATCTGAAAATCAGTTTCTGCTCTCCGAGGAGCTAAAATAAATAACTTTCTATTTCTGCATCGGAAGGAGTTGGGTGAAGATACCTGGCTCAGTACTCGGGTTGTCACTGAATAAACTAACCAAGTAGCGTAATATACGTTTCATAAATACAAACATATAAGAATGACAGACAGGAGAAAACCAGCTGGTCGATTGAGCCTGTCCCATGTCGTCACGATGCAACTGAGCCTCATGATCCCCAAAAGGCTCCCACTCACCAGCAGCCATGCAAACTTCAGGGAGAAGAAACCCTAGGACAATTCAGTAAAGAAAATCTAGGAAAATACTCCCCTGACAAGTGGCTCGTTGAGCACGGTTCACATTTCCTTGAGCCACCTTGGATGAATGCCATCAGGACCAGCAGCCTTATTCTATTCAGGACGATATGTGAACCCACTTTGATAGTTACAATTTTAGAGTCAACTGTACATGGTGTTATTGGTAACTGAGCATCATCTATTGCAGTGAGGATTGATGGAAAGTAACTATTTTAAACCTCTGCCATATCCTGGAATTCCAGATGATTATTCTCTGAGGAACTCTTCAACGCTCCTTGATGATGCTCTGATTTCTAACTTAGCTTAAAAAATATTTTGCTTTTGCTATTGCAGTTCTGCACTATCGTCATCATCAATAACCTTTTGGTTGCTCTGATAGCAACTCCTGTTGCTGTTGGCTGAGCTCGATACCTATGGGAATGGTGGGTTTACTGACTCCACGTCCTTCCCTAGCCACTGTCACATGCTGAACCAGACTGTTCAACCCTGAGCTGAGCTTCCAACCCTATATCCCCGCCATCGCAAAAACCACCTACCGTCACATTTGTAACGGGCTGAGATTGGGACAGCCATCTGTTGCTGTAACTGTCATCCATGTGTATGTCACCTCCAGACTTTATTTCTCCTGGCCGACCTCCCATCTTCCACCCTCCATGAACTTCAGCTCATTAAAAGCGCTTTTGCCCGTATCTGATTGTGTACCAGGTTCCACTAACCCATCACTCCTGTCCTTGCTAACCTGCATTGCTTTCCAGCCCCCCAATGTCTTCAATTTAAAGTTCTCCCTTCCTAACACACTCATCTCCTTTTCTTCAACCACCTCTGCCTGAACTCTCTTTCCTGACTCTAGACTTTTGTGCATCCTCTCCCTCCCTTTGTCAGACCCCCCCCCCCCCCCCCCCCCCCCCATTGATGAGGTTTTCACCTACCGAAGCCCTAGGCTCTAGAATTCCTTCCCCAAGCATCTACCCCTTTCCTCTCCTCCTTAAACCCATCTCTTTTACCAAGCTTTTGCTCACCCATCCTAATCTCTTCCGCTTTGGTGCCGTGTTTTCCCCATCTCACCCCTGAAGAGCCTCGAGATGCTTTGTCACATTTCAGGCTCAGATTATAAAGGCGAACTATTCTTGCTGCTTCTGCGTGAATTAATTCTATTTCTGGGGAGGTGCATTCATGGCCTTTTTAGGGTGATTTAAAAAAAAATCCAGTTGATGAATTCCAATTGTTTGACAATATAACAATGACAAATGGTTACAGGGGAAGAAGTGTCCCCAGGAATGGTGTCAACTGCTCTGTGGCATCGAGGGCTGCTTGCTTGTGGACCTGCTGCATACATTAATTGAACGGCTTTCTCCTAATGCTTTTCAGACTTGCTGGGGAAGAAAAGAAGAACCTCATTTGTAGAACTAGTTGATGTCTTTCTCCTTAGTTGGTAAAAACACTGCCCAGTAAAGTATTTGAAGGTTTGATTCATAGTGTATGCTGGTGGAAACAATTGGAATCATTCTAGTCTGTTTTATCCAATTGTGCACCATTGGTTTTTTTGGCATTGGGAAGGTTAGTGATTGCAAATTGTAGACACGGTGGATTGAGTATGGAAGTTGAGATACAAAAAAGGTATGAATTAAATAATGAAGTGGAATTTTGATATGATCTGGCAGCAGTCCATCTTGCTCATATGGATGGCAGAATTCAGCTCACAGCAGCAAATAAGCTACAGAAAGCAATCACGTCTATTGCCTCAACCTTGATTTAAAAAAAAACTAAGTTCCCTATTTAGAATGAGCATTTTGCACTCTCCTCGCTGACCCAAATTTACTTCTGTGCAGGAGAACCTTCCATATTGTCTGCTTTAATCTGCAGTGTTACAATTTAAGGAATGAGAACAAGTGAACACTGACGCATCAGTAACTGTATAGTGGTCTGAATATACTCTGATTATGTGGAAGTTTGAGCTAAATGTGAATTTAAACATCTAACTCCTTTGTTCCCCACCTCGCCCAAATCAAATTGATTTCAGCGAAAGTACTGGAGTGGAGACTATAGATCTGGGTTTCACCATTTTGTGTAATTTGTACAATGTTTTCTATAAGAAGTTCCCCCACCCCCCTTAGTTTTGATCCTCGTGTTTGAGGTAGGTAAGGAGGCTACTCTAGGACTCTTGTCGATGCTTATTTTAAGCTGTTAAGTGATGTGCAACAGTCTGGCGCTCAGCCTTATGATTTTCTCTCCCTACTCCACTCTTTGTCGGGGTAGGGGGGGAGCGTGCGTGGGTGCTTGTTCTCCACTGGACATCTGACCTTGGCTGTGCTGCTGTGGGGAGAAGCTCAGCCGATTGTGTTAATTTAACTGATCCTTCACCATTGTGCGTGGGTTCTGTCTCGTACCATAAGAGTTGAATTTACAAGTTTAACCTTGTGTTTGTTTTGTGATGCATGCAACCACCTTAAAATGAGGATTTATGCTATTTACTGAATAATTGCTGCGATTGCATTGTCTTTATGTAAATCTAATGTGTGTGGATGGAATATATCACTTCTAATGAGAAAATTATTTTAGTGATGTTTGCAAGATGACATGTAATGTTAAGTCATTTCGCCTTACAGCATTTTCCTGCATATAATGCTGTGTAACACACACCTCTATATTAATCTGAGCTTCTTCATTAATGCAGTAAAGCTGTATGCATCTTGGATCACCCAGGTGTAATTTGCACTCCCCCTTGGAAGCTTTCTGTTTTACAATTTAGAAAGATTTTTTTTTTAACACCGTGATAAGATTTGATGTGAAGTGTGGGGAATATGTTTGAATGTGTGCTCAGCCCCAATCGGAACGCGTCTCCTGGGTGTTGGGAGCAGTTTGTGCCAATCTGTTAACGTGGTAATAGCCCCTTTGTGCGCTTGACGAAAAAGATTATTCAATTTAACAGCTGTAAATCTGTTTAGCCGCCCTTGTCGTTGACCATATAACATAAAGCCTAAATGCAAAACATTTACTGTACTGAGACTGTCAGGAGGTACCTAAAGTGATGTTCTAAAAGTATCTACAAAAGAAATTGTGGAAAAGTCCAGCTGTGTGTTCTTAAATATATTAATACTACAAGGTGTTTGATGTAACAATAGACTTTTCTGGTACTGCAATAAATTATTTTACTGCTGAAAATTTTTAATTAGCAATTAAAAAAAATCTTTGTAAAGATCATCCAACCAGTTATGATAGATTCAGTGTCTGTAAACCTCTTTGTCATTCCCTTCTTCCCTCTTTCCTGCGACCCCCCCCCCCCCCAATGCGCGCTCTTTTTTGTCAAGGTGAGGATATCTGTGCTGAGAATGCTTTTCTCCTTTTGGTGTCGAGTGTCTACATTGTTCTCCGATCAAGTGCAGCCCCAACAAGATGGCAGAGTACCCACGTGGCACCTGTTTTGAATCTTCCCATTTCACATTGCAGTTAATCTTAAATTGTGGACAGTTCTGTGCTATGGACGGGGAACTTTTGAGTCATCCAAATCCTGGGAGGGAAATTTGCTACGGCTCTTCGGGGGGTTTTAAACTAATTTGTCAGGGGGATGGGAAAAAGGGCTGTAGTCCAGGAGCCAGTGGTGAGTGTAGGGAGGTACTGAGGAGGGTATCAAGGTCGCAGGAATGTATCGGCAGACAGGAAGATGGCTTGAAGTGTGTCTACTTCAATGCAAGGAGCATCAGGAATAAGGTAGGAGAACTTGGAGCGTGGATTGGTACTTGGGACTACGATGTGGTGGCCATTACGGAGACATGGTTAGAACAGGGACAGGAATGGTTGTTGGAAGTTCCGGGGTATAGATGTTTCAGTAAGAGTAGGGAAGGTGGCAAGAAAGGTGGAGGAGTAGCATTGTTAATCAAGGATAGTTTAACAGCGGCAGAAAGGCAGTTCGAGGGGGATCTGCCGTCTGAGGTAATATGGGCTGAAGTTAGAAATAGGAAAGGAGCGGTCACGTTGTTAGGAGTTTTCTACAGGCCCCCAAATAGTAATAGAGATGTGGAGGAAGAAATTGCAAAGCAGATTATGAATAGGTGTGGAGGTCACAGAGTAGTTGTCATGGGTGACTTCAACTTTCCAAATATTGATTGGAACCTTTATAGGTCAAACAGTTCGGATGGGATAGTTTTTACACAGTGTGTGCAGGAGGGTTTCCTGACACAATATGTGGATAGGCCGACAAGAGGTGGGGCCACGTTGGATTTGGTACTGGGTAATGAACCGGGCCAAGTGTTTGATTTGTATGTGGGAGAGCACTTTGGAGATAGTGACCACAATTCGGTAACTTTCACTATTGCAATGGAGAGGGATAGGGCCATACGGCAGGGCAGGGTTTATAATTGGGGGAGGGGTAATTATGATGCGATTAGGCAAGAATTAGGGAGCATAAGATGGGAACAGAAACTATCAGGGAAAGGCACAAACGAAAAGTGGAGCTTTTTCATGGAGCAATTACTGCGTGTCCTTGATAGGTATGTCCCTGCCAGGCAGGGAGGAAATGGCCGAGTGAGAGAACCATGGTTCACAAAAGAGGTTGAATGTCTAGTCAAGAGGAAAAAGGAAGCGTATGTAAGGATGAGAAAACAAGGTTCAGTTGGGTCGATTGAGGGGTACAAGGTAGCAAGGAATGAGCTAAAAAAAGAGCTTAGGAGAGCTAGGAGGGGGCATGAGAAGTCCTTGGTGGGTCGGATCAAGAAAAACCCCAAGGCCTTTTACTCTTATGTGAGAAATAAAAGAATGACCAGGGTGAGGGTAGGGCCGGTCAAGGACAGTAGTGGGAACTTGTGCATGGAGTCAGAAGAGATAGGAGAGGTGATGAATGAATACTTTTCGTCAGTGTTCACCGAGGAGAGGGGCCATGTTCTTGAGGATGAGAGTGTGATAAAGGTGGATAGGCTGGAGGTGGTAGATGTTCTGAGGGAAGATGTTTTAGCAATTTTGAAGAACCTGAGGGTCGATAAGTCCCCTGGGCCAGATGGGATATATCCTAGGATTCTTTGGGAGGCAAGGGAGGAGATTGCAGAGCCTCTGGCTTTGATCTTTGGGTCCTCACTGTCCACGGGAATGGTGCCAGAGGACTGGAGAGTGGCGAATGTTGTTCCTCTCCAAGAAAGGAAATAGGAATGACCCTGGTAATTATAGGCCGGTTAGTCTTACTTCGGTGGTTGGTAAGATAATGGAAAAGGTCCTGAGGGATAGGATTTATGACCATTTGGAAAGGGGCAACTTAATCAGGGATAGTCAACACGGATTCGTGAAGGGTAAGTCTTGCCTAACAAATTTGATTGAATTCTTTGAGGAGGTAACTAAGTGTGTAGATGAAGGTAGAGCAGTTGATGTCGTATACATGGATTTTAGTAAGGCGTTTGATAAGGTTCCCCATGGTCGTCTCATGAAGAAAGTAAGGAGTTGTGGGATAGAGGGAAATTTGGCCGATTGGATAAGTAACTGGCTATCTCATAGAAGGCAGAGGGTGGTGGTGGATGGAACATTTTCGGACTGGAGACCAGTTACCAGCGGTGTGCCACAGGGGTCGGTGCTGGGTCCTCTGCTGTTTGTGATTTTTATCAATGACTTGGAGGAGGGGACTAAAGGGTGGATCAGTAAATTTGCTGATGACACCAAGATTGGTGGAGCAGTGGATGAGGTGGAGGGCTGTTGTAGGCTGCAAAGAGACATTGATAGGATGCAGAGCTGGGCCGAAAAATGGCAGATGGAATTTAACCCTGATAAGTGCGAGGTGATTCATTTTGGTAGGGCAAATTTGAATAAGGATTACAGGGTCAACGGCAGGGTTCTGAGGAACGTGGAGGAGCAGAGGGATCTGGGGGTTCATATCCACAGATCTCTGAAGGTTGCCACTCAAGTGGATAGAGCAGTAAAGAAGGCCTATGGTGTGTTGGTGTTTATTAACAGAGGGTTTGAGTTTAAGAACCGTGAGGTTATGCTGCAACTGTACAGGACCTTGGTGAGACCACATTTGGAATATTGTGTGCAGTTCTGGTCACCTCACTATAGGAAGGACGTGGAAGCATTGGAAAGAGTGCAAAGGAGATTTACCAGGATGCTGCCTGGTTTGGGGGGGGAGGTCTTATGAGGAAAGATTGAGGGAGTTGGGGCTTTTCTCTTTAGAGCGGAGGAGGATGAGAGGCGACTTAATAGAGGTTTATAAGATGATGAGGGGGATAGATAGAGTGGATGTTCAGAGACTATTTCCTCGGGTAGAGGCAGCTGTTACAAGGGGGCATAACTATAAGGTGCATGGGGGGAGATATAGAAGGGATGTCCGAGGTAGATTCTTTACTCAGAGAGTGGTTGGGGTGTGGAATGGACTGCCTGCTGTGATAGTGGAGTCGGACACTTTAGGAACTTTCAAGCGGTTATTGGATAAGCACATGGAGCACACCAGAGTGATAGGGAGTGTGATAGCTTGATCTTGGTCTCGGACAATGCTCGGCACAACATCGAGGGCCGAAGGGCCTGTACTGTGCTGTACTGTTCTATGTTCTAAATGTTATTTCTAGGCCCTTTGCAGACTGGCAAAGTTCAGTCTTGAGTCAAACTCCAGACATTGCTGAACTGCACTATCCATCTTATCCTCCATTTACTTTTAACTTGAATTAATTGAACTTCAGATTTGTATTAAATTCAATCTGATACACTCTTCACTGTAACCATAATCACACAAAGGACTAAAGGAAAATGAGTTCAGTGCGTTTAGTTATTCAAAGTATTACCACCACTGAAATCAAAATTTTGATATGCTATATACATACATATGTCACGGTTAATTAAAAAGATATGTTGAAGCTGCCCATTATTGCTTGAGAGTTTAAGCTTTAGATACTGATAAGAAATCAGAAGCGAAATGTTCTGTTTCAGTCCATACATATATATTGTGCCTGTATTAAAGTACAAAGAAGGCAGATGCACAAAGTCAACTTATGCAAGTGAGTGTGTTTTATCTCTGAGGGCATGCTCCTGAAGTTGATCTCTAATTTTCAGAATTCTTGATTCAGATGACATGAGAATGAAATTGTCTGAGGGTTGTTAACTTGTGGAATAAATTGCCATCTAGTAGATGAATGATAAATCAGATATTTAAATTGAGCTGTAATGAAGAGGAGGCCAACCGGGCTTTCTGTTACTGCCTCTTGTTCCTGTGTTTAAAGCAATACTCCAGAATAAAACCCGAAAGCAAGCTTGGGTGTCTGCCTTGGCTCAGTTGTAGTACTCACTTCTGCACCAGAAGGTCGTGGGTTCACCTCCCACTCCAGGAACTTGAACGCATCTAAATTGGCACTTCAGTGCAGTGCTGCGCTGTCAAAGGTGCTGTCTTTGAGATGAGACATTAAACCAAGTTGGACGTAAAAGATCCCAAAACACACTACGAGGATGAGCATGGGAGATCTCCAGTTTCCTGGCCAACATTTGCCCCTCAACCAGATTGATCTGGTCATTTATTTCATTGCTCTTTGTGGGACCTTGCTCTATGCAAATTGGTTGTATCCTACAATACAACAGTGACTACTTCAAATGTACTGGCTGTAAAGCGCTTTGGGGCGTCCTGACTTCTGAGGTCATGGAAGGTGCTATAAATGCAAGTTCCTTTTTTACACTCCTTTTCTCCCCCCTCTTTTTCACCATCGCGCATTTTCATTTCAGCTCATGCATTCATGTATAAAACGTCACTTTTTTTAAGTGACATTTTTGTTGATTTTGGGCTCTTAGGCTCTGCCTACTGAGTGGATGGTATAACCTACGAATGGAAGTTGATGGAACGTAGGCTTTTGTATGTGCTTCAGGCCTGGCAGCAATCGACTTCCTGATTGGGGCCACTATCTGCATCTGTTAAGTTACTAGTTTAAGCTCCCTCCTTTCACGGACTGGTTTAGCCCATTGTGGGCTCTACCCCACCCTATGAGCTTTGAGAAGAACTTGTGCATGAATACTCTTAAAATATTGCCGTTAGATCTTTTACATTCACCTGAGAAGTTAGACGGGACCTCGGTTTAACGTCTCATCTGAAAGACGACACCTCCGACAGTGCAGCACTCCCTCAGAACTGCACTGGAGTGTTGGCCTAGTTGGGGAGAGAAAATATACAGTCCTGTCTCGTCATCACGTGTTAAATTGTAACATTCTCCTGGCTGTGAAACTTTGAATCTACCTAATAGCATTTGAAGTATAGCTAACCAGATTATGGGTCCTTTTAAGGACATTGGTGGCTTAATTTGCAGATTCTTATCTGGTGTTTTAGAACAGTGGTTCTCAAACCACTGTTTGAGAAAAGGACCCCTTTTCAAATGAATTAGTAATCACGGGACCCCCCCCACAATCTAAATTATAATACTCAATATGAAAGTGCTGCATGTAAAGAGTGTTTTACATGCAAGACTTCAGTGTATTGCAATATGGCTATGGCGACATTTACAAAACAGGAATCCCTCAAGTATGTATAAAATGCTAGTGATTTTAAAGCATTGATTTTTTAAAAATTACAAATGCATTGCTTATTCAGTGTATTCAAGTGCTGTCCAGATTCAGATTTGCTCCTTGACCAGCCCTTGACTGGACAGATGGATCTAATGTAATGTATGTCCGACTTACAGGGCCTGTTCTTTTTGGCCGTATCTCTGTGCTGCTGCAGCCTGCTTGTAGTCGGGACAGGATCTTTGTTTACAGATGGTTGGTTCCTCTCTGAACAGCTGACCCTGCGCTTTTCTGCCTCCGACTCCACAGTTGCTGGCGGTGGCGTAGCGGCCGCTGCGGGCCCGCAGTCTTTTTCCCTCCCTCGTTCTCCTCCTCCTGCAGCACACAGCCGCTGTTGCCGCCACCATGGTAACCATTCACCGCCCCATTCAGCAGCCCACGGCTGCTCAGCACCGGCTCGCTCTCAATCACTGGGGGTTTTTTTATATCCTCAAATCAATGAAGCGTGATGGAGGCCGTTTTAGTTCGCGGACCCCCAGGAAAGTCTCTCCGGCCCCCGGGCAGGTTGTTTGTGGGGGGTGGCGGTGCGCGGACCCCAGTTTGAGAACCACTGTCGTAGAATGAGTTTACAGATGTTGCAGCTAGTGGCACTCTAAAAATTGGGGTTTTTTTTCACCCAAAAAAAAGGCAGGCCAGGTGCACATTTTCAGCATTAGTAATTCCTGACACATGCAGATTCTGGGGTCCGTGTTCATTTCAGATGGAGTGTGAGCATCTCCTGTCCTGAGGTGGACGAAGCTGCCTGCACCAGGTTTATTTACTGCAACCTTTTGCCATATTTTCAATTCACTTGTTTCAACTATTTAGCTTAATATTGCATTGGTGAGATTATAGTTATCGAGGTCCGTTAAATGAAATGCTTTTACTATTGGTTTCAAAACGGTTTAACTTGCCGATGAAAGGTACATTGCTGCATTGCTCTATCTGCTGATTTCGTTTGCCACTATGTTTACCTGTTGCATTAAATACAATAGATCGTCTCAAGTATGTGGTGTCAGTATTGCGTTTACTGCCTTTGGGAGTGACTAGTGTTTGCGGTGGGCATCCTGTACATCTTTCAACTTGAGGAAAAGTAGTTGCTGATCCTTTGGCACTCTAGCTCATGAGGTATATAAATTTCTGTTTCTAGGGGAAGTGTGCCTATCTATAGAAATTATTTTCGTATGCTATGATCAGGAATGAAGAATGTCGAGAGAAGCCTGAATTATAATTGGGGGTAATTCTAATTTAGTCTCGACTAAGGTTTATCATTTTTGACTTATGCCCTCCAGACTAATGCTCACAGCCGAAGTCAGGTAACCTTCTGTCATGTTTTGGGACTTTTTACTGCTTTGCTTTGAAAGGTTTTGTGATTCAAACTGCGTTTTTGATATAAATTCACATTTATGATTCTGAAATAATTCCTAAAGATCCAGCAGTGCCTTTTTTAACTTGAGAGAAAATGCTGGAGGCAATGCAACAGCGGGGGATTAGCTATCCTGAAAGAAAATGGTCCAGCCATCAAAACTGTTATCTATATATTAATTTGAGACGATTGGGATGAGCTTCAAATACATTCCAGCAGTTCTAGGAGTTATTCACACACTTAATATTGGAATGGATTCCACATTCAGCACTGCAAGAGCTTGGCAGACTGAACAGGCTGTGGAGGAGGTTTCTGATCCAAGCTGATATGTTTGATTGTCAGCTCAACTGGCCAATCCCTGGCATAAGAATCTGAATGGGTGATTGGAAGTCAAGCCTTTGACTTAATCATCTGATAAAGGAATGCAGTCTGGAGAGATGTGGTAAGGAGGTCAGACAAAGTGCGGCGAGGGATCCCTGTTTCAACTTAGTGCTGACCAGCGTGAAAAATTACTGGTCGGGAAAGTGTTTCCAGCATGCTGACCAGGATAGTGTGATGCGCATTGTTATCTTTTATGTTACAAGAGTGTTATGAACCAGGTTACAAAACTCATTGTAAACATTACTGTTGGTTCGCACATTATATACAAAATAAATTGGTCTGTTGGTTTCATGGGCCAAGTCTGACTAGTCTAGTCATCAGTCTGCCATTCAGAAGATAAAAATGCTTGTAAGGGCACAAATGAGATTACAGTATCCAGTTCACGTAACAAGGCATTTTCATTTAGATTTTTGGATCATACTATCTATTGTATGATTTGGGTAGTGAGGGTAAAATCCTGATTGTACGGGATGCAAATCTTGCTTACAGAAAAGACTGGTGGAGCTGAATCTGAGAAGAATATCTTGTGGTGCACACACCATTAATTTCCCGGTCTCATCCTCTATGGGACCTACGTTTGCCTTAACCACCCTTTTTCTTTTAATATAACTATAGAAACTCTTGCTATCTGTTTTTATATTTTTTTTGCTAATTTATTTTCATAGTCTATTTTCCCTTTCTTAATCAATCCTTTAGTTACTTTTTGTTGTCTTTTGAAGACTTCCCAATCTTCTATCCTCCCACTAACTTTGGCTACCTTATATGTCCTTGTTTTTAGTTGGATACTTTCTTTAATTTCTTTACTTAGCCATGGATGGCTGTCATTTCTTTTACACCCTTTTTTCCTCAGTGGAATATATTTATTTTGAAAGTTGTAAAATAACTCCTTGAATGAACACCACTGCTCATGTACCATCTTACCCTTTAATCTATTTTCCCAGTCCACTTTAATCAATTCTGCTCTCATGCCATCATAGTCTCCTTTATTCAAGCTCAGTATGCTTGTTTGAGAACCAACCTTCTCACCCTCTAATTGGATATGGAATTCAACCATGTTATGGTCACTCATTCCAAGGGGATCCTTAACTAGGACATTATTAATTAATCCAGACTCATTACACAGTACCAGGTCCAAGGTTGCTTGCCCCCTTGTAGGATCAGTTACATACTGCTCAAGAAATCCATCCCTAAGACACTCAATAAACTCTTCCT
The DNA here is from genome assembly GCA_030390025.1 of Squalus acanthias. Lineage (NCBI taxonomy): Eukaryota > Metazoa > Chordata > Chondrichthyes > Squaliformes > Squalidae > Squalus > Squalus acanthias. The sequence continues at coordinate 132,179,170 of CM059434.1, forward strand.
CAAGGCTTCCCTGCCCAATTTGATTTGTCCAGTTAATATGATAGTTAAAATCCCCCATAATTATAGCTGTTCCCTTATTACATGCCCCAACTATTTCCTGATTAATACTTCTTCCAACAGAGTTGCAACTATTAGGAGGCCTATATACTACGCCCACCAGTGTTTTTTCCCCCTATTTATTCCTTAATAGTTATATAAAAAGAAAAAGGGTGGTTAAGGCAAATGTAGGTCCCTTAGAGGATGAGACTGGGAAATTAATGGTGGGAAACATGGAGATGGCAAAAATGCTGAACAAATATTTTGTTTCAGTCTTTACGGTAGAGGACACTAAGAATATCCCAACACTGGACAAACAGGGGGCTCTAGTGGGGGAGGAGCTAAATACGATTAAAATCACTAAGGAATTGGTACTCAGTAAAATAATGGGACTCAAGGCGGATAAATCCCCTGGACCTGATGGCTTACATCCTAGGGTCTTGAGGGAAGTGGCAGTAGGAATTGTGGATGCTTTGGTAATTTTCCAAAACTCCCTGAACTCAGCAAAGGTCCCGGCAGATTGGAAAACTGCTAATGTAACACCCTTATTTAAAAAGGGTAGTAGGCAGAAGGCTGGAAATTATAGACCAGTTAGCCTAACATCTGTGGTGGGTAAAATTTTGGAGTTTATTATTAAGGAGACAGTAACAGAACATTTAGACAAACATAATTTAATAGGACAAAGTCAGCATGGCTTTATGAAGGGGAAGTCATGTCTGACAAATTTGCTCGAGTTCTTTGAGGACATAACGTACAGGGTGGATAAAGGGGAACCAGTGGACGTAGTGTATTTAGACTTCCAGAAGGCATTCGACAAGGTGCCACATAAAGATTATTACTCAAGATAAAAAATCACTGGGTTGGGGGTAATATTCTGGCATGGGTGGAGGATTGGTTATCTAACAGGAAGCAGAGAGTTGGGATAAATGGTTCATTCTCGGACTGGTAGCCAGTGGTGTTCCGCAGGGGTCGGTGCTGGGTCCCCAACTCTTTACAATCTATATTAACAATTTGGAGGAGGGGACCGAGTGTAACATAGCAAAGTTTGCAGATGATACAAAGATGGGAGGGAAAGTAGAGAGTGAGGAGGACATAAAAAACCTACAAGGGGATATAGACAGGCTGGGTGAGTGGGCAGAGATTTGGCAGATGCAATACAATATTGGAAAATGTGAGGTTATGCACTTTGGCAGGAAAAATCAGAGAGCAAGTTATTATCTTAATGGCGAGAAACTGGAAAGTACTGCAGTACAAAGGGATCTGGGGGGTCTTGGTGCAAGAAAATCAAAAAGTTAGTATGCAGGTGCAGCAGGTGATCAAGAAAGCCAATGGAATGTTGGCTTTTATTGCTAGGGGGATAGAATATAAAAACAGGGAGGTATTGCTGCAGTTGTATAGGGTATTGGTGAGACCGCACCTGGAGTACTGTGTACAGTTTTGGTGTCCATACTTAAGAAAAGACATACTTGCTCTCGAGGCAGTACAAAGAAGGTTCACTCGGTTAATTCCGGGGAATGAGGGGGTGGACATAGGAGGAGAGGTTGAGTAGATTGGGACTCTACTCATTGGAGTTCAGAAGAATGAGAGGCGATCTTATTGAAACATATAAGATTGTGAAGGGGCTTGATCGGGTGGACGCGGTGAGGATGTTCCCAATGATGGGTGAAACTAGAACTAGGGGACATAATCTTAGAATAAGGGGCTCCTCTTTCAAAACTGAGATGAGGAGAAACTTTTTCACTCAGAGGGTAGTGGGTCTGGAATTTGCTACCCCAGGAAGCTGTGGAAGCTACTTCATTAAATAAATTTAAAACAGAAATAGACCGTTTCCTAGAAGTAAAGGGAATCAGGGGTTACGGGGAGCGGGCTGGAAATTGGACATGAGTTTGAGTTCGGATCGGTCAAGGTCCTGTGGGTGGCGGAGCGGGCCCAGGGGCCGAGTGGCCTGGTCCTGCTCCTACTTGTGTTCTTTAGAGTTGAGGTTGGATCAGATCAGCCATGATCTCATTGAATGGCGGAGCAGGCTCGAGGGGCCGATTGGTCTACTCCTGCTCCTATTTCTTATGTTCTTACACCTGCTTGCATCTTGTCATTTTGTTTCTCAAGATGTAAAAGGTGGGGGTGAAGGTCATGTCTCACTTTAATCTTTCCTACAGTGAAAGCAGTCTCTGCAAGCCTTATTCTGGAATCTTTGTAGCAGTGTTTATGCACATCAACTAACTTAGACCAAAATAAAATCTGCACAGGCGACGTGTGACTTTTCAAAATGATTGGCCCAGATTTTGCGGTGGTAACGATGGCAAAACTGTCATTTGATGTCATTACCCCTCAAACTATCAGCAACTTCAGGATTTCGTGCACGCACAGATAAATGCGAAAATCCAGAAGTTGCGGTCAGTCATTCCCTGCTCCGCCACAGGTTGCGTTGTGGAACTCCCCAGAGCTGGCAATCAATTCATGTTGTGCTGAAGGACAAAAACATCCCCTATTATGCTAGAATATCGTTGTTTAAACCCACTCCCCCGAAAAAGTTAAGCCTTGTTAAGCGGTGTAACGAGGTTTTTAACGCCGTATTGACTGAACGACCGCTCTGGCCCTGAGAAACTAATTTTATATTTGTGGAATGTCAAATTTTTCCATTAATATGATTAAGAATTGCATGGTTTAAATTCTTTTAAAACTTTGTTTGATATTTCAGCTTCTACCTTAATCCCATGTGTACGTCCCAATCTTTATTTCACGCTCTCAAATTTATAAAAAAGTAAATTGGAATCTGCGCACTTTACTTCCTGGTTTGCTGTCTGTGAATTCTTCAGTGTGATTGGCTCCTCAGACTGCTAGATGACATCACTGTTGCTGTACGCTGGAGATTAACTTGATTTGGCGCCAGATTCAAACAAAGGTCGAGTTAGCTGAAATTCACACCAGAGATTGCTGGATCTTTGTGGGCAGCTTTCTTTGAGGTCAGTGGCGAGTGCCTTCGCTTCACTGCTGACCACAAATTCCAGGCAAATGTTTTCCTCAATTGAGTGACATTTGGTTATTAGAGTACTTGCCAATTGCTGCCACTTTTATGGAGTCCTAATTGCAGCTAGTGACAAACATTGCTGCAGATTTTCTTTGTCATGAAACTCCCAGTTTTTCTTGTGGCAGAAGTGAAAATCTTTCTTTTTTCTTGCCAGTGCTGCAGCATGTAATGTCTGAGATCCCTCCCTACACGTCAGCCCTAATAACAGTCCAGGTTTTGGTTGGACAAATACACTGGCAAGTACACATTCGTGGAAGGCTAGGAATTGCTGGGAATGTCAGAATTGTTCAGCTCTATTTGAAGGAAAAGTCGGCTGTAAAATGATTTACAGTATTCATAATTGAAGTTGTTCAAACAATTTGCCGTGCTTTTGTGCATAGTGAAAAGTATGTCTTGTGCCTATTTATTTGTGGCCCTCAGGACAACAGACTCTGTTCTCTCAGATCATAAGCAGTGTCAATTAGCTTTGCCAATACCAACTGCGCCAATGCAAATCCTGTTAAAATGGTAAAATTCCAATTAAATGGAGGCAGCAGGGAGTAGAGTTCGATAATGAAGGTGATTAAGCGGGTTTTTGTATGAATGCTTGAGTGAAGCAGCTTGATTTTCTTTTCTAATTGTACCTCACTAATGAGGTTCTAATAACTCTCGGGCTCTAATAATGTTGCTAATAAATAAGTCTATTAACGTTGTAATGTATATATAATCAGTGGTGCAAAGCCAAGCTGCTCCACTGGCTTGCTAGGTGGTTTGATTTCATCAACATAACATTTAACCGGAACAAGACTCCGTGTTTTTTTTTTATATAAACAGGAAGTCAGTTGGTGCTTAAAGTTTGTTTGAAAACTGAAACTGCTTTTATATTGATGCTGTTTTAATTCACATTCTGGGAGACCAGCCTCCACGATCACAGTTCTGCCATTTGTGCTGCTAAACTTAGTTTCCTTATCTCTGTAGACTCCGCTTTTACATAGGCTCACAAGTACACCAGCATTAGGGAGCTGGATTCAGTAACGTAAATGCTAGATTCGGCTCACAGATGCAAGTTTTCCGGAATCTGAATTAAGATGCCTTTGTTGCAAAAACAGCTTTGATATGACGTCTTGCTGGAGAGGGAGAACTTCTGCTGAAGAGAGGAAGCGTTACTGCAGCATATTTGTCTGTGCTTCTGTCGGCCTTTCTCGTGCATAATTTATCCCCCAAATTAAAATTTCCTGGACTCTCGCCTCTGCTCCTGAGAGGCTGGTGACCTGTTCTGACCTCTGCTGGTGGCAGTCCCTTGAGCTGGTTGTTCTGGAGTCCACCAGAACTGCTAGGGATAAAAACTCAGATTTGTTTTTGAAGGGAAAAACATTCCTCCTAATCCTGTACACAGCCTCTGCATGGCATCTTACTGATGGCATTCCTGCTACTGTGAATTTGATCGCAGTGTCAAGTCTGCATGTTGCCATTTTCTGATTGCACTAATACCAGGCATTTTGAAAAAAATAAATATACGGTGCTAATGTGGCTTGCACTGCATCTGTACATAATCTAATGGAGGGGCAGACTGTTTTAATTATTTATGCTCCTGTATTTTTCATCCAAGTTTCTTATCGCACATTCTCAAGTGAACTCACGGTCATAACTGCTGTTGTAAATATTCTGTAATGGGGCAGAGGGACTGGAAGTGGTGGTGGCGGAAAGAGGGGAATTACTAATGCTGTATGGGTTATCTCCTGCAGTGCTTGTTTGCCCTGTGCAGTAATTCATCTGTGCTTTCTCTTCCATTTGCAAAGATAATTTTATGCAAACAGTGAAATTATTTTTCCCAAAAGCAGAGAAGGTGCATTCTGCAGTATACATTTGCTGCTTTAAATTTTTTTTTAAATTCTTCCAGCATCTTAATTTGCTGCCTCTCTCTTTTCTCTCTCTCCCCCCCCCCCCCCCCCCCCCCCCCCCCCGGCCCCCACAACCACCCCAGTATCACATGGTTCCTGCTGTGTTGCACACCAAAAGTATATTGTAAAGAGAATCATAGAATGGTTACAGCGCAGGAGAAATTGCTGACATTAATCATTTTTGGCAGTTAACAAAACGTGCAAGTTCCAAAAGACATTCAGCACTCAAAAGGGTTAATGTGTGCCGTTTCATTTCAGTGATGTGTGCCAGTGGCAAAACACTTGCCGTGGGTGTTTTTTTTGTTGCAGTTCATTGCTGTTGCGACTAGTTTACTGTGAACATTCTCCCTTTGTGAATCTGATTGCACATTGGCAAATCAAGAAGTCAAACTTGCGTGGCCTTCCCCTTTTCAATTACTCTAAATTCTAATCTGGCTGGGGTATGGCAAGATAGCATGCAGCATGTGCAAGATAGCATGCAGCATGTTCAAGACTGCTGTTTCTGATTTGCAGGGAACACTTGAAATGTAGTTTGGCTTGGCCTTTTGACATTTTGTTTCTAACACAGACTGCAAACTAAAGGTTTGTGTATATTTATTAAGAAGGGTCATGAAACATTCCAACTTTGCTGACTCTTTGATGTCATCCGAAGCATTTAATTGAAATATTGCTTCATAACTCGGTCAGCTATCTATAATGTGTACCTCTCCTTGAAGAGTTCCTTCAAATTTTACGTGGGAGCATTCCATAAACATCACTGAACAATCAAACTCCTCCTTTTTCTTAGAAAATTATACACAAGAGAATGTGCTGAAGTCCTCAAAGGGTTATTGAAATTTTAGTTGGTGTACGGTTGCAGAATGAAGTATCTACATGGGAGCTCACAGGAGGAGGGCCAAAAAACCTGTCTCTTTAAATGAGGGTTATTTGATGTAATAAAGCTGGGGAAGCTTGGAGCCAGAGATGCTGCCTGTTACTGAAATTTGTTCTGACAGACTAAGTCAACCTCTGCAGCCTCCTCTTTTCCTCCCCATCATCCTGCAGTCTTTCAGTGCACTAAAACACTAGATATGAGCAAGGTTATTTTTGCTGCTGGGGACAGGAGCTTGAGATTGACGTTGCATGCATGGCCCATTGGTATCTGGCACTGTGTATGACATCAATAGTACCTTGATGGAGTTGTCGATCTTTTTTCTTTGGCTGGTGAAGAATGTGTTGAGGTGACGAGGGTTCGTGTGATGGTAGATCACCTGTGCATTCTGGCAAGAACTTCAGTGCAGTTTACTCATAACTGGGCTTTTGTTCTCAGTAAGGTAAAGGGAAGGTGACTTACACTTCTGATTTTGCCATTTTCTTTCACCATCTGTTGTCTGTTGACTACCTGCTGTCAGTGGTGCTTGTGTATTGATCCGACACGTTACCCTCCCCCTACTATGAACCACCACTATCTTTTTGTGCAGTTCTTTTGGAGGACGCGAGGGTGGAGGAACGTCCTAGTGAATGTGTGTGCTGCGAATAGGCGGCTTCCAGTGGAAAAATACTCCATCATAGATGTCACATTCTCCGTGTAATCATTAATCATCCAGCAAGTAAGGAGACGAGCAGCTTTCTCTGAGGTGCTGGAACAGAGTTGTTAGGCTGGTGGGGTGAGGAAGAGAAGATGTAAGGAAAAAGATTGCAAGCTGCTCCAGGCTTTGTACATAACTGACTTAACAGTCATTATTTCTCTTTACCCATTTACACCTTTTATCAAAATGTCAGGCAGAATTGCTGCAAGTTATTTGCACAAATATTTGGCACTGAATGAATAGCGGAATTCATAGTCCTCTTTGAACTTGGTGTTTGTATGCTTTGAATGTTCTGTCGGCCAAAAAATTAACAATCTCTGGCCATTTTCTTTCTCTTCCACTCTCCTGTTAAATGCTTGTATAAAATGGGTTAGTAAATTTTTGGGGGCTTGGTTGGGAAATGGAACTATTTTGTGTTTCAGGCACCCAGTGTCGACATGAAACACTTTCCAGGTCATGTATAGCACAGCCAGAGTTTGAGGAAAGCTCCCTCCACTCTGCCCCAGAATCGTGCTTCAACCCCGACCTCAAGTACCCCTGCTGCACGGGTGTGACATTCTGTTGCATCCTTGGCCTTTGAGTGAGATTGCCAATTAGTGCCTCATTAGCCAGTTTTGTACTGGAGACCCATACCCACTAGGAACGATATGGAGACTGGCCAAACTCTCTTCACATAGGACCTTTTATAGGCAACCAATAAAAGAAATGTTCAATCTGTGCTGGATTTGATCATGGGATCCTCGCGGTGAAAAGCTCATAACCCAGTGCACCACCAGTTCTCTCTCTCAGCTCTGCCCCTATTTCTCTCTTCACAGCCCCCCCCCCCACCCCACATATGCCCCCATTTTACCTGTTCACAACATACTCTAGTCCTGTCCACAGAATAATGAAATTAAAAGCCTATAGTTTGTTTATTAACTAATGGAGTTTTCATGTCTGATATAATGTATGCCAAGGATTGGAAGTATTTCATTAATTTTTTTTAGTACATCTGCATAGAGGCTACACAAATGGGGTTTGGCAGCTCACCAAAAAATATATGTACCTGAATAACTCCTTTACCAATGAATCTGTCTTGTTTATGCAAAGTGCTGACTGATTTCACAAGTAATTATTTAAAGATTGAGACAACATAATGGCTTTATTCTGTAGGGTCTTAACTTGGTGGGAATTCTACTATTCTCGAAGATGGTTGCTGCACTGTGGTGCGGTTGAGTTAAGCTACCTGACTGATGCACACAGCGTGAAATGGTATAAATATGTTCAAAATTTTCTTAGAATCTTACACCAAAATGTAAATTACGATTGGTTTAAAACATTGGTGAGAGGAAGGAAACTTGAATGCTCCTGTTGGCAAGTATGCACAGGGGTCTGACTCTCATTTTCAAAAATTATGCACCAGGTTGGCATTGGGTCCGGGTGTAATAAAGTTTCAATTTTCTCCTTTTTTCTCTCTCTCTCTCTCTCTCTCTCTCTTCTCCTCCCCCCCCCCCCCCCAATAACACTTCTACATTCCTGCTTGAGCTCCAGAACAGCAGTGACCTAGGATCTCTAAGCACTGGCCTCGCTTTAATGTGCATCACTGCTACTGGTGATTGTGACCCAATGGTGGAGGTGGTTCTTTGCACATCTGACCATCATTTGGTACCCACAAAGTCTAGATTGTTCGGGAGGAGTGCTTCCTTTTATGTTGGTGTGCATTGTCAGTCAGGGTATGTTTCCTGCACACAGTATGAACACAAGTGTCAGCTTGGCTCAGTGGGTCTCGCTGTGCTGAATTGGACAGTTGTGACTTAAGATTAGAACAGGATCCTGGCTGGCCTCCCAGCTTGCACTCTCAGTAAACTTGAGCTCATCCAAAACTCTGCTGCCTGTATCCTAGCTCGCACCAAGTCCCATTCACCCATCACCCCTGTACTTGCTCACCTACATCAGCTCCTGGTCAATCTTTAAAATTCCCATTCTTGTTTTCAAATCGTTCCATGGCTTTGCCTCTCTCTCTCTCTCTCTCTCTCTCTCTCTCTCTCTCTCTCTTTTCCTCCAGCCTTACAACCTCTCGCGATCTCTGCACTCCTCCAATTCTGGCCTCTTGTGCACCCTTGATTTTAATCGCTCCACCATTGGCGGCCGTGCCTTCAGCTGCCTAGGCCCGAAGTTCTGGAATTCTCTCCCTAAACCTCTCGGCTTCTCCACCCCTCTCCTCCTCAACCTACCACTTTGACCAAGCTTTTGGTCACCTGTCCCAATATTTCCTTTGTGGCTAGGTTCCAAATTTTGTGTGATAACAGTCCTGTGAAGCGCCTTGGAACTTTTTGACGTTAAAGACGCTATATAAATGCAAGAGGCACTGGAGAACCAGTAGATTAGTATCAGGTGCTTTCAGATCACATGTCACAGCTCATGATCCACAGGCTGTCGGGGGTGGCTATGTGAATTGTTTCACACTTGCCCAATAAACAATTGGAGAGGAGGGGAAAGGTGAAAGAACAATGGTGTGGAATACAATGATGAGGCATGCTCCAACTACAAGTGAAGATGGTTGGGGGGGCGGGTGATGAGGGAAATCGGACCACAACAATGAAAACTGCGAGTTGTTCACTTGGAAAGACAATTACGGTATAATCTATGCTAAGCAGTCACTGAGGACACTGTAATTGGTAGACAACTCTTCCTTTTCAGCCCTACAACTTCATCAAAAAATCTAATTGCCTGGATATAAACACTTTTTTTGAAGTGATAATTTAAACTCCTAATTGCAGGCCCCGCTTAATAAAATGTGGAGCTTTCAAAAGGATTTGATGCTAAGCTGCACGTTTTTGATTGGTCTGCATCATTGTGCCTGTTTGTTTTAAATAACAATCTGCGTTTCACTGTCGCCGATGAAATTCTGTGGCATGTTGGATTAAAACGAAGTAGAATTTGAACTTCAAGTAATTCTGAAGCTGGGAGCATTTCTGTTCATTTAACATTGATTTTTACTCTCACTTCATTAGTGTAGCAAACTGTTAAGCTTGCTAATGATTGTGTTGTTAGACTCCTTTATTTGTGGTCTTTAATACCCTATGCTCTCATATTAGTGTACTTGTGTTCCATATAAATTTTGTTTAAGGTAAATTTTTAATGTTGGAATTTCCCACTTGTACCAGTAGTTGGATGTCTGGGCTGGGACAGGTTAGATGCAAGTTAGAGCACCTTCTATTCTGGCCAGCATTGCACCTTGCAGTTTGATTGCAATCTCCAGACAGTGCTGTTCTTATTACACCACTGTGACAACTCCATTTCCTTGGAGGTTGCCAATTTGTGCCAAATTATGGACATTTTCTAGCTGTGAACTCTTCTCTGCCAATTTACAAATGCATTTTACATGAGTCTTTAGTGAAGCGGAGGGACTTTTATCATCAGTTTGGGCAGGATTTGACCCAAGTCCTCGGAAGCAATTGATGACCCTCTAATCTGCTGAGAGATCCAGTACACACATTTAAATTAAAATCTCTCTATCCTCTTTTAAGGCATCCCAATGGTATTCAGCCATTCACAGCTGGTTAAATGGTTATCTGCAGCAGTTGTGCGCACCCCTGTGCCCAGGCAATTTGGAAAAGTTTTGTTGAAGCAAGAGTGCGTGAACTGTTTTACGTGAGTTGTGTAGGTGTACATCAGCTGTGTAAATGCCCCACCAGAAATGTTGCAAATGTAACTGCTTTCATTGAGGACTGCCTTCCTAATGGATTTGATATTCTTAAATTAAATTGTACATTAGGTCATCTAAAGATGGCAATATAAAACCACCCATACGCACTCCAATATGGCAAAGCAGTGGGGGGGTCCTTCACTTCTGCAGAACATTGTAAAATGTGAAATAAAGTGCAGTGGAGCTAACTCTGGAATATTCTTAAAGGAGCATTCCAGACTCAAAGCAATAGATGGTTTTAATAAATGAAAGCCACTTTTAATGTTTAATGTGTGCTGGGGATTGAGTATTAATTATTCTGGTTAACTATTTTTCAGAAGAAATCTATCAAAGGGATATTTTGTTTCCACTTCAGTTCCACCCTTCCTTACTGTAGAAAGTCTGTAAATGACCAATTCCTTTGAGAATGAGGTTGTGTTGCTAGTTGATTAGGGTGAAGCATCTAGGCAGTGATGCCTCCGTTTTTGATTTCCTTAGTTGGCGCTTCTGCTTTGTAATGCATGTAGAAGAAAAGCTGGATTGTGATCCTTGGAATTGGTGGCAGTCAAGCTAGACAAGTTTGTCAATTTTTTTTCCTGTAGGTCACCGAATGCTGGTGCTTTCCAGTTGAAAAAGTGGTTGACCTATCCCCAAACGTCTTAATAATGTTGCTCATGAAACTAGTACTGTACCAGGGTATGGCATGGGGGTAACCTCTCCTTGATCTCTTCTTGGGACATTCCCATCAACGTTGTTTATTATGCCTGTTAAACGTTTCAAATCACTTCAGATACAATGCTTGTTGGTGTGTAGGCAAACACTACAGCCATTTTGGACACAACAGTGAGATGAGTTAAGACCAAAGCCAGTGGCCCAGAATTTGCTGGAGCGGGGCATCTTGCGGTGTGCCCCGTTAGTTAGACTTATTCACTCGCCCTTCAGCCCGAAAATTCTTTGTGCTGCAAATTGCTGGAATTATGAGCTGATGATGTGGCGAGGGCAACGAGACATCTGGGACCTCGGTGAACAACGGGCCCAACAGTGTGTCTCCTTAACCAATGAGATTTAAGGATTGAGAAAGAAACTGGAATGACGGAAAAGGAAATGGGGTGAATTAGAGTCAAATCAGGTACAGGAAGGGAAAGAAAGATTGGATTGAGAAAGAAAAAAGAGACCAAGGAAAATAAAGAATATGGGGCGGGGGGGGAAATGACATTAAAAAAAAAAAATCTCTAACTGTTTACTACCTGTAGGTATGAGACTGCACAGTTTCACTTGTCTGTTTCTGAACTGGAAAGGTTGAGTGGCATTGTCGGAACATAAATCTTTTCATTACTTACCCTGTTAAGTACCAGCTCTAACTTTTTGCAGCAAATTTAATCGGCCACAAGTTGCTTGGACGATTTACACATTAATAAACTTGCTGTTAATTTGGCAGCAAATTCTGGCCCATTGTCTTTGTCCCCTCACCACTTAGCCATTCCTCTTTGTGGCACTGTCTTGCACTGAAGCAGATGCTTGCCGATCTTGATGTCCTGTTTGACCTAAGCTAAGCTTCCGACCACAGAACTCCATCATAAATACTGCCTACTTCCACTTCTGTAACATTGCCCATCTCCACCCAAAACTCAACCCGTCTGCCACTCAAGCCCCCATCCGTGCCTTCGTAACATCTGGACTCGAGTATTCCACTGAAATGTAGTTTGGCTTGGTCTTTTGATTTGTTTCTAACACCGAGACTGCAAACTAAAGGTTTGTGTATATTTATTAAGGGTCTGTTTATGAAACATTCTAACTTTGCTGACAATTTGATGTCATCCGGAGCACTTAATTGAAATATTGCTTCATAACTTGGTCAGCTATCTATAATGTGTACCTCTCCTTGGCGTTCCTTCAAATTTTACGTGGGAGCATTCCATAAACATTACTGAACAAGCAAACGCTTCCTTTTTCTTAGTGAAAATTATACACAAGAGAATGCCCTGAAGTCCTGAAAAGGGTTATTGAAATTTGAGTTGGTGTACGGTTACACAATGAAGTACCTACATGGGAGCCCAAAAGAGGAGGAGGTCCAAAAAAACCTGTCTCTTTAAATGAGAGTTATTTGATGTAATAAAACTGGGGAAGCTTGGAGCCTCCCAGCTTCCCACCCTTCATTAACTTCAGCTCATCCAAAACTCTGCTGCCTGTATCCTAACCTGCACTGCCACAGTCAGCGTTGTTCTTACTGATCTACATTGACTTCTGGATCTCCAGTGCCTCAAAAATACAGCTCCTGCCCTAATCTTAAATCCCTCCAATCCCCCACCCCCAGCCACTTTCATGAACTCCTCCTTCCTCTGACTCTGGGTTCTTGTGCAAGTGGGTTAAGAATAGGTCCTTGGGGGATTCCGGATGTTTAAGTGCAGTTTTAACTGCCTTTGGGGAGTTCCCACCATGGGTGGTTGCTGAAAGAAGTGGGGTTGAAGGAGGGATATAATAAGGCGAGGGATGGCAAGGGTCTTGACCTTGAATGAGCACTCATTCTAGAGGGCAATAGAGAGAGGGTTCATGTTTGTTGATTCACCAGCAGAAGCTAGGGAACAGTAGTGGCTGGGGTAAGAGGGATGGAAAAGGCAACTGAGTTTATTTCTCAATAAACATGTTGGGCACGGAAGGTTGGTGCGACTGGAGGACGGGACAGTTGGGGTTGTTGTCCTTGAGGGAACGATGAGGATCTTGAGAGCAGTAAGTTCTCCTCCAACTGCAATCCTTCGGTTTATACTCTTAAGACAAGCCCCTATCTTAACACTCATACCATGAATTTGCCATCTTGTACACAAGTATATTCTGCAGTCCTTTTTAAAAGGCAGATGGGAGTCTACTTTGAACAGTAAGTTTGCTCCCAGACCATTAGTCTCCAAACTGTGGTCCCTGCACCCTGTCAATCTGGCCCTCAAAACCTGGGCAGCTAGTAGCTTATTTCTTTCTTACTGGTTTGCCTGTTTGAATTTTGTGGACCTAGTTGTTTGGAAAGTGCTGCTCTTGGGGTAGCTGTCTCCTACTCGAATAAATACTAAAATAAAACATCAAGTTGAAGTGTATAAATATTAATGGGAACAGAAATTTAAACTTCATATGTGGCCCACAAGGCCAGATTTTGTTGGCCCTGCCTTTAGATGTTCCTTCAAATGCTTTTATTGAAAATGCATTTTTGAACGGAAATGGAGAACAATAAAGATATTGGAACTAATTGAAATTCTTTTGCAACTGTTTATTCTGAAATGCAGTTTTAATGGAGACAGTTTGCTTTGCATTAGTCCTGAGAAAACCTTGTTAGTTTCCAGAAACTTGTCAATTGTGCCCTATTGTTTCACTATCGCTGCCCCAAAGTCTGGCTTTGTAGATATGAACAGTAGACATTTTCAGTTTCTTAGTGAGAGGAATATTGTATATTTTAAGTTGGATTTAGCTGCAAAAAGAATTATAAATCGGTAATGTATACTAGCAATCTTTTGAAAGCTAAATTAATCATAGCTGTGAAATTGCTGCATTTTTTTTTGAAAATTAGTTGGTTCTTTGTTTTGCAAGGATTGCGTTCGAGAATAAATGTGTTTCAAATTTTTGAAGTTCCAGTTTTTGCTGAGCTAGATCGCAAACTCCTTGATTAATGAGAGAGAATTTTGCTTGGTTTCTGTAAGGGAATTGTCTCCAGACTGCCACATGTCTTCAAGAACTTTGTTGAATTGAAGCACTAGGTGCTTAAGTCCGAGTTCAAATAAAGCTCTTTAACATTGTTTTGGCATTAACGGCCAATATGAATTCCCATTCAATCTGGCCTTCCAAAGATAAATGTACCTGGTTTTGCAAGCCAGGTGGCAGAGCAGAATGTATCCAAATCTCGTGATTACTGTTGGTTCCCAGAGCTGAGCCTGCCCTTCAGTAAACCCAGTGTGTAATTCAGCAAGCTGATGCTGCAACATCTTGCGTTAAGGATGTCACCATGTTAAGTAGCACATGTGCGGTCTTAAAAATGGCACAGCCCACACGTGCAAGCAAGTGGTTTTCTGACCAGTCTTATCTACAGGTGTGTCTGTTTCACTAAAGCACGAAAACAGAATGGTGCCCATAGACCATTACATCTGACCTGAGCCCAAGGAAAGGTGAAACACCTGCAGTTTGGTCCATAAAACTCAATCAGATCTTGCGCATCCAACACGTCTGCCAGCTCGTCTCACTTATTTGCTTCCTTTCAACTGTACCAAAACTCAACTGTTGTCATGGTGTTCAGTTTTTAAAAAGCTACAGCAATCAAACTATTAAGCACTTGGACAGGAGGCCAGTGCTTGTATCTAACTGGAGTTCCAGATATCTCGGTGAAATCTGCTGATAAGGTGCTTTGTGAATCTAGTTTTCCTTTCCTGTCATGGTCTCGATGATTTATTAATTGCACCAGTAGAGGAAACAAAATGCCCCAAGGCCAGGATTTCTCTAGCGAAGCAAAGCAAACGCCACTGTAGGGCCTCGCACATTCAGCATCTACATTAACCACAGCGGAACAAAAGGTACCTGTTAGTTTCTTAAGGACCTCTGCACCTAGCCTTCAAGACAAAGCTGTTGATCCTGATCCCATTTGCTGATGCACTTCAATCTATTGAAGATTCTTTCCTTCTTGGCTCAACATATTTTTTTTTGTCTTGTATCTTTACATTGATTGTGCGGCCTATGTTTCCTCCATTTGGATTAGTTTATCCAGTGGACAACTGAGACAAGACGAGAAGGTCTTGGGTTTGTTCTCTGGGCTGTTAGCTGACCTCAGCCAGGGCAATGGTAAGACCAAAAGCAAAATACTACGGATGCTGGAAATCTGGAATAAAAACTGTAAATGCTGGAAATACTCAGCAGGTCAGGCAGCATCTGTGGAGAGAGAAACAGTTAAATTTCAGGTCGATGACCTTTCGTCAGGACTGGAAAAAGTTAGAGATGTAAAAGATTTTAAGCAAGTACAGGGGCAGGGAAAGGAGGGGAGGGGAGGGAAGAACAAAAGGGGAGGTCTGATAGGATGGAAGGCAGGGGAGGTTAAATGACAAATGGGATGATTGTACAAAGCAGAAGGAGATGGTAATGGGACAGGTAAAGAAACAAAAGATGAGTCTAGAAAAGGTGTAAATGGGAATGGCAGAATCATCAACAGCTGCCAACTGAAAAATGGTAAGATCGCGCAAATTGGCTTCAACTCTCTAGAGTTGGGAGGGGAAAATTGACCAGCGTTCTCCTTGCTGAGTTGCTGTCCAGCATCCTCTGCTGTAAGTGCTCTTGTATGGGACATCACGTGAGGACAGGATTGGGCTCTGCTCAAATAGCCTGCCTATACTTGCTGTCAAAGATGAAGAATGACCACCTGAGTGAAGTAGCAGAGGGTGCCCTGCACCCGTATGACCCTAACTCAATAAGGAACTGATAACTTGAGTGAGAAAAGGGGAGGCATCTTTTTGGAATAGTTTTGTACCCACTGTTGCTGAGGGCCTGCTGTAAATCAATAAAAAGGAAAGTGTCATAGAAATTCATTTTGAAGGTTATAATTGGAAATGATACTTTAAGGAGAGGTGGTTTCCCTTTTTTTGGAACCCATCCTCGTGCCCCATTCCTTGCTCTGTTACTTGATCAGAACAGCGTGAGAACTTTGCTTAGGCCTTTCTGAACAGACCAAGTCTAGCATTGGTTGATTCCTTTGAAGTTATTTGCTCAAGCTTGTGGCTTTTACAGATATGATGACACCCATTTGATAGTGTATCTGTGATGCCCAAATAATTTGTATTAAAATTGTAAACATTGCTGTAGACTAAGGGTGTCCGAGCTTTTTGTTTGTGCTGCATAGGTGTGCTCCTGAATGGGTTGGGTTTAAAGCATCTTTTTGGGGCTATGTTGAAGATTGACCCTGCATCTGACCAGTGTGCTTATTGGGGCAGTGTAGAATGAACATTATTTGTTCTAGCTGACCTGGGAATGCTTGATCAACAAGTGTAGCACTGACAGCCCCTTAAAGCATTGGTGAAAATATGTCACAACTAAGATTTTAAATGCACTGCAAAGAAGTATATTTTCAAAGCAAAACACAGGATTATATATAAACTTTTGTGTTGGTAACTGTTGGTTAGTTGATGTTTTTTTTAAAAACAATTCTCACTAAGTAGTGTGACACAGCAGTGTGAAATCTCCATGTTGTGCAAAGCTACGTCGCTGGCTGGAAACCGGGTCCAGCTGCACATTGCTGAGCCCACCCACCTCGAAAATAACAGCCCTGGTTGGGTAGCAGGAATACTACCCTGCTTGGAACTTCAACTCCAGATTGTTGGTGGAATTGTGATGCCAACTGATGCCAAATTTAGACATATGCCTCCTTATATTTTCATACTAAATGGGTCTGTGACTTTTTTTTGTTAAAATAAATTTAGAAATGCTTTTTAAGACTGGTGCTATGTTTGAAGGGAGGGAAGACAGCATGGTGCTGGATCTTCAAATCAGTGAGGTTATTTCTATAATATTAAATGCACAGCAGGTCAGGACGCCATCTGAAAGAGGAAGCTAAGTATGCTGTTTCAAAATGTTGATTGATGTCGACATTCATTTTGTTCAAAGGTTAATATTTTTAGGTGGAACTCGTTTTTCTCCTTCAGGTACTGACCAGTCTGTTGTGCATTTTCCATTTTAATTGAAGATTTCCAGTTTTTGGAGATCTAAATCTGTACTTCTGCATTATATTATTGAGTTTGAGAACCTTTTTAGCCTTTTAAAACCTCTGTCCTTAAATGGCTTATGAAAATTCTGGTTACATTACCCCTTGTCTGATTTCTTGCTCCTACTATCAGGCAGGTTTGTTTAAAAATAAAAGGAGCTGATGCACCATAATTATACTACTGTCGTGTGGTATAGTGGAAACTAAGATGGTCTTGGAGGGGGCTCCTAAATCGCACACAACATTCGCAACACGGGAGCTGCCCATTCCACCCATCATGCCTGTGTTAGTGCTAGTTCTTTAGCTGGAGCCATCTAATCTTGTTTTCCTGCCCTTTCATTGTATCATTATTTCTTTTCAAACACTTATCCAATTCTTTTTTAAATGTTGTAATCTTTCCATGTTCGAATGACCCTCTGAGGAAAAAGGAAAACCTGTCACTTTAGTTCTGCTAGTCATAATCTTCAGTCTATGTCCCTTTGGTATTGATTTGACCAAATATTAGATGCAAGCTCTTACTGTTTGCACTCAGTCTTTCAGAATTTTGAAAACTCCATTAGTGCCCCCCACCCAGCCTTCTCTCTCCTAGTGAGACCACCTCTTCATAACTATAGCCCCTCATTCCTGATATCAATCTAGTGAAACTTTACAGCACACACAGCTCTAATATCCCGTCGGGACGGGCTTCATTTGAACCAGGCTGGGGCCATTGTCCTGGCGAATCGAATAACTAGGGCTGTAGATAGGGCTTTAAACTAAATAGTAGGAGGGGGAGGGGGGGGAAGGGATATGCTGAGCGGAAATTTAAAAAGTCAAAGAAAAATGAGAAGGCGAAAGTGCAGGGTAGCGATAGGGGTAACCAGAGTGTGACAGGAAGGGACAGAGCGTATACACAAGAGTGCATCAGAAAGAGGGGTCAGAGTAGGGAAAAATGGATCGAGGGGCCAAATGACCTACTCCTACGTCTTATGTTCTTATGACCCTGATTTAGCGCATGCTTAACTTTGTGTCAGTCTTCGCTCAGTGATAGTACTGTTGCCTCCAAGTCAGAAGGTTGTGGATTCAAGCCCCACTTCAGAAGCTTAAACACATCATTTAGACTGATCCTTCAGTGCAATACTGAGGAAATGCTGCACTATCTTGGGTGACGTCCTTTTGCTGAGATGTTAAACCGCCTGCCTGCAGTTTCTTTCATAAAAGATCCAATGACACTATTTGAAGAAGGGGAAGGGAGTGCCCTTGGTGTCTTGGTCAACATTTATCTCTCAACCAAGGGATCATTTGGATAAATGGGATTCGGAGTATTTGCTTACATGAAGAGTAAATGCTGACAGACTGGTTGGGCCAAATGGCCTGTTTCTGTGTTGTAACTCCTATGTATTTCTACTTATGGCCATCTATCTCGTTGCTGTTTGTGGGACTTTGTGCGCAAATTGGATGCTGTGTTTGCCTACATTATAATAGTGACTCCACTTCAGAAGTATTTAATTGTCTATGAAGCGCCATGAAAGGTGCTCTATAAATCCATGCTTTCCCTCACACGGCCCTCTGCCCCGCCCCCCGGAAGTTTACTTTTGGCCTACATAAGGCTAGCTGGCCTACAATTTCCTGGCTTATTTCTTACACCCATCTTTTTTAAAAAAACAAATAAAAGGGGGAGGCAATATTTTGCCACTTTCCAACCATATACCACGACTTCACTTTCAAATTTTTGTAAAATTATAGTTAGTGCCTCGGCTATTTTCTTCCCTTACCACCTCCAGTGTTCTGGGATGGATACCATCTGGGTCTGATGGTTTTTCTACTTCTGGTACCAATAACTTTGCAAGAGTCCCTTTCAGTGTTATCTCCAGCAGTGGCTCTTCCACATCCTCCTAAGCTAGTCCCACTTTTGTTTTCTCTGAACACTGAAGCAAAATACTGATTTAGCATTTCTGCAATTCCCTCCCTCAAATACAAGATGGAGCTTGATCTCTAAGTGGACCATTCCATTTAAAAAAAAAAGTATTTGCCTTTATGTTGACTGCTGATCTTTCATAGTCCTCCTTAACATTCCCAATTTCCTTCCTTACTGTATCCTTTGTATAATTTCTCATAAGTGCGATGCCATGATCTTCCCTTCCAAAAAAGGATGTTGCTTATAAAAGTTTTGTACTTGTGTGGAGGAAAGAGCAGGGAAAACAAAGGTATCATTTGGACATTGGCATAGCATATCAATATAATTTTATTGGGGTATCTGACTCGAATGGTGATTTTTCAATAATAAAACTCAGTAGTCACCGTGCAAATCAAATAATCACTGCTTGTTGCGTATGTGTTGAATAGCAATGGTTTTAATGCATTTGAGGGGCCATATTTTTAAGTAATGAGATCTCAAGAGTCAAAATTCATTAAACTTTGTAGGCTACAATTTTGACGACGAGAAGTACTATTTTATGCCATTTGGTTGTGCTGTTCCTTTTGATGAGACTGTTGTTCAAATAGCTATCCATCTTAATGTTTTAACTAGATTTTTCTTTACTTTTATTCTATCCTAAGGACCGAAGGAAACTGCGACCCCTCTATGACATTCCATACATGTTTGAGGCCCGAGAATTTCTACGGAAGAAGTTAATTGGCAAAAAGGTAAGCCCGGAAAAGACTCTTCTCAATCAATAACTAACCGCTGAAGTGCATTTTGCTGTTGGCATTTCTAGTTCTGATCCAGTTACGCAAATGAAACAGTGGACTCTGGCCAGAACCTCCTTTCATGGCATTAGCTGTGATGTTCCCCCCCCCCCGCCATGACCACCACAGATTTAACTAACTTACCAATACTCTGGCTCAGGCATGAACAGTGGCCAATGGGGCGATGTACAAGAAAGTACTACATAAATTGTTTCCTGTGTTCTTTTGCTTCCCCCTTACCATGCATCTCTTGAATACGACTCTTAAATGGTTCCACTGGTATCAGGGATGGTTCTCTGGTACTTTGCCCACGTGGCCGCTCTTCATATCTAAGTCTGGGTTAAGGATTCTTGGATAGGCTTGCGCATTTGCTCCAAATTAATGTGCCATCTAATTAAAAAATGTTTCATTGTTTCTCGATATGAATCGTATAATGTTGCACAGAAATTCAGTTTGTATTTTTAGTATCCTGGTTGCAGCTAAGGTGACAACACTGGCCAGGTCATGCTATGTAATCTACTGAATCATGACTTTATAACATGCAAGCCAAAGTTCTATGGAATACTGCAACAAGAACTTCTATTTATATAGCATCTTTAATGTGGAAAAAATGTCCCAAGGTACTTCAGAGGCATAAGGAAAAAATGATCGCGGAGCTATTGGGAGGTGCTCTAAAGCTTGGTCAAACAGGATCTTAAAGAAGCAGGGGAAGGTGGCGAGGCAGCGAGATTGAAGGAGGCGATTCTAGAGTGTGGGGCCTGAAGACATGGCTGCCAATGTGGGGGTTGGGGAGAGGGTGGGCTGGACGCACAGGAAGCCAGAGTCAGAGGAACAGAGAATTCTATGGCTTGTAGGGCTGGAGGAAGCGACAAAAAG
Organism: Squalus acanthias; assembly: GCA_030390025.1. Classification (NCBI taxonomy): domain Eukaryota; kingdom Metazoa; phylum Chordata; class Chondrichthyes; order Squaliformes; family Squalidae; genus Squalus; species Squalus acanthias. The sequence goes on from CM059434.1 coordinate 132,199,607, forward strand.
ATAAGGATGGGGAAGAACATAAGAACAGGAATAGGCCATTCAGCTCTTCGCCGTGAAGGGATTGAATATGAAAATGAGAGGCAGCTGGTCGAAACCTTAGTGACAAAGGTCCAGGCATAGGAGTACCGCTCGGAACATAAACTTGCCCAAGTAATTGTAATCCAGTTCCCATGGTCTTGTTGGATGGACAATCAGTCGCCCCTGCAGGTGAAGGAGTATAGTATCTTATGACATCCCCGTGGCTAGAAATTCATAATGTTCTGCGTTGGCGAACTTTTTTTCCTTGGTGGGCTGTTTGGGTGCGCACCATGGAGCCGTCTGTGCCGTGTATGAAGTTTAAATTGTTCCCAGTTTCTCATGTGGGTACTAACAGATCTTGTGTTCATATTTAGCATTTATCCAGCAACAGCACAAAGAGCAGCTGTAGGCCTGTAAAATTCAAACAGGATAAACCAGTGAGTTAGAAATATAAACTTGAATAGAACTAAACTATTTGAGCTTTTTGGGTTTCATTGCCAGGGTTCAGGAGCTGTGTGTGGCACATGGGCTGTAGTTCAGGCACCCCTGCCCTGAATAATAAAGCAATAGACGACTTCATAGTGCGATATTGTACCGGCTGCAATTTCTCCACAGCAACAAGCACACGTGTTTCAGGACATTGGCCAAAGGTGCTTTTGGTTCAGAATTAAAATGGAGTGCACGCCCACATTGAGCATTTAAATTAATTTACTGCCTCTGTAATGAGCAGTTAGGAAAACCTATTACTCACTGACTGCTGCCCCTGTGTTTCTTGACATGAGAAAGTTCATGCTAACTGAAATGGCTCTAAATATTCTGCTGTTCAATGTTAATTGCTTCAATTTACATTGAAAACTTTTTCCTCAGTCTCTTAAAGCAGGTTGTGCTATGTCTCCATAACTGGATTACAGGCACAGGCTTTTTATTCGCGAGGGATCCAGACAACAATGCTTAATGTGTACAGCCGCTGTTGCCACCAGTTGTAGCGGGTCTAGGCTCCTGCATCGGTGAAAATGAGCTGTTCGACCATAGCTTCCAGATCAGTAGGCTGTGTCGTGACGTGTCACGTTGCATTAATTTACTTTTTTTTAGTATTTCCATTTGCTTCATTTTGGAATATTAACAACTTGTGGGCTATCAAAATGGGACACTCAATTCTTATAGGCTAAGTTTTCATAAGAGGTGTGTGTAAAGAACATAAGAACATAACATAAGAAATAGGAGCAGGAATAGGCCACTTGGCCCCTCGAGCCTGCTCCGCCATTCAATAAGATCATGGCTGATCTTGGGCTCAAAGCCACTTCTCTGCCCGCTCCCCATAACCCTTCACTCTCTTATCTTGCAAAAATGTGTCTATCTCCACCTTAAATGTATTTATTGACCCATTGTCCATGGCTCTCTGGGGCAGAGAATTCCACAGATTTACGACCCTCTTGAGAAGAAATTCCTCCTCATCTCAGTTCTAAAAGGGCGACCCTTTATTCTGAAACTATGCCCCCGAGTTCCAGATTTCCCCACGAGGAGAAACATCCTCTCTGCATCTACCCTGTCGAGCCCCCTCAGTATCTTATATGTTTTCAATAAGATAACCTCTCATTCTTCTAAATTCCAATGAGTATAGGCACAACCTGCTCAACCTTTCTTCATAAGTCAACCCCCTCATCTCTGGAATTAACCTAGTGAATCGTCTCTGAACTGCCTCCAATGCCAGTATATCCTTCCTTAAATAAGGAGACCAAAACTGTACGCAGTACTCCAGGTGTGGTCTCACCAATACCTTGTACAGTTGTAGCAGGACTTCCCTGTTTTTATACTCCAACCCCCTTGAAATAAAGACCAACATTCCATTTGCCTTTTTGATTACTTACTGTACCTGCATGCTAACTTTTTGTGTTTCATGCACAAGGACCCCCAGGTCCCTCTGAACTGTAGCATTTTGTAATCTCTCTCCATTTAAATAATTTGCTTTTTTATTTTTCCTGCCAAAGTGGATAACCTCGTACTTTCCCACATTATACTCCATCTGTCAAATGTTTGCCCTTCACTTAGCCTGTCTATATCCCTTTGCAGATTCTTCGAGTCCTCTGCACAACTTGCTTTCCTACCCATCTTTGTATCATCCGCAAACTTGGCTACATTACACTCAGTCCCTTCATCCAAGTAATTAATGTAGATTGTAATTAGTTGAGGCCCCAGCACCGATTCCTGTGGCACCCCACTAGTTACCGTTTGCCAACCGGAAAATGACCTATTTATCCCAACTCTCTGCTTTCTGTTAGTTAGCCAATTCTCTATCCATGCTAATATATTACCCCCAACTCCGTGAGCTCTTATCTTATGCAGTAACCTATTATGTGGCACCTTATCGAATGCCTTCTGGAAATCCAAATACACCACATCCACTGGCTCACCTTTGTCCACCTTGCTCGTTACATCCTCAAAGAACTCCAGCAAATTTGTTAAACATGATTTCCCTTTCATAAAACCATGCTGACTCTGCTTGACTGCATTATGATTTTCCAAATGCCCTGCTACTGCTTCCTTAATGAAGGACTCCAGCATTTTCCCAATGGCAGATGTTAGGCTAACTGGCCTATAGTTTCCTGCTTTCTGTCTCACTCCTTTCTTAAATAGGGGTGTTACATTTGTGGTTTTCCAATCCGCTGGGATCTCTCCAGAGTCCAGGGAATTTTGGTATATTGCAAACAATGCATCCACTATCTCTGCAGCCACTTCTTTTAATACCCTGGGATGCAGGCCATCTGGTCCAGGGGACTTGTCGTCTTTTAGTCCCATTATTTTACCAAGTACTTTTTCCTTAGTGATTGTCTTTAGTTCCCCCCTCCCTGTGGCCCCTTGATTATCCATTATTGGGATGTTGTTAGTGTCTTCTACCGTGAAGACAGATACAAAATATTTGTTCAGAGTCTCTGCCATTTCCCCGTTCCCCATTATTAATTCCCCAGTCTCATCCTCTAAGGGACCAACGTTTACTTTAGCTGCACTCTTCCTTTTTATATACCTGTAGGAGCTCTTACTATCTGTTTTAATATTTCTTGCCAGTTTACTCATAATTCATCATCTCTCTTTTTAGTCATCCTTTACTGGTTCTTAAAAATTACCCAATTCTCTGGCCTCCCACCAATCTAGGCAACATGGTTTGCCTTCGTTTTCAATTTGATACCATCCTTTACTTCCTTAGTTAGCCATGGATGGTGATCCCTTCTCTTAAAATCTTTCTTTCTCACTGGAATATATTTTTCTTGAGAGTTATGAAATATCTCCTTAAATGTCCGCCACTACATTTCACCTGTCTTACCCTTCGCGTCGATGTGCTGCACAGAGTTCAGCTGCAATCATGGAGCAGTCATCTTGGTGAGAGTTAGGCAAGCCATAATGGCAGACAGTCTGGGAAATGATTACATTTCCATCATTTTTGTGTGGGATGCAAAGTGTCAAAGAAGAGTAACTTGGAAGTCTCTCCTGTGCCTTTTTCTGTTCTTGAATAGGTGCAGAGGGGGCTGGTTTTTCTTTGTTTCCCCCCCCCCCTTGCTTTAAACTTGTAGATCAATTGGGTTTTATGTTTTGAAGTATGTGTTTCCATGAATTATTTATCCTTGCTGGCAGTGCATTTTTCAGTGAGGCGATGGACTCTGACTCCAGAGAGATTGCATCCACCTTGATGATGACTGATCCATTTCTTGCTGCTGTTCTTGTGTCAATGTTGCAGTAACTCCTCAAAGCCATTTGCCTTGATGAAATCATCAACGCCTACTGTTTAAACAAAAATATGCAGTGTCATCAGCTGCTTCATTCTTGGCGAGGGAGCTATTTTATCCATTGAAGCAGCTGATGACACTGAATATTTTTGTTTAAACAGTAGGCGTTGATGATTTCATCATGGAAATTGGCTTGGAGCTACTGGGCTTGATCAAAAGAGCTGAATTAACCTGTGAGATGGTGCTTCAGCAATCTGGTCTTTTCCAACTGTGTGAATAAAATTACCCAACGCCCCCTCCTCAAGACACTGGTTCAGTAACTCCCCCTAGGGCTGACTCTTCCATTTTCCAACAAAACGTGTTGCTTCCCTTTTTAAAAAAAAAACATTCTTGCTTTAGTTATTTAACTGATTTTTTTTAAAAAAGCACCTTATTGTTTTTTGAAGCCATCATTACCAGTGCAAACAAGAAAATAAACAAACATTTAAGTTTTCACAGGGAGGCGCAGGCTGGTGCCAGATGGAAAACGGGCACAAGAAAACTGATCCATCTCAACAATTGCCTCCTGGGGGGAAAAACAAACGGCTCTTGTCTGAAACTATGCCCTTCTGTGGCAGCCTCAAGCATGTAGAACCCGTGCATGAATATGTACAGCTATGATGTGAATAAAGCCTCCTGTAAATGCTGTTAAGAAAACGTACATTAACTGATTTAAAAAAAAATTAAAATCTGATGAGTCATCTTAATAGGATGCACAAAACCGATTTTTTTTTGAGGAAGCAGTCCTAATGTTCATTGGTGCTTGAGACCATTTGACATCAAAACCAATGGAGGATGATAATGCTTTTTTTTGGTCCCTTGGACTCTATTGAAACCTTTTGTGGAATTTGGAGCCACTTTAATGTGTCGATGGGAGCAGGACGTTTAAAGAGAATTGTAGAGTGAGTGAGGGGGAAAACTCTGGCAGATGGAGTTCAATGGATCCGTAAAAGATGGATTGGAATATTTTCTTAATGGAGCAAGTCTAGGAGCTGTGGAGGAGCAAAGATTTATGTGTCAAAAAGCTAGAGCACAGGTACAAAAAAAAAGCAAAAAAGCAAATGGACTGTTTGCCTCCATCTCAAATACAAAGATGAGGTAGAGATGCTTCAGTGGTACAGAGCCCCCCAGCCCCCCGCGTTGTCGTCGTCTTCTCCTTCTCCCCCCCCCCCCCCCCGCGCCGTCGCCTCTCTCCCCCCCCCCCCCCCCCCCGCGCCGTCGCCTTCTCTCTCCCCCCCCCCCCCCGCGCCGTCGCCTCCCCCCCCCCGTCGCCGTCGCCTTCTCCCCCCCCCCGCGCCGTCGCCTTCCCCCCCCCCCCCCCGCGCCGTCGCCTTCCCCCCCCCCCCCCGCGCCGTCGCCTTCTCCCCCCCCCCCCGCGCCGTCGCCTTCTCCCCCCCCCCCCCCGCGCCGTCGCCTCTCCCCCCCCCCCGCGCCGTCGCCTTCTCCCCCCCCCCCCCCCCCGCGCCGTCGCCTTCTCCCCCCCCGCGCCGTCGCCTTCTCCCCCCCCCCCCGCGCCGTCGCCTTCTCCCCCCCCCCCCCGCGCCGTCGCCTTCCTCCCCCCCCCCGCGCCCTCGCCGCCTCCCCCCCCCGCGCCCTCGCCGCCTCCCCCCCCCGCGCCCTCGCCGCCTCCCCCCCCGCGCCCTCGCCGCCTCCCCCCCGCGCCCTCGCCGCCTCCCCCCCGCGCCCTCGCCGCCTCCCCCCCGCGCCCTCGCCGCCTCCCCCCCCGCGCCCTCGCCGCCTCCCCCCCGCGCCCTCGCCGCCTCCCCCCCGCGCCCTCGCCGCCTCCCCCCCGCGCCCCTCGCCGCCTCCCCCCCGCGCCCTCGCCGCCTCCCCCCCGCGCCCTCGCCGCCTCCCCCCCGCGCCCTCGCCGCCTCCCCCCCGCGCCCTCGCCGCCTCCCCCCCGCGCCCTCGCCGCCTCCCCCCCCGCGCCCTCGCCGCCTCCCCCCCGCGCCCTCGCCGCCTCCCCCCCGCGCCCTCGCCGCCTCCCCCCCGCGCCCTCGCCGCCTCCCCCCCGCGCCCTCGCCGCCTCCCCCCCGCGCCCTCGCCGCCTCCCCCCTCGCCGCCTCCCCCCCGCGCCCTCGCCGCCTCCCCCCCCGCGCCCTCGCCGCCTCCCCCCCGCGCCCTCGCCGCCTCCCCCCCGCGCCCTCGCCGCCTCCCCCCCGCGCCCTCGCCGCCTCCCCCCCGCGCCCTCGCCGCCTCCCCCCCGCGCCCTCGCCGCCTCCCCCCCGCGCCCTCGCCGCCTCCCCCCCGCGCCCTCGCCGCCTCCCCCCCGCGCCCTCGCCGCCTCCCCCCCGCGCCCTCGCCGCCTCCCCCCCGCGCCCTCGCCGCCTCCCCCCCGCGCCCTCGCCGCCTCCCCCCCCGCGCCCTCGCCGCCTCCCCCCCGCGCCCTCGCCGCCTCCCGCCCTCGCCGCCTCCCCCCCTCGCCGCCTCCCCCCCCCTCGCCGCCTCCCCCCCTCGCCGCCTCCCCCCCTCGCCGCCTCCCCCCCCTCGCCGCCTCCCCCCCCTCGCCGCCTCCCCCCCTCGCCGCCTCCCCCCCTCGCCGCCTCCCCCCCTCGCCGCCTCCCCCCTCGCCGCCTCCCCCCCTCGCCGCCTCCCCCCCTCGCCGCCTCCCCCCCTCGCCGCCTCCCCCCTCGCCGCCTCCCCCCCTCGCCGCCTCCCCCCCTCGCCGCCTCCCCCCTCGCCGCCTCCCCCCCTCGCCGCCTCCCCCCTCGCCGCCTCCCCCCCTCGCCGCCTCCCCCCCTCGCCGCCTCCCCCCCTCGCCGCCTCCCCCCTCGCCGCCTCCCCCCCTCGCCGCCTCCCCCCCTCGCCGCTCCCCCCCTCGCCGCCTCCCCCCCTCGCCGCCTCCCCCCCTCGCCGCCTCCCCCCCTCGCCGCCTCCCCCCCTCGCCGCCTCCCCCCCTCGCCGCCTCCCCCCCTCGCCGCCTCCCCCCCCCGCCGCCTCCCCCCCTCGCCGCCTCCCCCCCCCGCCGCCTCCCCCCCCCGCCGCCTCCCCCCCCCGCCGCCTCCCCCCCCCGCGCCCTCGCCGCCCCCGCCCCTCGCCGCCTCCCCCCCTCGCCGCCTCCCCCCCTCGCCGCCTCCCCCCCTCGCCGCCTCCCCCCCTCGCCGCCTCCCCCCCTCGCCGCCTCCCCCCCTCGCCGCCTCCCCCCCCCCGCCGCCTCGCCGCCTCGCCGCCCCCGCGCCCTCGCCGCCTCCCCCCTCATTATATTTTGTTTGTCCTGCTAGAGCAGTGCAGTAATGAACCTAGAATTTAACAATTAGGGCGCATTGCATCTGGTGTACATGCAAACGGTGTCTCCCCCCCAAGTATTTGAGCAACTGTTTGACAATGTGTTGCTGTAGGGGTTACTGTATCAAGAATGTAAAATATAAAATAAATTCTGGCAATTAAATGTGGAATACTTAAATTCACCTCGGCTTTTCATTGTCAACTATGTGCCACAAGATGGCAGGAAGAGCTTTGTGTCGGTGTTTGTTGAACATGATATAGAGGTGCCTGTGATTCCGGAAGTGAAGACCTTCGAGGTTTGAATACTTTTGTATTGATGAATTTGAATCCATACCTGCTTTTTTTTTTTAATGACCTTATAGTTTCCATCTAGGGTATTGAAAGAAATGTGAGGAAATTGCAGATGCGGTCGTTACAATTTTTCAAAGTCGGGATAACGGGAATGCTGTCTGATTGGGATGTGGCGCGCTGTGTTTTCCAGGGTTTTGTACAGGGGCCTCTGCTTTTCACCATCTATATTCATGACTTGGATGAAGGAATCCAAGTTTGCAGAGGTGTAGTAGGTTGTATGGCTGAAAGCAGGAATTACGAAGGGACATAATTTAGAAGGGTGAAAGGGCGATCTAATCGAGGTGTTTAAAATTATAATGGGAATAAATAAGGTAGATACAGAGGAACTATTTCCTCTGGTTGGAGAATCCAGAACAAAAGGGCATTATTTTAAAATTAGAGCTAGGTCATTCAGGGGTGAGATCAGGAAGCACTTTGTGCACACACAGTAATGGAGATGTGGAATTCTCTTCCATAAAAGGCTACATGCTGGGTGAATTGAAGCTTTCAAGACTGAGATTGCTAGATATTTGTTGGGCAAGTGTATCGAGGGATATGGAGCGAAGACTGGGAACTTGAGTTGAGGTACAGATCAGCCATGATATAATTGATAACGGAACAAGCTTGAGGGGCTGTACGGCCTCCTCCTGTTCCTATGTAATGTTTTATTTAAGACTGTCAAGGCGGGGGTGGGGGGGATGGAACTGACACCATCTGTGCCTGGCTGTAATCACGATGCATAAATGGTTGCCATAAATTGGCAGGTTAATGTACCAAAAAAAAATTCTGATGCATGTGGGTACTACCTCAGATAGAAGGAAACCAATAGAATTTGCCTTGGCAGAGGGCACCCTTGGCAGAAGTTGAGCAAGCTATCAACCTCCTAATTAAAGAATTGGGTTGGTGGGGAGGGAGTAGAATGAGCACTGCATCATTACTTTGATAAAAGTGGACAAATACAGAAAAACTTTGCCTTTCTTTCCCAAACCGATTTGGTCCTGTGTATCGGAAGCTATTTTACCCAATTGCTATAGATGTTATACTGCAGCTGCTATTGCAGACTTCATTGTGTTTAAAACAGATGCTGTGCTCGGGTCAGGGTTTACAGTGGAGTTCTGCGAATCTGCGCTCCGATCAGGAAAATGTCAACGCTTCAGTGTTTCTTTCTGGAGTATTGCTGTTAGGAGAGTAATTGGTTTAAATGCTGCACTGATGGAGTTTTTTGGAGCAGTTGAGTGCATTGACCTACTGAACACTGCCTCATGGGTGACTGCGGGTTTTTGTTTGGTGCCTTGTTTCCAAAACACACACACTCCGTATTGCAGGAGCTACATGTAAACACGACATATTAGGTATTAATCTCAGCAGAAAGTTAATTCTAGTCATTGCTGAATGCATAATTCACTTTCTTCTAAGAGCAGTTGCTGGCCTTCTGATGGTGTTGGAAGTTCTTTTTAATTGTGCTGAGTAGATGTGAGCTCGGGCAAGTGACCTGGCGGTATGCAGGCAACATGATTTTACGCTGGGAGTGGTGGTTGTGGGGGCGTTGTCGTTGTATTTTGACCTATTCTGGAATCCAGCCTCAGTTGACACTTTGGTCACCTGCTACACCCGGTAACAACATAACCTGATGCAGGCAAAATAGTTCAACAATGTCAAGTTTTTGATCAGTGGTTCTTTCTGTTGAATTTGAATTAAATATACAAATACCGATGTGCAGTATCTGATTGTTACACCTGTCTCCAAGTTAAACATACAAAGCCTAGAAGGCAAAGTTCACCAGGCTGTGGTACCCTCAGACGAGGGAGAGGTCTTGTATGCTATGACAGACCACTCCAGAACAAGACCTAAATTGACATGAAAGTTGGCATTGTACTGCTTGGATGCAGGGGACAGACCAGGAGTTGCCTGATTCAATAATTAGAAAAAAAGAAAAAAACATGCATTTGTATAATGCCTTATGGCTCAAATATATCAGAATACTTCAGGTTCAATGAATGACTTTAAAAATGCAGTGTTATTAACCTTGTATATAATGCATGATTATAAATGTGGCTTTGTTGAATCAGAAAGTTGATGCACATTTACCACCCCATATTTTTTTTGTGTGTTGAGGAAAAATGTCCAGAAATTCCAGCTTGCCGATCTAGTAAAAAATGTCTCTGTGCCCTTCTTTTCCTGAAAGAGTTGAACCTTACTCAGTTGCTACCAGACATGTGGCAGATGCCTCCAGTACCTCCAGATGACCATTCTTCATTTATCAGCCAAGACAGTGAATGTTACAAGGCTATCCAAAGGCGGGGCACTTCACACTCGGCCGGATTGTCCTCAACCTATTTTTTAAACGTGGAGAGGTCATTCTCATTAATCCTATTGGCTATATGGGGAGACTGATTTTAGCAGAACAAATGCTATAGTTGGTCTCTAATACCAGGAAGATGATTTTAGAGATTGCAACTGCTTCACTTTGAAAAATGGTTGAATTAGAGTATCTGAAAAGGGGATTTGTGTGTAATATCAATGTGCTGTCGGGTATGTCCACATATAAATGAATGCACTCGTCTTGCAGTGGTAAAGTTCTCTGTCCCCCAGTGCAGAATTTATCTTCAGTTTACGCTCATCAGTCATTGTCCCTGTAATAGTTTATTATAGTACACATTGTTTATGGCTATCTCAATAGTAAAAAAACGCAGCCCAATTGTCTTCTGATCAGTCCATCACTGTTCATATTGCTCACTCTCCAGTAATGGTGGTACATCGTATGTTTTCCAGATCAAGAGTGAGATGGAATACTCACCCCTTGCCTGGATCGGTGTAGGTGCAATATCACTCTGGAAGCTTGGCGTCATGCAGGACAGAGCAGCTCACTTGATCTGCGTCCTTGTCACTGGACTGGATAACCATCCGCTGCACCACCAGCATACTGTGGCTACAGCATATTTTGCTGCAGTGCATCCTGCAGATAGCTCACCAAGCTTACTTTGACAGTACCTCCCTCTCCTGTGACCTCTAGCACGGAAAAGGACAAGAACAGCAATGTAGTGGGAACGCCATCCCCTCCGAAGTCCCCTTCAAGTCATAAAATCATACAGCACAGAAGGAGGCCATTCGGCTCATTGTGCCTGTGCCGGCTCTTTGAAAGAGCTACTAAGTAATCCCACTCCCCAGCTCTTTCCCCATTTTTCCTCTTTGCATACATCCAATTCCCTTTTGAAAGTTACGATCATATAATATCCTGACTTGGACATATGTGCTGTCCCTTCAGTCAATGGGTCAGTGTCCTGGAATTTCCTATCTAACACGATTGTGAGAGCCCCATCAGCCCAAGGACTGCAGTGCTTAAAGGAGAAGGCTCACCACTGCCTTCTCGTGGCAACCAGGGATGGGCAATTAATGTATTCTTGCCAACGTCTCCCACAACCTGAGAACAAATCATTTTTTAAAGTGTCTTTTATGTCTTTTAATGCCTTCATTAAAGTTTTTGAACTTGGTATTTTAGCCTAGAAAAATGACTCTTGGCTGAGACACGGATGCAACATGTCTCTCCCCATCTAATTAGCAAAAGTTGAATTTTGAAAGCAAAGTCTCTGAGCAAAATGGGAGGAAAGGGGCTTCTCGCCACCCACCTTTGGGGAGTGGGATCTTGGGGTGAATGGAGGTTTATGGGTGAAGTGAATGACATTGGAGCGAGCGGGAGAGGAGGATACGGGGAGTGGGTAAATCAAAGGGGAAGAATAGCGATGAGTGAGGAGGTGGTGGGAAATGGAGGACCAGTTGGAAGGTCAAAGGGGAAGTGAGGAGAAAGTACAAGTGATCAATGGGAAATAAGTTAGAGGGGGCTGCTGGCTACAATTTCTGTGGAATCCCCACTGGAAAGTGCAGCCCTTGGTGTCTTGTTTCAACACCATGCTTTGCCATCCACCAACTGAAAGGAAAAAGAAGATAAAAGGGAAGAAGCAAGAGGAGTTATGGAGAGTAGCAGAAGAGAGTAGAGCGGGAAAGCAAAAGAGCAGCATGAAAAACACAAGAGATTGCAGTGTGTTCAGGTCCATTCGCAACTCCTCATAATGAAGCAGTCTGTGCCCGTATGCAGTAAGACCTGGACAGCATTCAGGCTTGGGCTGATGTGTGGCTCGAATGTTACTTGCCACTTAAGTGCCAGGCAATGACCATCTCCAACAAGAGAACGTCTAACCACCTCCCAATGGCATTCCCATCGTTGAATTCCCCCACCTGGGCGTCACCATTGACCAGGAGCTTAACTGGACCAGCCACATAAATACTGTGGCAACAAGAGCATGTCAGAGGTTGGATATTCTGCAGCGAGTGACTTACCTCCTGGCTCCACAAAGCCTTTCCACCATCTACAAGGCATGAGTGCAGCTCCAACAACAGGCAAGAAGCTCGATACTATCCAAAACAAAGCAGCCAGCTTAATTGGCACCCCATCTACCACCTTAAACATTCCCTCCCTCCACCACTGGCGCACCGTGGCTGCGGTGTATATCATCTACAAGATGCATTGCAGCAACTCGCCAAGGCTTTTTTGACAGCACCTCCCAAACCTATGCCCTCTACCACCTAGAAGGGCAAGGGCAGCAGGTGCATGGGAACACCACCACCTGCCAGTTCCCCTCCAAGTCGCACACCATCCCGACTTGGGGAATATATTGCTGTTACTTCATCGTCGCTGGGCTGATAAGTGGCAGGTAACATTCACGCCACAGTAGTGCCAGGCAATGATTATATCCAACAAGTGAGTGCCTAATCACCGCCCCATGACATTTAACGGCATTACCATCGCCGAATCCCCCACCATCAACATCCTGGGAGTCACCATTGACTAGAAACTTAACTGGGCCAGCCACATAAATACTGTGGTAACAAGAGCAGGTCAGAGGCTTGGTATTCTGCGGCAAGTGTCTCACCTCCTGACTCCCCAAAGCCTTTCCACCATATACAAGGCACAAGTGATGAGTGTGATGGAATACTCTCCAGTTGCCTGGATGAGTGCAGGTCCAACAGCATTCAAGAAGCTCGACACCATCCAGGACAAAGCATCCCTAAAGTGGCAGGGGGTTGGGAACCTGAGCAGGGAGACAGAGGAAAGGGAAACAAGGATAAAAGCTAAAGACAGGAAGGAGAAAAACAAAAGTAGAAGGCACGGTTTAAATCAAACATGGTCACAGTAAATAATAATTCATATAGGTCTGAGAGCGTTAAAAAAACAAGCCTGAAGGCTTTGTGTCTTAATGCAAGGAGCATTTGGAACAAGGTGGATGAATTAGCTGTGTAAATAGAGGTAAATTAATACGATTTGATTGGGATTACAGAAACATGGCTCCAGGGTGGCCAAGGCTGGGAACTCAACATCCAGGGTTATTCAATATTTAGGAAAGATAGGCAAAAAAGAAAGGGAGGTGGGGTAACATTGCTGGTTAAAGAGGGGATTAACACAATTGAAAGGAAGGATATTAGCTCTGATGATGCGGAATCTGTATGGGTAGAACTGAGAAATAACAAGGGGCAGAAAACGTTAGTGGGAGTGGTATATAGACCTCCAAACAGTAATACGGAGGTTGGGGACGGCATTAAAAGGGAAATTAGAGAAGCATGCAGTAAGGGCACAGCAGTCATCATGGGTGACTTTAATTTACATATAGATTGGGCGAACCAAATTAGTAAAAATACTGTGGAGGAGGAATTCCTAGAATGTTTACGAGATGGTTTTCTGGAACAATATGTCGAGGAACCAACCAGAGATCAGGCCATCTTAGACTGGGTATTATGTAACAAGAAAGGATTAATTAGCAATCTTGTTGTACGAGGCCCCTTGGGTCAGAGTGATCATAATATGATAGAATTCTTCATTAGGATGGAGAGTGAAGTCGTTGAATCAGAGACTAGGGTCCTGAATTTAAATAAAGGAAACTACGATGGTATGAGGCGCGAATTAGGTAGGATTGATTGGGGAATGTCACTCAAGGGGTTGACGGTGGATAGGCAGTGGCAAACATTCAAAGACTGCATGGATGAACTACAGAATTTGTTCATCCCAGTGTGGCATAAGAATAAAACAAAAAGGGTGACTCAACCGTGGCTAACAAGGGAAATTAGGGATAGCATAAGATCCAAGGAGAGGGCATATAAATTGGCCAGAAAAAGCGGTAGCCCTGAGGATTGGGAGCAGTTTAGGATTCAACAAAGAAGGACAAAGGGATTAATTAAGAAGGGGAAAATAGAATATGAAAGTAAGCTTGCTGGGAACATAAAAACTGACTAAGAGCTTTTATAGATATGTGAAGAGAAAAAGATTAGTGAAATCAAGTGTAGGTCCCTTGCAGTCAGAAGCGGGGGAAGTTATAATGGGGAACAAAGAAATGTCAGAGCAATTAAATGCATATTTTGGTTCTGTCTTCACAAAGGAGGACACAAATAACCTCCCAGAGATGTTGGAGAACATACGGTCTGATGAAAGGGAGGAACTGAAAGAAATCAGTATTGTTAGGGAAATAGATGGGATTGAAGGCCGATAAATCCCCAGGGCCTGATAATCTACATCCTAGGGTACTTAAGGAAGTGGCCCTAGAAATAGTAGATGCATTGCTGATCATCTTCCAACATTCGATGGAATCTGGAACTGTACCCATGGATTGGAGGGTAGCCAATGTTACCCCACTATTCAAAAAGGGTGGTAGAGAGAAAGTGGGAAATTACAGACCGGTAAGCCTGACATCGGTATTGGGGAAAATGCTAGAGTCCATTATAAAGGATGTAATAGCTGAGCACTTGAAAAACAGTGACAGGATCGGACAAAGTCAACATGGATTTACAAAAGGTAAATCGTGCTTGACTAATCTACTGGAATTTTTTGAGGATGTAACTGGGAAAATAGATAAGGGAGAACCAGTAGATGTGGTGTATTTGGACTTTCAAAAGGCTTTCGATAAGGTCCCGCATAAGAGATTAGCGTGTAAAGTTACGGCACATGGGATTGGGGGCAAGGTTATTGACTTGGATAGAGAACTGGTTGGCGGACAGAAAGCAGAGAGTAGGAATTAATGGGTCTTTTTCCGAGTGGCAAGCAGTGACTAGTGGGGTACCGCAGGGATCGGTCCTTGGACCCCAGCTATTCACAATATGCATTAATGATCTAGATAAGGGAACTAAATGTAATATCTCCAAGTTTGCAGATGACACAAAGCTGGGTGGGAGTGTGTGCTGCGAGGAGGATACCGAGAAACTCCAACATGATTTGGACAGGTTGGGTGAGTGGGCAGAAGCGTGGCAGATGCAATATAATGTGGATAAGTGCGAGGTTATCCACTTTGGTGTCAAAAACAGAAAGGCAGACTATTATCTGAATGGCAATAGATTGGGAGAAGGGGAAGTGCAACGAGACCTGGGTGTCCTTGTGCACCAGTCGCTGAAAGTAAGCATGCAGGTGCAGCAGGCGGTGAAGAAGGCAAATGGTATGTTGGCCTTCATAGCGAAAGGGATTGAGTACAGGAACAGGGATGTCCTGCTGCAGTTGTACAGGGCCTTGGTGAGACCACACCTTGAGTACTGTGTGCAGTTTTGGTCGCCTTATCTGAGGAAGGATGTTCTTGCCATGGAAGGAGTTCAGCGAAGATTCACAAGGCTGATACCTGGGATGGCAGGAATGACATATGAGGAGAGATTGGGTCGATTGGGCTTATACTCGCTGGAGTATAGAAGAATGAGAGGGGATCTCATCAAAAAATATAAAATTCTGACAGGTCTGGACAAACTAGATGCAGGAAGAATGTTCCCGATGGTCGGAGAGTCCAGAACCAGGGGTCATAATCTAAGGATAAGGGGTAAGCCATTTAGGACAGAAATGAGGAAGAATTTCTTTACCCAGAGAGTGGTGAACCTGTGGAATTCTCTACCACAGAAGGTAGTTGAGGCCAAGTCATTAAATATATTCAAGAATGAGTTAGATATATTTCTTAAAGCTAAAGGTATCAAGGGATATGGGGAGAAGGCAGGTACAGGGTACTGAGTTTGGATGATCAGCCATGATCTCATCGAATGGCGGAGCAGGCTCAAGGGGCCGAATGGCCTACTCCTGCTCCTATCTTCTATGTTTCTATCCCGCTTGATTGGCATCCCATCCACCACCATAGACACTTACTCCCTCCACCACCGGAGTACCGTGGCTGCAGTGTGTACCCTCTACAAGATGCACTGCAGCAACTCGCCAAGGCATCTTCGGCAGCACCTCCCAAGCCCCCGACCTCTTCCTCAAGTGTCCTGAACTCCATCCCACAGCATGCTACCCGCCACCATCTCAGCACAACCCCAGCCCGGCATGAGGTTGAAAAGGCCATTCGACAACTGAAGAACAAAAAGGCCTCAGGAGCAGATGGCATCCCCGCCGAGGCACTAAAGCATAGCGGAGAAGCACTACTGGCGCGAATTCATGAACTAATTTCTCTTCTCTGGAAGGAGGAGAGCATGCCAGGGGATCTCAGACGCCGTAATTCCACCGAGAAGGACAAGGGCAGCAGGTGCGTGGGAACACCACCACCTCCAAGTCACACACCATCCTGACTTAGAAGTATATTGCCGATCCTTCATCGTCGCTGGGTCAAAATCCTGGAACTCCCTCCCTAACAGCGCTGTGGGAGTACCTTCACTACACGGACTGCAGTGGTTCAAGAAGGTGGCTCACCACCACCTTCTCGAGGGCAATTAGGGATGGGCAATAAATGCTGGCCTTGCCAGCGACGCCCAGATCCCATAAACAAATTTAAAAAAAAACTTGCCATGGGAGATTCATTCGGAATGTATAAATATAAGAAAGAGTGACTGGTCCAACTATTTGGGGCAGAGGAAGGTGCAGAAATTTGGAAGATGTCTAATGGATTTTGGCTGATGCCAGTTTAACATCCCTTTTTGATGGACAGAAATAGGCAATGCCTGGTGGCCTTTTGCTTTTTTTTAAATTTGATTTTCAAATGTCTTGTTTGATTAATAAACTGGTCCAGTTTGTGCTGCAGGATGATTTTTAGCAACTAGAAAAGTGTAGCCTATGCATGATCCATTTACTAACTTGCCAGTATTATCAAGGTGTGTAGTTGTAGGCAGGCAATCCTGTTGGGTGATGCAGTGATGATCAATCAGTGCGTTTCCAGCCTGAAGATAGACTGGAGGGCTGCTTGCAGGCTTTCTATCAGTGCTGTCGTACACTCCAGTCAGTTGGGTGGGAGCTTCGTGGGGTGATTCGTGCTCTGATTTCGCCCCTCTTCCTGGCCTCTGGTTGATATCTTACTTGGCAGTGTTGGGAATATATATCCTTATTTGTTGATGCTTGCACCACAGTGATGTATTGCAGTAGCTGCACCAAAGCTAAGCTGCAAAACCAGGCTGGAAATGCATCCAGTGTGCAGCTTGCTGCTCAGTGTTTGCGGGTCACTTAAAGCATTAATATACATGTTGTGCACTACATTTCATAATTGGGGTGAGTGATTTGTCGTGGAAGCTGGATCCCTGTCACACAATGTTCCCTGCTGTTGTTTTTTTGAGTGCATGGGCCCTTTAACTGGCTGCGCGGCCCATTCGATTTTTCACGCGTGTGTGGTTATTGCCATTGTAAAACCGTTGAGCGGCCTGCGTAGCTTAACGGGAACATTGCTGCCACAGGTCCCCAGGCTTTCTACACTTACCGGGTGCAGCAGGGCATGCTGCAAATACCTTGATGCTGAAAGATTGACAGAACACTTGCTCTATTCGTATTAATGCAGGAACAGAAACCTTCACCTCAGCAGCTGCCTACTTCATCATTTAGTATCGAGCTTAAAACACCTGCAGCCCAGTGACGAATCTAATTTGAAAGAAAAAATAACTTGTATTTAAATAGTGCTCTGTTGCGTCTCTCCATGCAACAGTGCATTATTTTGAAGTGTAGTTGCTGTTTTGTAAGTGAGCAGAACAGCCATTTTGTACACAGCAAGGTATTTTGTATTGATGTTTAATGGTGTTTGCTGTTCTATACAGGATTCGATTATATATTGAAATGGTACGAAGTAACTTGATTGAGTTCATTTGTCAACTGAGGATTGCTCCATTTATTTTTAAACCCATTCTGTATTCACACTGAAACTGAGTAAACTGCGTTAACAAAAATTCCATCAGATTGCACACGATCATCCATTTTGACATCGGACTGGTGTGCTATCAGTTTTCAAAGGATTGTCAGTTGCTAGCAAACCCTTTCTAACTTATTTAATTTTTGAATTAGGTTACTTTTTGTCATCTTTACAATTACTCAATGACTGAGATGATGCCTGAAGGGAAACTGCTGACTTTGGTCTTTATGGAGACCTTGTTGCGGTTTAATTGAGGTGGAGGGACCAGGATGACGAAGGTCACATCTTGTCATAAAGGCGCAGGGTCAGAATTGCAATGAGTTCAGATTGTTCTGGTAAAGCCCCAGGCATCAAGATTAAACTGCAGCGTCGGAAAAGGGAGTTTGGTATAGCATTATTTGAATTGTCCTCGACACATAGACCAGCCAAAGAAACATGATTACTGTAAAATTGACAATGGGCAAAGGCCGCTAGGACCAACAAACTTTCATAGATCACCTCTGCCTTCTTCCCATATCCATCTATCCTTTCTCTCCCCAGAAAAAAAATCTGATTGCCTCTCGAACCCATTTATATTGTCCATATTTTTGTGTGCTATCCTGCTCCACAATTTATATGCCTCAATTGCTCTCTTCAACCCTCTAAGTTATTTATATTTTCTTCTGGGTCTCCTTGGATCATATTGAATACCCATGTTTGAGTGGGCTCCCTCAGGAGTTGCATGGATAAGTGTGGCTTTATAGCAAAATGCCCTTACCCGTCTTTATTTCCCCCTCCCCTCTATCAATGTTTGGCTTTGGTAGCCCCATCAGTACAGCAGAAATCAAACTCGCGACGTGGAGAATTCTAAGTGGAGTCCATGTCCGAACATTTTCTGGTACAGTAGTTTAGTGCTCCAATGTCCCGTTCCTTCCCCTCTACTCCAATGAAGGAAACATGAGCTACATTGTTGTCAGACCTGTGGCCTCAATCACCACAATGTTTTCCAAATGTGAGCAGATCCTTTGATCCATGATGAACTCGAGGCAGCAGTGGTTAAGAGTGAGCAAGAGGGTAAGACTGGTAAACCACCCCAGAAAACTGTAACATCCTTGTGGGGTTGAATTCCGGCGAAGTGACAGTGGTAATACCCAGGTAATCAAACTACAAACTTCAACCCCACCCTAAAAAGCTCTTCTAAAGTGACAAGGGCAATAATTGGCTTTCTTTCTTCCTTTCTTTCAAGTCACCATGCTCCATTTCTTGGCTCAGTGGATAGGCAGACTGATACTGTTTTGAAGTGTCCGTCTGTGCTGCTTCTAAGCCAGATACTAGGAGGCATGTAAAATTGCCCCAGGTGCCTCTTGATTTTTCTCCTCCTCCTCATGGAGAGAATGCTTTGGCGTTGCCTGGCATCTTCCTCCCTCTTCCCCAGCTTTATTTCCTCCACCCATGCTCTGTTGTTAATACCATCAGCCTGACAGCTTGATTGTTTGGCATGGTGCATTGACATGTCAATGGTGTGTTGGTCTGAACCACTTTTTGGTTGTTCTCATCTGGAATGAATAGGGTCTCCTAGAAATGCTACTTAATTCTAGATTGAGGCAAGTGTTTCTGTTGAATGTTACACACGTCTGATATTGATGCATTTCAACTGGGATTAAAAAGCAGACAGAGTGCTAAAAATCACTCGAGCGTTTTCTTCTCAATTAACCATCTCATAGAAACATTGAAACATAGAAGATAGGAGCAGGAGTAGGCCATTCGGCCCCTCGAGCCTGCTCCGTCATTCGATGAGATCATGGCTGCTCATCCAAACTCAGTACCCTGTCCCTGCTTTCTCCCCATATCCCTTGATACCTTTAGCCTTAAGAAATATATCTAACTCCTTCTTGAATATATTTACTGACTTGGCCTCAACTGCCTTCTGTGGTAGAGAATTCCACAGGTTCACCACTCTCTGGGTGAAGAAATTCCTCCTCATCTCTGTCCTAAATGGCTTACCCCTTATCCTTAGACTGTGACCTCTTGTTCTGGACTCACCCGCCATCGGGAACATCCCTCCTGCATCCAGTCTGTCAAGCCCTGTTAGAATTTTATAAGTTTCAATGAGATCTCCTCTCATTCTTCTAAACTCCAGCGAGTATAAGCCCAATCGACCCAATCTCTCCTCGTATGTCATTCCTGCCATCCCAGGTATCAGTCTGGTGAATCTTCGCTGCACACCCTCCATGGCAAGAACATCCTTCCTCAGATAAGGCGACCAAAACTGCACACAATACTCAAGGTGTGGTCTCACCAAGGCCCTGTACAGCTGCAGGAAGACATCCTTGTTCCTGTACACACACCCTCTCGCTACGAAGGCCAACATACCATTTGCCGCCTTAACCGCCTGCTGTACCTGCATGCTTACCTTCAGCGACTGGTGCACAAGGACACCCAGGTCTCGTTGCACTTCCCCTTCTCCCAATCTATTGCCGTTCAGATAATCTGCCTTTCTGTTTTTGCCACCAAAGTGGATAACCTCGCATTTATCCACATTATACTGCATCTGCCATGCTTCTGCCCAATCACCCAACCTGTCCAAATCATACTGGAGTTTCTCGGCATCTCCTCGCAGCGCACACGCCCACCCAGCTTTGTGTCATCTTCAAACTTGGAGATATTACATCTCGTTCCCTCGTCTAGATCATTAATATATATTGTGAATAGCTGGGGTCCTAGGACCGATCCCTGCGGAACCCCACTAGTCACTGCCTGCCACTCGGAAGAAGACCCGTTTATTCCAACTCTTTCCTTCCTGTCTGCCAACCAGTTCTCTATCCGAGTCAGTACCTTGCCCCCAATCCCATGTGCCTTAACTTTACACGCTAATCTCTTATGCGGGACCTTATCGAAAGCCTTCTGAAAGTCCAAATACACCACATCCACTGGTTCTCCCTTATCTATTCTATCAGTTACATCCTCAAAAAATTCCAGTAGATTAGTCAAGCACGATTTGCCTTTTGTAAATCCATGTTGACTTTGTCCAATCCTGTCACTGTTTTCCAAGTACTCTGCTAATACATCTTTTATAATGGACTCCAGCATTTTCCCCACAACTGATGTCAGTTGGCATCTCTCTTCCAATAGACAGTTGTCTTTGGGCCTCCATTAGTCAGTGTTGTCAGTCTTGAGTGCTTGTTGGAAGGGACTAACTTTGACATTGGATGGATGACTTGGAAGAGCTGCTTACATTGGAAAGTAGTTTGATCTGAAACTCTCTGCCTGGAGTATTTTGTTTAGATAGCAGTCTTTCCATGATGCGGAGATGCCGGTGTTGGACTGGGGTGGACAAAAGTGAGAAGTCGCACAACACCAGGTTATAGTCCAACAGTTTTATTTGAAATCACAAGCTTCGGAGCTGCTGCCCCTTCGTCAGGTGAAGTGAAGGAATACGAATCGGCAAAGCATATATAGACAGAGAACAATGCCTGTGTAGCGTACAATCTCAGACGACTACAGTTAATCTATCTGACTGCCTTTCATCACACCTCGGCAGAGAATCAATCAGGTCAGCCAGGAAGGCACCACATCAAAGACATAGCAAGATACAACTGACACAATGAGGTGGGGTCACGGGGTCTAATGTGTCAAATGCAGTCTGTATGGAAAACCATAAACTTTAAAATTTTTACTTTTTTTTACTGGAAATCACATCTGTGAACAAGCCAACGACAACTCGAGTCTGGATGACTCTACGTCGTGTAGCGTGACATGAACCCAAGATCTCGGTTGAGGCCGTCCTCATGGGTGCGGAACTTGGCTATCAGTTTCTGCTCGATGATTTTGCGTTGTCGTGTGTCTCGAAGGCCGCCTTGGAGAACGCTTACCCACAGGTCAGAGGCTGAATGTCCTTGACTGCTGAAGTGTTCCCCGACTGGGAGGTAACAATCCTGCCTGGTGATTGTTGCGCGGTGTCCGTTCATACGTTGTCTCAGTGTCTGCATGGTCTCGCCGATGTACCATGCTCCGGTGCATCCTTTCCTGCAACGTATGAGGTAGACAACGTTGGCCGAGTCACATGAGTATGTACCATGTACCTGGTGGGTGGTGTCCTCACGTGTGATGACGGTATCTGTGTTGATGATCTGGCATGTCTTGCAGAGGTTGCCGTGGCAGGGTTGTGTGGTGTCGTGGTCGCTGTTATCCTGAAAGCTGGGTAATTTGCTGCGAACGATGGTACTTTTGAGGTTAGGCGGCTGTTTGAAGGCGAGTAGTGGAGGCGTGGGGATGGCCTTAGCGAGGTGTTCGTCATCGATGACATGTTGAAGGCTGCGAAGAACATGGCGTAGTTTTTCCGCTCCGGGGAAGTACTGGACGGCGTAGGGTACCCTGTTGGTTGTGTCCCGTGTTCGCCTTCTGAGGAGGTCTATGCGATTTTTCGCTGTGGCCCGTCGGAACTGTCGATCGATGAGTCGAGCGTCATATCCCGTTCTTACGAGGGCGTCTTTCAGCGTCCGTAGGTGTCCATCGCGTTCCTCCTCGTCTGAGCAGATCCTGTGTATTCGCAGGGCTTGTCCATAGGGGATGGCTTCTTTAACGTGGTTAGGGTGGAAGCTGGAGAAGTGGAGCATCGTGAGGTTGTCCGTGGGCTTGCGGTAGAGTGAAGTGCTGAGGTGTCCGTCTTTGATGGAGATTCGTGTGTCCAGGAATGAAACCGATTCTGAGGAGTAGTCCATGGTGAGTTTGATGGTGGGATGGAACTTGTTGATGTTATCGTGTAGTCTTTTCAGTGATCCTTCGCCGTGGGTCCAAAGGAAGAAAATGTCGTCGATGTATCTGGTGTACAGCGTTGGTTGGAGGTCCTGTGCAGCAAAGAAGTCTTGCTCGAACTTGTGCATGAAGATGATGGCGTATTGGGGTGTGAATTTGGTCCCCATGGCTGTTCCGTGTGTTTGGGTAAAAAACTGGTTGTCGAAGGTGAAGACATTGTGGTCAAGGATGAAGCGGATGAGTTGTAGGATGGCGTCTGGAGATTGGCTGTTGGTGTTGAGTACTGAGGCTGTCACAGCGATGCCGTCATCGTGGGGGACACTGGTGGAGAGTGCCGATACGTCTATCGTGGCGAGGAGTGTTCCTGGTTCAACTGGTCCATGGGTGCTGAGTTTCTGTAAGAAGTCTGTGGTGTCGCGACAGAAGCTGGGGGTTCCCTGTACGATGGGTTTCAGGATGCCCTCAACGTACCCAGAGAGGTTCTCACACAGGGTTCCGTTGCCTGATACGATAGGACGTCCGGGTGTGTTGGCTTTGTGTATCTTTGGGAGGCAGTAGAAGTCTCCCACGCGGGGAGTACGTGGGATGAGAGCGCGTAGGATGCTTTGAAGGTCTGGATCGAAGGTCTTGATCAGTCTATTGAGTTGGTGGGTGTGTTCTTTGGTCGGATCTGCGGGTAACTGTCTGTAGTGTTCCAGGTTGTCCAGTTGTCGGTATGCTTCTTTGCAATAGTCCATTCTGTTCTGTATGACGATGGCTCCTCCTTTGTCCGCTGGTTTGATGACGATGTTGCGGTTGGTCTTGAGAGCGTGAATGGCGTTGCGTTGTGCTCGGGTGACATTCTGGACTGTCTTGTGAGTGCGGCTGATGAATCTGGCGTTGATGCATTTCCTGACAGTTAGAGCATACATGTCAAGCTTAGGGCAGCGACCCTCCGGAGGTGTCCAATTTGACTCTTTCTTCTTCGGTTGCTGCACTGCGAGTCCCTCTGTCTGCTGTTCCGGATCATTGATTGCCTCATTGGGTTCGTTGCTGACATCTTGGGATTCGTGGAAGAATTCCCGGATCCTCATTCTCCTGATGAATTCCTCTGTGTCTGCCGCGAGACCGATGGGGTCCATTTTGGTGGTGGGGCAGACAATGAGCCCTCGACTGAGAACTTCGATTTCGTCTGGTTGAAGGGTGTGGTCGGACAAGTTGACGATGGACTTCCCTGTGGTTGCAACCGTGGTACCGGGGGAGGCTTGGTTGCTGCTGGTGGTGATGCCGAGTTTCTCAAGCTTCCTGTTCTTGATGCGCATGTAGGCAGCGTAGTTCCATTGCCTCGTCTGTTTGGCGGTGTCTCGTAGCTGGTCTGCTGTGTCCTGAGCACAGGCTGAGAGCATGGACTCTATCTTGGTTTCGAGGTTGCGGCGTTTGCTGTAGAGCTGGTGTACGAGATGGTTGAGGAGTGTGCGAGAGGTACGACGGCAGAGTCTCTCAGCGTAGTCTGTGTTGTATGTCGACTCGAGTGGGTTCGTGATCTGTAGTCCTTTTGGGATCTTGTCTGCTTTCTTGCATCTCTGTAGATACTTGATGTCTGTGTCGATATGCGCGATCTTCTTGGCAATTCTCTCCACTTTGAGCCGGCAGTTTGTGGTGTCGATAGTGGCCATGATGCGGAGATGCCGGTGTTGGACTGGGGTGGACAAAAGTGAGAAGTCGCACAACACCAGGTTACAGTCCAACAGTTTTATCTGAAATCTTTTCATTTGAAGTCTTTTCATAGACCACTCCTGCCCTATCCATCTCTAATATATTTCATATAAAATTAAACAAGAGTTTCATTGCATTTTCTTTAGTGTTTGCTGTGGGATCCTCCAATTAACTGCATGAGATTTGTAATCGAGTATTTAGCGTGAGGCAGAGGTGCGAAGTCGCTGTTATTGTAACACTGATGTATCTGGGGTAAGAGGTGTCCAACTGTGATAATAAATGACTACACTGCCGCTTAAATCTCTAATGGCTTTCCAAAGTTATGTACCTCACCCAGACTGGCGCTCATAGAAATTAATTGGAACCAGTTTGGGCTTTGTAGAAAGCTATACCCAAGTGATGTACACTAAAATAAAGACACTGCATAATCCATTGTGGCAAGTGATTTGGAAGATCACAGCAGTTCTGTGTTTTTTCCTCCTTTCCCAGTATTCGGCTAATGTTCTTAACCCTGTAATACGTAACCTTCACATGGTTGTCTTTGAAGGAATTCAATGGTGGTTTAACTGTGCTTTGGAGGAATTTTTTTTTAAAGAAAAGAGGCTTGGTTTCTCGTGACTTTGGGTTTAAAGTCTAGCTCTTTGATCTGTGTTGATGGACAGATTTGATATTTCCAACTAAGCAGTTTTGCCTTTAATGTTAATATGTCTGAATTTTAAGTTTCATCGCACTGCTATGGGAAAATCAGTCTGTGGACAACTTAAATGGAAGAATATTTTTGCAGGTCGGTTGTGGGGGGGTGGGGGAGGGCTGTTAGAAGTCAACATTAATTGTAATGTTTAAAATTGCCCAGACATTGATTGTGAAGTAGCAGAGGAAAAAGTAAGCAGTGCATTTTTCTGGAGGTGGTACAATATTGCATTCTTATTCAGATAGTCAAATTGTGGGAGACTATTCTGGGTCTAATCTATTTTGACTCTGGTAATGACCAGGAAAAATAATAAATATAATTCAGTAATGTTATTAGAATAGAAATGTGAAAAATAGTTGATACAAAGTTACTGGACTTTTAAACAGAGCAGACTGCAGTGAGTTCATGATGAATTTAGAAAATAATTATTGGTTTGGCGATCCATAGCAGAATAGTGGGCCATGTTTAAGGAACTACAGGAAACTCTTTATTAACCGGCACCGACGGGACCGGCGTGGTGCCGGTTAATCAAAAAGTCCGGATAACGGAGAGTTATATCTCCCAACGTACGAGAGCCCCGTACACACTGACATGCGCCTGCATTCGGAGCTCCGTCTCCCCGGGGACCGCCAGCTGACCATCTGTCGTGTCCGCTGCCTACCCGGGCTGCACATTCCCCTCCCAATCTACACGCTCCGATACAAGGCAAACGCCTCGGGGTTTTTTTTAAAGTTAATTTTAAACGAGAGATGAAGGAAAACCCCGGTTACCTACTGCAGAATTTTGCCGGTTAAGAGAGATTTCCGGATATTTGGGTGCCGGTTAATAAAGAGTTTCCTGTATTGGGTTACAATAAAAATTCATTCAGGCAAAGTCAAAATTGATTAAAGGACAACAGAGGCTAATTGGTTAAATAGGAATGTGAAGAGAAGTATTAGGAATAAGCAAAAGGTTTCTTAAAAGTCCTTTTTTTAAATTATAGAAACCAATGTTGAATGCAAGATTGCTGAGAACATCTCAACAGGATTTACCAAATATAGGCACAGTAAACAGTGTGAAGGTGTTGGCCCATTTAAAATTATAGTGGGAAGCTAGAATTCAGGGACCAATAGTTATTAAATGACAGCTTGAATCACTTAAGCCCTGATGTGACATTAAAGCTTGTAAATTCCAGCTTAAATTTCATAATGGGTTTTGGTTCTTGTATTGGTTGGTTACCAAGCTACGAGCTCATTGTAGCAATGGAATACTTCACCTGTAAATATGCCTGTCCCCCCTACCTGGTCTGGCTTACACGTGACTCCAGTCATACACTATATTGTTGACTCTTAATGCCACCAGCAAGCCACTCTGTTGTAAACAATCGCTACCAAGTTCTAATCACCACAAGGACTGTGGCGATGGAAGAACATTTAAGAAAGGAGGGAGAGAGAAAACGGGGAACTTACAGACCTGTTGGCCTCATCAGTAGTTGGGAAAATGCTGGAATCCTATTATAAAGGATGCAATAACTGGGCACTTAGAAACTAATAGTAAGATTGGGCAGAGTCAACATGGATTTATGAAAGGGAAATCCTGTTTGACAAACCTATTGGAGTTCTTTGAGGATGTAACTAGTGGAGTGGACAAAGGGGAACCGGTAGATGTGGTGTATCTGGATTTTCAGAAGGCCATCGATAAGGTCCCACACGAGGTTGGTGAACAAAATTAGGGCACATGGAATTGGGGGTAATATACTAGCATGGATTGAGAATTGGTTAACAGACAGAAAACAAAGAATAGGGATAAACTGGTCTTTTTCAGGATGGCAGGCTGTGACTAGTGGGGTACCGCAAGGATCGGTGCTTGGGCCCCAGCTATTCACAATCTATATCAATGATTTGGATGAGGGGACTAAATGTAACATTTCCAAATTTGCTGCTGATACAAAGCTAGGTGGCAGTATCAGTTGTGAAGTGGATGTGAAGAGGCTTCAAGGGGATCGCGGCAGGCTCAGAGTGGGCGAGAACATGGCAGATGGAATATGATGTGGATAAATGTGATGTTATCCACTTTGGTAGAAAAAACAGAAAGGCAGAGTATTTCCGAAATGGTGAAAGATTGGGGAATGCAGATGATCAAAGGGGCCTGGGTGTCCTTGTACATGAGTCACTGAAAGTGAATGTGCAGGTGCAGCAAGCCATTAGGAAGTAAATGGTATGCTGGCCTTATTACAAGAGGATTTGAGTACAGGAGTAAAGAAGTCTTACTCCAATTATATAGGGCCTTGGTGAGACCACACCTGGAGTACTGTGTACAATTTTGGTCTCCTTACCTAAGGAAGGATATACTTGCCATAGAGGGAGTGCAACGAAGGTTCGCGAGATTGATTCCTGGGATGGCGGGACTGCCGTATGAGAAGAGATTGAGTCTAGGCCTGTATTCTCTTGAATTCAGAAGAATGAGAGGGGATCTCATTGAAGCATACAAAATGATTACAGGGCTTGATAGGGTGGATGCTGGGAGAATGTTTCCATTGGCTGGAAAGTCTAGAACCAGGGGCCACAGCCTCAGGATAAAGGATAGGCCAATCAGGACTGAGATGAGAAGAAATTTCTTCACACAGAGGGTGGTGAATCTTTGGAATTCTCTACCCTAGAGAGCTGTGGAGGCTCAGTCATTGGGTATATTCAAAACAGAAGTCGATAGATTTCTGACTAGTAAGGGCATCAAGGGATATGGCAATAGGGCCGGTGAATGGAGTTGAGGCAGAGGATCAGCCATGATCTCATTGAATGGCGGAGCAGGCTCGAAGGGCCGAATGGCCTACTCCTGCTCCTATTTCTTATGTTCTTAAGATGGCCCACGATCACTTTTGGGCATCGAGGGCAACCAATAAAAGTTGCCTTGCCAGTGTCGCTCACATCCTGAGGAAAAAATTAAAAATGAAAACACGAGTCTCTTTCAGAACTCCAGTGCATGCTAACTGGCAAGCTGCTGGTGCGCCAGTGTTATTAGTCGGTATTCCAATCACGAGCTGCAATTTTGCCAGCACGGTTCCCTGCTTAATAACTCTACCAGCCTTCCTTTTGTCATCTTGGTCGTAAGTGTCACTTTAATTCTGATTACTTTTGCTAATGGAACAGGGAACTTGCTGTAGACTGACAGCCTCTGGCAGGCTTTGTAGTAGAAATTTCAGTCGAGAGTAAATTGAGGGGAAAAGGAACTTTAATAATCAAGAGATTTTGCGTGGTACAACATGGATTATACATGGTAGAGGAAGTATTATTTTGGTTGAGAAAATCATTTATAAAGAGAGAAGCTTGCACACTTGAAAAGCGGAGCCCAAGGAAGCTAATGAAGATACTTAGTGTTCATTAGTACAAGAGGTCAGTTACACTGACAACGATCTTTCAAAATTAATGTTCCGTTTACTGTGCAGTGTAACAAGTGCAGAATGCTAAAGTAAATGTCAAGTAGTTTCTGAACAGAATGAGTGATATTACTGTTGATGCTCCCATGTACAATATGAGAAGCATATTACTTACTGCCCACCATAGGGCAACACAAATAATACTTTAGTTCATGTTACCTTGCATCAGCAAAATATTGGTACCTGTTTAATTGGGAAAAAAAAACACTTGAGCCCAACACTTGAAGTTGAAATTACCACCTGCTTTATAAGCTGTACATTTCAGTTGCTAAATTGGATTTTTTTTCCCTCTGTTTTAGTTGCTCTGTGAGCAGGTTTGCCACTGGTAAGTTGGGATGAGCTGTGTAACTGTCTTTCACACACTATTTAAAGGCTTTACAGAATCTGACACATCCTGCAGTGTCGTGCTTTGTCTTCCAGTCACGGTCAATGCAATTACATGCGACATGTCCTTGTCTTGCTGTGACCCAGACGATTGTATGTTGTAGATTTAAGAGTGTGTAGGGCACATGAACAAACCAACATTCCAAATATCTCTCCTCTAGATGGAATTGGATGGTTCATTTAAGAGATGGAATGGAAATGCATATAATGAGCTCTACGTATTGTAAATTCTAGTTGCAGACTGCTACTGGAAAAACTAAATATTGTGCTTCATTGCGACCTAGCAGCAAGGGTGTCCTCATGCTAAATACTATCAGCTGCTTTGTGACTATCTTTATTGCTCTTTCACCCATGTTACCTCTCTATATAACGTTAAATTAAATATTAAATTAGTATTGGGACAAGAAAGGAGTTCTTAAGTGTGAATTGTACCCAAAATTTCCTACTTTGCAGAGGACGCAGCTTTTGTTCATTTCTTTCCATTGGGCATATCCCAGTTCATGTCTTCTCTCGTGAAGGAGTTGCTCTGATCATGCAGATTATGTGTGAATCTGGCAATGGCACCAAAAAGTGTTTGAAGTATTACGTAGTATCATTACAGGGACAAAACAGGTCGTTCAGCCCAATCAAACCATGTTGGTGTTTATCCTCCATACGAGCAGTAGTTCTAAACCCACGTACCTACCAGTATCCCTTCATCTCCCTTTCCTTCAACCACTTATCTCACCTATTCTTAAATGTTGACATGGTCTCTGCTTCATAGAAACATAGAAGATAGGAGCAGGAGTAGGCCATTCAGCCCCTCGAGCCTGCTCCGCCATTCAATGAGATCATGGCTGATCATCCAAATTCAGTACCCTGTCCCTGCTTTCTCCCCATATCCCTTGATCCCTTTAGCCTTAAGAAATATATCCAACTCCTTCTTGAATATATTTAATGAATTGGCCTCAACTGCCTTCTGTGGTAGAGAATTCCACAGGTTCACCACTCTGGGTGAAGAAATTCCTCCTCCATCTCAGTCCTAAATGGCTTACCCCTTATCCTTAGACTGTGACCCTTGGTTCTGGACTCCCCGGGCATCGGGAACATCCTTCCTGCATCTAGTCTGTCTAGTCCTGTTAGAATTTTATAAGTTTCAATGAGATCCCCTCTCATTCTTCTAAACTCCAGCGAGTATAAGCCCAATCGACCCAATCTCTCCTCATACGTCATTCCTGCCATCCCAGGTATCAGCCTGGTGAATCTTCGCTGCACTCCCTCCATGGCGAGAACATCCTTCCTCAGGTAAGGCGACCAAAACT
Organism: Squalus acanthias; assembly: GCA_030390025.1. Classification (NCBI taxonomy): domain Eukaryota; kingdom Metazoa; phylum Chordata; class Chondrichthyes; order Squaliformes; family Squalidae; genus Squalus; species Squalus acanthias. The sequence continues at coordinate 132,229,270 of CM059434.1, forward strand.
GCACACAATACTCAAGATGTGGTCTCACCAAGGCCCTGTACAACTGCAGCAAGACATCCTTGTTCCTGTACTCGGACCCTTTCGCTACGAAGGCCAACATACCATTTGCCGCCTTAACCGCCTGCTGCACCTGCATGCTTACCTTCAGCGACTGGTGCACAAGGACACCCAGGTCTCGTTGCATTTCCCCTTCTCCCAATCTATTGCCATTCAGATAATCTGCCTTCCTGTTTTTGACACCAAAGTGGATAACCTCGCATTTATCCACATTATATTGCATCTGCCATGCTTCTGCCCAATCACCCAACCTATCCAAATCATACTGGAGTTTCTCGGCATCCTCCTCACAGCACACACTCCCTCCCAGCTTTGTGTCGTCTGCAAACTTGGAGATATTACATCCAATACCCTCATCTAGATCATTAATATATATTGTGAATAGCTGGGGTCCAAGGATCGATCCCTGCGGTACCCCACTAGTCACTGCCTGCCACTCGGAAAAAGACCCGTTTATTCCAACTCTTTGCTTCCTGTCTGCCAACCAGTTCTCTATCCGAGTCAGTACCTTGCCCCCAATCCCATGTGCCTTAACTTTGCACGCTAATCTCTTATGCGGGACCTTATCGAAAGCCTTCTGAAAGTCCAAATACACCACATCCACTGGTTCTCCCTTATCTATTTTACCAGTTACATCCTCAAAAAATTCCAGTCGATTAGTCAAGCACGATTTACCTTTTGTAAATCCATGTTGACTTTGTCCGATCCTGTCACTGTTTTCCAAGTGCTCTGCTATTACATCTTTTATAATGGACTCTAGCATTTTCCCCGCTTTCTCTCGACCACCTTTTTTGAATAGTGGGGTAACATTAGCTACCCTCAATCATGGACTCCAGGAGTGCATTCCACAGCCTCAACTATGCTTGTATATATAAAAAAAAAACTTCTCTTGCTCTGTCTTCAATCTCTGTCTCCTTGTTCTTGACCCCTGAACTACTGGAAGAGGTCTATTTCTAACTACTCTGCCTCTCCTTTCATAATTTTAAACATGACTATCAAATTACCCTGTAATTTCTGTTCTAATGAAAAGTAGCCTGGATGGTGATTCAGAAGGCATCTGAGCTGAGAGGAATATATACCTGCTGGGTCACTTATAATATATAGGTTCACTAAGTCTTCTGTCGTGGTGTTAGTTCAATATGGAACTGTTTGTGGTGATGATTTATTGTATAGCAATTTTTGTGTATATTAAAATGTCATGGGCAGTGAGTGAAGCGACATAGAACCTGGTGCTGCAGCCTGTGATCGCACAACACAGATGGCTTGTAGGAAGGTGCTAGACATTTCTCTGCAGAGAGCAAATGAAAGAGCCAGTCACAACAGGAACTTTTGTTCAGGTCTTTAGTGACTGCTTTTAGAGTGACGTTGGCAGAGGCCACAGAGCAGATTCTGTGCTCGGGAAGTTATTGGGGAGGCTGGGAGACTTGAGGTGATAAAATAACATGCTCTCAAAGAAGTATTTGAAAGCAACCAAGAAATACTTGCATTTATACTGTACATCATCATGCCTCTCATGTCCCAAAGCATATCACATACAATGAATGGTTGAAGATGAAATTGAGAGAGACTTGGGAGTCTTAATGAGATGACATGAAACTTGAAAATCTAGTAAACAGTGAGGAGGATAGTAATAGACTTTAAGAGGACATAGACAGACTGGTGAAATGGGCAAACACATGGCAAATGTAATTTAATACAGAAAAATGTGAAGTGATGCATTTTGGTAGGAAGAATGAGGAGAGGCAATATAAACAAAATGGTACAATGTTAAAGGGGATGCAGAAACCGAGATCTGGGGTTTACGTACACAAATCTTTGAAGATGGCAGGATAAGTTGAGAAGGCTGTTCGAAAAGCATACAAGATCTTTGGCTTTATAAACAGGCATAGAGTACAAAAGCAAGGAAGTTGTGCTAACCCTTTATAAATCACTGGTTAGGCCTCAACTGGAGTGTCCAATTGCAGGCACCACACTTTAGGAAGCCTCAGAGAGGGTGCAGAGGAGATTTACTAGAATGGTACCAGGGATGAGGAACTTCAGTTATGTGGAGAGACGAGAGAAGCCGGGTTGTTCTCCTTCGAGCCGAGAAGGTTAGAGGTGTTCAAAATCATGAAGGGCTTTGATAGAGTAAATAAGGAAACACTGTTTCTAGTGGCAGAAGGGTCAGTAACCAGAGGACATAAATTTCAGGTAATTGGCAAAAGAATCAGAGGTGAGATGAGAATTTCTTTTACGCAGCAAGTTGTTACGATCTAGAATGGACTGCCTGAAAAGGTAGTGGAGACGTGTTCAATAATAACATGGGAATTGGATAATTACATGAAGGGGCAATGTTTGCAGGGCTATGGGGAAGGGCAGTGGAGTGGGACTACTTGGAAAGCTGTTTCAAAGAGCTGGCACAGGCATGATGGCCCGAATGGCCTCTGTGCTGCATCATTTACAGGAACGGTAGCGTAGTGGTAATGTCACTGGGCTAGTAATCCAGAGGCCTGGACTAATGATCCAGAGATGTGAGTTCAAATCCCACCACGGCAGCTGGGGAATTTAAATTCAGTTAATTAAATAAATCTGGAATAAAAAACTAGTATCAGTAATGGTGACCATGGAACTATCGGATTATCGTAAAAACCCATCTGGTTCACTAATGTCCTTTAGGGAAGGAAATCTGCCGTCCTTACCTGGTCTGGCCTATATGTGACTCCAGATCCACAGCAATGCCCTCTGAAATGGCCTAACAAGCCACTCAGTTGTAACAAACCGCTACGAAACAAAATAAGAAGAATGAAACCGGACGGACCACCCGGCATCGACCTTGGCACCGGCTACGGACACGGCAACGGCACGCCCAGCCCAGTCAACCCTGCAAAGTCCTCCTCACCAACATCTGGGGACTTGTGCCAAAATTGGAAGAGCTGTCCCACAGACGAGTCAAGCAACAGCCTGACAGTCATACTCACCAAATCATACCTTTCAGCCAATGTCCTGAACTCCTCCATCACCATCCCTGGGTATGTCCTGTCCCACCGGCAGGACAGACCCACCAGGGGTGGCGGCACAGTGGTATACAGTCGGGAAGGAGTGGCCCTGGGAGTCCTCAACATTGACTCTGGACCCCATGATGTCTCATGGCTTCAGGTCAAGCATGGGCAAGGAAACCTCCTGCTGATTACCACTTACCGCCCTCCCTCAGCTGATGAATCAGTACTCCTCCATGTTGAACACCACTTGGAAGAAGCACTGAGTAGCAAGGGTACAGAATATACTCTGGGTGGGAGACTTCAATGTCCATCACCAAGAGTGACTCGGTAGCCCCACTACTGGCCGAGTCCTGAAGGACATAACTGCCAGTCTGGGCCTGCGACAGGTGAGTGAACCAATATGAGGGAAAAACCTACTTGACTTGGTCCTCACCAATCTACCTGTCGCAGATGCATCTGTCCATGACAGCATTGGCAGCAGTGACCACCGCACAGTCATTGTGGAGACGAAGTCCCGTCTTCACACTGAGGACACCGGGCTAATTGAGGTTGATTCACAACAGATCTAGCAGCTCAAAACTGGGCGTCCATGAGACGCTGTGGGCCATCAGCAGCAGCAGAAGAATTGTATTCCACCACAATCTGTAACCTCATGGCCCGGCATATCCCTCACTCTACCATTACCACCAAGCCAGGGGACCAACCCTGGTTCAATGAGTGTAAAAGAGCATGCCAGGAGCAGCACCAGGCGTACCTAAAAATGAGGTGCCAACCTGGGGAAGCTGCAACACAGGACTACATGCATGCTAAAAAGCAGAAGCAGCATGTTATAGACAGGGCTAAGCGATCCCACAATCAACGGATCAGATCAAAGCTCTGCAGTCCTGCCACATCCAGTCGTGAATGATGGTGGACCATTAAACAACTAACGGGGGGAGGAGGAGGCTCCAAGAATATCCCCATCCTCAATGATGGTGGAGCCCAGCACGTGAGTGCAAAAGACAAGGCTGAAGCGTTTGCAACCAACTTCAGCCAGAAGTGCCGAGTGGATGATCCATATCGGCCTACTCCTGAGGTCCGCACCTTCACAGAAGCCAGTCTTCAGCCAATTCGATTCACCCCACGTGATATCAAGAAACGGCTGAGCGCACTGGATACAGCAAAGGCTATGGGCCCCGACAATATCCCGGCTATCGTGCTGAAGACTTGTGCCCCAGAACTAGCCGCGCCTCTAGCCAAGCTGTTCCAGTACAGCTACAACACTGACATCTATCCGACAATGTGGTAAACTGCCCAGGTATGTCCTGTCCACAAAAAGCAGGACAAATCCGACCCGGCCAATTACCACCCCATCAGTCTACTCTCAATCATCAGCAAAGTGATGGAAGGTGTCATCGACCGTGCTATCAAGCGGCACTTACTCACCAATAACCTGCTCACTGATGCCCAGTTTGGGTTCCGCCAAGACCACGCGGCTTCCAACCTCATTACAGCCTTGGTCCAAACATGGAAAGGAGCTGAATTCCAGAGGTGAGGTGAGAGTGACTGCCCTTGACATCAGGGCAGCATTTGACCGAGTGTGGCATCAAGGAGCCCTAGTAAAACTGAAGTCAATGGGAATCGGGGAAAACGCTCCACTGGCTGGAATCATACCTAGCGCAAAGGAAGATGGTTGTGGTGGTTGAAGGTCAATCATCACAGCCTCAGGACATCGCTGCAGGAGTTCCTCAGGGGAGTGTCCGAGGCCCAACCATCTTCAGCTACTTCATCAATGACCTTCCCTCCAACAAAAGGTCAGAAATGGGGATGTTCACTGATGATTGCAGTGTTCAGTGCCATTCGCAACTCCACAGATAATGAAGCAGTCCATGCCCGCATGCAACAAGACCTGGACGACGTTCAGGCTTGGGCTGTTAAGTGGCAGGTAACATTCGCGCCACAGAAGTGCCAGGCAATGACTATCTCCAACAAGCGAGAGTCTGACCACCTCCCCATGACATTCAATGGCATTACCATCACCGAATCCCCCACTATCAACATCCTGGTGGTCACCATTGAGCAGAAACTTAACTGGACCAGCCACATAAATACTGTGGCAACAAGAGCAGGTCAGATGCTGGGTATTCTGCGGCGAGTGTCTCTCCTCCTGATTCCCCAAAGCCTTTCCACCATCTACAAGGCACAAGTCAGGAGTGTGATGGAATACTCTCCACTTGCCTGGATGAGTGCAGCTCCAACAATACTCAAGAAGCTCGACACCATCCAGGACAAAACAGCCCGCTTGATTGGCACCCCATCCACCACCTTAAACATTCACTCCCTCCACCACCGGCGTACCGTGGCTGCAGTGTGTACCATCCACAAGATGCACTGCAGCAACTCGCCAAGGCTTCTTCGGCAGCACCTCCCAAACCCGCGACCTCTTCCACCTAGAAGGACAAAGGCAGCAGGCGCATGGGAACACCACCACCTCCAAGTCACACACCATCCTGACTTAGAAGTATATCGCCGTTCCTTCATCGTCGCTGGGTCAAAATCCTGGAACTCCCTCCCTAACAGCACTGTGGGAGTACCTTCACCACACGGGCTGCAGCGGTTCACCACCACCTTCTCAAGGGCAACTCTGGATGGGCAATAAATGCTGGCATTGCCAGCGACGCCCTGATCCCATAAACAAATTTAAAAAAAAATTCCATGATTCTAGACTCCATGTTCAACCTGGCCAACCAATGTAAAATGCCGATCAACAAAGCCAACGAATATTGAACTGTGCAGCCACAACAGAGGAAGTTGTGATCAAATTGCTTAGTGCTGTGGTCAGACTACATCTTGAGAAACATGTCCAGTTCATTAGAATACTAGAGAGACAGTCAAGCGATGGTAGCAGCACAGGGAAAAGCCACAAGGCTGCCAGGGGGGGTCTGAGCTATGAGGAAAGACTGGGGAAACTTGGGCTTTTCGGCCGTGAAAGGAGGCATCTGAGAGGTAATTGTAGAGCTGTACAAGTTAGGAAACCATGGTAATCTGGAAAATTACTTTAAACTTAGCCACAAGACAACACGTGTTCCGACCAAGAACATGCAAATTTAGGAATGCTATCGGGAAGTTCTTCAGACATGGGGAACTCTAGGCCTAGTGGCTTTCCATATCCATAATCTGGTGTGAATTACTTTAAATTGTAGTGAGGTTTACATAGCAGATGTGACCACTGATTTGCAAAAATGAGAAGTCGCACAACAGCAGGTTATAGTCCAGCAGTTTTATTTAAAATTACGAGCTTTCGGAGCTCTGCTCCTTCAGGTACAGGTACAGGTACATGAAGGAGCAGAGCTCCGAAAGCTCGTAATTTTAAATAAAACTGTTGGACTATAACCTGCTGTTGTGCGACTTCTCATTTTTGTCCACCCCAGTCCAACACCGGCATCTCCGCATCATGAACACTGATTTGCAGACAGCAAGTTCCCACAAATAGCAATTGGAAGAATTACCTGGTTGGTGGTGGTGGTGGTTAAAGGAGAGGAGTGTGAAGACGCTGGGCAACTTCCAGCTCTGTGAATAGTACCATGGGATCTTTAACATCCACTTGAACCACCGCATCGGACAAATGGGCCTGTGGTATAATGTCTCTTCCGAAGGATGGCACTTCGGTCAATGCAGCACGTGGTCAGTACTGTAGAGTTGTCGGTTTAAATTATCTGCTCAAAAATCCTGACCACCGGACTTAGAGGTGACACGGCTGCCGAAGTGGTGAAATTGTTGAAATCGCCGCAATCTGGTACAACACTCATTTAACAGTGAAAGATGCTGATTATTTTTTTTTCCCGAAGCATGCGTGTAGACCATTTTTCTGTTTTTCTGGTTCAAAGATCACAAAAGACCTTTTTAAAATTTATTTTAAAATCCATCTAAGATTAATGGGGAAAAACAGTAAATTGGAGCAATACTTGGTCCTTGGGGCATATTTTCTTAAAAATGAAAACAAAAAATGCTCATTAGCCTAATTGAATGTTGGTAAATTCGAGCTTCTCGAGCACGTTTTATTAGGGCCGTGGACTACAGATGGCTGTAACGGAAAGCAGAGAACAAGAGGATTGCTATTAAATTAAAATGAATTCTTCAGTTTAAATTGTACTGAATGAACAAATTAAGCTTCCGATTGTTCACCTATAACGCACACTTCATTGGAGCCAGTGTTCTGAGAAGTATCGAGGCTGTTATACCATTGAAAGAGAAATAAACTGATCAATATCTGATACTGTGGGATTTGATTCAGGTTGCTCTGAGTTAATGGGAGCGTGTTACAATTAAAGCAGTGAAAAGTGTGATGAGTGCTTTAATTGTATTTTCCAGTAGATTTAATTTCTTGTATAGATCTGTTTGCCTCCAGCAGAATAACCGTTACCACGATTTGTTCTTGTCTACATTTATTGCAGTGTGATCGAGATTCAAATTTGGTACCAATTTGCTGTCGGTTTTAGGGATCATTGCCAAAAAAACTGTTCCACTTGGCTGTGATTCACAGTAACCTTATGGTTTGGGTTCCGATTTTAAGAGCTGGGTGTTCCTAGTTCAAATATTCTTAAGTATGTGGAATATACTTAATGAATGGTATTCAACTGGCTTGGAGAGAGCTTGAGAGATCTGGAAGTGATGGCAGACTCAACATCTACCATGCCCAGACATTGTAGAATAGCAATCCAAGCAGACCGTGCTTGTCGCATCGAAAGAAAAAAATAAACGTTGCCACGTTTGTCTTCAAACTATTTTGCAGTTGACCTTTATGTAGTTATTTTCTTATAGTCCTGCCAACTGTATGAGCCACCTGGTCTTTGAAAGTTCCCAACTAATTTCAACAGTTCACCGCAGTTGTGGATTTGAATAGCTGTCAATTAAATTCAAAATGAACTGCCAGTCATACATATAACCGAGCAAATCTCCCAGACTGTGCTTGTTTAAATATGGCTTGCTTCCTCCCTCTGACCTGCAGCTTTGGAGATAGCTGAAAGAAAATCTTGCAACATTTTTTGCAAATGGAGACTTGATTTTTTTTTATGGAGCTGGCCTTGAAACTTTTTTCAGCATTGTGATGAACTAAAGGGGCCATTACCAATTTACAACTGGACAACAATGCTTTAACTGTGCAGATCTTTAACTGATGGGGAGCAAGGTACTTCTTTTCAACCAAAATTTGCTGTTCGCTCCAAGCTATGTAGGCAGGTGACTTTTGGTATTGGCACCAACTTGCTGGATGGGATGGGATTGGGATAGCGATGCTTTTAATTCAGAGGTTGGAATACTACCTCTGAGCCAAAGGCTTGCTCCACCTTGTGTAGATCATTGCTGAATTCCACATCTGTGAACAGAAATTCCAACACTGGGGAGGGTGTCCATTGTGCCTGTGCTGGTTGTAGCTCTGAGCTCCCAACCACTGTAATCCTTTTTCTCTGCCCTTTTAATATTTTTCTTTAAGTCTTTTATCCAATTCCCTCTTGAATCTCATGGTTGAGTCTGCTTCAATGCCACTTGTCATTTCATATTCTAATAATTCTTCATCAAATCTCTTCTAACCTCACTATTATGCTTCTGGTATCTGTCTTAATACTAATTCACCGACCAGTTGAAATCTTATGTACCATCTCAAACCATTACATTATTTTTGAATACTTCTATTAAATTCCCTCACCTTGATCTCTGCTCCAATGAGTACAGCCCTAGATTTTCGAACTCTCATCATAACAGTATTGTTTCATCCCTGACATCCTAGTGCATCTACATTGCATTTTTTGCATGGCCCCTGAAATTGTGGAGTACTCAGTTAATGTCTTGTACACATTCATCACCACCTCCTTGCATGCCCCCATATATAAAGGCAGAATCAATTTTGTGCTGTTAATGGTATTGGTGAAGCCACATTTGTAATCTAGTATGAGATTTTTGGCAATAATTCAGTATGCTGATTGGGGGTGGGGGAGACTGGAAGCCTTGCCTTCTTAAATGAAAAATGTTAATGAACAGTTAGCTACGGCTAAATAACTTGACTTTTTCCCTCTAACTTTAGAAATGTCAATATAGATTATTTTTTTGTGTAGCTGTAGCAAGTAGTGAGACATCTGGTGACAGGAAAGATGACTAATGATCTTTTCAGTCATCAACTGCTCTCCTCTCAGTAAGTGGGAAATGTTGTCTTTGAAACGACATTACACTGTGCATGAAATGATGAACAAGTTTATGCTAACTGCTAGGTATTTGAGAAGTACGATAGTAAATAGTGTAGCAGCTGAAGTTTATTAGTGGCGTTTGTTTTATATATTAAGTGGCGTAACGGGGTGCGGTTGGTGCCGGCTATAATGAGGCTAGACACAGCGTGAAGTCAATCCTTGTGGCTGCTGAGAGCACAGGGACTCTGAGAAATTGCTCTGTGGTGCTCGTGAGCAAGCCAGAGATTTCCTGTGGCCTAACGCATGCTCCAGTAACCTTGGTTCAGTAAATGACTTAACTCTCCATACAAGCTGGGAAAGAATTCACAGGCGGGAAAAGTGTGCAAAGCTTTGCCATCGACTCCCTGTGTTTTTTTTGGATTGTTGCAGGGTGGTGAAATGAAGCTGCAGCAGCTCTTGTGCTCCTGGCCAAGAAAGGCACAAGAAAGGGGCCTTCGGTTAAGCAATAACTAGTGTAATGGTGCTACATCTGAGGCGTGTCAGCCAGTTGTATATCTCCAATGTATTATTGGGTGTACTCTGAAATGGAAAGTGCCACGCTCCTAGAGTTCGCTGGTCTGCATGTCATAGACAGAGTGCAGGAGCAAAGAATGAGTTTTCTCTGCAGCCTGGCCAAAAAGCTCAGGTTCAAACTCGGCATGTACTGGATTTGCAGAGCAGTGGAGTTGCTGACTGTAATAAATGCAGCTCAACATTTCCGAGCATACACATATAATATCTTTGCGATCGGTTTACCCCTATGTGGCTCAAATAGCTGAACATTTGCAACTGAAGATGGCTTTTGGTAAATCTATAGAACTGTGAGGTGATGGGACCCAGCAGGTAGGATTTGGAGTATCCACCAAAGGTTAATTTGGAATATTTGTGTAGGAGTGAAGTGGAGTCTCCCACACAAATCAAACGTGCAATCTGGTTGTTTACCCTCAAGTTGTGACCTTGACCAGGGATCAAAGAAGCCAGCAGAGTGCACTGTTCTTATTCATGTAGGATTATTAATTTATGCAAGAAAATTAGACCGACAACTTTTTTCAAAATTTAAGGCCTTTCAGGGCTCCAGTGACTGGATCAAGTTGCTGAAACAAGTCTGCATGAAATGTCAATAACGACACTTCACACATTGCTTCTCCTGCTTGTGGAAAACTCACCAAAACTTTGCCATTGCTTGAAACTCTCTCGCTCGTATGCAGCAGATCAAATGTAGAGTTAACTCTTGTTGAACCAGGGTTGTTGCAGTGTGCTTTAGCTCTTGGCGAAATGTTGGGCTTGTTTTTTTTTTACCGCACTCCAGTATTCCTGGGAGGTTCGTTCTGTTTTCAGGAGTCCAGTGTTGAATTTGGTGAAAAAGGTGTTGGAGCAATGATGTGCCCCTAGAAATCTTTAGCATTCTTTTGTGGATAGGATGCCTATTTCATAAATAGTTATCATATTCAGTGGCAGGACGCCAATATGTCATCTGCCTTTATTGTATCGACAGGCTGTCCAATCTAGCCATTTTTTGATCCCTCGCTTCGTATCGGATTGAAATGTTGATGCCCCTTGCACCCTTGGACGTATGGCTTGATGTAATGCTGCATCCCTTGACTCACGGGCTGTCTGAAACCCAGTTTGATCGGTGCATTGTGTATGCTGTATATTCATCAACTTGATTGTTTTTCATCAGTCTGTGTATGGTCTGTGAAAATAACATAGTCCATTATAGCAATTTTTTTATCTCACAAATGGGCAGAATATTCAAATAGCATTAATATACAAAGTAAGTATTGAAGAAAAAGAATTGCATGTTTTAATAAATTTTACAGCAAATTGCCAGGGAGAGTGACTGGCTGACTAGGTGTGTGAAACTCTATATGAAAGATTAATCCTTGAAATTCAGCTGTTCAAAGTAAGTTAGTTGATACTGAGAATATTTTTGATGTCTGTGTGGAACTTGATAGTTCCTAAATTGCTGGAACCTTCGAAATGTTGCATGTTGGCTTGTTGCTTTGCAGATTAATGTTACCATTACAGTGTCCTCTGTCGCAGGTCTGTTGCCATGGTTCCTATCTTTGGTCTTCATTATGCTTTCAGTGTGGTTTGTTCTTGGAGCTTTCATCTTGGGCGTCAGCCGTGGTAGCACTCTCGCCTCTGAGTCCGAAGGTTGTGGATTCAAGCCCCACTCCAGATACTTGAGCACAAAATCTAGGCTGACACTCCAGTGCAGTACTGAGGGAGTGCTGCACTGTCGGAGGTGCCGTCTTTCTGATGAGACGTTAAACTGAGGCCCGTCTGTCCTCCATGGTGGACGCAAAAGTTCCCATGCCACTATTTGAAGAACAGGGGCGTTCTTCTGGTATCCTGGCCAATATTTATCCCTCAACCAGCCCACAGATTATCTGGTCATTATCACATTGCTGTTTGTGGGATCTTGCTGTGTGCAAATTGGTTGGTGTATTTCCCTACATTACAACAGTGACTACACTTCAGTCAAATAATTATTTGACAGAAGTGCTTTGGGGCATTCTGAAATTGTGAAAGGCGCTATATAAATTTCTTAGCGAGACAGATTTTGCCTATATCTTGTACATCATTGCTGTTTGTTTTCAGGGTCATAGCTTAAAGGGAATGAAGCTGTTACGTGGGTAGATGGCTGCTTTCTGTATATTTGGCCTATTGTACTTCTCCCAGTTAAGGCTGATTCTATGTACTCTTAAATTATTCCAGATTGAATTGACCATGACTTTGTGTGGGCACTTTCTTCAAGTGTTTATACATCCAGGACTGGGCTGCCCAGAAAGCTGGTGCTGTGTGTACAAGAGGGGTCCCAGCTCGGTGTCCTGATCCTGCCAATTCTTTTAGCCACTGCCACCTGAGAATAGTTGCTGAGGGCTCAGGTGAAGTGATTTCCCAGTTGATGGCCTATATGGATCTTCCCCAGCTATCCAATATTGATGTAAACGGAGTGGATTTACCCTGAGCTGCAGGGTATTACAGGAATACTAATGCAAGTGCAATAGTAGGAAAACCAATTTGCTACATTCAGCAGCATCTCAAAGAACTGACGTCAAGTTTCTTCAATGTGCCTGGAACAAACAGAAATAAGATTGTATATGAAGTTGATGTCTGAAATAATGCATATTAATAGCGAAGGCAAGCAATCCGAGCAGTGTTCGTCAATGGTATGAAGGATATCTGCTGTATAAATAGTCCATAAACTACTGCCAGCTTTTGACATAATTGACACAAAAAATAATACAAGTGCTTGTGTCTTTTTTTGTGGGGGAGGGGTGGTGGAGAGATGTCATGTCTGGATTAATGAAGGTCAGCGTGGTGCGTTCTCCTTGTAGTTCAGGTGCAGTGTAATGCAGATGGATGGATATAACCTCTTACTCAACACCTGGTATTTACTCTTTAAAAGAAAAATCCAGGTATGTGTATAGAATCAATAACCTTTAAATGGGTCTAGAGTGTGGTGAGCTGGCTGTGTGGGTGACATTGAATTTCTAAGCTGTAAAAAGTCATAAACAATTTCCATGTTTTGTCATTCTTCCTTTGCCTAGTCTCCTGGGGCTGAGTTTCTGTTGCAGTGATTTAATTCAGAGTGACTATGGCTGACCTTGTAAACTTGCCTGTAGATATTATAGCAGTTGTGCTGTACAAGATGTATGAAGCAGAGTGGTTTTTTTGTTATATTTTGAGGGAGGGGGAAAGGAAGAATTTGGGGAGGAAAGGGTTGCATATTAACCCCTCTCCCTCCAATTCTTCAAGTTCAAAGTGCCTTTTCTTCCGTTGCTCACCAAGTATTGGGGATGGGGGAAGGTCATTCGGCCCATCAAAGCTCACCTCTCGTACTCGTAACTGTCCCAAAACAACCTCCAACTGTATTTTGAATAGCCTCAATATTTTTGGTCAGTCAAAATGGATGGTGCTTGTAGTTTGCATTCATTCATCACTAGAACAAGCTAGGTGGCAATTGAGAGCATTCGAGCAGGCTTTATAAACTGTTACATCTCTTAACTTCTTCCAGTTCTGATGAAAGGTCACTGACCTGAAACGTTAACTCTGTTTCTCTCTTCACAGATGCTGCCTGACTTGCTGTGTTTTCAGCATTTTCTGTTTTTATTTCAGAAGAGATGTGCTCAGGGATAGAGTATAGAGACAGATGTGGTTGTTATAGGTTGGATTGGGAAGAGAAAAAAGGCTCGCTTGTTAGTTGAGGAAAATTTTAAGAAAGGTACTTCTGAATATATTTTTCTGTCGTAACTATCTGCTTCATTTTGAATGTTTTGAGCATATTATTGTACTTGTGTTTGTATAATGCCGTGTGTCAATGTGTTGAAGTGCTTCATATAATGAATTGCTGTTTCAAGTGCAGTAACTATTGTGTATGCAAATGGTGGCATCACTGACTTTTAACACATCACGTGATACTTGCCTGTCAGTCTTTTCTGATCCTTAATCCGAGCAGTAATCCACGTTAAACTTTCCAATCTGTTTTGGAAAGGTCTGAATGTTGAAAAACATTTTTTGACGTGACTGAATTTGTCCAATTCTTTTTCTTCTGATCTGGACCTTTTAAACTTAAGGTTGGTTTGTATAGAGACTGTTAGTTGAATATATGCCCAGTGCTGTATTTGTGAATGCTGTCCTTGGGCTATCATGCTGTACTGGAGCACAGTTAGTTAAGAGACCACCTTTTGTGTTTAGTGCTGTAAATGGCAACGGTATTTTAAAGTATACCCACTTGAGACTATGATCAGTGAGTAGGAACAAGGGAAGGCCATTCGGTCTATCCAACTTGCCCAGTGGTTTAAAATGCTTGTTTTGCATCCACTTTGTCAGTTTCATCTCTCTCTTCTCTTTTTTTCTCTCTCTCTCTCTCTCTCTCTCCATACTGAGCTTGTGATGCTTTTGTCCCAGTTGAATGAAGACTCTTTCAATATGGAATTGTAACTCCTAAAAGTATTTGATATTTGCGCTGGTAGTGGGAAACATCCTGTTTAGAATCCTGAATGCTGTTGTGAAAAAGGTATTTGGATATTTGTTGCAAACTGTTTAAATTTGGTAGTTTACCATGGGATACAGATTTACCAGGATAAATTTACAGGGTATATCTATTACACAGTTGTCATGTTGATATTTTGCTTCCATTACCCCTGTTTTTCATCTGCATATTCCTCAATTGGCAGGCAAGGCATGTGCACAGTGTGAACCTCTTGATGGAGTCCATCCTGCTCCTTATTGGTGTTGCCAGGGTAATATTGTGAAGCTATGTGATTTAGAAAATCTTAAATTGGAAGTTCCTGATGAAGTTTGTTTTTAATATGATCTAAGAGTAACTTCAAGTTGCTTGTGTTTTTTTTAATGGTATTCAAGTCTGGATAAGAGAGTAGTTAGTCATTTTTATTTTATTTATTTCCAAACCAACTGTGCTGGCAGTCTGTGCTGAGCTTTTATGTAGCTTCTATTCCAAGAGGGCAACAAAGTTAGCATAGTCAGTCATCCAAAACTTTCCGAGGATATATCTTGAACATTCTTGGATTTGGACATTGAAGTACAATTTAATTGTGACTTTGCACAACGTCTAGCCACTTGAAGTGAATGGGGGCGAAATGCAACAAAGACATTTCCCTGAAGAATGTCTGTTAGTAAAGTGGATTATAAAAGCTGTGAGTCATTCTACAATGTTTTGATTGCTTCATGGCTCTTGGGGACTGCCCTTGAATGTCATAAATCGAGAAACTGGTCTGTCGTTCAAATTAAAGGCCAAATGACTATTGGACAAATTCCAGATAGTTACATTGGCTCAGGTGCCCAATGTATGTTGGTCTGTGATGAGTATGTTATGAAAACATGTCTAAGAAACCAGGACTAGATGGGGGTGCCTTTAGAATTGTGGGGAGAGAAATGAGGAATTCAAGGCTCTGGGCAGTATTTTTAGTAGCTGCATTTTTGAACAAGAATTGTACCCGAGAACTGGAAGGTAGAGAATGTTGCCCAGTTTTCAAAACAAGATTGGCACTCTGAACCTGGAAACTACAGACTGGTTAAGCGAGAACCTGTAGTGGGGAAAATGCTTGAGTCTTGGTTCCACATCTGGCCCTGTGCTGTCTGACTGCCTCTTTGATATCAAGTTATAGGTGAGCAAGATCATAAGAATATAAGAACATAAGAATTAGGAGCAGGAGTAGGCCATACGGCCCTTTGAGCCTGCTTCGCCATTCAATAAGATCATGGCTGTTCTTGAACCTCAACCCAACTTTCCCGCCTGATCTCCTTATCCTTGATTCCACTAGAGTCCAAAAATCTATCTAACTCAGCCTTGAATATACTCAACGACTCAGCATCCACAGCCCTCTGGGGTAGAGAATTCCAAAGATTCACAACCCTCTGAGTGAAGAAATTCTTCCTTTTCTCAGTCTTAAATGGCCGACCCCTTATCCTGAGACTATGCCCCCTAGTTCTAGACTCTTCAGCCAGGGGAAACAACCTCTCAGCATCTACCCTGTCAATCCCCCTCTGGATCTTATATGTTTCAATGAGATCACCTCTCATTCTTCTAAACTCCAGAGAGTATAGGCACAATCTACTCAATCTCTCCTCATAGGATAACCCTCTTATCCCAGGAATCAATCTAGTGAACCTTCGTTGTACCGCCTCTAAGGCAAGTATATCCTTCCTCAGATAAGGAGACCAAAACTGTGCACAGTACTCCAGTTGTGGTCTCATCAAAGCCCTGTACAATTGTAGCAAGACTTCCTTACTCTTGTACTCCAACCCCTTGCAATAAAGGCCAACATGCCATTTGCCTTCCTAATTGCTTGCTGTACCTGCCTGCTAACTCTGTTTCCTGTACGAGGACACCTAAATCTCTCAACACCAACATTTAATAGTTTCTCACCATTTTAAAAAAAATTCTGTTTTTCGATTCTTCCTACTAAAGTGAATAACCTCAGTTCATTTTACAGCTCTGCATTGACAAGACTGAAGCCATCCTGTTAGTTACCCGACAGGAATTTTTACCTTCATGTGAATACCTGCTTGAGCTCAGTCCGATGATTTGCAACCACTGTGTCCTACTGGACCCTAAGCTGAGTTTCAAACACCATATCCAGTCCACCATTATTGCTTAGTTCCACTTCTAGTGTTGCTCGCCTCTGTCCTGCTTCCCTGCTGAAACTCTCATTCATGCCTGTATCCTCCAGATTTGACTTTTCCAGCAATCTCCTCACTGACTTCCCAAGCCGCATCCTACATGAACTCTAGCTCATCCAGATCGCTGCTACGTGGTATCCTATCCTATCCTACACACAATTCCAGTTACCGATCACATCTGTTCTTGCTTACCTCCTTTGGCTCCTCATCCCTCATTACATCACTTTAATTGCCCTTGTCCACAAAATCCCTCCATAGCCTCGCCTCGCCTCTCCTTCTGCAACCTCTTCTAATCCGTAGTCTCTGCTTGAACTCTGGTATACTGGGCATTCCCTTCCCATTCTCACCTTCCACACTCTGGAACTCTCCCAGAAACCTCCTGCCTTGCTACATCGCTTCTCCACCTTCAAGAGCATCCTTTAAAACCTATATCTTCAACTGGGCGTTTGACCATCTTACACTCTCCCACGCCCTTTCCTGCTCCGATTCCCAATGTGGAGTGCTTTGGAATGTTTTTCTATGTATTAAAGGGGCTACAAAAATGTATGTTATTGATGAGGAATATTGGAATTTCCGTCTCCCCCCCCCACTCTTCATAAACTATATGGAAAAGATTATCGCTTGTTACAAGCCTTACTGAGCTCTTATGACTAAGTGACCCGCATAAGGAACGTTGGCATTCAAAGGGATCTGGGCCAATTAAGAATGTAGAGTGGAATTATAACCGAAGAATGGATAGGCTTCGATAATGGGTAGAGGGAGGTCATTAATGGGAAACAGAAACAGTGTGAAAGAGGAAAACATAGGCTGAGCAAGTCCAGAGTTGGACTCTGGATGAATCACCAACCACATATTCCATTTGCACCGCATTGATCTGTGGTTTGAAATTCAGTTGATTATTTTTGCCTTTGGTAAGTATGTGGAATCTTCCCATACAGTTTTATCAATATATGCATTTTATTTTTGCAACTGGTTAAAACCTTGTGATTTCTCGGTGACTGCCTAGTAGGTCTTCCTGTTGTATGTGGATATAGTGAATTCTTTCAGATGTTTTGGAAAGCTGGAGGTAGCAGTTCAGTGATTAGAGGCTTTAACTGTGTGCTGACCTTTGGTACACTAATTGGATCAGCATCTTCAGAAATGAAAATGCTTGCAGTTGATTTCTGCTTCAACCCTTTGACCCTTCTGTTCAGCACAAGTCTGAAGATGCAAATTATTTTGTGTCTTCACCAGATGGTGCTGTCTAATGCTGGGGTATGGTTCCACAGACATGGGTTCTATCTGACATCTCGTTGAAATGGTGGCTCGTATGTGAGCCTAGAAAGGAATGTATTAGCAGGCTGTTCAACTGTGGGGAGCTTCACAGCCAAGCCTAATTATGTCCTCATCTAGTGTCCGCATTCGCACTAATTTACCAGAAGGGTCATTAGATAATGACCAGGAATGGTATATTTGGATGACTTCCTCAGGGCTGCTTAAGCCAATTGTAATGCTCTTAATATCACTCTGAGATCAGATAACAGCATAAACTAGGGGTTCAAAGCTGGGACCTTTTTGATCTGTGCGTTCTGTTACCAACTGGGCTACTAAATGTGGCCTCCGCTAATCTTTTAAAAGAGTCTTTGTTTAAGCAAAAGTTGTCCTTTTGTGTTCTTGCACTTGCGGTTGTGTGGTAGCTATATTGATGGAGATAGCCAACAGGATGAGCAGTGAAAACATGCATGAAGAATAATTAGCAGTTATGATCTATCTGCAGATGCTCATTCTGTATGCATGTGTGTCTGTGGAAATACATTGTTAGCCTGCGCATACAGCACTTGGTTCCAGTGCGCTCCTGAGCTTAAGAGGATTGGAAACCTTTGACCGGAGAGTGTGTCTTTTAAAATATTTATGTATTCGCTATATCCCCAAAGTATAACAGCAATTTGAAAGCCATCTGATGGCCTTAGCAAACAGAAAGAGACCACATGTTGTTGGTATACTAATTGTAGTATACTGAAAATAAATATAAATCTGGTATGTCGGCTCTCCCTTCCCCCTTTCACAATCCTGTGAAAGATGTTCTTTGAAATTTGAATCTCTTGAAGCTTTTATGGGATTAGTAACCATGCAGTCCTGTGATGGCTCCTACAGAGTGTCTTATGTTGACTCTATAGTGATACATCTACATAATGTTACAACAGGAGGAGTTTACCACTGAGAAGCTCCAGCAAAGTAGAGTTAACATCAACCAATGCTTTGAACCAACTCTGCATAGATGCACTAGGTCAGTGGGCTCTGTGTTGTCTCCAATTTAAACATCCTAAAGGATTACTCGAAGCTATCTGCCATGCCAGCTGTTAAATTTGTCGTGATGTGGATCCAAAAGTTTACAGTTTAGAAAACAATCAAAAGAATTTATGAATAGTGCAGCAGACTTGTCTGGAATTCACTGGACTGAAGTTCACAAGCAGCGATAACTTAAATTTTCTGTCGTCTGGATGTGATCATTGGTTTCAAGACCTGGTTAGACTATAATGTGCATTGACCAACTGGTCATTCTGGCAGTCCATGCTTTGGAATTGTCTCGCTAAACTCCATTGTCTACCAGCTCCCTTACTTCCTTTAGACTCTTTAAAACCCACCTCTTTGACGAAGATTTTGATCACCCTTTGTTCTTTGACTCTGTGTCCATTATTTTTGCTTTTTGTTAAGCGCCTTGAGTCACTTTTCTGCTAAATGCAAGTTATTATTGACCATGCCACAATGCAATGTACCTTTTTGTGTATTAATTTTATCTGCTTTTGGTGACCTAGTTCCTGTCGTATCTTTGACTCAATGGAAAGTGTGCCTTGCAGCTTTCCCTTGGCATTATGTGCAGCACATCATGAAGGTACTTGAATCTTGATAGTTTTGCAGAGGTTTGTGTGTCTGACAATTTCTAAATCTGTTATCACAATGCTTGCGTGTAAGAGTAGTGAGTGAGGATAACTTTCAATACCCTCTTGAATTGATTTTCTACTAGCTTGGTTGACAATTCTGAAGCACTTTTTTTTTTATCCAGAAGAGTAAGCGGTTTCCCTTTGAACATTTTAACCATTTTTCTTTTTTCCCCTCCCCACAAAAAACCTTAAATACTCTGCGCTGAATTTACATATTAATTTGTTTGCTTTGTTGGATATGAATGCGACGTGTGTCTCATTTAAGATCCCCTTGAGATTGTTCCTTCCAACAGTTTTGTACACTCAATCGGCATAAATTACTAATTGGTCATACAATTATCAGCAACTGCCTTTTTAAAAAAAATTTGTTTAAAGAATATCTTTTTTTGTTGTTGCGATTCCTTCATTGTAACATGATTTTCTATCATTTTATCATCACCTTTTGGCTGTAATCATGAGCACTTTGTCCTTGCTCATTGTGGACCAGTTGAAACGTTGACCTATTTAAGTTGGAAAATTTTAATCGGAAGTCATTAGTCATGACTAGAAAAAGGATAGTTCTAATTTGGTTCCCTGTTGGATCCTGCCATTTACTGAGCTACAATTTGACAGAATGGTGTTCATTTGTACACAATGAGTTCCGTTATGCAGGAAGGTGCACATCCACCTCCTCAATTCAAAGTGGAAGCCATAATACCTCAAATTATTAAGCAGTGAGTTGGTTTATTAAATATATTGTGGTAATCCAACAATTTGAATCCCAAGATTTTGAGCATTTTAACTCAACCTCATTTTGCCTCTTCAAAAAAAAATGTTCAGTCCCCACCACTTCCACCGTCTGTGCTTATCATGGGCAGCTGCCTATATTGGACAAATAGTGCTGACCATTTGTCAGTACCATAGGAGTCGATTGCAAAGGTGTCACTTATAATTTATTAAGTGCACTGGCTATTTCGGGCAGTTCAATAAACTCTTTGTACCTTGTTAATCCCGATTTGCAATTGAAATTGTGAAGGGCTGAGGACATAGTTCCCACTGGCTATATGCAGTACGTGGCCATGTTTTTCCCCACCTTCCAGGCACTCCTGTAAAGGAAGGTCAACGTTACCAGCTTTCTTTTTAACCCCTTTTGGATCAGAGAAAGAATCACAATCTTTTCTTAATGTGGAGAGACTAGGAGTTGTGGAGGAGCAAAAGGGTTTTGGGTGTCCATGTACACACACAACAAATAGATTAATGCACAGGTACAAAAAGGGTAATGGAATGTTGGCCTTAATCTCAAGGGGTTGGAATACAGAGGAGAGGAAGTGAGTGATGCTTATATTGTACAGACAGAATCGTGGTCATCTGGAGCAGGGGTTCTCAACCGGGGGTCCGCGAGAAGATTTCAGGGAGGGTCTGCCAGTTAGTTTGTCCTATCAATATACACAGGAGACTACTGATATTTATGGCTGGAAAGAAAGAGACTTGATATAATTGGAACGGAGACTACCTATATCTCTGGAGCTGCATCAATCTGCAGATACAGTGGCCGTGAACCTGCGCCGATCAATAGTCAATAAATATTTAAGTGTTTTAAGGGCGTTAACGGATAATGTGAGACAACCTTGCAAAGAGTGGTTTAGAGATGAATGGCCCAGATGCATAAAGTGAGAGAGAAGATTAGACTATTGTGGATGTTGATATTGTTGTCCTGATGACTCCACACCCTTGCCCTCCCCCTACACATGGCTCACTGACATTCTGGTCAGATTTGTTGGTGGAACTTTCACGCCCGGGTGGTTCAGCGTTCATACAGGTTTGGGCACTGTTTAGAAACACTTCTGGATATCTTCTGATAAAATAAAACAGATTAAAATGCTAGTTTGCAACTTATTATTTGTGTAATTCCTGCGCAAAAAGCAGGCCCATGTTGCTATTCAGCAAAGGGCTTTTAATCTCAAGTGATGGGCTGTTTTACTTCATTGACACAGCAACGTAGAACGACTCCCGTCCTACAGGTAGAATCTGAGCGTTAAAAGACAAAATAGAGGCTGCTGAATGACTGACTTTGCCTGGTCATTTGGACCCAGTGATTTTAACTCTTTTACCTACACTGAAGCCGTCTATTACCTTTTTTTAACAATTGGAATAAAGCAACTTTTTAAAGTGTTCAAAGATTTTAAGGGCTAAGATAATATTAATCGGGATACGTTGTGACTCTCCCCTTCAATATCTTCAGTCTGAGTTAATAAAATAGCTGAAGGCGGTATCATGATTTTCCTCGTACCTCAGACTTTGAGCTTTATATTCACGGCCATATGCTTCTCTGATGGACGGATAGGCCTATTCTGGGCGCTTGTGTCCTTTGAGATAGCGTCTGCTATTTGTGACTGGGTTGGGGAGGAGGAAAAGGGGGCGGGGTGTGGGAGCCTGCTTTGTCACTAAAGGATTTATGGCGATGAGGTCGGATGGGTAAAGTCGTTCAGGTCCCTGTTTATTTCTCCATTTCTCCCCTGTGCCTTCTGCCTCCGCCGTTACTGGTGCTGTTATCAAGTCGCTGACTTTCACCGTAATGTTGGGGCTTGGTATCGAAATAAGAGGGAAGTTCTGTTTCTGAAGTGGAGGACGTGGACCTGGAATTTTAGTCCAGTCCAACCGAGTGTGCACAAAACGAGCCTGTAGTGAGCACGGCGCTTGTTGGTCCTGGTTCATTTCCTGTTAAGCAAATGGTTGATGGGGTGGAGCAGATCATGGGCACATAATGTAAATTTAGGATAGACAAAATGCTGGAAATACTCAGCAGGTCAGGCAGCATCTGTGGAGAGAGAAACAGAGTTAGCGTTTCAGGTCGATGACCTTTCGTCAGACATGAAACGTTAACTCTGTTTCTCACCACAGATGCTGCCTGACCGGCTGAGTATTTCCAGCACTTTGTTTTTATTTCAGATTTCTAGCATCTGCAGTATTTTACTTATGTAAGTATAGGACTTAATAAATTCTTTATTTAAGGTGCAATAGAGCTATTAATAACTAATTCATTTTTATACAGAAAAAAACTTGTGTTGTGTTACGGGGGTCCGTGGAATTTTTATAATGGGGGCTGGGGGGGTGGGGAGTGGCGGCCTCAGAAGCAAAAAGGTTGAGAAGATCTGATCTGGAGTATTGCATTCAGTTTTGGGCACAAAACCTCAGGAAAGATGTATTGGCTTTGGAGGGGGTACAACGCAGTGTCACCAGAATGATTCCAGGGCTTAAAGGGTTACGTTGAGGACAGTTTGCATAAACCTGGTTTGTATTCCCTTAAATTTAGATGGTTGAGGGGTGATGTAATCCAGGTGTTTAAAATGATAAAGGGATTTATTAGGGAAGATAGAGAAACAATTTTGGGGGGGTGGAATCCCGAACAAGGAGTATAATCTCGAACTCGGAGCTAGGCCATTTAGGAGTGAAATCAGGAAACTCTTCCACACAGAAGAGTAATAGAAATTGCAGCTCTCTCTCCCTAAAAGACATGATGCTGGGTCAATTGAAATTTTCAAGACTGAGTTCGATTAGATATTTGTTGGATAAGGGTATAAAGGGATATGGAACAAAGGCAGGCAAATGGAGTTGAGGTGCAGATCAACTGTGATCTTGATTGAATTTTTTGAGGAGGTAACAAGGAGGGTAGATGAGGGTAGTGCGTTTGATGTAGTGTATATGGACTTTAGCAAGGCTTTTGATAAGATTTCACATGGCAGACTGGTCACGAAGTTAAAAGCCCATGGGATCCAGGGCAAAGTGTCAAGTTGGATTCAAAACTGGCTCGGAGACAGGAAGCAGAGGGTAATGGTTGATGGGTGTTTTTGTGACTGGAAGGCTGTTTCCAGTGGGGTTCCGCAGGGCTCAGTACTAGGTCCCTTGCTTTTTGTGGTATATATCAACGATCTTGACTTGAATATAGTGGGTATGATTAAGAAGTTTGCAGATGATACTAAAATCGGCTGTGTGGTTGATACTGAAGAAGGAAGCTGTAGACTGCAGGAAGATAGCAATAAATTGGTCAGGTGGGCAGAACAGTGGCAAATGGAATTCAATCTGAAGTGTGAGGTAATGCATTGGGGAGGGCTAAGAAGGAAAGGGAATACACATTAAATGGTCAGACACTTGAATAGGGTAGAGGAACAAAGGGACCTTGGCGTGTTATGTCCACAGATCCCTGAAGGTAGCAGGCCAGGTAGGTAAGGTGGTTAAGAAGGCATCCGGAATGCTTGCCTTTATTAGCCGTGGCATCGAATACAAGAGCAGGGGGGTTATGCTTCAACTGTATAAAACACTAGTTAGGCCTCAGCTAGAGTACTACGTGCAGTTCTGATCACCACATTACAGGAAAGATGTGATTGCACTAGAGAGGGTACAGAGGAGATTTACAAGGATGTTGCCGGGATTAGAGAATCTTAGCTATGAGGAAAGACTGGATAGTCTGGGTCTGTTTTCCTTGGAACAGAGGAGGCTGAGGGGAGACCTTATTGAGGTGTATAAAATTGAGGGGCATAGATAAAGTGGATAGAAAGGACCTATTTCCCTTGGCAGAGGGGTCAAAAACCAGGGGGCACAGATTTAAAGTAATTGGGGAAAGGTTTAGAGGGTTTGAGGGGAAATTTCTTCACCGAGGGTTGTGGGGGTCTGGAACTCACTGCCTGAAAGGGTGGCAGAGGCAGGAACCCTAACCACATTTAAAAAGTGTGCACTTATGATGCTCTAACCTGCAGGGCTATGGACCAAGAGCTGGGAAGTGGGATTAGGCTGGATAGTTCTTTGTTGGCTGGCGTGGACACGATGGGCCAAAATGGCCTCCTTCCGTGCTGTAACTTTCTATGATTCTATTCTATGATCTAATTGAATGATGGGACATGCTCGAGAATGGCCTACTCCTGGTCCTATGTTCCTTCCTCGCCTTTCCTTCAACTGCATCCCATGGCCTGAGGTGCTAAATACATCGTCTTTTTCATCAATGAAATGTTGGCAGTGAAGTTTACAATCTAAAAGAATGAGACTTATTGCAATCCCATTTAAACATATGAAGTGCAGCTCCTTAGAGGTACATAAATTAAAATGGGTCATACTATTTTGGCTTAAACATCACTCAAAGTGAAAGATAGTTTGCTCAGCGTGGAATCCAACACTGCTGGCAAAAATGTTTGAGTCCTCCTGAGCCACATGAAGGTCACTCCTTCCCAGCTCGGGCTCATCTTTACTCTGATTCTTTAGAGTTGTCCCAGAGGCCCCTCCCTAGCAGGCAGCATGGATTGCAAGTTGTTTGCGATATATTTTTAAAAAGTGAAAATGAAATTTGCTAATTATGTTGTGTTTTTAAAAAAAAAAGTCAATAACAAAAAGGAAGGAAATGAGGTGATTTAAAACAGGAGGATATAAGGACATCTATAGGCCAAAAGCACGAGGACCCATCACCGTGTAAGAATGCGCCGGTTGCCCTTGATTCCGGTTGGTTGTGTTGTGAACATGCTGTGTTCCTCCCACTGTTTAAACCCTGCGACATTCTCTGTGTAAATAAGAGGAAGTGCACAGGGCAGACATTGCCGCTGCTTTGAGTATACTCTGCTGCATTGGTGAATGGCACCAGCCAATGTCA
This sequence comes from Squalus acanthias, assembly GCA_030390025.1. Classification (NCBI taxonomy): domain Eukaryota; kingdom Metazoa; phylum Chordata; class Chondrichthyes; order Squaliformes; family Squalidae; genus Squalus; species Squalus acanthias. The sequence goes on from CM059434.1 coordinate 132,254,189, forward strand.
GGAGTGCATTGCATGAAATATTTTAATAGCCGGAGCTATGGCTATTAATTTTTTCTCCAGGGTTGCCAGCAACAGCTCCCGGGAGAACAGTTGTCAATTCCAGGGGACTCCTGGGATTCTGGGAGGGTTGGCAATCCTATGGCGGCAGTGCCCTCGAGCTTTGATCAAAACATTGAAGTCACTACTGGATACATTAGTTTTTACAAATCTAGAATTTTATGCGGCTTTGTTTTTCTCTCCTTTGTTTGATTTTTTCGTGTCACTGGGAGAAGTTAGCATGACTCTAGCACATTCAAACCTGATTGTAACATGAATCGGGATAATCCCCATGTCTGAAACATTGAACGAATGGAAGTGGGTGCTCTTTACAGCAGCTATATTATCACAATTGCTCCTTTGTATACAAGTGATGGTAAGGGAGACCATCTGAAAGACAGTTCATGTCCAAGGTTTTATTGAAAGGATTTGTGGTTGTTTATAGTAAAGGGAAAATAAAGACCAAATCCTGTGTATGCAACACAATGAGTGTTTGCGGTTGAATCTCTCAAATCCCTATTTTGTGCTGCCAGTATTGTAGCTTATGAATTTTTTTGATGCCTTTCTGCATCGCTGTAGTTTTCTCGAGGTTTATATTTCTCATGAAAGAAATTGAATCTGATTTTATATCCTTTGCTTCTCTTCAACCTTCCATGATTACACTGCAACCACAAGATAGTGTCCCTGCATACCAGTCGACAAAGGTACAAGAACACATTTCTAAGTGGATCTTTCCATTCATCTCATAATAGTTTCATGTTTGCTATAAGAGTAAAGGATTGGAAAAATTACCTTAAAATTTCACGTGAACACGATTTACCTGCTATACATGATGACTGGTATAATGTGGCCAGGGTAGTCCCAGGTTACTGTACTGTGTCAAAGCAGTGATGGGATAATTAGTTTGTTTTGCCTTAACTGACGAAGTTAGTCACTTTAGTGACACAAGCTGGCTCTTTTACAAGAGCACTCTGCATTACTTCATGACTTAATGGGCCGGATCTTGCTGGAAAAATATTGGCGTGTTAACGACGCACGCCGTTATTTATGCGCAAATCGGCCAGCAATTTTTAGGGGATTAAGACATCCACCGTGAGTTGTGAAGCTCGAGAACTTACTGGTCGATTTATGCCGCTCTACTGCTTGCTTAGCACAAATGGCATCTCACCCTTGACTGCCCTGTTATTGTTAAGAACTTGCTGGATTTGTACATTAATTGCCAATTAAACTTGCCACAGAAAGTTAAGCCTGGTAATTAAGAGCTGAGGTCCCCTTTTAACAATGCGCTAATTATTAATGCAATGCCAAGCAACCTCTCTGGCCCTGAAAGGGAACAATTTAAATGGTTCACACTCATTCCTACATGTAGTCAATTGTTAGAGACTTTAAAAAAAAATGGCAAAACTAAAATTTTATATTTTTTCTTTCCTGATCTTTTTCTCTTTCAATGCAATATTTCTTTCCCCATCTTTATTTCTCATTCTGTACCTGATTTGACTCTAATTCACCCTCCTCCGTCATTCCTGTTTCTTTCTCCATCCTTAAATCCCATTGGCTAAGAAGATGCACTGTTGGTCCTGCTGTTCACTGAGGTCCCAGATGCCCTATTGATATCAGCTCGTGGTTACAGCGCAAAAACTATTGAGCTTGAAGGGTGCAGCGAAAAGTCTAACTAATGGCGTGCCCTGCTCCAGAAAGACATGGCCCATTCTTGAGGTAGAAATACACCTTTTCAAGGCATGTTCAGACATAGAAACATAACCATGCAAAATTCTCAGTGAGTAAAAAGTCATCTATCTAGCCATAATCTATCTTCTCTTCATATGGTCATATGGCAACACGGTGGCATAGTGGTTAGCACTGGTGCCTCACAGCGCCAGAGACCCGGGTTCGAATCTGACCTCGGGTGACTGTCTGTGTGGAGTTTGCACATTCTCCCCGTGTCTGCGTGGGTTTCCTCCCACAGTCCAAAAATGTGTGGGTTAGGTTGATTTGGCTATGATAAATTGACCCTTAGTGTTAGGGGGGATTAAATATGTGGGGTTATGGGGATAGGATGGGATATGTTAGGGGGAATTTATTACGTGGGGTTACGGGGTAGGGTGGGATATGTGTACTGTGGGGATTAAAGCAGGGACAGGGTACTGGATTTGGATGATCAGCCATGATCGTATTGAATGGCGGAGCAGGCTCGACGGGCCGAATGGCCTACTCCTGCTCCTAGATTCTATGTTTCTATGTTTCTATGGTCAATTCTTAAAAATAAAACACAATTTGTGCTTCCCCTTCAACCAGCACCAGACCCACAGAGAGAGAGACTGTCTGATTTTATAGAACCGCTACCAGAACAGCAGTGACTGCACTGAAGAAACTTGGCATCAGCTGTTTCAACAGTTACAACTCCTCCCAGGTTGTCATTATTTACCAAAGGCTGTCTGAACTTTAAAGCTCAGACACTGCCCATCCTTTACAGCATAGCATACCCAGTCAGTGGGGTATAATGAGTAATTGTTAGGCGCCAGAATTTGAAACCGCGCGTGGGACGATAAGTTAGCTATATCTCAATTTTTAAAAAAAATTAGAGACCTGGATATGTTTAAGAGGTGGTCAATCTGAAGGTGTCCAGCGCAGCAATCTGGCAAGAAGGGCTTGCAGCAGTGGCAGGACTTCTAGAGGCCACGGAGTTTTAGGACTTAATGACAGGTAATCACACTTAAACAAGGTACGAACAGCTGTTTGAACTGCCCGAAATAGTTGGCGTGCTTAATACGGTTTAATATGGTGCAATGGCAAATGGGTAGTGCCACTTGCCCAATATAGGCAGCTGTCTGTTAATCGGGGACATGTGACTGATGGGGACTGTATGCGAAATGAGGTTTGGGCATTCTCGCCCCAGTTTCAGCTGGTGGGAGGCCATTCGCACAACTCATAATATGGAACAAATGGGCGCTGGTTTAGTGATTTAATTCAATGGCTAGCTGTTGTGCGAAATCTCCTAACCGTATAGTAGGAGATGCTCTTTAGAATAAGGCCATTGTATTAAAAAAGGGAAAATGCTTAATTTAATTTTGGTCAACACTGCTTTCCTTCACCTTGAGGTTCTTCAAACACTTCTAAAGATTGAGTTTTAGGTGGTGCCACTATTAATTGGGTTAAGCATAAGTGTGCTATTGATGCGTATTGATTTCATTTAGTCATTAATTCATTTTGAAGTGTGTTTGGTCTTAAAGTTGCTGAGTTGGGATTTGTACTGGCTACGAGGCATTCTAAAGCTTGTGGTTTCCCACACACCACATATAATTTGCAGTCTCTAGAGTCTGCCCAACTTATTCAGCTCCCCTCTGGACCAAGTAACCAGAGGGGTTACATTTCTGGAGAATGGTAGTTGCAATTCTGCATCCCATCACTTGTGTCAGTGTATACAGTTTCCTGTACACTGCACCATGCAAATTGTGTTGTTTTGATTCAGTGACTCTGATCATTCTCTCTAATAATGTTAAATTGGCTTGCAGTCTTGAATTTTATGTTTTGTGTTCGGTTACAGAACACATTCAACTGTAACATCTTGTGATTATTGGTGCTTCAGCAATCTGGAATTTACAGGATTAAAATGAGTTGCCCCTCATTACTTTAAAAATCACCAGTGATGTTCACAAAATTGTAGGATCCTGGAGTTTCATTTTGCAAAGTACCATAAGTTTCAATTCATGAACAGACGTTTGCTGTTGAAGTCGGCCCTGTAAAGGGTAACAGTCAATCGGCCATTAAATGGTGATTGTCATTTCTATACTTCATTGAGCAGTGTGGTGATGCAGTCACAATGACAAAGGACCAAATATAATTCTGCCCCTACCTTGCCAGCGGAGCAGTGATCCAATCGTGCATTGTCTGATAGCCAATCTAATATAAGCATGTGGTGCAGGCTCTTTTTTTCTTTATATTAAAGAACGTTAATGGTTATAAATTTCTTCATTAAATGATTTTGAAAAGGGTCCCTAATGGTATAGTGAACTTGTCTTTTATGGACTGGGCTGCTTTGAGTTATACTGTTGCCTCAAAGATAAACGTGACTGCCATTTCACTCGACCACTGCAGTTAAATGAGGGGGGAAACTGGCTGTCGGCTACATTCCAGTTATATTAAGTGTGTGCCCTTTCCTATCGTGTGTTACAGTAGTAGGACCAAGCAACTTGTGAAGGAAGGTTGCAGTGGTGACTCTGCCCTTGAGTATTGTGCAAAATATACTTCCTACCTTCGCCTTTCCATATTTAGAGAATTAATTTTCTTTGAGTGAACTTAACTATTCAGTGGTTTACAGTAACTGCCTTTATGCTCTTTTCAAGGTTGAGCATGAAGCATGATGCCCACTCTGATGCTCCTTTTTGGGGACAGTAATTTTTAAAAGAAAGCATTGGGAGCATTAATTTAAAATGAACTATTTGAAATGGATTCTCAAACTAAAATGATTCTTGAGATTAAAACACAGGTTTAATGGAAAATGGGCTGCACAGTTCACTAGTTACTGCAAGGATCCTTCAAACTTTTGGCTGAGAGCCAAAGTTCTGATCTGCAATATACTGGAGCCATTCTCGCATGAACGCCGCAAGCCTTATTTTTTAATGGTGCAGTTGCAGGTATGCATACATGAAGTACCATCAGAAGCTGAAAAACATCAGAAGCTGAAAAACATATAGTTGTTCAAAACTTGTACATCAGTATTTAAAAACAATGCAACAAGTCATCTCCGCCCTCCCCCCGGCTCCAAACCACCCAAAAAAGGCGGCCATTTGGTTCCTTGAACTATGCCTCCTTCAGACACCCAGAAATATACTTGCTGTTTAATTCTGTGACAGATGTGGCATGTCAGTCAGGCCCACAGCAAGTTCTTGGTTGAATGATGTTCCTCTGTATTCTTATTAAATAATTGTGTGGATGTAGCTGTATCGTGTAGTAGGAACTAGATTTCTGCTTTTACCAAAAAGCTTCACATTCTTCCTGCCTTTACCAAGTCCTTTATTACTTTTTGAAACAAATCTGTTTTTATGTTGTTGTCACATTAATAACACAATCATTTTTGTCGTAAAACATCCCATGGCACTATTTCAAAGATGATCAGGAGAGTTTCCTCATTATGGCACTGCTGTTTGTGGGACCTTGCTGTGTGCAAAATGGCTGCATTACATTACAACAGTGACTATACTTCAGAAGTACTTCATTGGCTGTAAAGTGCTTAGGGATGTCCAGGGGTTGTGAAAAGCATTATATAAATGCTAGTTCTTCTATATACCAAGAAAGCTCAACTTCATATTAGGAATCTGTAGGTCATCATTCAATGCAAAAAAAAATTTTCCTTAAAGGGGATAGAGCGTGTAGGGTTGGTACTTTTTGCTCAATGTACTCCCCTTTTTTATATAATGCCAGTTGTAGCCCTCGATCGTACCTGCCGCTGTTTAGTGGTCCTTCTCTGCCGTGTACAGGAAAGCTCTCTAATGGATGTTACTGGAACTGCCTGCTAGGTGGGAGGAGGGGTGGGAAGAGAACCTGTATCTACTTGGTGGTGATCTGGTAAGAAAATATCTCTAATATTAAAAGGGTGAATGCTTTGAACAAAAAGTGCCCCTCCCCACCAAGCCCCCACACTTTCCTTGTCTTTTAACTGTGTGCCATGCTTATTTTCGACCAGCCCTGGAGTAATCAAATCAAATACAGTTGAAGAGTAAATGTAAGAGTGCGAGCTAGGGATGGTCAAGCTTTTTAAGAGTAAATGTAAGAGTGCAAGCTAGGGATGGTCAAGCTTTTTATTTTTGTGGGCTACCTAGGGTGTTCTACCATAGTTCCCTGGAGGTCGTGGATTGTCTCTGGCAGAGGAGTGTGGCCGCTGATCAGGACTCTGGTGTGTCTCCACTTGCCCCAACTCTTGCTGAGTATGCTGTGATTTTTCCCTTTAAAATATTAGCCAAAATCATAAGTTGAGGGAAACAGGAATTTTAAGTGTTGCAGTTAACTCGTGCTACGTGTAATGCGTAGTCCTCGATTACTGAAATTAAAAATTGAAAATGCTGCAAATGCGTAGCGGGTCAGCCAGAAAGAGAGGTTAATGCTTTGCGTGGAAACTTCAGGTTTTTATCGACATGTTAACTTGCAGATAATCTGGAGCACGATTGTGATCTTTAGTTTGTAATCTGGCCTGTTCTGTGTCTGAAGTTTGCTGCTCACATACTCCCTGTGACTAAATAGTCCAAATCGGCTCTGGAGTCAATTAGAAGCTAATTGAGTTTCCATGGATTGGCATCTGCTTGACACCCCTCCCCAGGGGTTAACTCGAGATTAGAAAAATCTATAAAGAAATAGGAACATAGCAACAGGAGCAGGCCATTCAGCCCCTCAAGCTTGTTCTGCCATTCAGTTGGATCACAGTTGATCAGCATCTTAACTAAATTTACCTGTCTTGGCTCCGTAACCCTTAATACCTTTGCCAAACAAAAATCTATCAATCTCATTTTCAATTGACCTAGCCTCAAGAGCTTTGTGAAAGAGTGTTCCAGATTTCAGCTACTCTGTGAAGAAGTGCTTCCTGAAATCACCCCTGAATGTCCGTGCTCTAATTTTAAGGTTATGCACTGCCAGAGGAAATAGTTCCTTTCTTGCGGCCCTATGAAATGCTTTAATACCTGGTATTTTTTGTCAACATTTAAAAAAAAATATTGTTTACTGTGATCACTGTTCCCTCTAATGTGCGCACGCACTGATCCCCAAGCTTACGTGCAGTTGATTTGAAATACCACGCAGAGAACTGGACAGTAGCTGGGGGAGGGGCCCAATACGCAATGGCCCCAGGAATCCAGACAGACTCGTTTGAGTCTTGCAACCTCCGAGCCGATCGCAATTGCAGCCCTTGAAGTGTGTGTTTTGATGGGTTGCTGTGTACTGCTGGGAGGGGTTTGGTATTCTCCCTTGAACTTTGACCTTTTCAGCTGGGCAGCAGGAGAATTGCCCGCGCTCTGATTATTCACCGTTGCAGCCTTTTAGCGCCAGCTCGTGGGATACCGGATCCGCCTGTGCATATTACCCAGTTGGGCCCCGCTTTCGTTGGCTCCGTGCAGAGGTGAGGGGATCTGTTGGTGACTTTGGGGGGTGTGGGTGGTGGAGAAGAGGGGGGGCAGAGAGAAAGAGGGTGGGGGGTGGAGAAGAGGGGGGCAGAGAGAGAGAGACTGGGGGGTGAGGGGGAGAGGGGGTGGGGGGGGGGGGAGAGAGACGGGGGTACTGGGGGGGACGGGCGGGGGGGGGGTGAGGGGGACGAGCGGGGGGGACGGACGCGGTGGGGGGGGGGGGGGGGGAAGAGGAGAAGAGAGAGCTGGGGTGAAGGTCCAGACGCATGTAGTCCGTTCCCGGGAACTGAGCGGCGGCCGCACTTTGGAACAACACAGGTGGAGGCGGAGCACATATACAATGGTTGCTGGAAGGAGGCTAATGCAAACTAGTTTTAGGCCCCTGGTGAAACAAAAATGAGAATTCAAGAAAAATTTAGAAATTTGTTTAAAGCTGGAAAAAAATACGGGAAAGTGATGTTGAATGTTCCGTGGTAAGTTCCAGTTAAATTTTGCCAGGTGTTCCCTTTTTGAAAGAGTCCATCAGGGTTATTTATATCATGTTATGAGAGAGCGGAAAAAGTATGTACCTCCGAGTCTGTGAGAGACGGAAAGAACGGCAGCAGAAAAAGAGGAAACAACAATTTCAAAACTGATCCCAACTCATCGCCATGGCTGGGGATAGATAATCTCGCCGCCTTCTTAGAACGTTTCACCACTTCATTCATTTAATTATTTGAGCTCCGTTTGGAATTAGAGTTTATTTTATTATTTTTTTTTGTATGTTTAACGACGGCGTTGAAGAGGGAAAGAGAAACTTGGAGAATTTAAATTTTTTTAATGAACTTTTCACAAAAAATGTGTGTGTACCCCCCCCCAAGTTTCCAATATGATTTTTGGAAGAAACAGAAACAAAAATCAATTTTCCCCTCATCTAAACAAGTTTCAACCAGGTCTTGAAGTCCAAATGCTTTTAAAGAGGGCCTGAAATGCTTAAAACATTTTAATAATGAAATTTCTCAATATTTGATTTTGAACGATCGGCTGAAGTGAGCAGCTTTACACAAACATGTAACCGTGCTGTTGAGGGGGAGAGCGGGGAGGATTTGTAGGAGTTGCAGATTACTTTTTATTGACTTTAAAAAAATATATATATCACTAAGACGTTTAGGAAGAGAACCAAAAAAGGGGAAAAACACAAACCATTTTATTTTGTCTGCTGTTCTATAGTCCGAACAAGTCCCAGGAATAATGTCAATATAGATTTCCTCTTAAACGTTTAGTGGAGTGTTAATAGAAACATGAGTTATGTAATGATGTATAAAAATTGCAGGAAGCTACTTTAGAAGAAACTACTATTTGTTTATTGAGAAAGACACAGAAAATACTTTGATTAAACTGATAATGTACAATTTTGATTTGGTATAAATGTTTGAAATAGGAGATTAGAAATTGAAAGTACAATGAAGTTTTTTCCCACTATTGAATTATTTTAGGTACTTCCCAATTAAACACTTTTCGTGATAAGAGCAGGGATTAATATTGTGGAGAATATTTGAGAGAAAAACATTAGAAGCGAAATTTGTAAATTAACATCTTTACGTCACCATATTTGTAAACATTTCCAAGTCAGTCTGATTGGTTCTCCTGTCCAGGAAGAAAGATGAATGTTTATTTCTGTTAAATCATAGCTTTTCCTGCTTTTTGTTTTTAATTCGATGACGCAAATTGTGTATGTGTTTTTCTGCACTTGTGAATAAGTGTTGCATTTCTGACATGTTACATGGGGGTGTGCTGGTTCAAGAAGACGACATTTATTAATGGAAGTGATTGAAGTTGGAAATGCGGATACCCGTTCTTGTTCAATTCTCTAATACTGTGAACTAAAGAACGACAGCACTTTATATTTGTTGGTTGTCTGGTTGCATTGTAATTAATATTCTAATCACTTATGTGGACGTACAGCACATCAGTGCCATAGGAAAGCTGCTGCTTCTGCAGCCGTTGCTATAGTGATGAGGGATGGGCTAATACGTTGAAAACTTTAAAATGAATACAAATTGCACGAATAGATATGCCTCTTTCACCACCTTGGGCTTTTGGATTGTTTGTCGATGCATAACCGTGTAACTGAGTGACGTTTCTGAAGTGTTAATGCATTATTATGCAGTTCTTTTATATCCCAGTCATTTCTGACGAGTAATTTTTTATTAAATAGAGTTTGTACATGACTGACTAAAAGCCTTTAATTAATTCTACCGTAAACAAACTTGCAGAATGGGCATGTAAATGACAAATGAATTTCAATATAGGTAAGTGTGAGGTGGTGCATTTTGGTAGGAGGAATAAGGAGGCGACCTACTCTTTGGAAAATAAGAGTCCAAATGGGGTAGAGGTACAAAGGGATCTAGGGGCATAGATTCACAAATCATTAAAAGTAGCAACGCAGGTTAAAAAAGCCATAAAAGTGCAAATAAAGCATTGGGGCTCATTTCTAGAGGAATAGAATTCAAAAGCAGAGAAGTTATGTTAAACTTGTATAGAACCTTGTCTGATTGTCTCATGATTTGAGATGGTGGGGTGGCGATATGGCATTACTTTTAAGTGGTTGCTGTTGCTGTCATTGTAAAAGTTGTTTTAAAATTTGCTCACGGACGAAAAGGTTGCGCTCAAAGGAGTTTGTGGCCCGCTCAGTACAAAAAAAAATTAGAGGGAACATTGCTTGTGATCTGTCAGTATTTTATATGGTTTGTGTTGGCTGAAATGCGATTGATTGATTGCTCTCAAAATATTTGGTTGGATGAAGTGTCCCATTTCAAACATTAATCCATCTTTCTCTATCAGATGCTGACTGACCTGTGGATATCCAACATTTTCTGTTCAGAGCTCCAGCATTTGCGGTTTTCCTTTTCATCTCTACCGGCTATAAGTGTTCTCCAAATTTGGCACCATGCTTGCTGACAGAAATGAGATTAATTTGATATGCCTGAAGCTGATCTGAGTCTTCTCTCTTGTTCATTAGGTTAATGTAACAGTGGACTACATCAGACAAGCCACCCCATCTACGAACGTGACCCCGGCATTCCCTGAACGCACCTGTTCTACAGTTACTATTGGCGGAATGTGAGTAGATCAGAGCTGGGGCGAATCTCCTGGAGAAGCTGTTAATGCTTTTTTTTTTGAGAAGATAATTGGATCACAGGAGACTTGGCTGTGGGAAGGTTGGGGGTGTAGAATTTGGCACATCTACCAGCATTCTGGCATCTAGCTAACTGGTGCAATAATAATGTTTCTGGTTATTTAATTTGTTTTAACACCATGCAGTCTGGACAATTGTAAAAGAGGGTCTTTTGGGGCTTAAATGCATGCAGCTTCCAAAATGTCAATTCCTGAAAATGTCAATATGCTGAACGATTGTTCCTTACTCATCAGATTAGTGCCTGAAATTGCTATCTGTGGGGATTACGGATGTTGCAGTGCTCATTCTTACGATAGTAAAGATTGCAAAAATTATTCCAAAAATTCTTGTTTTCCTAGAAAACGTGATGTTATATAGCATCTGCAGACAATAATGTGCCGTGGATAGTAATCTTATAAATATGGATGTTGAATTCATTCCTCGTGATTCAATAATCCAACTGGAACTGCTATTCCATGAGCCACTGGCAGTTGGAGGGGGTTGGGGAAGAACTGTGTGTTTGCTGTCTGCACCATTGACTGCCAGCTCTTAGCCTAGAACTCCTGCCCAAACATAAGTGAATGGACATCACCTGTTCTTTAAAGTGAATTCAGTAAATGTCCCTCACCATGTTGTGACCACCCAATGCATGTACACTCCTTAGCTGTGTACATTTTCATGAGCATCAGTGTTGCAGCATTAAGCATTTTGAGGTGAAGTTTCGTATTACTATGCAAAAAAAAAATAATAAACTGCTGGACTAAAACTATGCTGTTGAAGCACATAGTTTAAGTTTTAAACCTGAAACTCGAACAATCCTGCCCTCTAAATACTGCACAAGAATGGAGTATGGCGTTGCTTTCCTTTCCAAGGGAGATTTGTATAACTTGAACAGATGGGTGCAGGGCTCTGTTTTAGGCTCCCTTATGTCTCCACAACTCGTGGGGAAGGGTGCTGTTGTCCACTGCTCAACCACATAGCTCAAGTCCTGGAGTCACAGATTTTGCTTGGAGTCTGCTGCACATATCCATTATTCGGGGAAGGGTTGAAATGGCGAGAGAGTAGAAAGAAGGGGAAAGAGTGTCTTCCAATCTTTACTATCACTTGGAGCTTGTTTAAATTTAAACCTTAAACTTGCTTTCTATGCATTTAATCCAAGTCAAATAGCCTGCTCATATCTGCATAATTGGTGCCCCTCAGCATTTTAGATTTAAATTTCTCATTGATCTCTTTCAATGAAAACTCATTCTGCTCATTTCTGTGCACTTCCCTTCTCTTCTGTAGGAGTCGGTGCTTTAGACATGCTTGAAATCTAGTTTGAAGGCACCTGAGCAGAGAAGGCTCATTACTAGCTGGGTACAGCACCATACCCAGCCCCAGTACAAGCTTTTTCAGGCTCAGCCATGGTCCGAAGCAGCTTTACAAATAAATGGAGCTGCTCTGGGATATATACAGATCTCTCCATAAACAGCATTGCTGAAGTGGTGAATAGGAGAATGTCTTGCTTAATTAATTTCTCCCAATAACCAGGAAATATGCTGCTGATTGGGGGGGGAAATTAGCAGTAGAATAATTTTTTTATGGAAAGTACTTCCCCTTTAACTGATTGCAGAATTCGAGCGCAAGGGTATAAGATTTAGGTTTCAAGTTAGACGAGTGATTCAGAAACTTGGAATAGAGTCCTATTAAAAGTAGTTGAAGGTAGGTTAATGCCATTTTAAAAGTGAGCTGGATAACTGAGGTCGAGTGAACATACTGATATAGATGGTCAAATGTCTTGCAGAGCACAATGGAACCAAAAACAAATGTCCTCTGATAAATACATTCAGACAATATTAAATGTTTGACACCACAGTGGTTTTTCCCCGGGTATCATCTTTTGTTGAGAGGAGAGTCGAAGAAAAGTTTAACAAGTTCTGGAACTTTCACCTTTTTATGTATCTCTTTCAAAGTAGAATCTGTAATGATGCAAATTGTTTTGTGGATATAGAAAGCAACATAATTAAATGCAATTGGAAGCAAATACAAGCAGGACAATTTCTAATGCATTTCACATTGATGGTTAGAAGCTGAAACACTTGTAGAAGTTGTGTTGGAGTGTGTAAAGGCCCATCTGGTCAAATTTCCTGTAGCCTAAGGTATGCTGCAACAGCTCTGGTTCTGTAAGTGATGGGTAATTTGCATTAGTTACAGTTCCAAGGCGAAGGCATCCACAAAAAGAAGAGTTGTAAGGAGGGAACCGTTGCTCATTCCAAGATTACTGAGCCCTTGCAAACCATCCCCTTGTGTACAGAAGCTTTCTAAAAGCAATCTTGAGTGTATTGAAGTTCTTTGTTACTGATGTCTTTTTGGGATTTGACTTTCACAAACCATTTAAAAAAGGCAGGCAACCATTAAGGCCTTTTTTGTTTCATACCATCCTCATGGAGTCGAGACAGTGTGCCTTACTCTAGATAGGTTTCAAATACTGAATTGAACCAGCACATAACGGTATTCATGATGCCAGAGCTGCTGAATAAAACTTAAACAATTGGTAGAATTCAAGGACACCATCTGAACATGATATGTAGGTGTTGTATGTATTTTATTTGCTTTTTAGCAAGTATATTCTAGCTATAATGAAACAGTGCAAGGTTACTTCTTTCCTTTTTTGAAGTGGTGGGGGTGGCGCACAGGGAAGAGGAAGATCTGTTTCCTTTTGATGGGACATTTGGGCTCACTGAGCAACTTTTGGAATACATTTACAGTTACCAAACTGTCAAATAACACATGAATGGTTTCTCACATACAGGGTGACACTATTGCTTTAGCTAGAGAGACCAGAGAAATTAGACCTTTTTTCAGTAGACCGGTGAAGGCTAAGAGGGGGTCTGATGGTTGTGTTTAAAATTGAGAGATTTCCACTGATTGGCAAGTGGGTATCGGATGAATGAAGGAAGGAGGTTGGGCGAAATATTTTTGCGGAGGGTTGTAAAGACATGGGGTGTCTTACCTGAAACAATGGTGGCAGCAGAATTCATAATACCTTTAAACAACAACTTGCATTTATATAGGGTTGCTTAAGTGCGTACCATGAGCCACTGGATCACAAAGTTTAAAATCCACATTTCTATTAATTTGCCTATATCTCAAGCTGCTGATGAGGACAGATCCAAGCCTTCCAATTTAGAATTTACCCACCCTTGATGACCATTTCCAAACTCCCAGGCCAAAATTCAAATACTGTAGAACAAAGCAATGACTAAGAAATACAAGCGGCAGCAGGTCTGAGTTGCCTGGGCCTTGAAGACCATATTATTGGGGCTCGGGAGCGCAAGTGGCCCATTCAGCCTCGACAATTAAAAGAAACATGTTGCCGGATATTGAGCATGGGACAAGAGGACATGAATACAAAATTTTGCAAACCTGAAAGATTAGAAAGAAAAAGTGGAATAAACGAAGATGGTAGTTGGCTTGGGGTCAATAAGGTGCCTGTAAAAGGAGCTGAATCGGTATCTGTTGAGAAATGGAATTGAAGGTTATAGAAATGTTAAAGCTGCTGCTTCATTTCCCCCCACCACAAAATGCCAGGGGATTCTTCCTAAAATAGTGCATCAACAGTTTAAGGGAGGGAATGCCAAGACAGAATCATAGTTGGGCTCTTGATGGGGCAATCTCAATGGACCAAATCGATTTTTTTTTCATGCTCTGGAATTTCTACTGTTTTTGTGTATGAAGTGTGCAGTGCAGGCATCCAGTATCAGCAACAAACACTCCCAGGTCATGTATGGTATGTTATATCCCAACTAATGATCCTTCTACTTAAATCCAACACACTGCCAGATTCCTAACATCGGAGCACTCTGTTAATGCAATAGGGAGACATTTTTCATTTCCAAAACCAGAAATCAGTGGCCCCTGAGTTAGATTGGCAAGTTAGTGTCAATTAATTCCAAATCCAGGGGCAGTTTGTGTTACAGGCCTATAGGGACAATGCACTGCATTCAGACTGCCCAAACTCATCACATCGGATCTTTACAGCCAGCAAAGGAGAGTTTTATTGCATTGGTCTCTGATCCCAGGTCCTAGAGGTATAAGGACATGGTTCTCACCCAATGGACTATCCAGTCCCCAGCTGCCTAGACAATTATTGCTGAGCACCAGAGCAAGATGACCACAAAATGTTCCTTCACTAATCATGGTAACCCTCAAGACAAACTGCTAATCAATGGCAAAAGCTGATTTGAAGTAGGGAAAAGGAAAACTTACTACCTACTGCTCCCCCCATGGGATGCATGCAATGGAATTTCCCCTCCCTTCATAAAGCCTGCATTGGCCCCACTTCTGCTCAAGCTTGTCTAAAGCAAACATTGGAAATATGAACATATGGTGAGTTTGCAGTCAGTACTTGAGTCATTGGCTCATAGAATTTTGCATTGCGAGAGGCTCATTCAGCCCATCACAATTGCTCTTTGAAAGAGCTACTCACTTGGGCACATTCTCCTGTCCTTTTAACATATCCTTTTCAATTTTTCTTTTTCAAATATTTATCCACTTCCCTTTTAAAGGGTGTCAAATTTTGTTTGATAATCACTCCTGTGACACGCCTTGAGTTGTTTTACTACGTTAAAGTTGTCGTGCTAATGTATGAAGCTCTGCCCTGATATGTGGAAGAGAATTGTTTCAACTCTGATGCAAAATTCCTAACTAGCTGTCGACTTGAACATGATGGTTTGTGCCATTTTAAGGTTGTCACAGGGTTTAGTATCAGATAATCTGGATAGCATGAAACAATCAATATGACTGAATAGCAAGTATGCAAACAGTGCAAATTGGAATAAGTGAAACAAGGTGTTGAAACCTAATCTCTAGTTTGTTTACAAACCAAGTCCATCAGTTAATGCTGGCAATTTTGGATGCAATCTGAACTCCTTCATTTGGCTGCAGCCATATGAAAGGGGCCCCTGGGTACCATTATTATCTGTGTCGTATACTGTTAGGTTGCTGCATGGTAATGTTTGATGGAAGCCAGATTGCAGGCTTTGGATCGAGTGTGTATGGAGTGCGGTGCAATCTTGCAGACAGGAGTAACAAAAATCAATTTAAACCTCTGACAGGCTAGTGGAAAATATGTGCTCGCCAGTAGTAAGGTATTGATTTCTACCATTCAAATCTACTAAAAAAAGGACCTGTGTTTCTTTGCGGAGAGGGGCTCTGTCTGGGCCTGAGCACCTCTTCAGAGATACAGTGGCCCATCCAAAGAGAGGTTTTTGAGACTACTTTTGGAGCCTATTCTATCCACCAGTGATGGCAAATAAAAATAACGCCAGCAGAAAGAAAGCCACCAGCTTTTCTGGCTGAGCTATCAACCATTGGCAGGGGGACTTGGGTGCAGATTTCCAAACTGCCTCCTTGACTGGGGAAACGTAGCCTGCAGTAACCCAGGAAAGGGAGAAAATGTCTTGGGAGGGAGATTCACCCTCAGCAGAAAGTTAGTGTTTCGAAGTTTTTCAACAATTAAAAATAACTGTTGTGTCATTCCCATTATCAGTTTTCCAGCGTTGCTGCTCGAAGGCAGCTGTACTGTTGCACTAACAAATGTGAATTCATCAGTTTCTGTATTCATGCAGCAGTTTTGGAGTCTGCCTTGTTTTAATGACACAAGATTGAAGAGGAAAATGCTGCCTCTGTGGTTTTTCATTGAAATTTATATTTCATAATTATCAAACCGCTTTTGTGGAAACTAATTCATCTTGTTAAAATTCCTGTGTTTATTTTAAGTACTGTTGTAACTGGTGTTCTGTCACTGTTGAGACGCTCTTGCAGCCTGTAGTCGTAGGTTGTTAAACTGACAAGCTCATTCTCTTATTACAAATTATTCCTTCATGCTCTGAATATGAAATGGGGGCATCACTGAATTCGTCAGCACAGTGGCAACCTTTTAAGCTGTTGATTGATACTGAAAAGGGGCAGGCTTTAAGGCTGCTTGTGGTAACTGCCTATTTAACAAATAGCCCATGTGAGATTTTCCCCTCATTTTAATGTTTCCATTTTTTAATGGAGCTATTTGACTAATTTTGAGCAGAGGTTGAACAATACATAAAATAACTTTTTTTTAAACTGAGCAACTGATGGCATGGGACCATGTTTCTGGAGGGATGTGAGTTTGATTCTTGTTCTCTTCTCTCCCCCCCACACCACCCAACACTAAGTTGTTGTGGGGAGTGTTGGGTAGAGGCTGGGAAGAGTTTGGTCGTGGTGTCTTTGAGCCACATTTGTGCAGCCCCTTGTGGCTGGGTCAGAGCAGCATTGGCTGAGGTCTGTGACAGGTTGGCTGCAGGAGGACTCTGGCTATTTCTCAGTGCCATTCTGGCTTTACCAACTGTGCTGCAAACCAAATGAGACAACTGCCTGGAAAGGTATGGAGATTCACCCAAGGAGGTGGGTTTTGTTAATACCTCCTGAACCAGTAAAAGTCCCTGCAATCAAATATGAATGTTGCCGGTGGAGGGAGAGGCTACCAACTTTTAGGAGTGCAGCTGGTCTTGGCACTCACTCCCTATTTGGTTTCCTTTCTCCTTCTTGCTTCCTCCTTAAATTGTTCGTCTGTGGACCCTCTTCGTTGGGCTAGGAGGTGTGGGGCCAGATATGAATGTGTCAACTGTGACTTTTGAACAATTGCAGTCTTAGTTTGCAGAATATGTCCCATGATATAAACAAAATAGATTCAAAAGCTCCCAGAGTCTTGGGCCATATTAAACCACTTCTTACAGAAGTGATTCTGTAAGGAGAGACTATTGCCCATGTTAGTAAAATAAAGGCTGTGTGGCATGCTCCACACCAATAAAAGCACCTTTGGTTCAACTCTCACCTTGAAAACAATCAATTCTACATATTTTTTCTGGTTAGAAATGGTTTCCTCTTTCAGTAACCATTTGTTGCAAGTTTGCTGGGCTGTGCACGTCCATCATAGTGATAGTCACAAGCACTTGACTGTAAGTGTGCTTGACATTGATTCCTTATCATACTTCTTGAACAGACAGCGATATGTTTCTGCTGGTGTTATTTCCATACTAACTGGGAATCATTTTTTTTTGTAAACTCTATCGCAAAGGTTTGGCTGTCACCAGCTTGAGTTCATGAAAAAAAATGAGGGGCCCTTCAGTTATCTATTTGTGTCATACAAAAGTCACAAAAAAGCTTCCTAAATAAAATACAAATGAGAAGTCGCACAACACCAGGTTATAGTCCAACAGATTTATTTAAAATTACAAGCTTTCGGAGCTATCGCCCCTTCTTCAGGTACAGTTACACTGAGTGAATCTACAAAAGTTCACAGAATATAAACACAGAAAATGCAGAGATACAATCTTTCCTTACATCAAAGACACACCAAGAGCACAGCCAAGACAATGAGATGTGTCCCAGGGGGTCCAACGTGTCAAATTCTGCTGTCTGTAGCAGATCTCTCTCCATATCCCTTCCTCTCTCTCCATCTTTTTTGGGGTTTGTTTTTTGTGTTTGTTTTTTAAAAACTGGAAAGACAGACAACGATGTCAAGTCACGTTCTGTAGCGTGACATGAACCCGATATCCCTATTGAGGCCGTCCTCATGAGTGCGGAACTTGGCTATCAGTTTCTGCTCTATGATTTTGCATTGTCGTGTGTGTCTCGAAGGCCGCCTTGGAGAACGCTTACCCGCAGACCCGAGGCTGAATGCCTTTGACTGCTGAAGTGTTCCCCGACTGGGAGGCAACCATCCTGCCTGGCGATTGTTGCGCGGTGTCCATTCATACGTTGTCTCAGTGTCTGCATGGTCTCGCCGATGTACCATGCTCTGGGCATCCTTTCCTGCAACGTATCAGGTAGACAATGTTGGCCGAGTCACATGAATATGTACCATGTACCTGGTGGGTAGTGTCCTCGCGTGTGATGATGGTATCTGTGTTCATGATCTGGCATGTCTTGCAGAGGTTGCCGTGGCAGGGTTGTGTGGTGTCGTGGTCGCTGTTCTCCTGACAGCTGGGTAATTTGCTGCGAACGATGGTACTTTTGAGGTTAGGCGGCTGCTTGAAGGCGAGTAGTGGAGGCGTGGGGATGACCTTAGCAAGGTGTTCGTCGTCATCGATGACATGTTGAAGGCTGCGAAGAACATGGCGTAGTTTCTCCGCTCCGGGGAAGTACTGGACGACGTAGGGTACTCTGTTGGTTGTGTCCCGTGTTCGCCTTCTGAGGAGGTCTATGCGGTTTTTCGCTGTGGCCCGTCGGAACTGTCGATCGACGAGTCGAGCGTCATATCCCGTTTTTACGAGGGCGTCTTTCAGTGTCCGTAGGTGTCCGTCGCGTTCCTCCTCGTCTGAGCAGATCCTGTGTATTCGCAGGGCTTGTCCATAGGGGATGGCTTCTTTAACGTGGTTAGGGTGGAAGCTGGAGAAGTGGTGCATCGTGAGGTTGTCCGTGGGCTTGCGGTAGAGTGAAGTGCTGAGGTGTCCGTCTTTGATGGAGATTCGTGTGTCCAAGAATGAAACCGATTCTGAGGAGTAGTCCATGGTGAGTTTGATGGTGGGATGGAACGCTAACCGGACAGCAGACAGATGGAACCGCAGTGCAGCAACCGAAGAAGAAAGAGTCAAATTGGACCCCTCCGGAGGGTCACTGCCCTAAGCTTGACATGTATGCTCAAGCTGTCAGGAAATGCATCAACGCCAGATTCATCAGCTGCACTCAAGACAGTCCAGAATGTCACCCGAGCACAACGCAACGCCATCCACGCTCAAGACCAACCGCAACATCGTCATCAAACCAGCGGACAAAGGAGGAGCCATCGTCATACAGAACAGAATGGACTATTGCAAAGAAGCATACCGACAACTGGACAACCAGGAACACTACAGACAGCTACTCGCAGATCCGACCAAAGAACACACCTGCCAACTCAATAGACTGATCAAGATCTTCGATCCAGACCTTCAAAACATCCTACGCGCTCTCATCCCACGTACTCCCCGCATAGGAGACTTTTACTGCCTCCCAAAGATACACAAAGCCAACACACCCGGACGTCCTATCGTATCAGGCAACGGAACCCTGTGTGAGAACCTCTCTGGGTACGTTGAGGGCATCCTGAAACCCATCGTACAGGAACCCCCAGCTTCTGTCGCGACACGACAGACTTCTTGCAGAAACTCAGCACCCATGGACCAGTTGAACCAGGAACACTCCTCGCCATGATGGACGTATCGGCACTCTACACCAATATCCCCCACGATGACGGCATCGCTGCGACAGCCTCAGTACTCAACACCAACAACAGCCAATCTCCAGACGCCATCCTACAACTCATCCGCTTCATTCTTGACCACAATGTCTTCACCTTCGACAACCAGTTTTTTACCCAAACACACGGAACAGCCATGGGGACCAAATTCGCTCCCCAATACGCCAACATCTTCATGCACAAGTTCAAGCAAGACTTCTTCGCTGCACAGGACCTCCAACCAACGCTGTACACCAGATACATCGACGACATCTTCTTCCTTTGGACCCACGGCGAAGGATCACTGAAAGGACTACACGATAGCATCAACAGGTTCCATCCCACCATCAAACTCACCATGGACTACTCCTCGGAATCGGTTTCATTCTTGGACACACGAATCTCCATCGAAGACGGACGCCTCAGCACTTCACTCTACCGCAAGCCCACGGACAACCTCACGATGCTCCACTTCTCCAGCTTCCACCCTAACCACGTTAAAGAAGCCATCCCCTATGGACAAGCCCTGCGAATACACAGGATCTGCTCAGACGAGGAGGAACGCTACGGACACTGAAAGACGCCCTCGTAAGAACGGGATATGACGCTCGACTCGTCGATCGACAGTTCCGACGGGCCACAGCGAAAAACCGCATAGACCTCCTCAGAAGGCGAACACGGGACACAACCAACAGAGTACCCTACGTCATCCAGTACTTCCCCGGAGCGGAGAAACTACGCCATGTTCTTCGCAGCCTTCAACATGTCATCGATGACGACGAACACCTTGCTAAGGCCATCCCCACGCCTCCACTACTCGCCTTCAAGCAGCCGCCTAACCTCAAAAGTACCATTGTTCGCAGCAAATTACCCAGCTGTCAGGAGAACAGCGACCACGACACCACACAACCCTGCCACGGCAAACTCTGCAAGACATGCCAGATCATGAACACAGATACCATCATCACACGTGAGGACACTACCCACCAGGTACATGGTACATACTCATGTGGCTCGGCCAACATTGTCTACCTGATACGTTGCAGGAAAGGATGCCCAGAGCATGGTACATCGGCGAGACCATGCAGACACTGAGACAACGTATGAACAGACACAGTGCAACAATCGCCAGGCAGGATGGTTGCCTCCCAGTCGGCGAACACTTCAGCAGTCAAGGGCATTCAGCCTCGGATCTGCGGGTTAGCGTTCTCCAAGGCGGCCTTCGAGACACACACGACAACGCAAAATCATCGAGCAGAAACTGATAGCCAAGTTCCGCACTCATGAGGACGGCCTCAATAGGGATATCGGGTTCATGTCACGCTACAGAACGTGACTTGACATCGTTGTCTGTCTTTCCAGTTTTTAAAAAACAAACACAAAAAACAAACCCCAAAAAAGATGGAGAGAGGGGAAGGGATATGGAGAGAGATCTGCTACAGACAGCAGGATTTGACACATTGGACCCCCTGGGACACATCTCATTGTCTTGGCTGTGCTCTTGGTGTGTCTTTGATGTAAGGAAAGACTGTATCTCTGCATTTTCTGTGTTTATATTCTGTGAACTTTTGTAGATTCACTCATTGTAATTGTACCTGAAGAAGGGGCGATAGCTCCGAAAGCTTGTAATTTTAAATAAATCTGTTGGACTATAACCTGGTGTTGTGCGACTTCTCATTTTTGTCCACCCCAGTCCAACACCGGCATCTCCGCATCATAAATAAAATACAGCCAGCGTATGCAACTGTACAAACAGGAAATGCTGGAATACCACTTTTTTAAGGCTCTGAAGCACGTTTTTCTACCTTCACGGTGCTAAAGAGATGCATGTTGTCATCATCGACAAACAGTAGCAACAGTAGTGAAATCGAAAGGTGGGTTCATGTTTTGGGTGTAAAATTGTTCTGGTGAAGGGTCACAAGTCAAATGTGCTTTAAATATTATAACAGGTTGGAGAGATGCATCATTTTCCCATACGGACAAACTGGTATTGGAAAAACCTTCGATCATAGAATGCAAAAGGAAGACTCTCTTGCAAGATGTTATCAGATTTTTTTGAGATTGACAGCACAAGTGGAGTTCTTGGTGAAAGCCCTTTATAAATCTATATTGAGGACCTCTTGGGCCTCGTGATGGTGAGAGTTTGCAGACGTTTACCCCTGTTTAATAAGAGGGGTTTGATGATTTGAAGTACAGTTCCTACACTCAGAGAATAGGAGCTTTCAACAACAGCTTGTATTTATATAGCTCCTTTAACGTAGTAAAACGTCCCAAGGGCATGCACAGGAGTATTTTAAGACAAAAAATTTGACACCGAGCCACAAGGATAAATTAGGGCAGGTGTCCAAAAGCTTGGTCAAAGAGGTCGGTTTTAAGGAGCGTCTTAAAGGAGGAAAGAGAGGTAGCGAGGCGGAGAGGTTTAGGCAGGGAATTCCAGAGCTTAAGGCCTAGGCAACAGAAGGCACGGCCACCAATGGTTGAGCGATTATAATCAGGGATGCTTAAGAGGGCAGAATTAGAGGAGCACAGATATCTCGGTGGGGGGGGGGGGGGGGGGCGTTGTGTGGCGAAGGAGATTATAGAGCATGGGAGGGACGAGGCCATGGAGGGATTTGAAAACAAGGATGAGGATTTTGAAATCGAGACGCTACTTAACCGGGAGCCAATGTAGGTCAGCGAGCGAGACTTGGCGCAAGTTAGGACACGGGCATCCGAGTTTTGGATCACCTCAAGTTTACGTAGGGTAGAATGTGGGAGGCCAGCCAGGAGTGCGTTGGAATAGTCAAGTCTAGAGGTAACAAAGGTATGGATGAGGGTTTCAGCAGCGGATGAGCTGAGGCAAGGGCAGAGACGGCGATGTTACGGAGGTGGAAATAGGCGGTCTTTGTTATGCTGCGGATATGTGGTCGGAAGCTCATTTCAGGGTCAAATATGACACCAAGGTTGCGAACTTTCACTTGGATTTTGTCTGACCCATGCTTTCTTTGTGCTACTAGCAGTCTGCATTACCCAGATAATTGTGTTTTTTCTCTTAAAATGGGAACTGTCTTAGTGGACGTCTTCTAGAGATTTTTACGTAAGCTGAAATGAGCATGGGGTGATGATGCTGTTGTATCTCAAAACCATGCCTGACGGTAAGAATTTGAGCTTAGATCAAACTTAATGCATTTCTCCTCTCCTTCTGACACCCTACCCCACGCAAAAAAAAATGATAATTTCTACTCCTCACCGGGCCTGGGGTACAGGTCCAACGGTGCCAGACAGAGTCAAGTACCTCTATGAACTGGCCATTCTTCCTGTATAAGCATAGACCGTGACGTCGGTAGGGCATTCGACTAGTTGATATCACAGCTGATCCTGACCGTGATCGGTGTTCACCTGAAGTTCACTCATGGGGGTTTGGCTGGAATGTGGATGCAAACTCGGGTAGTTTTCTCTCTTGGCCATGGACGCTAAGATGAACTGTAGAACCATAATTAAACGGCTGGGATCAGCCATTGCTAACTTCTGGAATGTAAGCCTTAGTACCATGCCATGGACTAGATTTTAATCTCCAAAGATGGTGGTGCCCAGGGCACAGTCTGCAAACTCTTTCACCCAGTCTGCAGTTCTGTTCTTTGCGAGCTAGCGCACCATGAAGACTCCGTCTGTCTGCGTTGCTCAAACTTCCTGAACTTTGAGGATTAAAGAAAGCTGCTTCTCGATCGGTGTATTTTGACTAATGAAGGGGCAGCCACTTGCACCAACTGAAAGTAGCCGTTGCCTGTCTTTCAAGCTTGCTGAGTTTCAAGAGGCTGAAACTTCCACATTGTACACCAAACAAGATGTGAGGAGTGGGTTATTTTCAAAACCAGCAAAGAGCAGAAGTCGCTGGATGTGATTTTCCAGAAGAATATGGCTTGGATATGGCCGTCGCTGAAATCTCTGCTCGGGCATATGCCAGGCTGGGTCAGTTGTGAATCCTCTTTGGAAAGAAGCATGAAGTCAA
Organism: Squalus acanthias; assembly: GCA_030390025.1. Lineage (NCBI taxonomy): Eukaryota > Metazoa > Chordata > Chondrichthyes > Squaliformes > Squalidae > Squalus > Squalus acanthias. The sequence goes on from CM059434.1 coordinate 132,277,714, forward strand.
CCCCAGAATGTGCCTCAGACTGTAAAAAGCATACATTCCTCCAATCCTGGGTCATGACCATTCAACTTGGTGCACTGAGAGTCACAGATTTAAGAGGCTACAAACAATCCCGAGCCAAGCATCAAGGACAGAATATTACCTCCCATAGTTTATCTATGTAGCCTTATCTGCGAAACATCTTTGGATTCCAAACAATGGAAGAAAGGCTTCTGAGACTGTAGCCAAAGGTGCCTGAACAAGGCAAGACTAATCCATCATTGCCACTGCTGATAGAGAAACAAGGACAGGACCCGCTGTGGTTAAATTGTGAGGCTGGAGTAGGTGGCAGATCTTGACAACTTTCAGTCAGGAAGGGTTCCAGGGGCCAGCTGCAATCCACACACCTGTTCCAAATGCCAGAATATCTGATCCAAAAGGATAATAAAAGCCTGGGCCGTCCATAACCGGCTACTAGTGATAATTTAATGTTTGGCCACTTTGTGACGCCCCTTCCACATAGCAGCGAAGGAAGGAGACACAGGTGAAGGTTGAAGCAGCCAAAGATGATACATAATTGGTAGCTACAGCAGGAGCATCCATGGTGGGCAATGTTGGCAGTAGTGGTGACAGAAGTGGGAAGGAAATACAACAAAGTTGACACGAGAGAGCAGGCTGTAGGTAGCAGAAATGCAGGGCTCGGCAAAGAAGTTGAGAATAAAAAGGTAAGTAAGGAGCGCAGTGCATTTGTGTAAGGGGTGGTGTTGATATTGTGCCTGAGGAGTTAGATTCTCATTGTATGACGGTATACGATTTGTAGCATATGGCGAGCGGATTGTTTGCATATAGGAGGTTCAGGTTTTTAGTGCAATTTGGGTGGGGATGGGGGTGGGGGCGGGAGTGGCGGTGAGAGACAGGACTTGGATTTTTCATGTAACGGCTTGGAATTTGCAGATGTTCAATAAATGTGCAATTGTTTTAGCAGAAAGGATAGAGACTGTGTGAGACATGGTATTTAATTGTGATTCTGCCTGGCACAGAAGTGTTTTAATTGTACTGGCCCACAGTGTGTCATGTGGATTCGGTTTACTGCTCCAAAAGGTTGGACACTACCGCATTGAACTATCCGAGTAGCTGATGTCATTCAAACTTATCACAAAAACTAGAGTGGAATAACAAATACTGTGTCTGCTGCAGAAGAAACTTTTTCGGGCAGCCAATATTGAGGCTCCAAAACAGACTTATTCCAAGAACTGATCCAATATGAAAAATGACTTTAGCATAGAAAAGGTAGCTGCTCCTAATTGTGCAATAGCGAGCAACTGATCGGATTTTCCCACCTTTTAAAGTAATAGGTTTGTGATTGGGCCCATTAAGGGGTGTGGCATCAGTTGAGGGTGGAACACTTTCTCCCATTTCACACACTCCTTGTCTGCATCAAGTGCAGTGAAATGGAGAGCAAAACAACATATACTCTGCACCAGCAAAGTGCCTTAATTCCAAAACGAGAGCAGCCCGTGTAGCACCAGTGACCCTCATAGGTTCTCTGTGTGGAATGATGAGCTTCTGCCTGATTATAGATTGTTTTTGTGATGTCAACCTCTGCCCAATAAAACTCGAATTGAGCATACCCCATACAGCACCTTTCCAGCAGAGAGAAGGGAATTCACTCGACCAGGCTCTGCCACACTGTTCTCTGAACTGATTTTGCTCCTAGTAAAGAAGCCCACAAAACAGTTAAGTTATGTAGTTCAGCTGAATTCAGTGTGTAATGCCTCTGCTAATGGATTTTAAAAATAGTTGACTGAGGGCAATATTGAAACGTTCACTTACAGGGAGGCATTTTTAAAAATGGATCTGCTTTAGCAGTGCTGATGATTTAACTTTGCCCAGACACACAAGCTTTGCAATTCAAAGTAAAGTGTACCTCACTGCTGTTGCAGTTTGCCATCTTTTGAATAAATGATCTTTATACCTCCCCATATTTTGCTGGTTTCAGAGTTGGCTATTTACCTTGGATGATCCCTGATGTTCTCTCAAAATAAAAGCTTCCAGTGGGCATCATGTCCTCGAATTGGACAGCAGGAAGGACCTAGAAATACTTGAACTGTGTGCTTTCGATTTTGTATAAATGTTGACTTAATCGCTTATTGTATTGTGAAGGTACATTTTAAAATACTTGAAAGAATAAACTGTATGTATGATGACTGCACATAAGCGATAACAATGAAGAGCAAAGCTTGAGTGCTTTACTGTGTTTGTGCCCTTGGAGTCTAAGCGCCTTGGACATCTTCCCAAACAGTTCATTTTTATACAGTGTGTTTTTGGTACTTTACCGCAGGAGCTTCACCTTGTTGCTGCTATGATGAATGTTAAGTTTTCTTCTGTGACTGGAAGGGAGTATGTTCTGCAAAACTAACAGTAAACCGGGTTATATCTGGAGGAAGACAAGTCAGCTGATGGACATAGAAAGAGTCAACTAAGAAATTCACTGAGGCAGATTGCTCCTGTATATTGTGAAAAACTGGTTTGACAATTTGCTGTATAAATATTAATGATTATACTGCTAACCATGTCAAGCTATCACATACTGTTCTTTTAAAAAGGAGAGATGCTTAGCTGACTGTAACTGAAGTGAACAAGAGCTTGTCTGAAGTGCACTCTTATTAAATTCAAGTTGGTTTCTTCACTATGTATCTCTGCTACCTGCATAGATCACCTGTTGTGTTGTGCCCGTCTTCCTGTAGTTAATTCTACATACCGATGGGTAAGTACTTATGCAATAGACACCTTCTGTTAGTCTACTTTCTCCCCTCTGCTCAATACTGGCAGTGCTCTGGGCAGCAGGTTTATTGACTCAATGGTGAAATTCCGTTTGTATTACATGGGATTCTGTTTTTTTTTCCCCCAGTGCTTTAGGTTTGCAATTCTGTGTTTTTCTCCTAAAACCAAAAACCAGCAACCTGTTGTTTTTAACATTTGCCTTGTTTTGCTCATATGTTTTTAGTTGATCACTGCCTATGTTTAAAATAATAGTGGAAAAGAGAGCAAGGGATGCCCACGAGTAGTGTTAGTACCTTGTAACGGTACTCCTTGATAAATTATTACAAAGGTGGATGTTTCATCTCCCTAGTGTTCATGTATGTGTAGCTTACGGATGAAAGAAAACTCACCGAATAGATTTGGATGAAGGTGGATTTTTGGTCCGTGATCCCTTTCTTCCAGAATATCAAGCCAACTATCTCCCAATTACAGCATCAAGGGAAGTCTTAAATGAATCCAGTGTCTAGGACTCCGCCATCCTTGCTGGCAATCTGCTATTAATCAGCTTCTGTTCGTTTATTTTTTTTAAAAGCCTAATTCTGTCCTAACCTTGCCATTCATAACTTTTGTTCTACTTCCCTGCTGTATCTCAAAGTAGTATTCCAGGATTGTTTTGTCTCAAGTATTAACTATGTCTTTCGAGGATGAGATATCCCAGTTTATTTAGTTGTTCCTCGTAACTTATTCCTCTAGCATCAGAGATTTATTTAGTGGCTTTGCACTTTGTGACAGCAAGGGCTTGGATGCCCTCTTTGTTGTGACCAGTACTGTATGTAGTACTTAAGGTGTAATTTGACTGAATTGTGTACTATTTTGGCATGATTTATGGGGATTTGCTTTGAAGAGGATTCCCCCATCTAATGTCATTCCTGTGTTCTTGTTCTATACCAGCTGTTTAATGTCGCTCTGGCGCATAGATGTTTATTTAATGCATAGATTATTGGTTTAAATGCAGGGGACCTAGCTGACGGGCAAGGTCCATAGTGCAGGACATGAAGGTTGAGAAAAGTAGGAGATGGTTTTCAAATTAAGAAGCAACGATTTAACTGGCACTTGGGCACTTGAAGAGACATTGGCCCAGAATTTGCTGGAGCGGGACGTCTCACGGCTTGCCCTGTTCGTTAGACTTTTTTCCTCATCCTTCACCCCTCAATAATTTTGCGCTGCAAATTGCTGGAAGTGCGAGCTGATAACGGCGCAGCGAGGGCAACATGGCATCTGGGACCTTGGTGAACGACGGGACCAGCAGCCCTTAACCAATGTGACTTAATGATTGAGAAAGAAACAGGAACTACAGAGAAGGAAATAGGGTGAATTAAAATCAAATCCGGTACAGAAAGAGAAATAGAGAGGGAAAGTAAGATTAAATTAAGAGAGGAAAAAGAGACTGAAAGGAAAAGTAAGAATTTAAAAAAAATTCCTACCTGCAGGAATGAGACGTGACCGCTTCAATTCTTTTTATGGTTAAGGTTGAGTAGCTTTGCAGGAACATAAATCATTTAAAAGGTACTTACGCTGTTAAGTACCAGTCCTAACTTTCTACATGTGTTTAATTGGTAATTAATGTGCAAATGCAGCAATTTCTTGAAACTCATGGGGAGGTTGAGGGCAAGCTGCTGTTTTTGCGAGGCTAGCGGCAGAGCAAAGCAAGCCATTCAGCAACTAGTGGCGATTCACAACTGACTGGGTATCTCTCCCTCGCCGCAAATTTTCGGGACGATTTACAGATTAATAACGGCGTGCACATTAAACTCACCGTTATTTTGTCAGCAAATTCTGGCCCAGTGACTCAGATTGTCTTGGAGGGGGAAAAAAACTCTAATGGATAATAACGTCAGCTAGCTCCTTACACTCAAGTTGCACAAATAGATCAAACAAACCATAATAGCAGTTCCCTGAGTGTGTGGGTCACAGGCTGTGGTATCACAGGGTGCAGTGTCTTGGTTTGTGCCAGCTGTTGTCATGTTAGATGCCTGTACTCGTATGCTTCGCAATGCTTGATGTGTAAAGACTCCTACCTTGAAGGATTATTCATAGCATAATCATTGCTGGTTTAGCAAGCGATCACTAGTTTGATTGCTGAGAAATAATAACAACCATTTATATATTACAGGATGTTAAACAGTCATTCTGCTAATCTGTTTAATTTTTAAAATGTGTGTACTGATGGATGAGATCTTCTTTATTGGAATGAGGGCGAGGCCTGAGTGGTGCGCTGTGATATTGATAGGTTGCTGCAAAAGCTTTAAGTGGTACAAGATTTACAGTTTAAAAGGCTTTTTAAACCATCTTGCTTGTTCTGCATTCAAGGTGTTTCCCAAAGAATGCAATGTGACATTTTGACAGCCATGCAGTTCTGTAAATGAGGTGGGAGAGGAAGAAGTGAATGAGCAGAATGTTTTGAAACATTCACTGTTGTGTACTATTTCAAGTTTGTACAGCATCCGTGGGCAATTGCATAGCAGATCTACAATTACAGTAATTTTGTTGCAGCAATGATGACAGCCTGCTGAGATTCAGACCCCTGTTCATTCTCTCCTGAGTTCCCCTTTCTCTCTTTAATTCCTGTAAGATGGTTATCACGACGGAGCACTGCCAACAATCATTGCTCAGATAATACCTGAAGGAAAAGCATCTAAAATGAGGCTGCAGCTTCTGTGTGACTGTACAACAAAGAGCCAGGCCTTGTGTGGTGAAATACTGAATAGGAGTTTCCATACACCACCTCAAATATTTTTTACTCTAATGCTAATACTTAAACATCACAATTTTTGAGATGTTGCAATGCAGATACAGCAATACTGAAGCCGTTGAAGCAGTTGTGGCATTTGTTACAGGTCACATATCTTGTACCGACCTCCTTTTATGGTTCAATGTAACCTCATCATGAAAATGAAAAAGATTATCCTCCCGAGAGCTCAGTAAATCCATTGCCTGCTGTGGTGTTGAGATGTACCACAAATTACACTTATTTAGAACCCTTAATGTAGATAGAACCATGGTAAAGATGGGGGTTCAAGAAGGCTTTTAAAATTGAGGGGAAAGTAGGTGGCAAAGGGAATCAGGGAGGGAGTTCCCTTTCTATTCATTCTCCCTCTCCATGTGGAATAGTTAGCAACCTTTTATTTTCATTTTAATAGATGGATTTCTACAGTAAATCTATATGTACTATATTCATTTGTTTGCTATTAAATAAATTTTCTTAATTTAAATATAAAATATGGTCTTAAGATGTGATGCAAGTGCTCTATCGTGCACTAAAGACTAGAGGCAGATCCTGTGAACACACAATATAATTTCAGTAGTTAAATGTGACAAAGGTTGTTCTGTTTGTTAGCCAAGGTGCATTGCTGACAGTTTACCTAGTTATCAAGGTTAGTGACAATGCATACAAAGGCATATGGGAGCTAGGAGCGCCTTATGAGAATGATCTAAGGTATAACTGCTGAGAAGCCTAGAGTAAGGAGGGCAGAAAAGTCCCAAAGCAAAGTGGTGGGTTTGAAACTCAACTCGGGGTTGAACAGGGCACCATGGTTTATGCATGGCCTTATTCAGCCTCAATGAGTGCGTGGCTGGAGAAAGGGATGGTATCAGTGGCAGGGGGTGCAAATGATGGCTCAAGTCATCTTGATGTTCCGTTGAAGGAAATTTTAACTCAAATTTGTCAGTCAGGCAGTTTGACAGTTCAGAGGCGGTCAAGGGAAGAACTGGTGGTGTTAGCGTGCATCAGGAAGTTGGCCCTGTGCCTTTGGATGATGGCACTGGGGTACTGAATGTAGCTGAGGAAGAGAAAGGGGGTCAAGAATAGATATTTGGGGAGCTCCAGAGGGGATGGGGAAGAGCAGGCATTGTTGGATATGTATTGGAACCGGAGGAGTGAGATCTTGCAAGCGCAGTTTTGCAAAATTGAACACGTAGGAGAGGTGATGGAGGGAGATCGTGTCGCTGACGATATCAAATGCAACAGATGTCACCATGGATTTAATTTGTGACTTGGTCAGGGCAGATTGAGGGAAATGGAACATGGAATTTTGGATGAGGTGGGTCTGAAGTTGGCATGTTCAGGGATCTTTAAAGAGGATAAGGAGGGAAGAGATTGGGTGGTGGTTGGCAAAGACGGGCATGTTAAAGATAGACTTTTTAAGGAGGAGGGTGATGGTTTTAGTAGTGAAAGGGATGATGCCTTTGCAAAGGGACCTTTCTTTTTTTAATCTAAAATAAAACCAGAAAATGCTGGAATTACTCAGCTGGTCAGGCAGCATCTGTGGAGAGAGAAACAGAGTTAACGTTTCAGGTCAGTGACCTTTCATCAGAACTTTTTTTATTCGGATCTGAGTGACACTGGCAAGATTGCATTTATTACACATTCCCAGTTGCTCTGAGAAGGTGGTGGCTTGCTCGGCTGCTGCAGAGACCAATAAGAGGCAACCACATAATGTGGACTAGATTCACATGTAGGCCTGCCTGTGTAGGGGTGGCAAGTTTCTTTCCCTGAAGGGCATCAGTGCACCAGTTAAATGTTTAATGACAATCTGGCAGCTTTCATGGTTATTTTAGCTTCTGCTAGCCCACAGTTACCAAATTCATTGATTCAATTTAGCACGGTGGGATTTTAACTCTGCCTCTGGGTTACCGTACCGTAACTACTGTACCCATAATGTTGGCGTGCATGATGGTCAGGAAAGATATTTGAGTGGTTAGAGGTTTGGTGACTGTGCGTAGATAGATCAAGGACTGAAGCTAGGACCTTGTAGATCAAAGGATGCCCCAGCTTCAGTCCATTGTCTGTGCTGTACCACCTGATCCCAGGTAGTGTGGTTGGGGGTGGTATTCTTCATCTCTGTGTCACTCGACCGGAGAGGGGAAATAATTGCCAGGTTCCTTGCCGTTGGAATGTGAGTGGATGGCTAGTGAGAAAAGGATTGAACTTGACGGTCATGTCTTTTCTCTTGCTCACATTCTCTCTCCTGCCAGCCCACCAGCCCATGTTTACATAAGAGGAATGGCAGCTTGGATAAGATACTGGACAACCATTAGTGCAAATGAACCATAGTTCAGGATTAAGCCCCACGTTCCCCTTAGCACCCACCATAGACAGAGGGGAGACAACCTACCATTAGGTGAGGGTGATTGGCTTTGTGCAATCGCCATGCTGTTTTTTGCCTTTTTATTGTGGGAGCAGCTTGAAGTGCGTATTCTTTCCCATAATGGCAGAGTGGAGATTGCTGAGCTGTGTTGGGATTTGCAGTGCAAACCCATGTTCGTACAGTGCCATACCACGTGTATACTAATATGCTTGTAAGTGATGTCTTGCAGAATAATTTACTAGAGTAGTAAACAGAGCATGATGATGTGGTTGGCAGCACACTGATGCAATTGTGCCACAAACTGTTGCAGATTTTATATTTGGGATCCTGCGTTATTACCTCAAGTCAGCCTGGCTCAGTTGCCAGCAGTGCAGATTCTGAGTTATATTTGGGCCAAACTTATTTTTTGCCCTGATAAAAGCCCCATTACCTCCCTGTGGGAAAGAGCCTAGCATTCTACATAAGAACATAAGAAATAGGAGTAGGTGCCTATCTCGACTGATCAGGAACTTGGAATTGTGTAGATTGAACTTGCATTTCAGCTGTCTCTTGTGTATACTTTGCCGATACTTTACCGCAGTTGAAATCACATTTGAAAGACGGCGCCTCTGACTGTAGCATTCCCTCAGTGCTGGAGTGGAGTGCCTGCCTAGATTATGTACACCAGTGCCGGAGGTGGGGCTTGATCCCACAACCGTCTGAGTTGAGTGTTACCACTGAGCCAAACTGACATGAGATAATAACTCTTAAGATCCATATTCAAGCTAATCTTGGCTGCAGTATAAAATTGTTGATGTTACGATCTGATGAAGTGGGGAGGAGGCGCTTGCTTCAGTCGAACTTAATGTATAACTTTCAATTTGTATATTCATACACTCATCCCTCATTCTCTAGGTTTTACTCTGGGAACTAGGCACGGACATCACGGAAAATAATTTAAGGAACATGCAAGTGATTTTGAGAGCAAAAGCCAATGTGATGTGTTCCGTAGTGCAACAAATATTGTGTGTGAGAATGTGTGTGTGACTACATGGCAGGGAGCAAAAGAATGACCCTCTTCCCGAAAGATGATATTTCACAAGTGATTACACTCCTCAGATCATAAAGCACGGAATGGGAAAAGGTCATTTAGTAGCTCATCCTTTACTAACAATTTTCTCTGATGCGCCCAACTTCATTTTATATCCTAAGGATGCTTCTGTATGGCTTCATGCTGCTTATCCCCTACCTCCTTTTCCCAAAAGTTAATTGTGCAAAACTTTAGGATCTCTATCTTGCCCAGCAACCTTCATTATTCATCTATGACCTGACCTGACATTACTCTCCAATAAAATTGTCGGCACATCATTACAGTTCATTCACTGCTTATTACTGTGCGTTTGTGTGGTCACATGTTAATCACTTTCTTCCCTGAGCAAAGGGATTGACTTTTATTGATGGAGAGACAAACCTAATGGAGATGCCACAATCTATTTGTGTGTGTGTGTGTTTTTTACCTGAACAGAATGTAATTTGCTTTTGACTGTCACTTGGGAGTTAGTGGCTCGGTTAACATGTAGAAAAGTTTTTATGTAGCGCACATTTTCTGTTCACTGTATAGGTAACACCTCTTATGTTTGAGCGTGCAGAATCCCTGCTAAACTAACCTAGTGGTAATCGGGTCCCTGGACATATCTTGCTTTGTACTTAAAATGGTTTCTCTCAGAAATGGAAGGCTTGTGAGTAACTGTTTCCCTACCTTTTTTGCAGTAACATCGCAGAAGCCCTAGTGAGTAAAGGTCTTGCCACAGTGATCCGTTATCGGCAAGATGATGATCAGCGGTCTTCTCACTATGATGAACTACTTGCTGCAGAGGCCAGGTAAGATGGCTACTGAAATTCTTTAAAAACTGTATAAAATATGCTTTCTGATGGGAATGAGGTTGGACGTGATGTGAAAATTCAAATTTCATTTAAAATGTGTAATTGGAATTAAAGTACGAGTATTGACTTAATGAAGCAGTAATTGGAATGTAGGAGTGCAGTGGGTTGAAACAAGCTGTTTGGAGAACAAGCTGCAGGTTTTTTTTATCTTCATCTGCTAGCTCAATATTCATTTACAGTGTTTATATATTTTTTTAAATTCTAAGAATTTAGTGATGTTTTCCTTCATGACTGAGATCCCATGAGATTGGAGCAGCTGTCAATAAGAGCAAAGTAATTTCGACTGAGTCTGTTACTTTGATTTCACACCATTGCCTCTTTGACCACCAAAGTTGCGGGTCACAAGCAACAACAACTACTACTTGCATTTATATAGGGCCTTTAATGTAGTAAAACGTCCCCAGGCGATTCACAGGAAAATAATCAGACAACAATTGACACCGAGCCAATGAAGGGGACATTACAATAGGTGACCAAAAGCTTGGTCAAAGAGGTAAGTTGTAAGGCGCGTCTTAAAGGAAGAGAGAGAGGCGGAGAGATTCAGGGAGGGAATTCCAGAGCTTAAGACCTGTACAGCTGAAGGGACGTCTGCCAATGGTAGGGCGAAGGAAGTGGGGGATGCAGAAGCAACAACAACTTGCATTTATATTGTACCTTTAACTTAGTAAAGCGTCCCAAGGCACTTCACAAGAACATAATCGGACAAAATTTGATACCAAGCCAAAAAAGGATATATTCGGACAGGTGAGACAAAACTTGGCCATAGGTAGGTTTTCAACTGTGCTTTAAAGGAGGAGAGGAGAAGAGATTTGAGGAGGGGGGAATTTGAATCGTTGAGTATATTCAAGACTGAGGTCGATGGATTTTTCGACATCAAGGGATAAAGAGATAGGACGGGAAAGTGGAGTTGAGGTAGAAGATCAGCCATGATCTTACTGAATGGGGGAGCAGGCTTGAGGGGCTGAATGACCTTCTCCTGTTCCTATTTCTTATGTTCCCACCTTGTCCTATACATTGAGGTGTTTTCCTAGAATAAAACAGGCATAAGAGAAGGCCATACAGCCAGCTTGCGCTCATCCCTTGTTGCACTAACTCTGCCATCACGTCCTCTACTGTGGAACCTTGATTCTCTGCCATAATGGTGGAGCCGTCATCCCTGTGCATGATGGGAATTTGAAATGACAGACGAGCTGTTCAGGGCGAGTGAAAGAGAATGTACAGATAACTTCTGTTTGTTTCAGAAACCTGTTTGTTTTCATGTCTTTTATTGACCTATTACGCGGAGAAACGATTTAATAAGAGAATGCAAGGAGAGCTGTGGGTAACAAGGATCAGAAAGCATGCTGTCATTTGGGAGAGAATACTGGAAGAAAAGGACTTGAGTACCAGCAAGAGTACATGGGCAGCAGTTAAGATAAAACTCTTGCACATAATGGCACTACAGCTTCCTACACTCTACTCTGCTGGTCTCCTATCTCCTGTATGCTGGTCTCCTAATTCATGCAAACATTCTTGCAGATAAGATGTCAAACCAATAATGGGAGTGTGGGTAATAGTGTTTGTATTTTGAATAACTTCAATGTTTCCTTTACTTGATAAGTTATTCTAACTTCCTGATGCATGTCCTAAATAAACTTTTAATTCATTTCCATTGATGTTTTCTGGTTCTACTTGGTTTGAAGTAGTAATCTAGCTATACCGTATTATTTTAATATGTTTGATTCTTCAATTATATCAGCTATGGGGAGGTGCCAAATGGAGGCTGGGTGCTTCCCCATAGGAAAGAAAGCAAAATTGGAAGGAAATGTGTCTTGTCATGCTCTTCACAACTTGCTGAGCATGGTTCCTGGTTTTGGGTGGGGGGCGGGCGGGTTGTGACTGGGAAACAGATCAACAAGGTGAATGCATAGAACGGGTGTGCATGGAGAATTCTGCATGTATTTTCACAAGTTACTTTCATTTTAATGGTGCCATTGTTCCATACAAGTCTGCTTGTATATGCTAGCTGGTAAAGAGAATCTGGCTTTAATCCATGGCCTGCTTTCCCTCCCATAGAGTCTTGACATTTAGGTCAAAGTTGCAGGAGAAACGATCAGCTAACATCAACCACAGGCTCAGCCAGCCGATGAGTGACTCCACTGAATCGACAGAGATTGACATCCTTTTATTGCGCCAAGATGCTGATCCTAAAGCTGTCACTCATTTTGTAACCGTGCTGGCTGAGAACTCTGGTCATGTCCTGCTCTCAGTGAAGATCCAAGTGGAATCTTTGTTTGTTCCTCACAAGTCTTGCAATATCGATCCAAAGGCAGGCAGGGTTTCAGCCAAAAGGCGCCAGCAGCTTATTGTGAAGGAGAGAGCATGGAGAAATAAATGTGCCACAGGCAGCCACTTTATCAATAGGAAATTTTATTGAACATGGCACTAAAAATTCATCTTTAAATAAGCCCCAAGGGTGGCTAAAATTTAGTACCTAATTAAAGTTTCTCATTCTTGAGGTTAAGATAATACACAGCTGTATATTCTTATTTGAAATCTTTCTTTGTATTTGTCCAGGGGATCCCTTAGAGTGGGAATCTCAACATCAGCAAGGTCGTCTTGTGCCCAATTAAGGTGCGGAATAATGGATATCTGGTGTGAGTTACAGGCTGTAATCTAATTGAGGGATTCCAATGGTTTATAGATGTAATAATAGACACCTAGGAGAAACTAAAACACTCTGCTGTTCTCCTCAGTGTTCAGATGTGGCATAAATGAGTTCAGCAAAATTTTGATGGCTAATTATTTGAGCCCTGGGTTTTTGAAATATATATACCTGCACTGTGAATTGCATGAGCATGGTTTTGTTCATTTGTTACTTTTGCTGATCAGTAAATGTTGCCGTGTGCATTCTACACGGAAGGATTAGCATGCAACGCTTGGGTATTAATCATCAATTTACTCACCAATAACCTGCTCAGTGATTCCCAGTTTGGGTTCCGCCAAGACCACTCTGCTCCCGACCTCATTACAGCCTTGGTCCAAACATGGACAAAGGAGTTGAATTCCAGAGGAGTGGTGAGAATGACTGCCCTTGACATCAAGGCAGCATTTGACCGAGTGTGGCATCAAGGAGCCCTAGTAAAACTGAAGTCAATGGGAATCGGGGGGGGGAAAACTCTCCACTGGCTGGAGTCATACCTAGCGCAAAGCAAGATGGTTGTGGTGATTGAAGGTCAATCATCACAGCCCCAGGACATCACTGCAGGGCAGTGTCCTAGGCCCAACCATCTTCAGCTGCTTCATCAATGACCTTCCCTCCAACATAAGGTCAGAAATGTGGATGTTCGCTGATGACTGCACAGTGTTCAGTGCCATTCACAACTCCTCCGATAATGAAGCAGTCCATGCCCGCATGCAACACGACCTGGACAACGTTCAGGCTTGGGATGATACGTGACAGGTAACACTCGCGCCACAGAAGTGCCAGGCAATGACTATCTCCAACAAGCGAGAGTCTAACCACCGCCCCATGACATTCAATGGCATTACCATTGCCGAATCCCCCACCATCAACATCCTGGGGGTCACCATTGGCCAGAAACTTAACTGGACTGCCACATAAATGAGCAGGTCAGAGGCTAGGTATTCTGCGGCGATTGCCTCACCTCCTGACTCCCCAAAGCCTTTCTACCATCTACAAAGCATAAGTAAGGAGTGTGATGGAATACTCTCCACTGGCATGGATGAGTGCAGCTCCAACAGCACTCAAGAAGCTCGACACCATCCAGGACAAAGCAACCCGCTTGATTGGCACCCCATTTACCACCTTAAACATTCACTCCCTCCACCACTAGTGTACCGTGACTACAGTATGTACCATCTACAAGATGCACTGCAGCAACTCGCCAAGGCTTCTTCGGCAGCACCTCCCAAACCCCTGACCTCTTCCACCTAGAAGGACAAGGGCAGCAGGCGCATGGGAACACCACCACCTCCAAGTCACACACCAACCTGACTTAGAAGTATATTGCCGATCCTTCATCGTCGCTGGGTCAAAATCCTGGAACTCCCTCCCTAACAGCACTGTGGGAGTACCTTCACCACACGGACTGCAGCGGTTCAAGAAGGTGGCTCACCACCACTTTCTCAACGGCAATTAGGGATGGGCAATAAATGCTGGCCTTGCCAGCGACTCCCACATCCCATAAACGAATTAAAAATTTTTTTTTACAACCAGGGAATGTGACGTGTGTATTTAACAACTACGCAAATTATAATCGTATAATATATGGGGGATTTCTTCCCTCGTCCTCGCTCCTGAAAGTGCTGAGGCTGGGGCACGGTTCCCTCCGTGCTAATAGCTCTCCAGCACTTTGCCAAATAGCCATTCTTCACACGGTGTGTATGTTGATGTGCACCTGGTTTTTTGGGGGGGTTGCGGGTAGGTTTGTGGAAGAGTTGTATTTCAGCTGAGCTCGTACCCTCGTACACTTTTTAGCACAGGTTACTGGATAGTCATTTAGGAATAGTAGCCCTGGCTGCCACTTTTTTTCCTTCTCCCCCATCCCTATCCACAACAGAATTCAAATTAACTAGGAAGTTAGTGTAATTCTTGTACGTCCCATGTTCTACAAAACTAATTTGGAATACTCTGAGCAATCCAGGAGGCCATTGCTTGCTGGGCATCCCTCCCAGTCCTTATACTGGCCAGAATGATTTCCTTAAAATGAGTATACTATCTAGGAAGAGAACAGGTCAGTGGGTTTAGTTGTGTATTACTCTTAACAAAAAGCTAGCATAGATATGGGGGCTGATTGGCCGTCTTTGCGAGAGACTTATATTTTATGTTTGCTTCTAATCTGGATCCTTCAGATGGCTTTTGCTGACCTGAGCCTATTTGGATGGGCAGAATAAGCTACCGATAACAGGAGGGCAGACGTTCCCCAACTGCTATCATTACTACTGGTGGCACAAGACCAGGCAATAGTAGTATGGACGGAGGCCCCACCAAATCATCCCTGGATGTGATGGGGCAAGAGAGCTGCTACCCCTCCTCATTGTGTGCTGAAATCCTAAGCAATGGTAGTGTCACTTACTGGGTCTATATGCGTTCAAAATTTTGTGAAAGTAGTGCACTGATGCCACGTTGACTGGGTATTACGTTCACCAATGACAATTTGGGGGAAATTACTGGTTTTCAATGAAGGGCATAGATTTCTGATTGCAGTTGAGGTGAGCATCATTGGAATAATGTTTTGACCGTAAGGACCCCCCCCCCGCCCCCAAATCACAGTTTGTTTATTTATTATCTTGCCTGTTGGAGGAGTTGTAAACAATAGTTGTATCTGTCCAGTAAAATTACAATTGTAAGACTTGTTGCAGTTGTCTGTGTTTAACCCCATTATGGCAGGTGTTGTCCCAAAAAGAGTGTTGAAATCAAACTTTTAATACGCAGTTGACTCCAAAAAGGGTATAATTGGTATGAGCAAAAGTCTTCCTGAAACTTTCTGTTGACTGTTTGACAGTACAATCGTGTATAAGATGATACAGAAAGAAAGTGCCTATAAACCCAGAAATGCAGAACTCTTGAGACGCTGCTTGTGTACCTGCCCCAGATGGACAGAAAACTGACATTGGTATCCTTGTGGATGACCTGGCGTCCACAGGAAACTTATGTCCCACAAGGCTAGGAGAGTCGTGATCCATTTACACTACCAAATAAGGCTGTTCCTGTCCAGGGAGGGAGAGCATCCTCCACAAGCCACTCTTCCTTCTCCTCCCTGCAGTCAGTTGTCTCTTAGTGAGCTCCACTGTGCAATGCAGAGATCTCATTGCTGCTGATTGCAAATGCGCGGGTCTGATTCTCTGCATTTACTTTACAGGATCAGATGGCCATCGACCTGAAACGTTAACTCTGTTTCACTCTCCACAGAGGCTGCCTGACCACCTGAGTATTTCCAACATTTTCTGTTTTCATTTCAGATTTCCAGCATTTGCAGTATTTTGCTTTTTGTACTGGTCTTAACCCAATGACCGTTCCATGGATCCACAATTTCATTTGATAAGTTGGGTTGTTTCGCTATGAAGTGCAAAGGCAGAGGCTGTGGGCCAAACTCTGAGGAAGGATGTTCTTGCCATGGAGAGAGTGCAGCGAAGATTTACCAGACTGATACCTGGGATGGCAGGAATGACTTATGAAGAGAGATTGGGTCGATTAGGCTTATATTCGCTAGAGTTCAGAAGAATGCGAGGGGATCTCATTGAAACTTATAAAATTCTAACGGGACTAGACAGACTAGATGCAGGAAGGATGTTCCCGATGGCGAGGGAGTCCAGAACCAGAGGTCACAGTCTAAGGATAAGGGGTAAGCCATTTAGGACTGAGATGAGGAGGAATTTCTTCACCCAGAGAGTGGTGAACCTGTGGAATTCTCTACCACAGAAGGCAGTTGAGGCCAATTCATTAAATATATTCACGAAGGAGTTCGATATATTTCTTAAGGCTAAAGGGACCAAGGGATATGGGGAGAAAGCAGGGACAGGGTACTGAATTTGGATGATTAGCCATGATCGCATTGAATGGCGGAGCAGGCTCGAGGGGCCGAATGGCCTACTCCTGATCCTATCTTCTATGCAAATAGGCCTTTAGAGGGTTCATTGTCTCAGTCACATCTGCTAGTCATAGAGAGGCATTATGGCGATGGGAGAGCAGGTTGTATGATCAACTGTGCTCCTGACCTGAGGATGCTCTGTGGCAAACTTATTAAAAAGTAAACAATTCAAGCCCAATTCAGTCGATGTTTGGGGTCGTGTGTGTATAAAGAAAGAAATACTTGCATTTATAAAGCGTCTTTCATGACCTCAAGGATGTCCCAAAGCGCTTTACAGCCAATGAGTGCTTTTTGAAGTGTAGTCACTGTTTTTAATGTAGGAAACGTCGCAGCCAATTTGTGCACAGCAAGCTCCCACAAACAGCAATGTGATAATGACCAGATAATCTCTTTTTTAGTAATGTTGATTGAGGGACAAGTATTGGCCAGGACACTGGGGATAACTCCCCTGCTCCTCTTCGAAATAGCGTCATGGGATATTATCCATCCATCTTAGAGGGCAGATGGGGCCTCGGTTTAATGTCTCATCTGAAAGATGACACCTCCGACAGTACAGCACTCCCTCAGTACTGTACCGCAGTGTCAGCCTAGATTTTTGTGCTCAAGTCTCTGGAGTGGGACTTGAACCCACAACCATTCTGACTCAGGTGGGAGTGCTGCCCGCTGAGCCATGGCTGGCATGCATGGTGGGACTGCAGTATTGTGTTAGCCCTTCGAAAGAGTGCATATATCAGGGCAGTGCATGAGGTGGTGATACAAATTTCGGATCTAATCTAGATATTCTCTGGTTCAGTGTCAATGGTTTATCCTATAAATGGACTCCGTGTTCATTACGTTTAGGAGTGTCCGTACTGCCCACTGTCTAGTTTTACACTAGCGTGACCTGGGGGTCTAACAGTGCACTGGATATTGTGATCCTTGCATGTATGCTTCTCCAATCTTCTGACAGGCTGACTGATTAACACTTTAATGAGATGAGGCCGGATACAAATTGTTATGCCACTTTTTTTTTTACTGTCTGCTAGTGAATGCACAGAAATCACGCCTCACTGTAACTTAATTTCAGTCTCAACTTATAACTAAGAAAATATACTACACTGTCCCCGTTAATGGGCTAAGTAACACTTTTGTTTAGTGAATTGATTGAGACTGAGGCTTGCTCCCTGTCTGGTTGGCTCTCTTCTTGAGGTAGGCCTTTACCTGTCCCTCTTGGGGCATCTCACCAACTGACATGGAATGCGTGCTTCTTGGTCCTTTTGTTCCTTTCTGGATAGGAAGTCCAGGGTTCTACCTCTGATCCTTCCTAGCTTTCTGGATAGGAAGTCCAGGGTTCTACCTCTGATCCTTCCGAGCTTTCTGGATAGGAAGTCCAGGGTTCTACCTCTGATCCTTCCGAGCTTTCTGGATAGGAAGTCCAGGGTTCTACCTCTGATCCTTCCGAGCTTTCTGGATAGGAAGTCCAGGGTTCTACCTCTGATCCTTCCTAGCTTTCTGGATAGGAAGTCCAGGGTTCTACCTCTGATCCTTCCTAGCTTTCTGGATAGGAAGTCGAGGGTTCTACCTCTGATCCTTCCTAGCTTTCTGGATAGGAAGTCCAGGGTTCTACCTCTGATCCTTCCTAGCTTTCTGGATAGGAAGTCCAGGGTTCTACCTCTGATCCTTCCTAGCTTTCTGGGTCTGGACACTGTCCAGCTGAGTTGCCAGTCAACCGACTAATGCTTACTGGAAGTGTCTGAAATGTGGTAACGATTCCCCTTTTGACCCCGATTTGTTATGGATAGCACTTCCTATAGCTGGTTTATTGTAATGAGACCCCATTGTGATACCTGGTACCCTATTGTTCAAACAGCTCACACACACTATCAACATAACTGGGAAGGGGAAGGCAGAATATTGTAGCATTGCGAATTACCCGTTAAAATGAGTGTGACTTCCTATTAAAATATGTAGCTTAAATCAAAAATCCATCCTTAGCAAAGAACCAACAATCCTTAATTATGATTGTTGGAGATGTGTTATGCCCCTCCTGCCTGTGCTTTATATTTACAAAACAAAAGCTTCAGCAGGGCTGCGCTACTGAGCTGCCTCTTGCAGAGACTAGATGGATTATTTAATTCTTGTGTATCCCTGCTAATATCATTTTCATACCTCATTTCACAAAGCGAGTTATGCAGTTAGCAGGGGTATTCATTTAACAGATGTGGAGTGAGTTAGTGAACTGTGGTCTCAATGGTACAAAATCAGTGGGTGATTGTTAAATTATTACAGTCGAGTGCTCGTGAAATAGAGCTGAAATACCTCCTGTGTCACTAACATTGTGGTGTACATTCTCTTCAACTCCACATGCACAGGGTTTGTCTTTTGAGATGTGGAGATTTATAATCCCAACTCCATTGAACGGAAAGTCCTCTACAGTCTATTCCAAGTTCAGTGTTAAAAACAATGATCTATTAGATAATATAAATTAACACCAAAATCTCTTTGGTCTGTATTTACATTACTTCAAATGATGGGCAATTTCAAATTTTGTTCGTGCAAAAAATGACCTGATTTGCTAGGAGACTGTTTCTCTGATCAATCCTCATAAGACCAGGTAGGATTGTTGTGCTGGTGTTTCTGGGGATGGGAGTGGGTTGGTGCTTGGGTTCTCTTCATCCCCCCCCCCCCCCCCCCCCCCCCCCCTGCCTTCCCATCAGAACACCGTGCTGGCGGGGTGATCTGCACCGTTGGTGTCAACTTTTTTCCTCCACCAGACTCCTGGATGACGAGCCTGTGCTGCTTGTCCAGTTTGTATGCTTCTCATTCTACATACCTATCCCCTTTTAGCTGTTCTCACACTCCCTTTGCCTTGCAAGTGCCTTTTATTTCTTTCATTATGGCTCCTTTGTCACCTGCACAGATCACTTCTGCCATTTAACCATCTCCTGTTCTGCACATAAGCACTTTACAGGATTCTATTTCTTTTCATGTGTATGTGGTCATTGTGGTTGTTTTCATCCCTCCTGCGCCCTTGTTTTGTTCCTTTTTTAAATGGTGTTTTTCTGTAACATCTTCCAGTTGTGAGGAAGGGTTCTACACCCGAAACATTGACTGACTTGTGTTCTTTCGACAGATGCTATCTGGCCTGGCGAATATCTTCAGTGCTTTCTCTTTCTGTTTCAGTATTCCAGCATCTGCAGTATAGAGCGAGTCCTATTCTAAAACAAAGTAAAAGTGCTACGTGCTGTAATTTTAATTTGCTGCAAAGTCAAATGCTTGTATGTCCAGCGCTACCCTTGAGTTTTTTAATGCTTTGTTTTCTGTGAAGTTCTAAAGATAATTAGTAAATAAAGGTTCAAAGTTGCAACATACCACGGCTTGAAAGGTTCTGTTTGGTTCAGAACTATTCGAGAAGCCTTTTATTGCTTCGTTGAGGTGCATGAGGCCATCGCGAGGGGGAATAAATAGCAGATCAGCCATGGCAATGCTCGTGGTGAGTCGGCAGATTCCCTGCTACTTTTTTTGTTCTCAGAATGCGGGCGTTGCTGGCAAGGCCAGTTGGAGGGATTTTCCTGGTAATGAGCATTTCTGGGGAGGGGGCAAGGTTTAGCTGCAGGGGGGGTGGGTGTGGTGGGGGCAGCCTGACCTGAGCTTTGGTAGTGTGCTGAGGGCTAATGGACCATCTGGACACAGGAAATACAGGACAATTAGGCGGTGAAGAGAAGCGCCACATAGGTAGAATTTACAGCACAGAAACAGGCCATTCGGTCCAACTGGTCTATGCCAGTGTTTATGCTCCACATGATCATCGTCCCACATTACTTCATCTCGCCCTATAAGCATAACCACCTATTCCTTTCTCCCTCATGTACTTGTATAGCTTCCCCTTAAATGCATCTATGCTATTCTTAATTATTCCATGTGGTAGCGAGTTCCACATTCGATCCACTCTCTGGGTAAAGAATGGACACACCTGATTTTCCCACTAAAGTTAATGGATGGCAATTTGGTGGACTCCTGTACAGGTGTTTCTTCGCTTCTCACTGCCTAATTTTCCCATGTTCGCTGCGTCCAAAGTACTCATTTAGTACCTCAGCCATGCCCGATGCCTCCACAAGAATATTTATATATTCTATTCTATTACTTTCCAGGACCAGGTGTTTGTGTGTGTGTGTGGGTGCGTTCCTAAAGATGCATGCTCTCTGGTGCTGGCCTCCAAGCGAGGCGTATTCTGTTGTTTCGCCTCCTCACAAGATGCAAGTTTTCTGTGTTGTCCTGTTGCTCCCCAGGTGTGCGGGATTTCTGCTATTCGCTAGGCACGTGGCCTCTGCTGGTGTGATCCCATTATTTCCCACAACATGTACAGCATCTGCACCAGCTAAATCAGAGTGACTGTGGTCCTGTTAAGTTTATGCCAAAAAAATAATTGGGCTCATATTTTCTTTTGAGTTGGTGTGTTCCATGCTGTGAATTTATCTTTGAAAACGAATATTTTCATAAACAAGCTTGTAAAATGTATCCCGGCAGCTACTTGCATATAATGTTGTCTGGTCTGCCTCCAGGTTTAATTGTGGTCTCAATTGCACAGGATTGCTATTTTCAGTGCAGCTGAATAAATGCGTACTGATGTGGTTCATCGTATTTAATGAACACACATGGTGAATGGTGCAGAAGATGTATTAGCACACTGTGCCAGAGGGTGGCAGGATGCAGACTTGCACCTGGGATGCTTGATCTCTGAAATGGCGAGGTGCCACTTCTTTTGTTTCCTCCCCCACCCCCCCCCCCCCCCACTTTCCCCTCCCACCTTCTTACTCCTCCACCCTTGCAAAATAGGGGCGTGTTTTATAACAGCTCACTGCAGTACACTTCTTAGCAGGTGTACAAAATGGCTTTAGCAGCGGCCCGAGAGCAGGCTGATTCCCCAGCCGCTTGGTTGGAAAGCTGTATGTAAAGAAAATGAAGTGACAGAGAGAGATTTGTTTTCTTTTCCATGTACATCAAGGTGCGAACTATTAGTGCTGGGCAGCTAAACACTTTCCATTTTGGAGACCAACAGCATTGAGCATTCCTTGGTCAGGTATAGATAGTACAGTTAGATGCAGACTAAAGCACCCTCTACATTACCCATCTAGCACTAAATATAGCACTAATCTACTACAACCATTCCCCATCCCAGAAGAGTGACTCCTATTGTACCTAGAATCATAGAATGATACAGCACAGAAGGAGGCCATTCGGCTCATTGTGCCTCTGCCAGCTCTTTTGGTAGAGCTATCCACTGGTCCCACTTCCCCGCTCTTTCCCCGTAGCTCTGCAAATTTTTTCCCTTCAAGTATTTATTTAATTCCCTTTTGAAAGTTACTGTTGAATCTGCTTCCACCACCCTCTCAGGCAATGCATTCCAGATCACAACTCCTCACTGTGCTTAAAAAAAAAGTTTCCTCATGTCACCTCTGGTTCTTTTGCTAGTCACCTTAAATCTGTGTCCTCTGGTTACTGACCCTACTGCTACTGGAAACGGTTTCTCCTTATTTACGCTATCAAAACTGTTCGTGATCTTTGAACACCTCCATCAAATCACATCTTAACCTTCTCTGCTGTAAGGAGAACAACCCCAGCTTCTCCAGTCTCTCCACATAACTGAAGTCCCTCATCCCTGGTGCCATTCTAGTAAATCTCTTCTGCACCCTCTCAAAGGCCTTGACATCCTTCCTAAAGTGTGGTGCCCAGAATTTGAACACAATATTTCAGCTGAGGCCTAACCAGTGTTTTATAAAGGTTCAGTATAACTTCCTTGCATTTGTACTCTGCCTCTATTAATAAAGGCAAAGAGATCTCATGTTTTTTTTTTACATCCTTCTCAACTTGTCCTGCCACCTTCCAAGATTTGTGTACATATACCCCCAGGTCTCTCAGTTCCTGCACCCACTTTAAAAATGTATCATTTAGTTTATATTGCCTCTCCTCATTCTTCCTGCCAAAATGTATAATTTCACACCTCTCTGCGTTAAATTTCATCTGCCATGTGTTTGTCCATTTCACTGGTCTGTCTATGTCCTCCTGAAGTCTGTTGCTATCCTCCTCCATTGTTTACTACATTTCCGAGTTTTGTGTCATCTGCAAACTTTGAAATTATGCCCTGTGTACCCAAGTCCACGTCATTAATATATATCAAAAAGAGTAGTGGTCCTAATACAGATCCTTGGGTACCACCTCTAGTCTGAGAAACAACTTTTCAGCACTACTCTCTGCTTTCTGTCCCTTAGCCAATTTCGTATCCATGCTGCCACTGTCCTTTTAATTCCATGGACTTCAATTTTGCTAAGAAGTCTATTATGTGGTACTTTGCCAAACGCCTTTTGCAAGTCCATATACACATCAGCCGCACTACCTTCATCAACCCTCTCCGTTACTTCATCAAAGAACTTGATCAAGTTGCCTTTAACAAATCCATGTTGACTTTCATTTATTATTCCATACTTTCCAAATGCAAATTAATTTTGTCCTGTATTATTGTGTCTCAAAGATTTCCCACCACCGACGTTAAGCTGACTGGCCTGTAGTTGGCAGGTTTATCCCTCTCCCCATTTTTAAACAGCGATGTAACATTTGCAATCCTCCAGTCCTCTGGCACCACCCCTATATCTAAGGAGGATTAGAAGATTTTAGCTAGAGCCTCCGCAATTTCAAACCTTACTTCCCTCAGTAATCTAGGATCCATCCCATCTGGCCTGGGTGACTTTTCTACTTTGAGGACTGCCAACCTTTTAAGTACCTATTTATCTCTTTTTATCCTATCCATTATTGCTACTACCTCCTCCTTTACTGCTACATTGGCAGCATCCTCTTCTATAGTGAGGACAGATGCAAAGTACTCATTTAGTACCTCAGTCATGCGAGCTGCCTCCACCAGAAGATCTCCTTTTTGGTCCCTTCCGTTGACTACCTTTTTACTATTTATATGTTTTATAAAAAGCTTTTGGGTTCCCTTTTATGTTAGACGCTAATCTTTTTTCATACTCTCTCTCTGCCCCTCTTATTCTTTAATCCTGATATTATGATCGCTGTTTCCCAAATGCTCCCCCACTGAAACATGCTCCACTTGCCCCACTTCATTCTCCAGAACTAGATCCAGCACTGCTTCCTTCCTCATTGGGCTGGAAACATATTGATCAAGCTAGCTCTCTTGTACACATTTCAGAAATTCCTCCCTCGTTTTACCCTTTACACTGTTATTATCCCAGTCTATATTTGGATAATTGATCCAATAATTATCACTACTCTGGAGTTCTTTCATCTTTCTGTAATTTGCCTGCAAATTTGCTCCTTTATCTCCTTCCCACTATTTGGTGGCCTAATTATACACCCAGTAGCGTAATAGCTTCTCTATTGTTCCTTAATTCTAACCAAATTGAATCTTGTCTCGTGCACCTATGATGCATGTCTCTATTTTCCACACCAACCAGCTTGTGCTGTGCCTTGTTTTCCTTCTCCTGGTTATTGATTCATTCTGAAAGGTGAGTGAATAGTATCTTACAATAACTGAAAAGCCAAGTTGCATATTCTTCTGTGTAGCTGAGGACTTTAAACTGTGTTGATGTGTGAAGTTTAGTGTCCACCTTACTACACCGAGTAAAAGTGCCCGAATGAAGTAAACAAACCAATTAAAATATTTTGGAACACTCAGGAGGCTGACTTTGAAATAGATGCATCGCAGAGGAAAAAAAACTGTCTTTAAAGGGCAGGAGAGTTATAAAAATTATTCTTTCATTTAACCCCTTAAGTGCTGGCATCATTTTAGCACCAGAATGAAAAGTATGAGGTTACAAATTTAGTTTATGAAAGGTGGATTTAAAATGTTGCTTGAGTTTAGTGCTTGCAATGCTTCCTGTTCTGTTTCGTAGTAGATATTGACCCACTGTCGGATAGGACAGGAGTAGAATGCAGTTTACATGATGGCGGATCTGTGTGGTTCTTAGTAGCGGAAGTCCTTGAATTTCTGCTCCCCAGTTGAGTCAGTTACACCTTTTATGACTAAGGGGTAAAAATTCAGTTGGTTGCGCCTCCCGTTAGCGCCTTAAGAGGGCGCTAATGGGGCGCAAAGCCGCTAACGCCCGGGCGCAGCGATGTTTGCGCCGCTCGGGAACTTAACTTGACATTGTGCGGCGGCGCTAAACTTTACCGCTGCGACCACCTGCGCGCGCAGATTGTGACGTCATTCCATGGTGCAACGCCCTTGTGGCGCCCCGGAGCGGAAATTGAGTGGCGCCCCCTGCCTTACCGCCTGGCGCATCCAACGACCAGAAGACTGGAACGCTATCAATCGCTGTGGGGCTGGGGGGGGGGGGCGCTATTTAAAGGGGGCCTCTTCCTGTCTTTTATTGTTGGTGGCATTTTTGAACTACGCATTCTGAGAGAGAGGGGGAGAGACTTCTGGAGAGATTCAACGTTGTGTGAAGGAGTTTTGGGTACTGAGCATCACTTTGCAGGTTCATTTTGATTTGCCATTCCTTGTATCGATTTAGCAGAGACTGTGGGAGCTGCACTCTGAGCTCTTTGCCTGGTACTCTCCATTGTTCTTTCCAGCACATTTGATGTGCAAGTCTCTCCAGGCCGAGATTCAAGGCTGCAATGAACAGGATGTGGATGGAAAGCAAGATTAACCATCCCCTTTAAGAACTGGCCCGTGCCATTGTGTGTGTGTTCCATTGCTGACCGACATTACATGAGCTTCGCCAGCGTTCTGAGTTAGCGCCTCACTCCTTGGCCTTTGCGCCTTAAGACAGGTGTGCAGCGCCTGATTTAGCGCTCCACTCACCTCCTGGGGCGGTAAAAGTGAAGTTTCCAGTCAGTGCCGATAATTAGCGCCAGGCGCTAATATTTGCGTCCAGGCGATATTTGCGCCCCAAATGGGGCGCGACCTAATTTCTACCCCTAAATCTTTTTTGTGAAAGCAAGATGCCTGATTGTAGTCCTGTCTAATATTTCATTACTTGCAATGCAGTCAACTTGCGTTAGTGCCCAGTGTTTTCACATTGCCACAGAATTGTATGTCCTTATTGATAAGGACGTAAAGCTCCAATTTAAATATTGCAAGAAGCCGATTAATGCCCCATCCTGTTCCCTCTCTGGTGATTGGGGAGAACAACTATTCAATATGGTCACCAGGTGATAATCTAAGCACTTCAGTTAAAACTGGGTAGTAAGAGTCAGAACGATGGCTCGTTCCCCAGTGTGATGGTGGTAGTAATGGTGCTGATTTTGGAATTGGGCGGATTGGCCAGTCCAACCAATTATCAGCATGAATGCCATAGGTAAGAATTTACCTGCAGAGTACCGCTGTCTTTATTTAAAGTGAATTATTTTTTAAGTTTTGGGTACATTCTATTAAAGTAAGGTCAGCTAATCAGCATCCACTTGCAGTTTTTCTATTCCATAACACTTGTCAGATTTTTTTTGTTTATCCTGTACTTTTGTTGTGTTGGTGCACAGGACCTGCATTCTTTATTTTTTCAGTGCAGCGCACTGGGATTACGCTGAAGACTATCGATGGTCACTGTCACTGCTCTGAAGATTGTTTGGAATATTATATCGTTGTAGTGGTTTCTAAAATGAGCACCAATATTCCTAGTTTTTGATAGATTTCCAGTTCTATCTCCTTGGAGTCCGTATTGTTGCAGTTACTGTTGCCTGTTCCTGCCAGCGTCCTTGTTGCTGCGGCTGCCTCTGCCCATGGTAAACCTGAGTTCATTAGAGCACTACTAATAGGACTCTGTTGGTAGGAAGGACAAGTTTGTTTGCTAAATCTCAAGGTACTGAAATTTGCAGTTGCAAATATTACAGTTCTTATCCAGAGCACTGTATGTCAAATGACAGCCACTGCGCCTGCCTAGATAGTGGAAGGCAGCTAATGACCAGCGGTTTTCATTGTGTTAAGTGGTTGCATGTAGTAGATGTGTTCCTAATCGTTTCATTGTTTTGGGCTTTAACTGTTTGCTTTTGAGGTTGTTGGAATGATTGAACAGAACTTGGAAGAATCTTAAGTGTCTCGTTTTGAGTTGAAATTTAAAATCATGACCATTTCTTCTTTGTAAAATTTGTAGCTGTCCCTATTCCTATAGTTTGTCCTCCTGTTGTGATAGAAACATAGAAACTAGGAGCAGGAGTAGGCCATTCGGCCCGTCGAGCCTGCTCCACCATTCAATACGATCATGGCTGATCATCCAAATCCAGTACCCTGTCCCTGCTTTCTCACACAGAATCCCCATCGAACCTGCACCGACACATATCCCATCCTATCCCCGTAACCCCACATATTTAATCCCCCCCTAACACTAAGGGTCAATTTATCATAGCCAAATCAACCTAACCCGCACATTGATGGAGTCACGTCAGTACGTTGTTCGCCTGCCATCCGTATTAAACTCTTTTTAAAACTTTGTTGACGAGTAAAAGCTCCTCTTCTGTTGCTGAGGTAAAAGAAGACTTATTTAAAAAAAAAAAAATAATATCTGGTGTTTTTAAAAACAATTGGTAACTCTCTAGTCCAAGTCAAAATGTTGTGGATTCAGGTGCCACTCCTGGGTTTTGACCTCGTAATCTAAGCTGGTACTGTGTTGCTGTTCGGAAACCACCAACCTAAATCAGTCATTGCATCCACTGGTGTTGCAGTATCTCCACTGGGGAAGAGGTATAATTACACCGTAACGAGTTTACATAGAAAGAAAGACTTGCATTTATATAGCGCCTTTCATGACCACCGGACGTCTCAAAGTGCTTGACAGCCAATGAAGTACTTTTATTTTTGAAGTGTAGTCACTGTTGTAATGTAGGAAATGCGGCAGCCAATTTGCGCACAGCAAGCTCCCACAAACAGCATTGTGATAATGACCAGATAATCTGGTTTTTGTGTTATGTTGATTGAGGGATCAATATCAGCCAGGACACTGGGGATAACTCTCCTGCTGCTCTTTGAAATAGTGCCATGGGATCTTTTATGTCTACCTGAGAGGGCCTCATCATGAGCTAATGTCTCATCCAAAAGACAGCACCTCCGACAGTGCAGCGCTCCTTCAGCACTACACTGGAGTGTCAGCCGAGATTTTGTGCTCTGGAGTAGGACTCGAACCCACAACCTTCTGACTTGGAGGCGAGAGTGCTACCAACTGAGCCACGGTTAATGTTGTTAATGGTGATGTGACTCTACTCCCTAATCAGACAGCTGCTAGTTAAGGCAGCCTTCATTTTAAATGTGGATATATGATTTATTAATGGAAGTTGGTAGGTAGCATGTGCAGATGTAAGTTCATATATTATGGACAGTAAGTAGATATAACTGCCTTGTTTTGATCTGTTGATGTAGTTAGAGAGTTTTGCACGGAGTATAGAAGAATGAGAGGGGATCTCATCGAAACATATAAAATTCTGACAGGTCTGGACAAACTAGATGCAGGAAGAATGTTCCCGATGGTCGGAGAGTCCAGAACCAAGGGTCATAATCTAAGGATAGGGGGTAAGCCATTTAGGACAGAAATGAGGAGGAATTTCTTCACCCAGAGAGTGGTGAACCTGTGGAATTCTCTACCACAGAAGGCAGTAGAGGCCTAGTCATTAAATATATTCAAGAATGAGTTAGATATATTTCTTAAAGCTAAAGGTATCAAGGGATATGGGGAGAAGGCAGGTACAGGGTACTGAGTTTGGATGATCAGCCATGATCTCATCGAATGGCGGAGCAGGCTCGAGGGGCCAAATGGCCTACTCCTGCTCCTATCTTCTATGTCTATGTTTCTATGGGTTCATTGTTTCGAGGTTTTCTGTAGAATAGGTGTCTGTTTAAAAACTGCTATACTGGTTTGGCTGAGTGTCAATCAGGGAACCTTTGCAGCTGATTGATATGTGGTTTATGGTGATGTGACTCTACTCCCTAATCAGACAGCTGCTAGTTAAGAGGCAAGCTGTCTCTAGCTTTTGTTTTGAAAATGTATACTTGTGTTTTCATTTGTAGGCAGGCTGATTGAACCGGCAAAATGGTTCAGTAAAGCAATGCTGACTGTCGAGGCTATTTTGCCTTTTAACACTGCTATGCTGTAGGGAGACTAGGTATAAAGATGGCATTCATTCAGTTTTGTTTTGTACTAATGTTGGTCAGACCTCGGAGTGTGTGCCAGCAGCAGAGGCAATGATAGTTACTTTCATCTTCTCTCCTTGAGCAATAGCTTCTGATGGGTGTCTTTCAGGTAGATTTGTCAACTAGTCACTGCTGCACGATCAGCTGGAGGTGGCCGGGAGAGAGAGAGAGAAGGCAGGTGTACCCACTACTTAAGACTTGGAATATGAAGGATGGCAGAAAACCACAAGTCCATCTGACTGACTCCAAAATTTAAAAAAAAAGCTATACTCTTCTGTACTTGATCATTTTTTTTTTACGACAAAACATCTTGGCGCTCTCTTGCATTTACTGACACTATCCATGTCCCTTGTCTCCCTGATGTGAAGTAGTTAAATCTGAACTGTCTGTTCACTGTCACTCTTCTGAGTTTGAGTACGTGCCCCGGGTTATGTCGAACAAAATTTATTAGGATTCAGTTTAGAATTTTCAAAACTTAAAGGTTATGTTTTCATGGGGCCACTCAAATCAATTACTCAAGAGTCGAATGCTTTCATTCCCATTGTCACGTATCCGGATTTTTTGATCCTTTTTACTGAAAAAAAGCTAGATAGGAGTTACTATGAAATGTGCTTTTTAAGTTGAAGCTTGCTTTAACCAGGTTAAGTTCAAAGGGCAGCAAGGTTGGTAGGTGTACATTAGGTTTCAGATGGGGGAATCTAACATCTTAGAGACAATGAAGGATAAACAACAGTTGTCAACTTTATAATCATAGACCATGGGTCCAAGTTGCACTACAGGACTTGAGCACATAATCTAGGCTGATACTCTAGTGCAGTTGTTGGAGGTACTGTATTTTGGATGAGACTTTGAGTCGAGGCTCAGTCTGCCTGCTTAAGTGGATGTCAAAGGTCCCATGGCACTATTTGAAGAAAGAGAGTTGCATTTATGTAGCACCTTTCACAACCTCAGAGCGTCCTAAAGTGCTTTACAGCCAATGAAAAGAAGGGGAGGTCTGGTGTTCTGGCCAACATTTATCCTTTAACCAACACCATTGGTAGAATGGTCATTCTTCTCATTGCTCTTTGTGGGACCATGCTGTGTGCAATTTGGCTGCTGCATTTGTCTATGAAACAGTGATTATACTTCAAAAGTAATTAATTGGCTGTAAAGTGGTTTGAGATATGCAGAGGACCTGAAAGTCACTACAGTATATAAATTCAACTTTGTTCCTTTTCTTTCAAACCTGCAACTGTTCACACTCAACAATCTTATTCATTTGAACTTAGCAAGGGTTATTGTCAAATTAGGCTGTTGGAGTTTGCTGTGAGGTGGTGGGGTGCGGGGAGGGGGAGGAAGAAGTGACTTTTGACCAAAAGCGGACCCTGGGGTCAGGCTTTTAAAATTAAATGCAAACACTAAAAAGTCAGGCAGTGAAGTGCTGCAGGAGGATTGAAAAGACAGAAGAGAGGCTCTGCTCTGTGCT
Source organism: Squalus acanthias (assembly GCA_030390025.1). Classification (NCBI taxonomy): domain Eukaryota; kingdom Metazoa; phylum Chordata; class Chondrichthyes; order Squaliformes; family Squalidae; genus Squalus; species Squalus acanthias. The sequence continues at coordinate 132,307,693 of CM059434.1, forward strand.
GTAGGACAGGATGTAGTGACAATATTCAGTTTTAGTTAAGAAAGGCAACCCACCGGAGTGGGGGTAGCATTGAGTGTTCTTTATTTTGTATTAGTATGAAAATATATTTTTTATTCATTCTCCGGATGTGGGTGTCACTGGCAAAGCCGGCATTTGTGGCCCATCCCGAGTTGCCCTCAATACAACTGAGTGGCTTGCTAGGCTGCTTCAAAGGGCAGTCAAGAGTCAACCATGCTAGTGTAGGACTGGTGTCACATAACCAGGCCAGGTAAAGATGGCAGGTTTCTGTCACTAAAGGTCATTGGTAGAGTTTTTACAACAATCCTATAGCTTCATGGTCACTCTTTTTTTACTGATGGCTTTTTGAGGCAAACATTTTTGATACCTATTGCGTTGTAGATTTCACTTTACTATGGAATAAAGCAGCTTAATCATTCAAACCAATCTTTCCCTTATTTTGTTTAAATCGGTCCACCTTTGAAGAGATTGAAGAGATACAGATAAAGAAGACATGGATATCTGGTCCAAATCACATGGGGGGGTTGGGGGTTCAGTTGTTTCTCCTGAGTCTCCCTATCAGACAAGTAACTTTAGGGCATTGTGAGTAAAGTTCCATAAAAGTAAGATGCCGTGAGACCAAGTTATAAGGGGTAGGCTATTTGCCACTGAACCAAAGAAAATATCTGTGGCAAAGCAGAATACGTAACACTTGTGAAGCTGTTGCGTGATGGGTGCCGCATGTTGCTGCACCATTGCACACAGGGTGTGCCTGTCTGATTCCCCCTCACCCACCAACCAGTAGAGTTCCTGAGCTATGGTGAGATGAACCAAAAAGTGCATCAGTCAGCTTAACAGCTCAAGGGGGCTGGTGGGGAAATGATATTTACAGTTTACAAGGACATAAAAATATGAAAAAGAAATACAGACAGGAATAGTCATCAGGACCAATAAACCTGTCAATTTTAATGGATTTTAACCCACCTGCTTATTCTACATATTCTTCAATTCCATCTTGGTCCAGAAATTCATCTAATTCTCTTGAACTTATTTCTGCTATTTGCTTCAGGTGGCCATCCATGTTAACTTAAATCAGCTGCCCTTTGTAGTTTTACTTGATAATATTCTGCGATGGATAAAATCAAACATTCTTTTACTTTTAAATTCCTTATTTTTGCTTTTCAAACACGAGAAAGCCTCTGAGCAATCTGATTGATTCTTAATTTAGAGGCCTCTGTTGTACAACTGAACTCTAATGTGCACTCCCTTAAAAAAAATAACTGCACTCTGATCTTTTATTCATAATATACATGTACGAATGTTTCCACTACAACTGCACTCCAATATAGAATCATAGAAATTTACAGCACAGAAGGAGGCCATTTGGCCCATTGTGTCCGTGCTGGCCAAAAAAGAGCTATCCACCCTAATCCCACTTTCCAGCTCTCGGTCCGTAGCCCTGTAGGTTATGTCACTTCATATCCAAGTACTTTTTAAATGCGATGAGGGTTTCTGCCTCTACCATCCTTTCAGGCAGTGTGTTCCAGACCCCCACCACTCTTGGGGAGTTGAGGAGAACTTTTTTCACCCTTCTAACCCTTCTACCAATTACTTTAAATCTATGCCCCATGGTTATTGACATCTCTGCTCAGGGAAATGGGTGCTTCCTATCCACTCTATCTGGGCCCCTCATAATTTTATACACCTCAATTAAGTCTCCCCTCGGCCTCGCCAAAGAAAAAAACCCAGCCTGTCCAGTCTTTCCTCATAGCTATAATTCTCCAGTCCTGGCAATATCCTGGTAAATCTCCTCCGCACCCTCTCTTGTGTAATCACATCTTTCCTGTAATGTGGTGACCAGAACTGTATGCAGTACTCTAGCTGTGGCCTAACTAATGTTTTATACAGTTCAAGCATAATCTCCCTGCTCTTCTATACCTCGGCTAATAAAGGAAAGTATTCCGTATGCCACCTTAACCACCTTATCTACCTGTCCTGCTACCTTCAGGGATCTGTGGACATGCACTCCAGAGTCCCTTTGTTCATCTACACTTCTCAGTATCCTACCACTTATTGTGTATTCCCTTGCCTTGTTAGCCCTCCCCAAATGCATTACCTCACACTTCTCCGGATTGAATTCCATTTGCCACTTTTCTGCCCACCTGACGGTCCATTGTTATCTTCCTGCAGTCTGCAGCTTTCTTCCTCACTATCAACCACACGGCCAATTTATGTACTATCTGCAAACTTCTTAATCATGCCCCCTACATTTAATTCTAAATCATATATACCACAAAAAGCAAGGGATCTAGTATTGAGCTCTGCGGAACCCCACTGGAAACAGACTTCCAGTCACAAAAACACCCGTCGACCATTACCCTTTGCTTCTTGCCACTGAACCAATTTTGTATCCAACTTGCCACTTTGCCTTGGATCTCATGGGCTTTTACTTTTCTGACCAGTCTGCCATGTGGGACCTTATCAAAAGCCTTGCTGAAATCCATGCAGACTGGATCATCCCTTTTGTCATTTAATCTCTCCTGCCTTCCACCCTGTCACAGACCTTCCCTTTTGTTCTTTCCTCCCCTCCCTGCTTTCCCAGCCTCTGTACTTGCTTAAAACCTGTTACATTTCTAACTTTTTTTCAGTTCTGATGAAAGGTCATCGACCTGGAACGTTAACTGTTTCTCTCTCCACGGATGCTGCCTGATCTGCTGAGTATTCCCAGCATTTTCTGTGTTTATTTCAATATATTGTCAGGTTGAGGTGATCTGGAACCTTATTGCTCCCCCTTGGCTTCAAGCATATTGAGAATGCAAGGTTGGATATTTTTGTGTAGAGGAGCTTACAGTGCTAATTGTATTCCATTAGTTATCTCTCTGGTGAGCTTACACAGAGCTAAGGATTAAATTAGTGACAAGGGAGCAATAAAGGAAATATTAACAATCATGGATAGTATTATAGCTAAGTGAACAAGTCTGCATCTTTTGAGTCCATTGTTGAAAATGTGAGCATATTACATCAAGTTAATATGGCAGAGTTCAGTTTTTGGGTATCATGTTACAGGAGGATGCTACATTTCATCCTGAAGTTATTAAGAGTGCAGGGAAGTAATAAAATTGCCACCACTCATGGTCTTTGGCCTCGTAGAACTGCAGTTTTCAAACTCTTCTCTGGGGGGGGGATTTGCAAATATTGACATACATCGGGGATTGACTGCCCTAACTTTTCAAAAGACTGCAAACTACCTGGAGGAAAAATGGTACTAGATTGCACAAAATATACTAACATACAGCAACAAATATATAAGCTGGTATATAACATACAGCAACAAATATATAAGCTGGTATATAACATACAGCAACAAATATATAAGCTGGTATATAACATACAGCAACAAATATATAAGCTAGCATGTCAACAAATTCAGAAACCGGATGACTGAACAAAAATCTGATCTTTTGGACTTCCTGGGATCACTTCATGAACCCTCCAGGGAGCATGATATGAAAACCATTACTGCATAATGAAGCACCGTGAATGGTTGTAGAATACTTTTGGCACTCCTTCAACCCCTTGAATGGAAAGTAATTTTTTGCATTCTAGCTATTGGCACCTGGATGACTTGTTTGAAGTTGTCAGGTTTGCAACCATATCTCCTGCAAGAGGACAGGAAGGCAGCTGTTCCCGAGACTTGCCAACGCTGCGCTATAGCAGGTTGCAGGGGAGTTATGCTCGACTGACTTGGTGGTATACCCTTTTGACGCCCCTCCCCCATTCTCCTGGTACTAAGAGCACGGCTGTAATGAAGGTATGAACGCAAGAGATTCAATGCTTTTTAAATGAGGCAGCTGCTGGATATCGGCCAGGAGGAATGAGTGACTAATGCTGAGATAATGAGGATGTGCAGACTGATTGGAGTAACCTGCGTAATGGTGAGAAGGGTGTGATGAGTAGGGCATGTTGTATGTCTTATGCTCAGGTGAACGGAGTAGAAGGAATGACTTGTGTTTACAGTACCAGCTTTGGTTTAATGGTAGTACTGGTAATGGGTTCAAGACCCACTTCAGAAACATGAGCATATAATGTAGGCTGACAGTTTGGTGTAGTGCTGAGCGAATGCTGCACTCTCGGTGAAGCAGTCTTTTGGTTAAAATGTTCAACCAAGGCTCCCATCTGCCTTCTTGAGTAGACATAAAAGATTCCATGGCATTATTTGAAGAGGAGCAGGGGATTTTCTCCCAGTGTCCATGCCACTATTTACCCTCAAGCAAAACCGATTATGATTATTTATCTAATTGTTTGTGACTAATACAAAGATTTTGTTGCATTATGCAGTATTACTGATGATCAACTTCTCCATTGTGGTATTTGACTATGTAAATCGCTAGTTTTACGTTCGAGTAGATTGGTCAGAAGAGGGATTAGTAAATGGGGCAGTCACTAAAGGGAGGAGGAATTATGCCTTCAACAATTTGCATTTATATAACACCTTTAACATACTAAAACATTGCACAGCGCTCCATAGGAGTGTTATCAAACCGAGTCACATGGAAGGTATTAGCACAGGTGACCAAAAACTTGGTCAAAGAGGTAGGTTTTGAGGATGGGAGAGAGAGGCGGAGAGGCTTAGGGAGGGGATTCCAGAGCTTAGGGCCCAGGCAGCTGAAGGCACGGTGGCCAATTGTGGAGCAGTTAACATTGGGAATGCACAAGAGGCCTGAATTGGAGAATCGCAGAGATCTCGGAGGGTTGTAGGGGTGGAGGAGATTAGAGATCGGGAGGGGCGAGGCCCTGGAGGGATTTGAAAACTAGGATGAAAATTTTAAAATCAAGGTGTTGCCGGACCAGAAGCCAATGTGGCCTTGAGCCACTTGAAGTTATTGTTTTCGGAATGGTTTATTTGGTGGGGTCTTGGCCATATGGCTCTTTGGGGTGAGCGAGAGGGCGCAAAGAAGTATGGAAGTGAAGTAGAGAATATGTGTAATCAAGAGAAGTGGAGGGAGTTGCTGGTTTGACTCATTATTTTTCTCTAGTTCATCTCTCGATGGTTCCAGCTTCAAATCCCTTTCTACTAGTCCCTAATGAACATCATTTCCCTTCATATTTTCTGAACTCTAATCTTCTACATTCGTACTAACCACGTGTAGCCGTTTTGGAAGATAGGATATTCGGAGTTCAGAAATAAAAGCGACTTCACCTCCCAACCTCAAAAGTATTTCTGTGCCAATATTAAGCACCTCATTATTCAGAAAATAGATAAGAGAATGAGACCGCATTAATGAATTTCCAGGTGATACAAATCACACACCAAAACTGAGAGGAGCACAACGGAAAACTCCTATCGGTCTGTTGCAGCAAGGGGGGGATCAGGGTTCAGAAGAAAAAGTCAAGACATCAATAACAAAATCCTTGTAATGACGATCGCCATTGTTCCAGAATGCTATGTAAAATATTGTATTCACTGTTCGATGCCATAAGGAGTCACTTATTCTGTAGAGAAATCAATTCTGACATTTTTGGTGCTTTCTTTTATTGTAGGGTCTCGCTATAAATTCTGAGCAATGCGGAGGAAGATATTCTTGTAATCCAATTAGGATCAGCTGTTCTTTCTCATTTCAAATTGGCAAGAAAAGGAGCAACATGTTACCACTCTTCCTCTAAAGGAAGGTGCATTGACATTACCTTTAACTCTTAGCTTAACTCCGTGACCATGTTGCGAGTAAACATAGTTTCCAAACACATTTTTCTCTCTTTACTGACTTAAGCCGTGCAAGAGGGGTTAGGGAGAGAGAAAATATTTTCCATGTCTCCAGTGATCAAGGTTATGATGCTCGGGTGCAGTTATATGATGAAATAGCTTATGCAACTTGCGCAAGTAACAAATAACTGGTTATGTAGCAATGTAATCAGTAAATGCAACCACTGGAATGGTTCCACAATCATCCTCGAGGTTATTGAATCTTTAGCAAGTAGTTTATCAGTTGAAGTGAAGGCCTTGGGCAACTTAGTTGGTACCCACAAACTGGAGTTGCGGTGTGTAAGATGTGAGGAAGAAAATATTCTGACTCTGACATGGATTGGGCAGTCCTGGAGGCTGCAAAGGTGTTCTGATGTGGGAAACGGAAATATACTTAAAACAGAAAAAAGACTTGTGAAGGTATTCCTAAATTAGGCGGAAGCTAGAAAAATGTCATGTGTGCTGTTACTTGTCTCCGTCTAGTTTGGTTTACAAAGTTTCGTGTTAAATGTCTTGGCTAGCTTTATTATCGATTGGATTTACCTTTCCTTGGGGTTGAATGGTACACTAGACTGCATTTAAATTTAGCTCAGACTGGTAAAATGAAAGTTCCCTTTTTGACACCCAAATGGACCCACGGTGTAAGTAAATTTGGGCAGTTGCTCCCCAATTTCAAGGAAAATTACAAAAACCAACTTGCAATTATATACAGCATCATTACCAACAAAAGACACTTCAGAGGTGCATGCCCATACCACAAATTTACAATGGGCCGAAAATTGATCCCGGGACGCGAGAGTACGCACTGCGTACTCTCGCGTATTCCCACTCCAATTGCCGGTTTTCTGCATGCCCTGCGCATGCGCTGAAAACCGGCAATTGCTCTTCAGAAAAAGGGGCGGGTCCTCGGTGCATCGCGTGCGCGCTACAGGCTGCGCGCACGCTGTGCACTTCATGCTTTGGACGCGCAGGTAAGTACTGAAGATTTTGGAAATGTAAAAAGGAGTAAGACCCGCTTTTAAGAAGGTAAGTAGTGAATTAAGTATTTTTTTGAATTTTTTTTTTACAGGTATATCTTTTTTAGAGACTTTAAAGACAGGTAAGTTTATTTTTAAAAGATTTAAAAAATTTTCAAAAATTTAATTTTTTATTTAAAATGGTTAATTTAATTAACTATACTTATTTTATTAATGTGATGGTTTTTTTTAAAATTTAATTGAGGTTTAGCTGTTATTTTGGGGGGGTGTAAGATTCATAGATTTCACAGCCATGCTGTGAGACTTATGAATGGAAGATGGTGTGCTGCCATTGGCTCTAACTGAGTCACGTGATCCCACAGCTCGCACGAATTCAGTACGCCGCTGGGATACGCAAGCCCAGCACAGCTGATGTCTGGAACATCAAGTTCGTGCGAGCTGGATCTGAAAAAGCACAAGCGAGGTGAGACAGCGCGGGGAAGGCTTACCCCCGCGGGAACAGAGCGAGATCAATTTCTGGGCCATTGAGTTTGTCTGTCTTGCATTTGAACACTGGGGATACTTTTCTGAGTCGGGTTGAGCGCTTTCTTTGTAGCTAAACTGTGGGTGCTTGATGAGACGATGCAGAGGGAAGTTTACATCTAACCCCTGCATGCTTTACTTGCACTGTGCTGTGCTTAAAACTGGGTGCAGAAAAGAGGTGACTTTTGTTCTCCAGCATTGAGTTGCCTCGTCTTGGACCCAAAATTCAGAGTCTGCTTTCCTCTAGGAAGTTTAACATTGTCATTTCTCATTGAACAGTGCAGTATTTCCTATCTCAACCCAACAAATATTTTGGAATAATCAAAATTGGTGGCTGTGCCTTCTGCTGCTGAGGCCCGAAGTGCTGGAATTCACTCCCTAAACTGCTCCGCCTCTCCAGCTCGCTCTTTTTTAAGACGCTCCTTTACAACCCACCGCACCTGTCCTAACATTTCCTTGTGTGGCTCGGTGTCATTTTGTTTAATAACACTCTTGTGAAGGCCTTGGGACGTTTTGCTATGTTAAAGGCACAAATAAATGCAAGTTGTTTTTGGCAAAGTAGGTGCTAAGATAGTCAGTGGTTTTATATTTCAATATTTGCTGGATTTAGATAGGAAATACTGCACTGTTCAATGAGAAACACTGGATAATTTTGGTTTGTAATTCCTAGAACTCCTTGGCTCTTGCGTTGTTTGTAGCAGTACACTTTGAATAATTAAAGGTTTATTCATTCACACCACTGGAGGGAAAACAAACTTCAGCTTAAACTCAGAAATTTTCATCAATCTCTTCCAGTAATGCTTCTTGCTTTTCACAGCCTAATCTTGGCAGGCACTGTTCTTTCCTTAGTATTGTAACAAGTTTGATTACTGACTCCAAATGTGGATGCAACACCTTTTATTGTACAAGACCAAGTCCAGTCACACATGCTATCTTTAAACAGTAGACATAGAGAGAAATAAACAATACTACTGCATGTTCTTTCCCTGGGTAGAGACTTGTGGCTGCTATTCCTTTCCAATTCTAATCTTCCCTACAAATTGTTAAAGAAAAGCTTAGGATCTTATAGCGTGCTTCTCACAAAACACTGTCATTGCTGATTGATTATGGATTGTGAACAAGACTTTGAGAGGATATATTTCCTACAAAGCAACAGATGTAAACTTGTTTTTATCCTGTTCATCCATTGTTCCATCTCTTATCTCAAAACTGCCTTGGCTTAACAGTTTCCCACTGTGGCCATGAAAACAAGTCACGAATCTTAGACTTCCTGTGTTTCAAGAAGCAATTAAAACAGGGTCAGCTAAATTGTTCCCTGGCACATCAAACCCTACAGCATCCTGGGAATGAACAACTGTACCAATTTCATTCAGTAAAAAGAAACCCAAAGCTTTAATCATGAATAAACCAAATCCTAATCCTACGTATAAATGTATACATAACTATGGTATCTTACAGTATAAGAGGAGAACATTAAAGTAGTTATGCAGCCAGGCAGTTGTAGATCCACTCCTGTCTGTCGGATGCTGATCATTCACTTTTTTAAACAGGTGGCCAATTGTCAGAACAGTTTAGTACACAGGGAGGCCGTCTGCTCCTGAATTCCCCCTCCTGTCTTTGCTCTTCTCCCCCTGCGCCACTCTTGTAACTTGGACATGTAATTCCAAGCTGTTCCTCGTGTGCAGGGATTGGGAGAGGTTTTGGAATGGGCTGCCTTTTTAGCCTTTCATTGGGGATTGGTGTGTGGTGCCAAAGCACTTAATGGCAGGTGGCTTCATGGAATGGGAGAGCGATATAAATATGGATCAAATACGCCTGCAGAGTGATGATTCTGTAATCGGGAATGGCGTCATGAAACCTGGAGATATTCATGAATTAGTTTCAGATGGAGAAATGTCAGTATTCTTTTGTAAGTTTTACTTCTTTGTTATTCAGGAGATTGAATCTGGAAGAGTCCACAATAGTGCAGATCAGTCTTGGTGTGTTACACTGAATGAACTTTGCTTCCATAAAGATTAAAATGAGAAGTCGCACAACACCAGGTTATAGTCCAACAGATTTATTTAATTTTACAAGCTTTCGGAGCTGTTCGCTCCTTCTTCAGGTAACTACCTTACCTGAAGAAGGAGCGAACAGCTCCGAAAGCTTGTAAAATTAAATCAATCTGTTGGACTATAACCTGGTGTTGTGCGACTTCTCATTTTTGTCCACCCCAGTCCAACGCCGGCATCTCCACATCATGGTCCATAAAGATTGACAGCCCTGCCTATAATAGAGTTGATTAAGATGCCTTTGGGTTAGCATTACCTTGGGTTTCCAACATTTGTGGCTTTTTCTCTACCACCAGCTTATATTTCTGCGTGCATTATTTATTTTCATCGAACACACTGCATCTGTGTGACATTCTGTGATTAAAATGGATATAGTTCAATAGATATTTTATTTGATGATTTGAGTAAATCAGTCAAATAAGGGAATGAAGACTGCAGCTATCACATTGCATTACTCAGAATCGAGTGCCTGAGAGCTTTTCAGTAAATACGATGTGCCACTGACAGGGTTAGGTCAGACTGAAGTACAAAATTCATTGTAGAAAGCAATTTCTTAATCCTAATATGTTTCATGTAGTTAGAATCTTGCAGAAGCCTTTTCGTATTGAAACTGCTGACACAATCAGAAACTTCCCATGGCTGTAGTCTGCTACAAATGTCTAGAGTTGTGAGAGTGAGGCCCAACTTACTTGGCAGTAGGCTGTGGTGAGCACCCAGATCTGGTGAGATCAGTTTGCTGCGGGTGCCCAGAAGTAATGTCTCAGTTCTGGGGTCAGACTCCTGTGGTTGCCTTGTGGCTGTAGATTTAGTTCTCGGGTAAGGCTGTTGGGCTGCCGTGGGAGCTCTCAGTTCTTGGGATAAGGCTCACTAGCTTCAGGCTATTATAGCCAATGTAGTGTTAATGCGAAGCGTTTTACTCAATGATTCTGCAATTGTCTCCCTTCCTAAACAATACAGATGACACTTCACTGCAGGCAGCTGTCTGTAACTGTAACTGTAGTTACCAGAGATGCATATACATCAGTTCTGGTAATAGTCTGTAACAAAGTGTGGAAGTGTAGTTTCAAACCATTATTTGGAGGAATTGGTTGCATTTTTACTCTTCCCCTTCAGATTTTTTTTGTGGTCCAGTTGCCTTTCATTGTTCCCCTTCTCTACACTAAAAGGCGCTATAATAATGCAAATTGTTGGTTAGCAACCTGCTTGTAGATCCTATCAGAGCCACATTAACTAGGTGCTAAGACGTGCAAGAGCTGTGTAAGTTGGCTACATTTGAATGTTTGCTTTTTATTTACTATCTTCTTTGCCTCCCCAACAAACCAGATGGAACAAGGAATTCACAATGGTTGGGAATCTGGGAGAATGAGAACATGAACAGCATCTGTGTCATGCTCCTTTGTTTATCAGAACTGAGACCGCCTGAAACAATGGCCCGGAATTTGCAGTTGTAATGACGGCGAAACTGTCAGCACTTGCTGTAATTACAGGTTGAGCGTCCAAAATCCGGAATCCGGACTCCGGGATGATTGGTGGCAGGGTCGTCCGGAATCCGTAAAATGTTCCGGAATCCGGACACCCTGTCAAACCGCAACCTGGGTCCAGGCATTTCCGGACTCTGAACGTGTTTCTGATGTCCGAAGTCTGGAAACGCCCGAGCCCAGATTGCGATATTTCCGGACTTCGGACATCAGAAACACGTTCCGAAGTCCGGAAAAACACGAAAACCGGCTCGGCCTCAGTCCCGAGGTTGCCGGATTCAGGATGCTCAACCTGTACTGTGTAAAATTGATAGCAACTTCTGGCGTCCACACATGCGCAGTTAATCGCGGAAATCCGGAAGTTGCTGTCAGTGATACCCTGCTCCTCCACACGGTTCACTGTTGCAGTCTTCGCAAATGTAATCAACACAGAATCAGTGAATTGACATCAACTTTTTACGCACTATTCTCGCTGTAAAAACCAATGAAAATGTTAAGCCTTGTTTAATCAGGTGTAACTGAGTTTTTAACAACGTACTAAGTAATAATTACTGCTAACAACCTCTTTGTCCCTGAAAGCTAATTTTACATGTGTTGAGTCTCATTCCCTCAGAAGAACATTTGAAAATTTCATGATTTTTAAAATTATTTTATTTTTTGAAGTTTGGTTGATATTTCATCATCTACCTTAATCCCATGTGCATGTCCCAATCTATATTTCGCTTTCTGTACAATGATTAAAATGTGAATTATAATCACGTTTCCTTTAAGCTGCATAGCCGCGCAACGCTGTGAAGGTCCCGCGCAGCCGGTGAACCGGCTTATAAATAGAAAAACCGCGCATGCGTGGAATTTTGAATGTCCCGAGCAGCTCATTAAAGGGGCTGCGCGGGCCAAAAAAAATTAGAGGGAACATTGATTATAATCCCTGCTTTTTTCTTCCTGCTTTGCTGTCTGAGAATTCTTCAGTCTGATTGGCTGATCAGCCTGCCTGCTGTCTGCACTGTTGCTGGATGCCACAGATGGCGCCAAATTCAAAGTCACATCCGAACAGAGGAAATCCGCACTCCAGAACCTGCTAAATCTTTGTGGGCAGCTTTTTTTTTTAAAAAGAGGTCACCGTCCCTTCGCCGCTGATCGCAAAATCCGGGCCAATGTCTTACAACCTCTCTGTCCCTAAAAAAAAGTTTCTCCTAACATTGTTAATTTGTGTTCATAGTTAAAAGATAATTTCTATAAGTAGACCGAGCCTCCAGTTAACTGAAACTTATAGCCTTTAAGCATGTTGTGAATGGGATTGGGTGCCAGGGATTAACAATTGCCCTCTTTATTACGCTCCATGCACCAGACATCAAGTGGGCTGAATACCATGCCCTCCTGTCTATCGTAAAGATGGAAATGGAATGCACAGCAAGTCCCTGATGATTCGTTATTAGAAACTGGACCAGTCCTCGAGTTTAAAATAATCGACTTCAGAACATATTTCCTCCATAGTCCTTAACCTGCAAGGGAGATTCAGTTTTCTGTAGACTTCACACAAGGTGTTTGTACGTGGCTGAGGTAATATTTCTACTGCTCTCCATTACTTTAGACTGATGGAAACTGAACAAAAAATTACTGGAACAAAACTATGCACAATTGAACTGCCAACAGAAATTCCCCCACCCCCCGCCTGAATCTGCCATTTAAAGTTTAGTAACATAGAATCAGACAGCACAGAAGAAGACCATTCGGCTCATCATGCCTTTGCCGAGAGAGCTATCCGATTAGTCCCACTCCCCCTGATCCTACCCCGTCGTAGCTCTGCAATTTTTTCTCTTTAAAGTAAGAAAATACTTCACTGGTTATTTTGAACACACATTTGCTCTGTACATCTAAAGTCTTAGGAAAACTTCTGTATTTTTTCAACATAATTTGATGCAGAAAGAAAGCCCTCCACAAATGGCACTGCAGCCTGAAGCCCCAGCTCTTGTACGTCAGGATTTTCAAATAAGGTGATCTTGTTTCTATACCTTCACTGGTTTTAGAATGGCCATTTCCTAATGTCTGGTATACACTGTACCGGTAGGCAAGTTACAGTCCTATATTAAGATGTATTAAATTATACATTAATTTATAAGTAACTCACAATTCACTTAGACTGGAATTATGCCTCATACAGGGATTTTTTTCCCCACCTGATTGTACATTTCTATATGTATTAGGGTTTACTTTACTCCAAGCTGTCGGAAAAGTTAGTCGGAAAAGTTAGCCAGGAAATGGGGGACTGTTAGTGCTAATCTACCGGGGGGTGTCTCTTTTCCAATTTTCTCTTTCTCCCCCCACCCTATTTACTACTTCTGAAGACACTGACTCTTAGTTCCAGTTCCACGGGTGTTGACAAACTTATGGTACGTATGTCCAAATGTGCGAGTGTTGACAGGTTATTTACCTGTCCCCATTGCACTGAAACCAACTGCAAAGGCGGGTTGAGGTAACCGCTACCAGAGATATTAATAGATTAATTGTGCAAAACTGTGGCAAATGGATTTCAAAGTAGGCAAGTGAGAGGTCATCCACATTGGACCAAAAAATGATAGATCAGAGTACTTTCTAAATGGTGAAAAGCTAGAAACAGTGGAGGTCCAAAGAGATTTATGGATCCATGTACATAAATCACTAAAATGTCATGGACTGGTACAAAAATAATCAAAAAGGCTAATGGAATGCTGACCTTTATATCTAGAGGACTAGAATACAAGAGGTTAGAAGTTGTGCTGCAGCTATACAAAGCCCTGGTTAGACCACACCTGGAGTACTGTGAGCAGTGCTGGGTACCACACCTTAGGAAGGATATGTTGGCCTTGGAGGGAGTGCAGCGTAGATTGAACAGAATGATACCCGGACTCCAGGAGTTCAATTACGAGGGAGGATTACATAAATTAGGATTGTATTTTCTGGAATTGAGAAGATTAAGGGGTGATTTGATGGAAGTTTGCAAGTTATTAAGGGGAACTGATGGGGTAGATAGAGAGAAACTATTTCCGTTGGTTGGGGAATCTAGGACTAGGGGACATAGCCTAAAAATTAGAGCCAAGCCTTTCCGGAGTGAAGTTAGGAAACACTTTCACACTCAAAGGGTGGTAGAAGTTTGTAACACTCTTCTGCAAATGGCCGTGGATGCTGGGTCAATCAATTAATTTTAAATCTGAGATTGATAGATTTTTGTTAACCAAAGGTATTAAGGGATATGGGCAAAGGCGGGTGTTGGGTCACAGATCAGGCATGATCTCATTGAATGGTGGAACAGGCTCAAGGGGCTAAATGGCCCACTCCTATTCCTACGTTCCTACTTGACAGTGCAGGCTGTCGCAGCGAAGCCTGAGCCCATCAGCAAATGTCCATTCATGCACACACTCCAGCAGGGGTCTTTTGATGGTTATTAGGTGTGCAAAATCTGCCTTTAGGCCCCCCCCCCCCCCGCCAAAAAAAAGCTAATTGTAGCAATGTAACTGCTGCCTTGACTAAGATTTGTTAACCCTTACCAGACCAATGATTACATTTGGGATAATCTTGGTTTCTGAGGCTGCAACTTTTGCCTCCTCCATTGCAGGGCCCTAAATTATGTTCTATAAGAACCGTCTAAAAAGGCAGCTTCCTGTGTCTATTGAAATGGGCTTCTTGAGAGTGGGATGTTTTCTCATTTCAAGGACAGTATTTTTTCACTTGGGTGTGGATCAGTTGATCACACTATTGGTTCCTTTTTAGATAGATGCTCAGTATATACCATCTGTACATGTGTTCAAACATGCACCAATCTTTGCTGGAACTGTTTGTACAAAAAGAGCCAGAGGGGAGATGAGAATTTTTTTTTACGCGGCGAGCTATGATGTGAATGCATTGCCTGAAAAGGTGGTGGAAGCATATTCAATCATAACTTTCAAAAGGGAATTGAAAATTGAAAGGAATATACTTCAAAAGTAATAAATTATTCTTAAGAGTCTATGATTCTGTGAAAAACCTGTGTGCAGGCTCCATTGTATACTTCGGGTGGCACTTAAAACTCCAGTTTCTAGTTGAAAGGTGAAGATTAAAGAGGAAAGAAAGTACTGTATTGCATTTTGTTGCAACACATTCTTCAGCTTTAATTGATTGTACTTTGGTTTTGTTTAAATCCAACACTCTGTGTTTTGCACAGTACTGGGCCCAGGAGTGCAAAATGCCAGGCACCATACGATATAATATGAAGATGGCACTCTCTGGGCCTCGGAGATAAAGCCGTGGCTCAGTTAGTAGCAGTCTCGCCTCCTGAGTCAGAAGGTTATGGGTTCAAATCCCAGTCCAGAGAGTTGGAACAAAAAAATCTGGGCTGACACTTCACAGTGCAGTCCTGAGGGAGTGCTGCACTGTCGGAGGTGCTTCTTTCAGATCATAGAATGGTTACAGCACGGAAGAAGGTCATTTGGCTTGTCCCACTACCCTGCCCTTTCCCTGTAGCCCTGCAAATTTTTTTCCTTCAGATACTTATCCAACTCCCCATTGAAAGATCAGATTGAGTATGCCTCCGCCACCCTTTCAGGCAGTGCATTCCAGATCTTAACCACGCGCTGCGTAAAAAAGTTTTTTCTTACGTTGCCTTTGGTTCTTTTGCCAAACACCTTTTATAGAGTTATAACCTTAAATCTGCCCCCTCTGGTTCTTGACGAACAGTTTCTCTCTCTCTACTTTGTCCAGACCCCTCATGATTTTGAACACCTCTATCAAATCTCCCCTCAATCTTCTCTGCTCCAAGGAGAAGAACCCCAGCTTCTCCAGTCTATCAACGTAACTGAAGACCCTCATCCTGGAATCATTCTCGTAAATCTTTTCTGCACCTTCTATAAGGCCTTCACATCCTTAGTAAAGTGAGGTGCCCAGAATTGGACACAATACTCCAGTTGGGGCCGAACCAGTGTTTTATACAGGTTCATCAGAATTTCCACACTTTTGTACTCTATACCTCCTATTTATGAAGCCCAGGATCCCGTAAGCCTTTTTAACTGCTTTCTAAACCTGCCCTGCCACCTTCAACGATTTGTGCACATATACCCCCAGGTCTCTCTCTTCGTGCACCCCCTTTAGGATTGTACCATTTAGTTTATATGTTCTCTCCTCATTCTTTCTACCAAAATGTATCACTTCATACTTTTCTGTGTTAAATTTCATCTGCCACGTGTCCGCCCATTTCACCAGCCTGTCTGTCTTCCTGAAGTCTATCACTCTCCTCCTCACTGTTCACTATACTTCCAAGTTTTGTGTCATCTACAAATTTTGAAATTGTGTCCTGTACACCCACGTCCAAGTCATTAATATATATCAAGAAAAGCAGTGGTCCTAGAACCGACCCCTGGGGAACACCTTCCTCCAGTCTGAAAAACAACCGTTCACCACTACTCTGTTTCCTGTCACTTGGCCAATTCCGTATCCATGCTGCCACTGTCCCTTTCCATGGGCTTTAACTTTGCTGGCCAGACTAATATGTGGCACTTTGTCAAACGCCTTTTGGAAATCCATGTACACCACGTCAACTGCAGTACCCTCATCAACCCTCTCTGTTACCTCATCAAAAAACTCGATCAAGTTGGTTAAACATGATTTGCCTTTAACAAATCCGTGCTGGCTTTCCTTAATTAATCCACACCTATCCAAGTAACTGTTAATTTTGTCCCTGACTACTGTTTCTAAAAGCTTCCCCACAACCGAGGTTAAACTGACTGGCCTGTAGTTGCTGGGTTTATCTTTACACCCATTTTTGAACAAGGGTGTAACATTTGTAACTCTCCAGTCCTCTGGCACCACCCCTGTATTTAAGGAGGATTGGAATATTATGGCCTGTACCTCCGCAATTTCCGCCCTCAATTCCCTCAGCATCCTAGGATGCATCCCATCCGCTCCTGGTGACTTATCTACTTTAAGTACAGACAGCCTTTCTAATACAGGAAACTTTTGTTTATCCGGCACCCAAATATCCGGAATTCTCGCTTAACCGGCAAAAATCATCCTCCGAAATTCCTCTCAAATAACCGGCAATGTTGCCGAGTCGCAGTCGAGTCTCCGCGAGCGCCGAGTACTCCGAAAACTCCTCTCAAATAACCGGCAATGTTGCCGATCCCGAGTCCGCGAACGCCGATTTAGTCAGTAGGGGTAGTTTTCAAAAGTGCCACTACTCGGCCTCCTGGCGCTGTCGGAAGTATACTGCACATTTCTTGATTTATTTATTTTTCTTTGTTAAAAATAGCCTCGGTAGATATAACTCTCCGTTATCCGGTACTTTCGATAAACCGGCACCACGCCAGTCCCGTCAGTGCCGGTTAATAAAGAGTTTCCTGTACCTCTATCATTTTTATCCTATCGAGTATCTCCACTACCACCTCTTTTACTATGTCTATGGCAGCATCCTCTTCCTTGATGAAGACAGATGCAAAGTACTCATTTAGTACTTCAGCCATACCCTCTGCCTCCATGCATAGGTCTCCTTTTTGGTCCCTAATTGGCCTCAACCTTCCTCTTACTACCCATTTACTATTTATATGCCTATAGAAGACTTTTGGATTACCTTTTATGTCGGCTGTCATTCTATTCTCATACCCTCTTTGCCCTTATTTTCTTTTTCACTTCATATTCACTATCTGTTTTGTCACCCAGGGAGCCCTGCCTATCCCCCTAGTGGGAATGTACCTGAACTATTTCCTCTTTAAAAGCAGCCCATTGTTCCATTACAGTTTTGCCTGCCAATCTTTGATTCTAGTTTACCTGGTCCAGATCCGTTCTCATCCCACTGAAATTGGCCTTCCTCTAAGTATTTTTACTCTAGATTGCTCCCTGTCCTTTTCCGTAGCTAATCTAAACCTTATGATACTATGATCACGGTTCCCTAAATGTTCACCTACTGACCCTTGCTCCACTTGACCTACCTCATTCCCCAGAACCAGATCCAGCAATGCCTCCTCCCTCGTCGGGCCGGAAACATACTGATCAAGAAAGTTCGCCTGGACACACTTCAGAAATTGTTCCCCTTCTCTGCCCTGAGATGTTAAACCAAGGCCCAGTCTGCTCTTTCAGGTGGACATAAAAGATCCTGTGGCACTATTTCAAAGAAGAGCAGGGGAGTTATCCCCGGTGTCCTGGACAATATTTATCCCTCAATCAAAATCACAAACAGATTACCTGGTTATCGCGTTTTTAAATTACAACAGTGGCTACACTTCAGAGGTACTTCACTGGGATGTCCTGAAATCGTGACAGGTGCTATATAAAAAATGCAAGTCTCTTTTTTCATGGGTCCCGAGAATGACAATCGGAGGTATAGTCAACCAAATGCTTCTAACCTTTGCTTAACCAGGGGCTAACAGCATTCTTGTATACTCAAAAGGGGGCGATGGTAATTGGAGGTTACGAGTTTCCTCTTGAATACCTCTCTTCTGAAACCTAGCACTTAAATTCCTTTAGACATTAGTTTTTGATGGTTATGGGGAATAATTAATTAACCACTAACAAGCAAAAGGAGCAGTTTTTTTGTTGCCAGCTTTCTCACCCCCCCCCCCCCCCCCCCCCAAAAAAAAAACCCAAAGTCATATGGTTACAGTTGGACTGCAGGGTATCGCAGCTGAACTGATTTTTGTCACACACTCACACATGCAGCAGTGATTGGATAATCGTGTTGAGGTTTGATCTGAATATCGTGTCTCCCTTTCCCCCCGAAAAAGTCTTGAGTGCAGGTATCGTGTCCCTATTGTTATTCTGACCAAGATTCACTAATAATGATTAACAATTCATAACATCCATTGCCGGGGGTGGGAAATCAGAAGCTGACCAGGAACAGATGGAATCCGGTTATGCTTAATTAACTACATCGTGATAACTGTACATCTGCATGAAATATGAAGGTGTGTAGATGAACCAAAATGAAACCTGACCATTAACAGGGGGGCAGTATGGGTGAAATTGTCAAAGAACTGAATGGACAGTGATGGCAATGGGGATCTGACCTGTTCCATATCACATTTCTACTATATATTTTCATATGAAATTTTAGCTCAGGCCAAGTATGGCAATTTTAAACTGATTTGTCACCTGTTTTCTGGAAGTGGCTTCCTTTTGTG
The DNA here is from genome assembly GCA_030390025.1 of Squalus acanthias. NCBI lineage: Eukaryota > Metazoa > Chordata > Chondrichthyes > Squaliformes > Squalidae > Squalus > Squalus acanthias. The sequence continues at coordinate 132,326,578 of CM059434.1, forward strand.
TGGGGGTGGGGGACTCAGAGAAAATATACAATTCTGCCAAAGTTCTCTGCAGTTGAAATTGCAGATCAAGTTTTTTCCTGGATATGGAACTTTGGGCGCCTATACAAGCTTTGAACTATTGCTAACCAAATTCTGGATCCTTTAAAGAATAATATTCAAGAATGCAAGCTTGAAGATGTAATAACTTTCAATGGCTGGGCCATCAAAATTAACCTTGGCTTTATAAAAGCTGGCCATTTTTACATGGTTAGTTCCCAGATAATGCAGATGCTAGGTGTTGGTTCACATCATGAATGTGAGCACCTTCCTCCATTATCTCTCTCGATCTGTCTTGAGTGGCTGTTCTGTATCCAAAGGCTTCTCCTGCTGGGTATACATATTGCAGCCTTTTGCAATATTTTTAGTTCATGTGCTTTAACTGGTTTACTCCATGTTGCAGCAGAGAGATAGGGTTCTGTAGTGCCTGGTGCCCAATCTTTGTGTCCTCCCAAACTTCAGTTAAAGGACATGCAGAAAACATTTTTAAGTACCAGTGAACATTTGTAATTTTTTTATTCTCGTTTCACCTTGCTAATGAATTTTCCATGCCAGTAAATGTCTGAATTATCTGGCTTGTCGTGGTGTTTTTCTACTTCCAGCAGTAAGTGGGTAGATTGCTAACCCTGAGGTACACTCTTCGTCACTCCATCTGTAAAACTAGGTTTTGGTTCATAGAAATATTTGCAGGTTGTCTCAAAGCGCTACATATCTGATGAATTACTTTTTGAAGTGCAGTCACTGTTATGAAGGCAAATGCAGCAGCCAGTTTTCACATGGCAAGATCCCACATTAGATCATGAATTAGATCATGAATTGAACTTATTTTGATGGTACTTGGAAAGGGTGGATTGTTGGGCCAGGATACTGGGAGAGCTCTCTGCTCTTCTTTGAGTAGTGCATTGGGATCTTTTATATCCACCTGATAACGAAAAAGACAAACTGGCAAGCTCACAGCAAGAAACTGATTTATAAGTGAGCTACTAGATTGGAACCACTGAAGGAGGATGGAAAATAAGATTGTGGAGAAGGTCGTTATCTTGCACTCTAGGCCAGAGCAGTTTCAAGAGTTTTTGAATATGGAGTTGAGACAGATTCCCATTAGGGAGAGAAAAGTGAAGGAGTTGACCATAACACTGGTTCACTTAACAAGAGACTGGGGAAGAGGTGACATTGGCGATAAAGCCTGGGGAAAGAGGAGAAAGATTTTGGGCACGTGTGATGGAATTGCTGTTGCAGTTCTTGGAACAGTGTAACGTAAAATGGTCGAACTTCAGAATAGCATTCAATTTGTAAAACGGCAAATGTACCTTTGGGTTTTGAGAGCACCAGCAATATATCAATTGGAGGAGGAGGACGAGAATGAATGAAAGCTTCAGAGGCATTAGTCTAGAGTTCCTGGGAAGGTATTTGCTGGAGTTGTCTAAGATAGGGTGGAAGGATATCTACTTGGAGGCATATATTGCAAAAAAGCCCCGAATCAGGAGGCTAGCCTTATTTAATGCTTTAAATTTATATTAAAGCTAAAATCTCAGACAGCACCTGAATTTGTAGAACTTAATTCTTGACGAGTAATTGTTTCTTTCACACCATCCTTGCTTGTGCTTCTGAGACACTGATGTTCAGGCACCTGAGGTCGGGTTTCCGTACTGGATCCTTACAGAATTATCCATGTTACTGGCTTTGTATTGATAAGTTTAATGCTGATTGTGTACTCTTGTATTTACACCTAGCCATTCTTTTGTTTTTGTGTTAATCAAATTATATTTTTGTCATCTTAGGGCTATAAAGAATGCCAAAGGTCTGCACAGTAAGAAGGAGGTGCCAATCCACCGTGTTGCTGATATCTCTGGGGTAAGTTGTGTGCCGGTGTTGCACCACCGCAACTTTTTAAAGTGGGAAAAGCTCAATTTTATTGTTTGGCTGCTGAATTCCAAAAATGTTTAAAATCTATGATGATGAGCATTGTCTCCCTGGTATTGTGTTGGAAATGTGCAGACCAGGTGTTAAACTTTGTGATCGTGTATTGCTGTTTTAAGTTAGATATTTATTCTGTTGTGAATTTAAAAAAAAAAAGTAGAGGCACCATTGTAGATATGTTATTTTCTACACCCTTTGTAAATGCAAGTACTACTCTGTGCTTGGTGATTTAAATGGATTTTGGTGCATCCGGTACATGGTAAAGTCAGAGTTTAATTCTGCTTACGTATTGCATTTTATTAGTTTCACTACATAGTGAAATCATCAGCAAAAGCATGAATAGTTAATGTGAGGGGGAGTTCACGGATATGAAGAAGGAAGAATGAGAAAGATAACGTAGCCCTAGAGAACTCAAGTTGGAGAAAGTGAGAGGATGAACCAACTACAGCATATGTTGAGCAATGTGAGGAAACTAAATACTGAATGCTTTGAACAGGAAGACCAAATAATAGCTTATTTATTTAGAAGTGCATGATACTAGTCTCTGTCAAAATATCTAAGGCAGCGACAATTCAGGTTCTCGAGGAAAGAACTAGCCTTAATGAAGGCAACAAGAGTCCTAGTGGAATGGCCATGTTGAAATCCATACTAATCATGAATTGCACAGTGATCTGCCTCATTCACAACTCCTAATAATGAAGCAGCGTATGCCAGCCTACAGCAGGACCTGGACTGGCTTCAGGTTTGGGCTGACAAGTGGCAGGTAGCATTCATGTCACATAAGTACTGTGAGTTCCCCTGCCCCATCAACATCCTGATCACCATTAACCAGAAGCTTTACTGAACCAGCCATATCAACACCACGGTGACAACTCCTGACCCCTTAGTTTTAATCCACATCTACAAGGCTCAAATCAGGAGTGTGATGGGATAATCACCACTTACCTGGATCGGTGCAACCGCAAAAATACTCACAAGTAGCAGCTTGATATCATGCAGGACAGAAAAGTTTACCTGATCAGTATCCCTACCACTGGACTTATTATCCACTCCTTCAATCGCTGGCGCATTGTGCCTGCAGTATGTGCTATCAACAGATTCATTGCAGCAACTCACCAAAGTTACTTCAACAGCATCTCCCTCCTCTGCAACCTCTACTACCAAGAAAGACAAGATCAACAAAGTAATTGGACCACTATTACCTCCAAGTCATAAACCATTTTGGCTTGGACATGTATCGCTGTTTCTTTATCACTGCTGGGTTAATTCCTTATCGAACACCATTGTGGGAGCACCATTACTACAAGGATTGCGGTGGTTCACGGAGAAGGCCCACCAAATTTTGTAATACTATAGACAAAAGACTGCAATCCTGTGCCTATATGCCATGGATGAATTCAATACGTCGTCACATGCTTGAAAGTTTCTTAAAGGTTAAATGAACCTGAATGTACCTACGACCAACACCTGAGGTCACAAAACGTGCCACTACTTTCTCAGTAACTAGGGATGGGCAATAAAGGTGGCCTGGCCAGCATCGCCCATATCCGGAGAATAAATTTTTTAAAAGGCAGAAAAAATGGAGCAGCTGGAAGGGCAGGAGGGTATAGTATGGTCACGAGCAAATTTCTAAAAAAAAAGTGGTAGACTGGGGTTAAGAGATTGCATTACAAAGTGTTACAAAAGCATTTACAGCGCTCCAACAGGTCAATGCGGTATTTACGCTCTGTCGAGCCTTCTCCCATCCTTCATCTAACCCTGTTAACATATTCTATTCCTTTCTCCTTCATGTGTGCATCTAGCTTCTCCTTAAATGCATCAATGGTATTTGCCTCAACCACTCCTTGTGGCAGCGCGTTCCACATTCTAACCACTTCCTGGGTAAAAAAAAAAAAGGCTCCCCTTGAATTTCCTATTGGATTTATTTGTGACTCTCTTGTATTTATGGCTCCGAGCTCTGGTCTCGCCTGCAAGTGGAAACATCTTCTCGACATCTGCCCAATCAAACCCTTTCTTTGAATACCTCTACCACGTCACCCCTCCATCTTCTCTTTTCAAGAGAAAAGAGCCCCAGCCTGTTCAATCTGGTCTGATAGGTATAACCTCTCAGTTCTGGTATCATTCTCAAATCTTTTTTGCACCTTCTCCAGTGCCTGCATGTCCTTTTTATAATATGGAGACCAGAACCGTGCACAGTCAAGTGTGATCTAACCAAGGTTCGATGAAAGTTTAACATATCTTCTCTACTTTTCAGTTCTATCCCTCTAGAAATGATCCCCAGTGCTTTGTTTTTTTTAATGGCCTTATTAACCTGCGTCGCTACTTTTATTGATACAAGTTTGATTTTCCCCTGCTACTGCTGTGAGCTGCCTGAGGAAAGGAGGGAAAATTGGAGATTAGCTGCTACCAGGCTGCTGTTTCGTGTCTAGTAGCATTTGATTGAAGTATTAGTGAAGTCATAGTGAAAGAAAGACTTGGATTTCTATAGTACCTTTTACGACAGATCGCACGTTCCGGGTTTTCGCGCATGCGCGGCCCATGCATAAACCCGGAACTTGCGAGGCACATACGGGCACATAAGCGATCATAGGCCTTGGAAATCCAGGCCAATCTGTATGTGATGTTGATTGAGGGATAAATATTGACCAGGACACCGGGGAGAACTCCCCATCTCATCTTGGAATAGTGCCGTGGGATCTTTTATATCCACCTGAGAGAGCAGACGGGGCCTCGGTTTAATGTCTCATCCAAAAGACAGCCCCTCAGCAGTGCACTGGAGTGTCGGCCTAGATTTCTGTTCTCGAGTCTCTGGAGTGGGACTTGAAGCTGGAACCCTCTGACTCAATGAGAGTGATACCAACTGTGCCACGGCTGACAAAGTAGAGCAAGTTGGACACAGCTGTTGTGTGGCCTGAGGCAAGTTTGCCTAGGTCTCCATTTACAACCTTTTAGCCGCCCCTGTAGAATGTAAATTTTAGCCTTCCAGTCAAGACGAGTGATTATTGGCCACACTGCTGAATGTCTGTTTGCCTAGCAGCTGTGTGACTGTTCAGTGTTTGCTGTTTGCAAGTAGGAGTCAATCCACTTTTCACTTAAACTGGCTGCTCGGGGAATAGGGGGAGAGGAGGAATGCTGTCTTAACTTGTACCCGAAAGCACAGAAAAAGACAATCTGCCACTATCTACCTCATCTAGCTGCTGCACAGATTAAACGTGACAGTCCTGTGGCCTGATGCTGCTGAACTCTTAAGTAGTGAAATATAGTGAATGCCATTGAAATGATGGGAATTTAGGTGGGTTTTGGATAGATTCAAGATGCAGTTTAAACAGATTGAACAGAATTCAATTGGTTGCAGTGGAGGAGTTGGAGCAATTGATTCATTAGCATGGAGCTTCTGATTGCTATCCTGTGGCCCTCGCTGCCAGTATGATTACAAGGGCAAGTTTGGGACGGCTGTCGTGCCCTCCGCAGTTAAATATGCAGCTTGGGGGAGGTGCTGAATGAAAAATGCTGCCTGCGAAATTGTACCCAGCAAGGAAGTGAGAGGGAGATAACTTATTTTGGTACCCGCATTTAAAAATGTACTTTGGTAGCAAAGTGTACCAGGGCATTTTGGAGTGCTAAAATGTCGCATTGGTGTCGGATTTGGCTGAGCGGTAGCACAACTGAGTCAGAAGTTTGTAGGTTCAATCCTGACTACAAAGACTTGAGCACGTAATTTCGGCTGTCACTTCAGTGCAGTATTGAGGGAGTGCTGCACTGTCAGAGGTTCCGTCTTTCGGATGAGACGATAAACCGAGGTCCCGTCTGCCATCTCGGGTGGATGTACAAGATCCTTTGATACCCTTTGAAGCAGAGTCGTATCCTGGGCAATATTTATCCTTCAACCACCACCAAGAACAGATTATCTGGTCACTTATCTCATTGCTGTTTGTAGGACCTTGTGTGCACATTGGTTACTGAATTTCCCTACATTACAACAGTAACGGCACTTCAAAAGTAATACTTTGGCTGTGGAGCGTTTTGGGACGTCCTGAAGTCGTGTAAGGCACTTTATAGATCCAAGTGCTTCATTGCACTCGTGACCACTATGTTAGGGAGGAGTTTAGTAGAGGGAAAGTCACCTTGTGCATCACCTAGCAGCTGGTTTCAGAGCAGTATTGACAGAAATCCTGGTAACCGATTCTTTGCACTTCTTCCTCCTCCTTGCCCCTTAAAAATGACACAGGAAATGCCTTAAAAAGAGGGAGCTGTCTTTGTTTTATTTACAAAAAAGGCCTCTCAGCAGTGATTTTAAAATTGAGGAAGAAAATGCATCTTGCTTCAAGCTTTGTTGAAACCTGATGAGAATTAGATAGTAAGGTTATTGTTAAAGTATCTACTATCCAGAGAGAGGAAGAGAACACTAGAACATAAGAGCAGGAGTAGGCCATTCGGCCCTTTGAGCCTGCTCTGCTATTCAATAAGATCATGATCTTCTACCTCCGCTCCACCTGACTGCACTATCCCCATATCCCTTGACTTCCTTAATATCCAAAAGTCTATCGATTTCTGTTTTGAATATACTCAATGACTGAGCCTCCACAGCCCTCTGGGGCAGAGAATTCCAAAGATTCAAAACCTTTTGAATGAAGAAATTTCTCCTCATTTCAGTCCTAAATGGCCGACCCCTTATTCTGAGACTGTGACCCCTAATTCTAGACTTCCCCAGCTAGGGGAAACCTCCTCCCAGAATCTACCCTGTTGAGTCCTGTAAGAATTTTATGTTTCAATGAGATCACCTCTCATTCTTCTAAATTCTAGGGATTATAGGCCTAGTCTGTGCAATTTTTCCTGATAGGACAATTCCCCCATCCCAGGAATCAGTCTGGTGAACTTTTGTTGCACTCCCTCTAAGGCAAGCATATCCTCCCTTAGGCAAGGAGACCGAATCTGTACACAGTACTCCAGATGTGGTCTTACCAAGGCCCTATAAAATTGCAGTAAGCCTTCTTTAGTCTTATACTCCAATCCTTTTGCAATAAAGGCTAACATACCATTTGCTTTCCTAATTGCTTGCTGTACCTTGTTAACTTTCAGTGATTTGTGCACAAGGACATCCAGGTTCCTCTGAATACCAACATTTCCCAATCTCTCTCCATTTGAAAAGAAATTCTACTGTTCTATTTTTCTGACCAAAGTGGATAACTTCACATTTCTCTACATTATATTCCATCTGTCATGTTCTTGCCCACTCAAGGGGGGGAAGGGGGGTTTATGTGTGTGTGCCGGATTCTGCAGGTGAGGAGGGAATGGGTTCAGGAAGAGGGAGTAGCTACCTAACAGTTGCTGCAAGAACTTGAGTGCCTATTTTACAGCTATTCTGAGCTTCACCGGTGGAAGTTGAAGCCCATGGAATAAAAGGGACAGTGGCAGCATGGATATGGAATTGGCTAAGTGATAGGAAACAGAGAGTAGTGGTGAACTGTTGTTTTTCAGACTGGAGGAAGGTATACAGTGGTGTTCCCCAGGGGTCGGTTCTAGGACCACTGCTTTTCTTGATATATATTAATGACTTGGACGTGGGTGTACAGGACACAATTTCAAAATTTGCAGATGACACAAAACTTGGAAGTATCGTGAACAGTGAGGAGGAGAGTGATAGACTTCAAGAAGACATAGACAGGCTGGTGAAATGGGCGGACACATCGCAGATGAAATTTAACACAGAAAAGTGTGAAGTGATACATTTTAGTGGAAAGAATGAGGAGAAGACATATAAACTAAATAGTACAATCCTGAAGGGGGTGCACGAACAGGGAGACCGAGGGGTATGTGTGCACAAATCGTTGAAGGTGGCAGGGCAGGTTGAGAAAGCAGTTAAAAAGGCTTGCAGGATCCTGGGCTTCATGAATAGAGGTAGAGAACAAAAGTGTGGAAATTATGATGAACCTGGATAAAATACTGGTTCGGCCCCAACTGGAGTATTGAGTCCAATTCTGGGCACCACACTTTAGGAAGGATGTGAAGGCCTTCGAGAGGGTGCAGAAAAGATTTACGAGAATGATTCCAGGAATGAGAGTTCAGTTATGTTGATAGACTGGAGAAGCTGGGTTTGTTCTCCTTGGAGCAGAGAAGATTGAGAGGAGATTTGATAGAGGTGTTCAAAATCATGAGGGGTCTGGACAGAGTAGATAGAGAGAAACTGTTCCCATTGGCAGAAGGGTCGAGAACCAGAGGACACAGATTTAAGGTGATTGGCAAAAGAACCAAAGGCGACGTAAGAAACTTTTTTACGCAGCGAGTGGTTAAGATCTGGAATGCACGGCCTGAAAGGGTGGTGGAGGCAGACTCAATCATTGTTTTCAAAAGGGAGTTGGATAAGTATCTGAAGGAAAAGAAATTTGTAGGGCTACGGGGGAGTGGGACTAGCTGAAGTGCTCTTGCAGAGAGCCGGCATGGGTTCGACGGGCCGAATGTTTTACAGCCTTTCTGTGCTCATCGGTCAGGTTGAATTTAATCTTAGTCTCTGTTCTCCTCACCCTGTCTTTTCAAACCAGGCTATGATTTCCCTTTTAAGGACATTTGAACCTATGTGCCTCTGGAACTAGAATTTTGTAAATACCATAAAGATAATTCTTACCTGTACTCGACTTTGAAACATCCATTTCTCTGTTTTTATTTAATAAGGTTGTTTACTTCTGTTGTACCTCTCCTTGGACTGTCTGGCTGTTCTAACCAGTCAGCAGAATTTGTTTGGTGTATGTGTCTGATAGAGATAAATGTATGTATATGCACGTTGGTAAACTTCTGTGGTGTGAAAGTTGCTGAGTGCAGTTCTTTCCTGGATTAAACTCACATTCTCTGCACTGTGGCTAATGGAAGGACACCAGTACAACAGCATGACCTGTCCATTTATTAACCATTTTCTCTCTGCATTCATTCATTCATTCATTGTATTTGAACTTACCAGGAAACTGCTAGTCCGATCCAGGCAACAAAATTGAACCTCTGAGTGGATTTGAGTGCAGTGCTTGCTTATCCTGCTCTACAGCTGAATTTTATTTGAATGCATATTGTGCGTATGTCAGATCTGACGTGTGTGTGTTCACCAACATGCTTGCATTGCAAATATTACAGCTTCTGATTTTAACTTTCTTTCCTGGGCCATTAACCCAGCTCTATAAACATTTCATTGATGTCACTGTTGTAGCCTAGAGCAGGGGTTCTCAACCTTTTTGCTTCTGAGGTCCCTCTCCTGTGTTATAAAAATTCCACGGGCCCCCCTGTAACCCAGCACTGGAGTTTTTTCTGTGTAAAAATTAGTTATACATTTAAGCATGTATTTATTATTTTTGTTTTGCTTACTTATTGTGACTAATTAGGAAGAGAAATTCCCACCCCCCTTTAATCGATAACTGGAAATTAGATGCAATTTTATGTTTCCACTACCGTGAAGTCAGAGACAAACTAACGCAGGATATGACCTGAACCAGGCCCTAAACCCCAGCATTACTGGCACCCACCGGGGGTGAGTGGGTGTAAAGAGGAAGCTCTCCTTTGGTGACTCTATTGTTGCTGCTGCTTATTTATTATTCATTGGCTGCTGCTCCTTATCGAATGAATTGAGGAAATCCGCTGTCTTTCTGATGCTGCTGGCCCTAACCTCCGTATACTCCCTGTTGGCCCAGTCGTGGTGCATCTCTCTCTGCACCGGATTGCCCCGCCCAACCCATGTCTGACTCACCACATGAACCGACCTGACCTGACCTGACCCCACCTGTAATCGCTGCGCTGATTGGCTTTGCGCCACCCATCCTAAACGCCGAATAAACCGAACAACCACATCTAACCCAGAAGTGCAAATTAGAGAAAGATTGTTGGCCAGGAGGGCAGCGGATTGAGACAACGGATGAAACGAGAGTTTCTAATGGTTAATCGTGAAGGAGGGCTCAGACTTTGGAGCAAAAGAAGAATCTGATTGGTTAATTGATTGATGAGGTTACATCTGGATTTCAGTTGGTTTAATTGAAGCAACAAGAAATATGATTGGTTTAACTTGGGTTAGCGCTATTTTGGTGGACCCCTTGAAACCTTCTCGCGGACCCCCGATTGGCCTAGAGCAGTAACCCTTGGTAAAAATGTTTGAGTGACTGCCGTCTTTTCTCCTACCCTGCACTCGCCCCACTTCCCACCCGTGCAAAAGGAAATCTGTCTTGCTTTGTGCACTGCTGTCAATAAGTGATTAAGTGGTTTATATTGAGAAATGTAGGTGAAGGGGATATTTGTGGAAAAATTGTGCTGAGTGAAAGAATAGCTGATCGCTGTTAAAATGTTCTCCTACTCCAGCACAAAGCTAGCATAACGACTCTAATGGGAATTGAAAATATGCTATCAACAAATTTGGTTGTTAAATTGTGTCTTTTGAGACAAAAGTTAAACTTGTGCAGTAACGTTGGCTGGAGTATCAGTAGTACTGTGTGTGCTGGAAATGTGGCTGTGCACCAAGATACAGTTGAAGCTGTTCTGGACACTCAATTTTTAACTTTCTCGTATCAAAGACACAATTTAACTAAAATTTATAGTAGCAATTTCTTTTATAAACGAAATAGTTGAAAATTTTTCCGCTGGTGGCAACACGGTGGCATAGTGGTTAGCACTGGTGCCTCACAGCACCAGAGACCCGGGTTCGAATCTGACCTCGGGTGACTGTCTGTGTGGAGTTTGCACATTCTCCCCGTGTCTGCGTGGGTTTCCTCCGGGTGCTCCGGTTTCCTCCCACAGTCCAAAAATGTGCGGGTTAGGTTGATTTGGCCATGATAAATTGACCCTTAGTGTTGGGGGGGATTAAATATGTGGGGTTATGGGGATAGGATGGGATATGTTAGGGGGAATTAAATACGTGGGGTTACGGGGGTAGGGTGGGATATGTGTACTGTGGGGATTAAAGCAGGGACGGGGTGCTGGATTTGGATGATCAGCCATGATCGTATTGAATGGTGGAGCAGGCTCGACGGGCTGAATGGCCTACTCCTGCTCCTAGATTCTATGTTTCTATGGTGGTACTTGGGCAAAATTGTCATCGTTATGGTTTAAAAAGAAATTAGATTTGTCTGTCACACTAACAAATCACTAGCTGCACTAAGTGGGTGACACCACCAGCACTGAAAATAGTAGAATTGAAGGTGAATACCCAAAAGAAAGTGAGCAAATTTATTTTCTAAAATTTAGTGGTACAGGTCGGATACATGATTTCCGACCGTGTAAAATCCACAAAATGTTACACTCTGACCCGATCCTGTGTTATCGGAATGGGATTGTGTTGCGACCCATTAATTGAGGGATATTTTAGTTGCTCCACGGTTTCCAATTGCACATCAACGTGGTTCGTTAATAGCGACATTTTAAAAAAATGTTACAGATGGGATGGGGTAATATATTAGCATGGATTGCGGATTGGTTAACTGACAGAAAACAGTAGGAATAAACTGGTCATTTTCGGGTTGGCAGGCTTTAACTAGTGGGGTACCACAAGGATCAGTCTTGGGCCTCAGCTATTCACAATCTATATCAATGACTTCGATTAGGGGACCGAGTGTAATGTATCCAAGTTTGCTGATGATACAGAGCTAGGTGGAAAGTAAGCTGAGGAGGATGCAAAGAGGCTGCAAAGGGATATAGACAGGTTAAGTGAGTGGGCAAGAACATAGCAGATGGAATATAATGTGGAGAAATGTGAAGTTATCCTCTTTGGTCGGAAAAATAGAAAAGCAGAATATTTTTTTTAAAAGGTGAGCGTCTGGGAAATGTTGGTATTCAGAGGGACCTAGGTATCCTTGTACACAAATCACAAAGTTAATATGCGGGTACAGCAAGCAATTAGAAAAGCAAATGATATGTTGGCCTTTATTACAAAGGGATTGGAGTATACGAGTAAAGAAATTTTACTGCAATTATATAGGGCCTTGGTGAGACCATACCTGGAGTACTGTGTACAGCTTTGGCCTCCTTACTTAAGGAAGGATAGACTTGCCTTAGAGGGAGTGCAGCATAGGTTCACCAGACTGATTCCTGGGATGGGGCGCTGTCCTTTGAGGAGAGTAGGCTTATATTCCCTATAGATTAGAAGAATGAGAGGTGATCTCATTGAAACATGTAAAATTGTTAAGGGGCTTGAGAGGGTAGATACTTGGAGGATGTTTCCCCTGGCTGGGCAGTCTAAAACTGGGGGTCGCTATCTCAGAATAAGGGGTCGGCCATTTAGAACTGAAATGAGAAATTTCTTCACGCAAGGGGTTGTGACTCTTGGAATTCTCCACCCCAGAGGGCTGTGGAGGCTCAGTCATTGAGTATATTCAAGACAGAAATCGATAGATTTTTGGATATCAAGGGATATGAGGATAGTGTGGGAAAGTGGGGTTGAGGTAGAAGATCAGCCATGATCTTATTGAATGGCAGAGCAGGTCCGAAGGGCTGAATGGCCTTCTCCTCCCATTTCTTATGTTATATTCTTATGAACACAGTGGGCACATTTATAATTAGCTATTTGTGCTTCTTAGTTGCTCCTGAAGTTTAATTCTCTCTCTCTGAGAAACTAAGTGCTTGTTACACTGCAACTGCAGTATCCTTTCTTGCCTTAAGAATTTTATGAACTGACCAAGTTTTAGAACCTTTTGTTCTTAGTTTCATTGTTTCAACCTGTTTGGTGGTGTTGTCGTCTGTCCTGGTAATTGATATATGCTACACCAGCAACGATTTGGTTATCAGGATAATACAATTGCTTTTGGCAGGGGAGTTCTCCCCAGTGTCCTGGTCAATATTGATCCTTCAACAAACATCATTAAAACAGATTATCCCGTCATTATCATGTTGCCGTTTGTGTGACCTTGCTGTGCGCAAAATTAGCTGCTGTGTTTCCTATGCCTTTCCCTTCCTGCCTTGTACAAAGTCTCTGCTCACTTATCACCCCTATCCTTGATGACCTTTATTGGCTTGCTATCCCTCGTGCATTAGATATAAAATCTTTCTCCTCATCAATTACCTCCATGGTCTCACTGCAGTTTACCCCTGCAACTTCTTTCAGACTTTCCCTCCGACATCCTTTGGTCTTCAGGTCTGACTTTCTGTGTATCCTCTCTTCCCTTTGCCCCTACAAGTCGTGGCAGAGATTTCAGATGGCTGTACCTGCTCTCTAGAACTCCCTCCCCAAAATCCTCCCTGCCCCTCTACTTCTCTCACCAAACTATAAAACATTCTTAAAATCCATTTTATTCCATCTTGGCATTCTTACTGTTGTCCTACAAAGTGACTTGAGACATTTTATGTGTTAAAAGTGCTATAGAAAGGGTGGCGCTATAGAAAGGGTGGCTAGATATGTACATGAGGGAGAAAGGAATTGAAGAATATGTTGATAGGGTGAGATGAATTAGGATGCGAAGTAGCGTGTGGAGCATAATCACCGGCATAGACCAGAATGACCTGTTTCTGTACTAGAAGTTCTATGTAATTCTATGTTACACTTCTTTACAGTTAACCCAATTACTTGTCATAAAAACATACTTGATTATAGCACAGAAGGAGACTGTTCAACGCATTGTATCTATACCCGCTCTTTGTTGTAATAATTCAGAGCTAATGCCAAAGCACTGCTGTCTCCCCGTATCCTTGTAGTTTCTGCTTCAAATATTTATCTGCTTTTTCCTTAAAAGATGCAATGGTCTCTGTCTTAACTACTCCCTGAAGCAAAGCATTGCACGCTCTTTAAAAACTCTGTACAGGAAACTCTTGTTTAACCGGCACCTAAATATCCGGAATTCTCTCTTAACCGGCAAAAATCATCCTCCGAAAACTCCTCTCAAATAACCGGCAATGTTGACGAGTCGCAGTCCGAGTCTCCCGCGAACGCCGAGTACTCCGAAAACTCCTCTCAAATAACCGGCAATGTTGCCAAGTCCGAGCCCGAGCCCGCGAACGCCGAGTTAGTCAGTGGGGGTAGTACTGTACTTAATCAAGCATCTTCCACCATCCATTTAACACAACATTCTGTAGGTGAGTACCCAAATACTGTATACTGCGCATTTCTTGATTTTTTTATTTTTCTTTGTTAAAAATAGCCTCGGTAGATATAACTCTCCGTTATCCGGAACTTTCGATCAACCGGCACCACGCCGGTCCCGTCGGTGCCGGATACCAAAGAGTTTCCTGTATAAAGAAATTTCTTATCTATCTCCTCACTCTATTTTAGTGACCATTTTAAATTGGTGACCCCTAATAACTGATTCCCCAACCAGAGGAAATAGTGTTTTCCTATTCACCTTATTGAAACCCATCATAATTTTAAAAGCTCTATTAAATTTCCTCATGGCCTTCTCTGTTCCATTGGAAATAATCGCAGTATCTCAAGTCATGGATTCAGTTGCTCTTTATAACCAAAGTTTCATATCTCTGTTGTCATCTTGGTGAATCTATGCTCTAAATGCTTTATGGCTTTAATAATCTTTGCTATAATAGAGCACCTGAAACTGCACACAATACTCTTAACTGTGGCCTAGCCATTGTCTTGTGAAAATTGATAACCTCTTGCTCTTAAATTCTATACACTTATTTATAAAATGTGAAATAATGTCCTTTTATGGCTTCATTCTTTGCACTTTCAAGGAATTATGTATTTGAACCCCAAAGTGTCTCAGTTCAACCACACCCTTCATCTTTCCATTGAATATATACTCCTATTCATTTTTCCTTCTGCAGTGCATTACTTCACACATGTCCGCATTAAATTCCATCTGCCACCTGTCTGCCCATTTTGCTAGTCTGTTCGTATCCTTGTAAAGTCTTCAACAGTCCTTGCTGTTTGATAAACCGCCTCCTTTGTTGTTGTCAGTGATTTTTGATATGCTCCCCTATATCCAATGCACGCAGTGCTACTTCCGAGAGTTCCAATTAGTTGTCTCTCTTTTTAGGCATCAGTGTGTGTGGTTGTTGGTTATCTCAAGTGCTAACATGCTGGTGGAGCTAAATGTTTATAGTGTTCCGAACTACACTTTTGAACATTGGAGGTTTAACGTTTTTAAAAGGGATGAGAAAATAAACAAAAAAATAGGCTGTAAACTAAGAGAACCGTGATTATTACATAGAATTGTAGAATGGTTACAGCACAGAAGGAGGCCATTCGGCCCGTCGAGCCCGTGCCGGCTCTCTGCAAGAGCACTTCAGTGAGTCCGACTCCCCTGTCCTTTCCCCGTAGCCCTGCAAATTTTTTCCTTCAGGTACTTATCCAATTCTCTTTTGAAAGCCACAATTGAATCTGCCTCCGCCACCCTTTCAGGCAGTGAATTCCAGATCCTAACCACTCGCTGCTTAAAAGAAGTTTTTCCTCATGTCGCCTTTGGTTCTTCTGCCAATCGTCTTAAATCTGTGTCCTCTGGTTCTCGACCCTTCTACCAATAGGAACAGTTTCTCTCTATCTACTGTGTCTAGACCCCTCATGATTTTGAACACCTCTATCAAATCTCCTCTCTCTCTTCTCTGCTCTAAGGAGAACAACCCCAGCTTCTCCAGTCTATCCATGTAACTGAAGTCTCTCATTCCTGGAATCATTCTTGTAAGTCTTTTCTGCACCCTCTCTAAGGCCTTCACATCCTTCCTAAAGTGCGGTGCCCAGAATTGGACACACTACTCCAGTTGAGGCCGAACCAGTGTTCTATAAAGGTTCATCATACCTTCCTTGCTTTTGTACTCTCTGCCTCTATTTATGAATGAGAAGTCGCACAACACCAGGTTATAGTCCAACAGATTTATTTAATTTTACAAGCTTTCGGAGCGGTTCGCTCCTTCCTCAGGTAGGGTAGCAGTGAGAGAATCTCCCAGAATGGGAGATTCTCTCACTGCTACCCTACCTGAGGAAGGAGCGAACCGCTCCGAAAGCTTGTAAAATTAAATAAATCTGTTGGACTATAACCTGGTGTTGTGCGACTTCTCATTTTTGTCCACCCCAGTCCAACGCCGGCATCTCCACATCATGACCTCTATTTATGAAGCCCAGGATCCTGTATGCTTTTTTAACCGCTTTCTCAACCTGCCCTGCCACCTTCAACGATTTGAGCACATATACCCCCCAGATCTCTGTTCATGCACCGCCTTTAGTTTATATTGCCTTTCCTCGTTCTTCCTACCAAAATGTATCACTTCGCACTTTACTGCGTTAAATTTCATCTGCCACTTGTCCGCCCGTTCCACCAGCCTGTCTGTCTGTCTTGAAGTCTATCACTAAATTCCTCACTGTTCACTATACTTCCAAGTTTTGTGTCATCTGCAAATTTTGACATTGTGCCCTGTACACCCAATATCTATCCAGTCCTAAAAACAGCCGTTCACCACTACTTTAGTGTACTGTATTCGCTGCTCACGATGCGGCCTCCTCTACATTGGGGAGACCAAACGCAGATTGGGTGACCGCTTCGCGGAACACCTCCGTTCAGACCGTAAGGGTGACCCTGAGCTTCCGGTCGCTTGTCACTTTAATTCTCCGCTTCACATCCACTCTGACCTCTCTGTCCTCGGCCTCTTACACTGTTCCAATGAAGCTCAACGTAAGCTCGAGGAACAGCACCTCATCTTTCGATTAGGCACTTTACAGCCTTCTGGACTCAACATTGAGTTCAACAATTTCAGATTATAACCCCGGCCCCCATTTTTTTCAGGCGGTAGCTGTTGATGATTCTGCCATCCCCATTTGCAACATTTAATCTCTCCTGCCTTCCATCCTAGCACAGACTGTGCCTTTAGTTCCTTCCTCCCCTCCCCCCACTTCCCCTGCCTCTGAACCTGCTTAAAACATGTTACATCCCCTAACTTTTTCCAGTTCTGATGAAGGGTCACAGACCTGAAATGTTAACTCTGTTTCTCTCCACAGATGCTGCCTGGCCTGCTGAGTGTTTCCAGCATTTTCTGTGTTATTTTGTTCACCACTACTTTCTGTTTCCTGTCACTTAGCCAATTTCGTATCCATGCTGCCACTGTCCCTTTTATTCCATGGGCTTCAACTTTGCTGGCAAGCCTGTTATATGGCACTTTATCGAACGCCTTTTGAAAATCCATGTACACCATGTCAACTGCATTGCCCTCATCAAAAAACTCGATCAAGTTAGTTAAACACGATTTGCCTTTAACAAATCCGTGCTGATTTTCCTTAATTAATCCATATTTATCCAAGTGACTGAATTTTGTCCTGGATTATCATTTCTAAAAGCTTCCCTGCTATCGAGGTTAAACTGACTGGCCTGTAGTTGCTGGGTTTATCCTTGCACCCTTTTTTGAATAAGGGTGTAACATTTGTAATTCTCCAGTCCTCTGGCACCAGCCCCGTATCTAAGGAGGATTGGAAGATTATGGCCAGTACCTCTGCAATTTCCACCTTTACTTTCCTCAGCATCCTAGGATGTATCCCATCCGGTCCTGGTGACTTACCTACTTTAAGTACTGCCAGCCTTTATCCCATCCAGTATCTCAACCACCTTCTCTTTCACTATGACTTTGGCAGCATCTTCTTCCTTGGTAAAGACAGGTGCAAAGTACTCATTTAGTACCTCAGCCATGCCCTCTTCCTTCATGCGTAGGTCTCCATTTTGGTCCCTAATCCGCTCCACCCCTCCTCTTACTACCTGTTTACTATTTATATGCCTATGGAAGACTTTTGGATCCCCTTTTATGTTTGCTGCCAATCTATTCTCATACTCTTTGCCCCTCTTATTTTCTTTTTCACTTCCCCTCTGAACTTTCTACATTCAGTGTGGTTCTCACTTGTATTCTCAACCTGACCTCTGTCATACGCCCCTTTTTCTGCTTCATCTTCCTCTCTATCTCTTTCATCAACCAGGGAGCTCTGACTTTGGTTGCCCTACCTTTCCCCCTTGTGGGAATATACCTCGACTGTACCCGCACCATCTCTTTAAAGGCAGCCCATTGTTCGATCACCGTTTTGCCTGCCAATCTTTGATTCCAATTTACCTGGGCCAGATCCATTCTCAACCCATTGAAATTGGCTTTCCTCCAATTAAGTATTTTTACTCTAGATTGCTCCCTGTCCTTTTCCATAGCTAGTCTAAACCTGATGATGCTATGATCACTGTTCCCTAAATGTTCCCCTACTGACACTTGCTCTACTTGACCTACCTCATTCCCCAGAACCAGATCCAGCAATGCCTCCTTCCTCGTTGGGCCGGAAACGTGCTGATCAAGAAAGTTCTTCAGAAATTCTTCCCCCTCTCTGCCATTTACACTATTACCATCCCAGTCTATATTAGAACAGTTGAAGTCCCCCATTATCGCGACTCTATAGTTCTTGCACCTCTCTAATTTCCCAGCAAATATGCTCCTCTATATCCTTCCCACTAGTTGGTGGCCTACAGAATACACTTAGTAGTGTAATGGCACCTCTATTATTTGCACGACATATTCCCATGTGGCAATTTGCGCCTGCAGCTCTCAACCTTATTTACCACGCTTTGTGCGTTTACACACATGCACTGTAAACCTATCTTAGACCTTCTTGTATTTTCTCTCAGTCTGACCCCACCGAATACCGTACTATCTCTTACTCTCGTGTTATCTGTCTCTCCGAATCCTTTGTGTACCTCGTTTCTCCTTTTTAATGCTACATCCTGGTGCCCATCCCCCTGTCAAATTAGTTTAAACCCTCCCTAACAGCACCAGCAAACCCCCCCCGACGAGGACATTGGTTCTAGCTCTGTTGAGGTGCAACCTGCCTGACCTGTACAGGTCCCACCTCACTCAGAACCGTCCCGGGAATCTAAAGCCCACCCTTCTGCACCATCTCTCCAGCCGCATATCTGAAATAAAAATTGCACATAAACTTGATCCGCATATGAAAGATGGGTTGATGTTTGAGGTGTAACCCTTCATTTGAGAGGCTATGCTTTTCCAACTTTTTTGACTAATTATGTTAGGCTGAGACATGGATTTTAATATGGATTAATATAAAGTAATACATATAGTAATCGATAACAGTAACCTGTATAATATGAAGGGTTCTGCACTGGTGAAAAATAAGAATTGGGAATAATCATTGATCATACCTTGAACCAAGAGGCTGTTAACAGTATGCAAATAAAGCACTGGCGTACATCTAAAGGGCTTTGGACTAGTAGTCAAAGCAACTTGTATTGAAATACACATCAAAGGTGAGGTTAGTTCTGGAGTATGGTGTGCTGATTTAGTCATAGTCTTTAGAAAGAATTAAACCTTTATAGGAAGAATTGAGATGTATTAGAAGAGTTCAGCCAAGCGAGATTTAGATGAGCACTTGAAACGCCATAGCATACAAGGTTACGGACCAAGTGCTGGAAAATGGGATTAGAATAGACAGGGCTTGATGGCTGGCGCAGACACGATGGGCCGAAGGGCCTCTTTCTGTGCTGTATAACTCTATGACTATGACTGCGGCCGGTAGGGAACTCCGGTAAACAAGAAAGGCTTGACTAAGTATTTTTCTGGAGAAAAGGCTTGAGTGCGATATGAGGCTGGTATTTAAAGTAATGAAGAGTACAGATAAGGTTGAAGGAAGCAAACCACTTAACTTGAACTTTGAGCATTAACTTGAGAATGAGCATTGCACTAGAAAGAAAAAGGCTTGCATTTATCTAATGTCTTGTGTGTCAAACATTCCAAAGTGCTTCACAGTGGATTACTTTGAAGCGCAGTGACTAATGCAGACTAACGGCAATCGTTTGGCACACTGCACAAACAGCAATGTAACAAATGACCTGGAATCTTTTTTGCAATGGTTGAAGGAGAAATATTGGCATGGATATAGAGATTTCCCTGTTTCTCTTTGAATAGTGCCACAAGATATTGAATATCCAGTGGAATAGACAGGCAAGGCTCAGTGTAACATCCCATCCAAAGTTGAATGTTGCAGAAGTACAACATTCAACACTCTGATGTTTGTTTTCATTCTAAGGTGAGATAGGGAAGGAACTTGGTGTTCCTTAAATCGGAGAATCAGCAGGTATCTGCTTCTGGGGAGGGAGGCCCATGATAGATCTCATTGGCTTGATGGACTAAATGGCCTTTTGCTTTAGACTTTTTACAGAAGAAAAATAATCTGGGACTATGGTCTGAGTGGCACAGTGGAGACAGAACACTTTATTTTCCTCGAGTCACACAAGAACATGAATTTTGAAACAAAATAAGCCATTGTTCAGTGTATTATCCAGGGACAATGCTTACAGTTGCATTTCATTTTACTTGGAGGAGGATGTGACCAGTTGATGCATTCTATGCTTGTAGGCAAGTTGAGAAGCTTATGCTGCTGTTGGAGTCTAAAGTGAAAAGGAGGATTGTCTTTACTGAGAAAGTGGAGAGGGAGACCACTGCAGTGTGTGGAATTAGATATTGTGCTTGCTGACTACTTGCAATAGTGTTAGGGAAATTGACAGGATTGAAGGCTGATAAATCCCCAGGGCCTGATGATCTACATCCTAGGGTACTTAAGGAAGTGGCCCTAGAAATAGTAGATGCATTGCTGGTCATCTTCCAAAATTCTATAGACTCTGGAACAGTTCCCATGGATTGGAGGGTAGCTAATGTAACCTCACTATTTAAAAAAGGTGGTAGAGAGAAAACGGGAATTATAGACCGGTAAGCCTGACATCGGTAGTGGGGAAAATGCTAGAGTCCATTATAAAAGATGTAATAGCAGAGCACTTGGAAAACAGTGACAGGATCGGACAAAGTCAACATGGATTTACAAAAGGTAAATCGTGCTTGACTAATCTACTGGAATTTTTTGAGGATGTAACTGGTAGAATAGATAAGGGAGAACCAGTGGATGTGGTGTATTTGGACTTTCAGAAGGCTTTCGATAAGGTCCCGCATAAGAGATTAGCGTGCAAAGTTAAAGCACACGGGACTGGGGGTAAGGTACTGACTTGGATAGAGAACTGGTTGGCAGACAGGAAGCAAAGAGTTGGAATAAACGGGTCTTTTTCCGAGTGGCAGGCAGTGACTAGTGGGGTACCGTAGGGATCGGTGCTAGGACCCCAGTTATTCACTATATATTAATGATCTAGACGAGGGAACTAGATGTAATATCTCCAAGTTTGCAGACGACACAAAGCTGGGTGGGCGTGTGTGCTGTGAGGAGGATGCAGAGAAACTCCAGTATGATTTGGACAGGTTGGGTGATTGGGCAGATGCATGGCAAATGCAGTATAATGTGGATAAATGCGAGGTTATCCACTTTGGTGGCAAAAACAGGAAAGCAGATTATTATCTGAACGGCAATAGATTGGGAAAAGGGGACATGCAACGAGACCTGGGTGTCCTTGTGCACCAGTCGCTGAAGGTAAGCATGCAGGTGCAACAGGCGGTTAAGAAGACAAATGGTATGTTAGCCTTCGTAGCGAGAGGATTCGAGTACAGGAGCAAGGATGTCTTGCTGCAGTTGTACAGGGCCTTGCTGAGACCACACCTTGAGTATTGTGTGCAGTTTTGGTCGCCTTATGAGGAAGGATGTTCTTGCCATGGAGGGAGTGCAGCAAAGATTTACCAGACTGATACCTGGGATGGCAGGAATGACTTATGAAGAGAGATTGGGTCAATTGGGCTTGTATTCGCTAGAGTTTAGAAGAATGAGAGGGGATCTCATTGAAACTTATAAAATTCTAACAGGACTAGACAGACTAGATGCAGGAAGGATGTTCCCGATGGCGGGTGAGTCCAGAACCAGGGGTCACAGTCTAAGGATAAGGGGTAAGCCATTTAGGACTGAGATGAGGAAGAATTTCTTCACCCAGAGAGTGGTGAACCTGTAGAATTCTCTACCACACAAGGCAGTTGAGGCCAATTCATTAAATATATTCAAGAAGGAGTTAGATATATTTCTTAAGGCTATGGGGAGAAAGCAGGGACAGGGTACTGAATTTGGTTGATCAGCCATGGTCTCATTAAATGGCGGAACAGGCTCGAGGGGCCGAATGGCCTACTCCTGCTTCTATCTTCTATGTTTCTATGTAATAGTGTGGCTGGTTTCCAGCTTGAAAATGTGAAGTAGGAGAATGTAAATCAGATTTCAAATAAAGTATTCCACTTCCATTCTTTGCAGTGCTGTACTTTATCTAGCACTCTGGGTCTAGGAAGTACCTGAGCTGTCTTGTATACAGGTTGGCCTATGGGGGAATATATATGACTATTGACAAATGGAATTTCACATTTCTATAAATCCTTGAGTCGCCTGGTTTAGTAGTAAGTATGATTACAGTTCCATTGATATAACTTGACAGGCACTCAGTGGCTGTTTGCCAAATTTAATGCATAGAATAATATAGCTAGGAGTTTTCCAAAGCAGTGACAAAACTTGAAGGGGTTGAGTTGTCTTAAATTGCAGAAGTGAAATGGAGCAGTTTGATGAGTCATCCAAATCCAGAAATGGTGTTCAAGCCATCACATATGCACTATTCATGGGGAAATGGGTTAACACCCTATCCATTCAAGCCTGGGTTTCAATCCAACCCAAATCAATCAAAGTGAAAGTGCTCAGTGCCAGCTCTGCAGGTCCAATGTAAAATGAGTTCTAAACAGCCTCAACCTAGTTCCAAACTGGCATAGTGCCACTGAACAAAATTGCTCACAAACTGGCAGCAAATTGTTGATCTGAGGCTACAAGGATGTTTGATATGGGAAATGAATCCCATGGTGGCAGTGAGTCCTCCTGACGGTTGGGTTAAGGCATGGATTTTCAGACTGCTGGACTTCCATTTGTAATTGCACACTTCAGCCTGGTGCTGCCACTTTTGACAAGTGATGCTGAACAAGTTGCATGTCCAAATTTCATCTGCTCAACATTCCTCCTTTGCTAACTATTGCCAAAAAGAAAAGACTTACTGACCATTCTAGGTTTATGCCTCTGAATACAGTGAATCAGTGCCCCCCCCCCCCAAATCCCCATGTAAAGCAGTCAGTAGAATCTATAAAACATTTTTGCACCAAACGTTTATGACGAGATGGGGAGCACATGAACAAATACTCGTTTTATGATAGCTTCATGTGTACAGAAAGACGATTGACTTAGCTCTATTCTCCTGTTAACAGGCTGTTAATCCATGTCATATACAAACTAGAACATGATCTTCATTAAATCCAAATGCACTGAGAACTGCTAGTAAAATCTATCTTCATTGAAATTGCATTAATTTGCTAAAAGCAATCAGTGAAATAAAAAAATACTTGCAAATGGGATAAGGAATAGACTAGATCATTAATATTACTTCTAATTTTATATGAATAAAATGGATTCTGACCAAACTTTTCAAAAAGTAGTGTGAAAGTTGCTGCTTTTTTTTTTATTTAACATCACTTTTTGTGGAAAATAATTAAGAATTTCTAACCATTAAGATTTTGAGGTAACCTGCTATTCTCTGGAATTGTAAACTTGATCAAATATGCTGCATAGAAGCATGAAAGGATAGTTTATTTAAGTACAAAAATGCAAACTTCAATTCAGTAGGAGAGTTATATACATTAAATATTCAAAAAATTGTCTGTGCTGCTAAGTAACTAATTCTCAATGTGGAGAGTGAATTGACAACACCCAGAACTCCTGCTGTGTGTACATCAGTATTGCTGCTGTTTACAGCTGTCTGATTATGGTTTAGGCCTGCCAGTAATTAATGAGCTGGAACAATGCTCAAAAATCAGAAAAACATTCATGATGTAGTCTGGCTAATCTTTTTTGGGGGTGTCAGAGGTGGTGGGGGTGGAGAGAGGCAATGGATTTAAGAGCAGTAGATTTTTTAAATGATGGCTTTGCTTTATGATTTTAGATGTTTTTCTTTTCCTTGGTTGGAGTAGAGAACCTGCAACTGATGTGTTCAATCCTCCCTTTGTTTTGGCTGTTGTTCAACTGGAGTAATGGTCGCAATTGTGAGCTTATGACATACATTCCCCTTGGTCATGTGGATTGTGTGGCAACAGTCCAGCATGTCTGTGTGTCTTCGTTATAGAACCAACTGCTTTAATTAAGTGAATTACGTGGTCGTATGGCTGTAGTGAATGAGTATAAAAATCTAGCCTTGCTTTTGGGTGCCTTTCCCTTCATCTACCACACAAAAAAGCTAAGAGCACTGGTACAGTAATGCTATATATAAGGTAGCAGATATGTTGCAGTATTATTGATTTAAAAAAAAATCTAATACGGGCTCCCAATGGCTGTTGGTTCAGATCACTCATATTGGCAGCTGTTCTTCAAAACTATTGGGACACAGTAATTACTTAATTTGTCCAGTGAGCAGCTCAGGCAGAGAGACCAGGAAGCTCCACAGCTCTATCCTGTTAGCTGATTTTTAACTTGGGGTTGCAATATCAGCACTACCATTGGCCTTAACACCTCTGTTTTGCCTATATGAATTAACCAGCAGTTGAGTTGGGAGGGGCAGCTTCAGACCCAGATATCTTTCCATATGCAGATGCCTGGAGGTGTCTGTTGCTGCAGGAGGGCACACCTGGCCACTCCTGATTCTAGCTTCCTTCATGCTATTGGGTTGGTCGTACAAAGTGACCTTTGCGTTTAGTTGATCAGCCTGCAAGGAGTGCTCAGTAATGGGACAGAAATCCTTGGGTTAATAGAAGTTCTGCTTGAGAATCTAGTATTGTAGGCCAATAAGGAAATTAAGGTGTATCTGGCAACTTTACTACATATCTGAATGCAATCATTTTTCATTTTCCTGAGCAAATGGAAAGACTGCGGCAATGTGTTGTTGCAGCAAGCAGAATCGTTTGAAAGTTGATTAGGTAATGTAATGGAGTTTAGATCAAAGCAAACCCTGACCTCCAGCATCAGATCCAAATGTGCCACCCTGTTCACTCCCATTTGATATAAATCCTTATCTTACAAACAATCCTGCTTGTCAAATTAGTTCTGCATTTATCTCGATCTGACTGCTCCGATCTAGCCCTGATTTTATTATTCTATGTGTTTATAATTCTGCAGTATATCTGTGGAACTAATCAGGGAGGCGGCGCATATAAAATGATATATTTTTTGAAACAAATTGGATTAGTCCAGTTTCTTATCGAGACAACGCAATTTGTTCTGTTGAGAGCGCTTGCTTGATTTCATTTTTATATAACATACAAAAATAGAAAAACAAATATTTTCTCTGGATCAGGTAACCAATGTGGCTTCCATTGGAACAAGCCAAGATTGACAGGTGTTGCTGAATAATTTACGAATAAAGAAACTTATTGAGAAGGGAAGACGAATGATCAAGACAGGTCTCCTCTATTACTCCCTCTCCTCCTCCCTCCAGAACACACAACTGGCCTATTTTTTTTCTTTGTTGTCTTCTCCGTTTTCTCTCCTCTCCGAAAAATAGCTTGTATTTTAGAATCTCATTTGATGAATGCGAGGCAAAATGAGGATACATTACAAAGCAACTGAGAACTGGATTAATAAATCTGCCTTTAAAGCACTTCACCCCTCCTGGTTCTGCATCGAGCTGTTCGTGGTGAGATTTAGCATGTGACAATCCCACTTGTTTTCCTATTGGAATTCAGGATATCTGAGAAGCCAGAGAGGCTCCAGATTGCATGCAGTGATCACAACTAACGCTGATTTACTGCCGCACCAGAAATATGGAGGGGGCCATGAACATCCAAAAACCCCTCATGCTGGGGGAATTTGCTCTAACAGTAGCTTCATTCTTTAAGGCAGTTATCTCGGCAGCAGTGCTGATAAACATTCAAATAAAGGGTATGAACACTGTTGCATATCTGCAATGACTGGGCAGTGAATCATCTTTTGAGTACAGCAGCTCAGCATGAAATAATGGGAATTCCCGTGTGCCTGGAAACGCTTAGTTTTAACTGGGTGACATCAATTTTTGTTTTGCATAATTCCTTCGTGCCAGTGCCAACAATACTTGGATCATAATTTTTGGAACATGCAAATATTCAAAAAATGTTCACTCCTTTTGCACACAGTTTGCAGTACCAGTAGTTTCTGATTGTTAGAGGTTCATGTTTGTGGAACCTCTTGCTTTGTATTAAAACAGAAAATGATGATCGTGAATTCTGTGCTCATAATGTTGGGGAATGGAGCATTTTTCTATTTTTTTGCACCCAGGTCTCGTACAGCATGGTTATATACAGTCTTCCACTTAGCCTGAACTAATGCCTCCTGTTGTACTATTTGAGATATTTCCATATCCTCCTCCAGCATCTTTGTGGCTTCACTTGAGTGTGATTGCTATGTTCTAGGGTGTTTAGTAGTATGGAATTGCACACATTGGGAGCTGAATTGAGGCAGTTCATTTCTCCTTGGGTCTGCTTTATGGCCAAGATTCTTATCCATTCTGGGCTGGGTCCCAAAGGTGATCGGTTCGTGTTCTTCTTATGTCAAGCAGTCCAATTAAAAAGATTCAGTTCACAAGCAAAATAATTTTAAATTTTCCTCAGCAATAAGAGGCTAAAGGTGAAAATGTGGACAGTCTACATGATATGGTTCCAAGTAAAGGGGTTGGTTGTCAGGTCTTGCCATCAGGGAGCCATTATTTAAAAAGTCAAATTGTTGGAAAGAATTCCTATAATGTGTGTTTATTTTGTTCAGTTTCACCAAATGCGAATCCCTCAGGAGCCCATCCTAAAAAATGAAAACTAAGCTTGTAACTGCTAATTAATCCTCATAAATATGCAAATTAATGTGTTTCAAGTGTCGAACCTGGGCGAGCAGTGCTGAAGTTGAAATATGTACTCCCTGAAGTATCTGCCAACAGATGTTGCTTTTTGGAGACTTTATAAAACTTCAGTATGAATGACTTTGAAAGTGTATAATCTCACAATTTATGTGCTAGAAATTACTAGAATTTGTGGAGCAGAAAACATGCCTGAAGTCGACACTTGGAGTACTCCAACATCGAACTGTGGAAGTTTACAGCACAGAAGGCAGCAATTTGGCCCATCGTGTTGGTGCTGGCTCTTTGCTAGAGCAATCCAAATCAAATTCCACTGTCCTGCTCTCTTCCCATAGCCCTGTATCTTCCTCAGCTTCAAATATTTATCCTGTTTTCCTTAAAAGATGCAGTCATCTCTGCTTCAACCATTCCCAATGTCAAAGCATTCCATGCTCCAACAATCCACTATGTAAAGACATTTCTCCAAACCTCTACCTCCTTACTCTCAAAAGTGTAGGCAAGTAGTGTCTGCTTATGCCGGTCTGTGACCATGGCACCAGGAGATGTGTGGCTCCAGCATGACCCTTCTGGGTTTCCTTCCTTCCCCTCCCTTTGAGGTGAATCTAAGGAGCCTTTTTGAGGATCGTGCAGTTGAGTTGATTTTGTATCTTTGCTGAGGTAACGGCAGGGTATTTTAATATTGAGAAATGAAGTCGAGATTGACCGAAAAAGAAGCCAGGCTAATTGGCCATTTTTTTTTTAAACCAAAGAAAAGCAACAAAATCTCGTAGGTAATTTCTGTTGTGATTCAGAGTTCAAACTGTTTAGAAATCACCAATAAAAATAGAATTTGGGCTTTTTTGCTGGTGGTAACTTTGTGTCTACTGGTGGATCTGCCATGGCACTGCTGTCATTGAGTTGAAGGAGTGCCTGTCTTGTCTGTCTGTTGTATTAGTGTTGATGCTTCTCTTTAATTTTCCCCCTCTTTCTCCCCTCTCCCCCGTCGCGCCCCCCCTCGACCCCATTTCCTCCCTCTGCCTCTCTTCTCCACCTCCTCTTTCTCCTCTCTTTCCCGCCCCCCCCCCCCCCCCCCCCCCCCCGGCCCCCAAAGTCACACCATCAGTTGTATGAATTTGTTTTTTCTAACTTTGTACTGCTGGAGTATGAGCAAAACACAAATCAAAATTCATTGCATCCAATTGAGTTCAGCAAATGTTTTCTGTTTTAAAGGAAGACTCCGAATCAAACACTTATCCCTGTTTTTATTCACTTTGGATTGACATTGGCCTTTAATGTGAATCTAGTAACACCACTCAAAACCCCTTCCTGCAACTTGACTGAACTTAAATGCTGGTAAATAATGTTACGTAATCTTCTCCCTTTTCTTCCTGATGCTGCTGGTGGTTCCACAACTAGTAGGAGTGGGGGGGGGGGGGGTGCAGTGGTGGGAAAGAGTGGTATACTTCAGTTGATCCCGATTCTGTCTTTGCACAATGTTTATGTACATAATGAACACATACTGCCTGCAAGCTCAGCACAGACTGGGGATCACATCGAGGACCTTGGTACTATACCTATACCCTGCTAGGTCATTGAGAGAGCTGGGAACATGTTTGAGTGATAGTTGTGTAGGAATTTTATTGTGATCTGTTGTATGCAGAATTAATTGGGGATCCGTTTCAGATTAATAGCTGAACTTGGAATTTTTTTTAAATTTGCAATTTAAACCTATACAAATTGGTACACATGAACCAGCAAAGAAAGAGAGTTACAAGTAACTGGCCAATTCATCAGTATTTGAGATGTGTAATTGAAAAACAAAGGTCATACAATGTGGACAAATGCTGTAAGCTGTGAAACTGGTTGTAATTCACCTCTGGTTTAAGACATTCTGAGGCAAAATAAAGAGCTCAGTAAATCAATATGCTGAGATTTTTTGTAGATTACCAGTGGCCTATGAGGAAGATGGAGAATATGCAACAAAGTTCTGTTCTCTAGGGCATCATAGAGCCAGTGTTTCATGAGGCTTTTGGGTTATTAAGAGCTGTGCCACATGATCAGGTTTCATATAGCTGTTATCAATTGGTAGCATTCTTGCCTCCGAGTCAGAAGTTCGTATTTGAGCCCCACTCCAGTATTTGAACGTATAGTCTAGTCTGAACTTCAATGCAGCACTGAGGGAGAGAGACATTGTTGGAAGCGCTGTCCTTCAAATGGGATGTTAAAGCAACAGTGGGCTCCACTGTGCAACGTAGAGATCTCATTGCTGCTGATTGTAAATGTATGGGACTGATTCTCTATTTACTTTACAGGATCAGACGGTCTTAAGCCAATGACAGATCCATAGACCCACAATTTCATTTGATAGTTTGGGTTGTTTACACTATGAAGTGCAAAGACGGAGGCTGTGGGCCAAGCACTTGTAATGCAAATAGGCCTTTTAGAGGGTCCGTTCCTTCACACCTGCTAGTCACTAGTCCTAGAGAGGCATTGTGGAGTTACGAGAACAGGTTGGATACTCAACTTTGAAGGTGGCAGGACAAGTTGAGAAGGCTGTTTAAAAAGGCATACGGGATCCTTGGCTTTATAAATAGAGGCGTAAAGTACAAAAGCAAGCAAGTTATGCTAAACCTTTATAAAACACTGGTTAGACCCCCGCTGGAGTATTGTGTCCAATCCTGGCACCACACTTTAGGAAGGATGTCAAGGCCTTGGAGAGGGTGCAGAGGAGATTTACTAGACTGGTACCTGGGATGAAAGGCTTCTGTTGCATGGAGAGACTAGAAGGAGCTGGGGTTGTTCTCCTTGGAGCAGAGAAGGTTACGGGAAGATTTGATAGAGTTGTTCAAAATCATAAATGGTTTTGATAGAGTAAATAAGGAGAAACTGTTTCCAGTGGTAGAAGGGTCAGTAATCAGAGGACACAGATTGAAGGTAATTTTCAAAAGAACCAGAAGTGACATGAGAAAAAAAATGTTTATACAGCGAGTTTGATGATCTAGAATTCACTGCCTGAAAGGGTGGTGGTAGCAGATTCAATAATAATTTTCAAAGGGGAATTGGATAAATATTTGAAGAGGAAAAATTTGCAGGGCTACAGGAAAAGAGGGACTAATTAGATAGCTCTTTCAAAGAGCCGGCACAGGCATGATGGGCAAATGGCCTCCTTCTGTACTGTGTCATTCTATGATTCTAAAGCTTTATCTGCTTCTATTAGTTCCATGTTAAAGATCCCGTAGTATTATATTAAGCGGGCCTGGGAGTTCTTCTGGTGTCCTGGACAACACTCTCCCTCAACAAATAATTGGCATTCATCATTGCTGTTTATGGGATCAAGTAGTGTCCAAAATGGCAGCTGTGTTTGCTTAAACAAGTAACTGCTTCAAAAGTAATATATTATGTATGAATTGGTATGAGATGTTTGAAAGACGTAAACTGCTTTCTGAAGCAAATCTGTTTTTCTTTCTTCCATCATCCTCGAGTCAAATTTCAAATTACCCCCAAAAACCCCACAATTCCAGCCCACTCTTAAATTTAACGTATTAATGTTTAAATTTACCTTTGCATTAACACTGACTCTAAAATGTCCCTGCTTGACACCAACCACCGACAAACTAACTAGATAACTGCTTGCTGTGTGTAGGAGTACTTAACAGTAAGGAGTACAGTAGTCAGAGAATCATTCAGCATAGAAGGACGCCATTCGGCCCATTGTGCCTGTGCTGGGTCTTTGAAAGAGCTATCTAGTTAGTCCCACTCCCCTGCACTTTGCCCACAGCGCTGCAAATTTTCCTTTTTAAATATATGTCCAGTTCCACTTTGAAAGCTGCCCATTGGCGGCCGTGCCTTCAGCTGCCTAGGCTGTAAGCTCGAGTTCCCTCCCTGAACCTCTCTGCCGCTCCACCCCTTTATCCCCCTTAAAACCAGCCTACCTCTTTGACCACCTTGTCACTTGTCCTAATATCTCCTTAGGTGGCTCGGTGTCAAATTTTGTTGGATAACGCGCCTGTGAAGCTGCTTGGGGCGTTTTACTATGTTAAAGGTGCTATATAAGAACATAAGAACATAAGAAATAGGAGCAGGAGTAGGCCAATCGGCCCTTCGAGCCTGCTCCGCCATTCAATAAGATCATGGCTGATCTGATCCTCACCTCAAATCTAAAGAACACAAGAAGTAGGAGCAGGACCCGGCCACTCAGCCCCTGGGCCCGCTACGCCACCCACAGGGCCTCGACCGATCCGAACTCAGCCTCATGTCCAATTTCCTGCCCGCTCCCCGTAACCCCTAATTCCCTTTACTTCTAGGAAACTGTCTATTTCTGTTTTAAATTTATTTAATGATGTAGCTTCCACAGCTTCCTGGGGCAGCAAATTCCACAGACCTACTACCCTCTGAGTGAAGAAGTTTCTCCTCATCTCAGTTTTGAAAGAGCAGCCCCTTATTCTAAGATTATGCCCCCTAGTTCTAGTTTCACCCATCCTTGGGAACATCCTTACCGCATCCACCCGATCAAGCCCCTTCACAATCTTATATGTTTCAATAAGATCGCCTCTCATTCTTCTGAACTCCAATGAGTAGAGTCCCAATCTACTCAACCTCTCCTTGTATGTCCACCCCCTCATCCCGGGGATTAACCGAGTGAACCTTCTTTGTACTGCCTCGAGAGCAAGTATGTCTTTTCTTAAGTATGGACACCAAAACTGTATGCAGTATTCCAGATGCGGTCTCACCAATACCTTATATAACTGCAGCAATACCTCCCTGTTTTTATAATCTATCCCCCTAGCAATAAAAGCCAACATTCCGTTGGCCTTCTTGATCACCTGCTGCACCTGTATACTAACTTTTTGATTTTCTTGCACTAGGACCCCCAGATCCCTTTGTACTGCAGTACTTTCCAGTTTCTCGCCATTAAGATAATAACATATAAATGCAAGTTGTTCTTGTAGTGTAGAAGTTATGTTATTGGACTTTCATTCCAGAGATTGATTGTTCAAATCCCACCACGGCAAGTTATTGAAACTGAATTAAATTGTAAAAATGCAACTTTTTCACTGTTTCAGGGAAAGGAACCTGGTTTGGACTTCACAGGACTCCAGTTCCACACTATGGCCAGGATTTTGCTCACCTCGGTGGGTCTGGGGCGGGCGAAGTCGGTGGCGGGTCCCGACCCCGCTGCTGACTCCATCCCGCTGTCTGAAATGAATTTCCGTTGATAAGGCTTGTTAAGCCCGCCCAGCACGTTCCAATTAGAGAAAGTGGGTCTAGTGACGTTATTTCATGACACGTCATTAGCCAGTTTCTTTAAAGGGATCATGGCCAACTTAATTTTGACATTTGTGCTGTCTGTGTTCTACAGCATTGAAGTGCTGCAAAAACTGGCAATCACTGCAGAGGTACAAGGCTGCACTTAGGTTCTCCCCTGACTCCCTTCATATGCTTATGGAGGGCCTCACAGCATGCAGGGAGGTCCTCTTCCCTTCTGATGGACAGAAGAGACCTCCCCAGGAGACCAACATAGCCTGGTTGCACATTGCAGAAGAGGTCACAAGCAGGGTTGTCGTTCGGAGGACCTCGGTGCAGTGGCGCAAAGCTTTCAATGATCTCATTAGATCACGAAACGTTAGTACAAAGCCACACTCATCCTGCTGTGCCTCTCATCACATCCCCATCACTCTGCCTTCCCTACCCTACCCCTGCACATCCTTACTCACGCCAACTTAGTTTGCATGTCCACCCATCCCTCTCTCTCTATCTACATATCACATCCCCATCTCACGAGCCACCCCCCACTCACCCTCATCCTAGTGCAATCATACCAACTAACACAAGTGTAGCCACTTGGGTGTTTTATCCAATGTTCATGTAAAGTTTCTGTTATGTGCTGTCAAACATTGAAATCTTTATTTTCAACACTTCCTGTTCTTGGACACATTTGTGTGCACCTTTTGGAAGTGGCTTACCACCACAGACCCAATTTACGTACGGACCAGGGTCAAGCAAGGCTGTGTCATCACACCAACGCTCTTCTCAATCTTCCTGGCTACAATGCTCCATCTCACCCTCAGTAAGCTCCCCGCTGGAGTGGAGCTAATCTACAGAACAAACGGGAAACTGTTCAACCTCAGTCGCCTCCAGTCCAGATCCAAGGTCGTCCCATCCTCTGTCATCGAATTACAGCACGCAGACGACGCTTGCGTCTGCGCACACTCGGAGGTCGAACTCCAAACCATCATCAACATCTTCACCGAAGCGTACGAGAGCATAGGGCCTTGGACTAAACATCCGTAAGACAAAGATCCTCTTCCAACCTGCCCCCGCCACACTACTGCACCCCGATTATCAAAATCCATGATGAGGCCTTGGACAACGTGGACCACTTTCCATACCTCGGGAGCCTACTGTCAACAAGGGCAGACATCGATGACTAAGTCCAGTGCAGATTTAGGTCGTCTGAGGAAGAGTGTGTTTGAAGACCAGAACCTCAAACCAAGCTCATGGTCTACAGAGCAGTAGTGATACCTGCCCTCCTGTATGCTTCAGAGACATGGACCATGTACAGCAGGCACCTCAAAGCACTGGAGAGGTACCACCAACGCTGCCTCCGCAAGATCCTGCAAATCCATTGGCAGGATAGGCGCACCAACGTCCGTGTTCTCGCTCAGGCCAACATCCCCAGCATCGGCGCTTTGACCACGCTTGATCAGCTCCGATGGACGGGCCACATCGTCCGCATGCCCGATACGAGACTCCCAAAACAAGCGCTCTACTTGGAGCTCCGACATGGCAGGTGGGCAGAGGAAACGCTTCAGAGACACCCTCAAAGCCTCCTTGGAAAAAGTGCAACATCCTCACCGACACCTGGGAATCCCTGGCCCAAGACTGCACAAAGTGGATGGGGAAGCATCCGGGAAGGCACCGAACACCTCGAGTCTCTTTGCCGGGAGCAAGCAGAAGCCAAGTGGAAGGAGCGCAAGTCAACCCAAGTACCCCACCCACCCGCCTCTTCAACCACCGTCTGCCCCACCTGTGACAGAGTGTAGGTCCCATTGGACTCATCAGTCACCTGAGAACTCATTTTTACTGTGGAAGCAAGTCATCCTCGGCTCCGAGGGACTGCCTAAGAAGAATAAGAAGTGGCTTAGTGAGTTGCAGTGAATGGTGAGACATAGCGGTAACCCCCCCCCCTGCAATGGTGATGAGTGTGAAAGGAATGGCTTGGTCATTGTAGGGATGCTTTATGGTGTTGGTGTGGGGTGGTGCCAACCTGGCACATCATATGGCAGCCAGGGTGTACTGCATCAAGTGAAGTAAATCTGGCCGTGATGAGGCCATCCCTGGCCTCCCGGCCGCAATGTGCTCGGGTGCTGATGCCCTCTGTCCTGTGCAGCATTAGGTGATTGCGAAGAAGTTTGGTGTTGGTGCTGCTGGTATTGGAGAGTATATTGGGCACCCATGTTGATGGAATAGATGGCAGGTGAGGTACAGATGACAGAAGCATTCTGTCAATGGTGAGAGTTCTTCCAAAGAGGTGATACTGGATTGAGATTGGAAAGCCTGCAGAATCTGTGCTGGAAATGGACTGAGAAACAGCTTGTGGCTGAGGAAAGTGGAGATCTGTCAGGTGGGAGCTTTTACTGTACATTTGAAGCTGTCAAGGAATCAGCTGGAGCAATGGCCACTGAACTCCCGCCTCAGGTTGACAGCCGTGATCCCTGAACAGTGTGGTTCCTGTGGCCATGAAGTTAAAGTGAAAAGGTAAGTTAAAAAAGCCTGTTAATGATCTGTCAACAAGGCAATAATGAACTTAATTGGGTCGCCCGCCGCTGCCCGTCCGTTCTGCTCAGCGCTGACAGACCCAACATGGGGAAAGGCGCGTGGCGGCGGGTTGACAGTGGGGTCCTGACCCACTGTCAAAAAAAAACCCCCACTCTCCCACCCGATCCGCCACCGATCCCGCCTGCTGACTTCATGGTAAAACTCCCCCCTATGTCTTTGACTCTTAATACCCTGTTGCCCACATTGCACGAATAAAAGGAGGACAGAAGTTTTCTATATGACAGAACTGACTGATTCAAACTGATGATCCCAGCAGATTTGACAACAACAGCGCTGACTTCTCGGACTCCTGGTTTCACACTAACTGGAATTGGGGAACAGTACACTGGAGCGTGAGTTATTGGGAAAGGGTGGCATAACATAGTATTGAAACGAGGTGAATTAGGAACACAGTAGTTACATGTTGCAGCCCAGGAGAATGGGAGATCAGGAGAGTGGGAACAGGCCAGGAACAGTGCAGTTGATGTGTATATGGACTTTCAAAGGGCATTTAATAAAGTAGCACATATTAGGCTTGTTAGCAAAATTGAAGCCTGTGGGGTAAAAGGGGCAGTAGCAGCATGGATACAAAATTGGTTAAAGGATAGTGAACAGAGTTGTGGTGAAAGGCTGTTTTTCAGACTGGAGGGAGATATACAGTGGAGTTCCCCGAGATTCAGTACGACGACTACTGCTGTTCTGATGTACATTAATGACTTGGACTTGATGGTGCAGGGCACAATTTTGAAATTTGCAGATGACACGAAACTTGGAAGTGTAGTAAACAGTGAGGAAGATAGTAATGGACTTCAAGGGAACATAGACAGGATAGTGGAATGAGCGGACACATGGCAGATGAAATCAACATAGAAAAGTGTGAGGTGATACATTTTGATAGGAAGAATGAGGAGCAACCATACACACTAAATGGAACAATTTTAAAGGGGGTCCAAGAAGAGAGAGACCTGGGGGTGTTTGTGCACAAATCTTTGAAGGTGGCAGGAAGGGTTAACAAAGCAGTCAATAAAGCATCTGGGATCTTGGGATTTATAAATAGAGGCACAGAGTACAAAAGCAAGGAGGTTATGCTAAACCTATACAAAGCTGGAGTATTGTGTCCAATTCTGGGCACCATGCTTTAGGATGGTCATGAAAGCTTTGGAGAGGGTACAGAAGAGATTTGCGAGAATGGTTCCAGGGATGAGGGATTACGGTTACATGGATAGACTGTGGGGGGGTTATCCTTGGAGCAGAGAAGGCTAAGAGGAGATTTGATAGAGGTGTTTAAAATCATGAAGGGTTTAGATAGAGTAAATAAAGGGAAACTGTTTCCAATGGCTGAAGGGCTGATAACCAGAGGGCACAGATTTAAGGTGATTGGCAAAATAACCAGAGGCGACACGAGGAAAAACCTTTTCTACGCAACAAGTGGTTAGGATTTGGAATGCACTGCCTGATAGGGTGGCGGATACAGATTCAATAGTAGCTTTCAAAAGGGAATTGGATAAATACTTGGAGAAAAAATTGCAGGGATGGGGGAGGTGGAGGGACAAACTAGATTGCTCTTCGAAAGAGCTGCGCAGTCTCCTTCTGAGCTATGATTCTATGAAGTTGGTACATTGTATTGAAGTTATTCGTTGGTCTCGTTGGACTTTGGCATATCAATTCCACCGTAGTACAGTACCATGATGTACGAGTATAACTTTAAAAGTAAAAATCCAGATGGAATAATTATACTAATGGTTTAATGTTTTATCGTCTATCGAAACATAAAATTCTGACAGGTCTGGACAAACTAGATGCAGGAAGAATGTTCCCGATGGTCGGAGAGTCCAGAACCAGGGGTCATAATCTAAGGATAAGGGGTAAGCCATTTAGGACAGAAATTAGGAAGAATTTCTTCACCCAGAGAGTGGTGAACCTGTGGAATTCTCTACCACAGAAGGTAGCTGAGGCCAAGTCAATGGCCTAGAAATACGTGTGGCCGGCTTGCCGTGGGGGTAAGGATCGCGCGCACTCTTACCCACCGCGCCTGCCGTTGTGTTTTGGGCCCACAGGAACTTCGGGTCCCGGGCCTCTCCCAAGAGCCGGCGCGCAGTGCTTGCGTGTTCCAGGGGCGCAGTTAGTGCGATGCGACCCCTGGGATCACGTGGGCCATGGAGAGCCAATGGCAGCAGACCATCTTTCATTCATAGATTTGACAGGAGACCTGTCAAATCTGTGAATTGAAATCGGCCCCAAAAGAACAGCTAAACTTCAAATAATTTTTTTTTTTAAAAACCAGCACATTTATAAGATAACTATAGTTAAATAAATTAACCACTTTAAACAAAAATTAAAATTTTTGAAAAAATTAAAATACTTTTTAAAAGTTATAAAAAAACTTACCTTTCTTTAAAGTATCTAAAAAAAAAAAATAAACCTGTTGAAAAGAATTTAAACTTATACTTAATTAACTACTTACCTTGTTCAAAAGGGGCCTTACGCCTCCTTTTTACTAGTGTAGAATCTTCAATACTTACCCTCGCGTTGAAACCTGAAAAAAAATCTAAGTGTGCTGTGTGCGCGCAGCCTCTAGCGCACACGCGGTTCACCTAGGAACCACCCCCATCACCATACCGGAAGTGCCGGTTTCCCGCGCATGCAGGAAACCGGCACTTCGGGAATGAATACAGGTGAGTACGGACTGTGTACTCACCCGGGAACGGCCGAATTTTTGGGCCATTAAATATATTCAAGAATGAGTTAGATATATTTCTTAAAGCTAAAGGTATCAAGGGATATGGGGAGAAGGCAGGTACAGGGTACTGAGTTTGGATGATCAGCCATGACCTCATCGAATGGCGGAGCAGGCTCGAGGGGCCGAATGGCCTACTCCTGCTCCTATCTTCTATGTTTCTATGAATTATGATATTTGGGATGCACACTACTGGCATCAAGTGGCAAATCCTTTTAGATACATGTTTGCAAAGTGTCTGAATTCAAATTGATTTTTGTTCTGAGATGGGATTGCCTCAATAGAATGCATGACTGCACTGCTATAATTTTTTTAAAGAAATTCTCTAATGTAACAAGTTTAGCCTCAAGTTTGATCTTTGCAGTTTAAAAAGCAAAATTGTGCAAGAGATTAACCTGCTGTGCTTCAGGACTTTCTCCATGCGGGCTTTTTCTCCTTTTCCTCTTTTTTGGCAGATCGTTAACCATGCTGCATGAAAGATCACTATATTGAACCCTGTTGTGTCCTTTGTGCAGACCTGTTTTGCAGATTATATTTTAAGAAGGCAGTTATTTCTTTTATATGAAATTCTTTTAAAAATGGGTAAATGATGGCCTGTTTTTCTTAAATCTCCTCCTCCTTTCTCTTACTCCGCCCCCCAAAACAAAATAGACCTGTTCCCATGATGGCTGTCTCTATTTGCACTACATTTAATTTGTGTGGATGGATGAGAGCGGGGCTGATGTGATTTGGCAGGCTCGGGAACATTCTGTTTTCTCTGCCACTGCAGTGCCAGCTTCAGCAGTTGCAAATAAAGTGTGATTATTTTTTTTATATATATCCGATTACCACAAATGTTTTACTGAGCAACATATTGACTTTTTGCTTACAGTTCATTAATAAAACGCTCCACCTGCAGCTACAGATAATGAGCCCTGAGGAGATGTTCTCATTTTTCACCTCATCCTGCTTTTCATCTAACAAGTATAGCCGACTCCAGAGCCGTGCTGTTTCTATCATGAAAGTAACCAATACCCCAGGGGGTTTGAAGGATGCAAAGTGGTAGCTTGAGGCCACCAATGATTCTTGAGGTGTCCCATGTTATGCTACGGCCTGGGATACTAGTTCCCCCCCTCTGCTCTCCAAAATTAGCTACTTCTCTTCTTAGGCAGTCCATCGGAACCGAGGATGACTTGCTTCCACAGTAAAAATGAGTTCTCAGGTGACTGAGTCCAATGCGGGACCTACAGTCTCTGTCGCAGATGGTGGTTGAAGGGGCGGGTGGTTGGGGTGCTTGGGTTGACGTGCGCTCCTTCCGCTGTTTGCGCTTGGATTCTGCTTGCTCCCGGCGAAGAGATTTGAGGTGTTCGGCGCATCGCCGGATGCTTCTCCTCCACTTTGAGCAGTCTTGGGCCAGGAATTCCCAGGTGTCGGTGGGGATGTTGCACTTTTTCAAGGAGGCTTTGAGGGTGTCCTTGAAGCGTTTCCTCTGCCCACCTGGGGCTTTCTTGCCGTGTCGGAGCTCCAAGTAGAGCGCTTGTTTTGGGAGTCTCAAATCTGGCATGCAGACGATGTGGCCCGTCCATCGGAGCTGATCGAGCGTGGTCAAAGCTTCGATGCGGGGGATGTTGGCCTGAGCGAGAACGCTGACATTGGTGCGCCTATCCTGCCAATGGATTTGCAGGATCTTGCGGAGAGAACGTTGGTGGTACCTCTCCAGTGCTTTGAGGTGCCTGCTGTACATGGTCCATGTCTTTGAAGCATACAGGAGGGCGGGAGTCACTACTGCTCTGTAGACCATGAGCTTGGTGCTGGGTTTGAGGTCCTGGTCTTCAAACATTCTCTTCCTCAGGCGACCGAAGGCTGCACTGGCACACAGAAGCGGTGTTGGACTTCGTCATCGACGTCTGCCCTTGTTGACAGTAGGCTTTAAAAAATTTTTATTTGTACATGGAATGTGGGCATCGCTGGCAAGGCCAGCATTTATTGCCCATCCCTAATTGCCCTTGAGAAGGTGGTGGTGAGCCGCTGCCTTGAACCGCTGCAGTCTGTTTGAAGGTACTCTCAATGCTGTTAGGGAGGGAGTTCCAGGATTTTGACCCAGCGACGATGAAGGATCGGCGATATACTTCGAAGTTAGGATGGTGTGAGACTTGGAGGGGAACTTGGAGGTGGTGGTGTTCCCATGCGCTTGCTGCCCTTGTCCTAGGTGGACAAATATGAGAAGTCGCACAACACCAGGTTATAGTCCAACAGTTTTATTTGAAATCACATGCTTTCGGAGCGCTGCTCCTTCGTCAGACTTCACCTGACGAAGGAGCAGCGCTCCGAAAGCTTGTGATTTCAAATCAAACTGTTGGACTATAACCTGGTGTTGTGCGACTTCTCATATTTGTCCAACACCGGCATCTGCACATCATAGGTGGAAGAGGTCGCGGGTTTGGGAGGTGCTACCGAAGAAGCCTTGGTGAGTTGCTGCAGTGCATCTTGTAGATGGCACACAATGCAGCCACGGTACGCCGGTGGTGGAGGGAGTGAATGTTTAAGGTGGTGGATGGGGTGCCAATCAAGCGGGCTGCTTTGTCCTGGATAGAGTCGAGCTTCTTGAGTGTTGTTGGAGCTGCACTCATCCAGGCAAGTGGAGAGTATTCCATCACACTCCTGACTTGTGCCTTGTAGATGGCGGAAAGGCTTTGGGGAGTCGGGAGGTGAGACACTCGCCGCAGAATACCCAGCCTCTGACCTGCTCTTGGTATGGAAAATGGTCCACGTTGTCCAAGGCCTCGTCGTGGATTTTGATAATTGGGGGGCAGTGCTGTGTGGCGGGGGCAGGTTGGTTGAGGACCTTTGACTTACGGATGTTTAGTGTAAGACCCATGCTCTCGTACGCTTCGGTGAAGGTGTTGACGATGGTTTGGAGTTCGACCTCCGAGTGTGCGCAGACACAAGCGTCGTCTGCATACTGTAATTCGATGACGGATGTGACGACCTTGGATCTGGACTTGAGGCGACGGAGGTTGAACGGTTTCCCGTTTGTTCTGTAGATTAGCTCCACTCCAGCGGGGAGCTTACTGAGGGTGAGATGGAGCATTGCAGCAAGGAAGATCGAGAAGAGCGAATTAGCAATCTCAAAAATTAGCTACACAGTAATGTTAAATACCATGGACACCAGCTCCGTGTTTCCATTGACTTGTGTATATCTCAAGCTATCGATGCTAACATCAATTGAACATTATTGAGACACCGCTACGACAAAGTATATTATCTTGAGATGGCAATCAGCTGCTCCAAAATATCTGTCCAGTCGCCTCAGAAAAGCAGCTGCATTCAGCTTACCTGCAGTTAATTTGGATACTATTGAAACGGAACTGAAATGTCGACAGTGCAACAAAATTCTGAATTCAGCTGATTTTTGATTTATAAATGGGAAGCCATTCCCACATTTGGTCACATTCAGTACAATATATCAAAGTTTTCCAAAAAGAAACATAAAAATTCTTTTCCTTTTTTTAATGTAGTTGTCAAGGTAGTTTTTGTGCTATGGGACTTGCCAATTCGGAACCAGAGTGATAGCTGCTAAGTTTGTCACTTATGGCCATTTACTAATTTTTTTTTTTTTATAAACTTGCCAATTTTCTCCTCTTCCCTCCTGAAGGTGTTGACCCTTTGCTGGAGTGTGGTTTTGGTGAATCTCGGCAAGCTTTTAGGTTATGGCAGCATAATTTTGTCCATGTGTAATTCAAGTAGGAATTGCTGAGATAGCCTTCAGGAGCAGGAGCTCCTTTCCCTCCTACTCTCCACGGCCCAGCTATTCACTGAATAGACTTGAGGCATCAGAGGAGCATCATTTGATTGTTTAAAACACAAAAGGAGGCCGTTGTCTATTTAAACCCGTGTGCCAGAGATGAAAGCTAAGTGTTTTAATGGACTGTACCACACACAATTTAAGAAATTGAAATATTACAAGCTACATCCAGCTATTGAAGTGTGATCATTTAGACTTGTGTAGTTTTTTTTGTATACTTGTCTCACTGTTTCAGATGTCCGTTTCTCTTAATTTTATGCCGCATGATGCTGGCAACAACTTTATATTCTAAATGAAGTTGTCCTGCGGAGTCTATAAGACCCACCTACGTAAGTGGTTTCCGCTGGAACCTGCAGAGGTAGAACTGCCCATAACTGCAATACACTGTAAATAACTGTTTTACAATCTTTCTGTCCCTATATGAGCTGAGCAACTCACCAGCCTGACTACATTGGCCAATGGTCAAGCTTTATTTTGCTTACTGACCTGCAAGGGTGTTTCCCAATCGTCGGATAGGTATGACGTCTGAGAAATTATGTTATGAATCACACCTTAAAAACAGCCGCACACGTGGAAGCTTATTAACATGGAGTTCTGTGCGTTGATTGTACGAAGTCACCCTCCCAATTTCAAGGGGGTGGATTCCACAACTCCGCGACCCTCTGGCTACAGCATTAAATCCATCTTTCAGATGAGACATTAAACTGAGGACCTGTCTGCTCTCTCAGGTGGACGTGAAAGATCCCATCGAAGAGCAGGGGCGTTATCCCCGGTGTCCTGGATAATATTTATCGCTCAATCAACATCACTAGAAACACATTATTTGGTCATTACCACATTGTTGTTTGTGGGAGCTTGCTGTGTGCAAATTGGCTGCAGCGTTTCCTACATTACAACAGTGACTATACTTTAAAAGTACTTCATTGGCTGTAAAGCGCTTTGGGCTGTCCTGAGTTTGTCAAAGGCACTAT
This sequence comes from Squalus acanthias, assembly GCA_030390025.1. Taxonomy (NCBI): domain Eukaryota; kingdom Metazoa; phylum Chordata; class Chondrichthyes; order Squaliformes; family Squalidae; genus Squalus; species Squalus acanthias. The sequence continues at coordinate 132,368,512 of CM059434.1, forward strand.
GTAAATGCAAGACTTTTTAAAAGAACTGCCTTGAATTTGCTCTGGGATTGCAGGCGGTGGTTGCCTGCATGCTCCATGTCCTTGATGCATAATAATACCGTTGTTCACACTCAAGGACTAACTTACAGCTGTCATTACTGAGAACATAGGGTCTGATGAAAGGGAGGAACTGAAAGAAATCAGTATTTCTAGGGAAATGGTGTTAGGGAAATTGACGGGATTGAAGGCCGATAAATCCCCAGGGCCTGATAATCTACATCCTAGGGTACTTAAGGAAGTGGCCCTAGAAATAGTAGATGCATTGCTGATCATCTTCCAACATTCGATGGAATCTGGAACAGTACCCATGGGTTGGAGGGTAGCTAATGTTACCCCACTATTCAAAAAAGGTGGTAGAGAGAAAACGGGGAATTACAGACTGGTAAGCCTGACATCGGTAGTGGGGAAAATGCTCGAGTCCATTATAAAAGATGTAATAGCAGAGCACTTGGAAAACAGTAACCGGATCGGACAAAGTCAACATGGATTTACAAAAGGTAAATCGTGCTTGACTAATCTACTGGAATTTTTTGAGGATGTAACTGGTAGAATAGATAAGGGAGAACCAGTGGATGTGGTGTATTTGGACTTTCAAAAGGCTTTCGATAAGGTCCCGCATAAGAGATTAGCGTGTAAAGTTAAAGCACATGGGATTGGGGGCAAGGTATTGACTTGGATAGAGAACTGGTTGGCAGACAGAAAGCAAAGAGTTGGAATAAACGGGTCTTTTTCCGAGTGGCAGGCAGTGACTATTGGGGTACCGCAGGGATCGGTCCTTGGACCCCAGCTATTCACAATATATATTAATGATCTAGACAAGGGAACTAGATGTAATGGCCCGAAAATTAGACCTAGTACGCGAGAGTACGCACTGTGTACTCTCGTGTATTAGGTCCTGAATTGCCGGTTTCCTGCATGCACTGCGCATGCGTGGGAAACCGGCACTTCGTGTATTGCAAAGGGGGCGGTTCCTAAGTGAACCGCGTGTGCACTACAGGCTGCGCGCACGCAGTGCACTTAATTTTTTTTTCAGGTTTGAACGTGCAGGTAAGTGGTGACGATTTTACACATAAAGAAAGCAGGCGTAGGACCCCCTTTTAACAAGGTAAGTAGTTAATTAAGTGTTATTTTAAAAAAATTTCAACAGGTTTATCTTTTTTAGAGACTTTAAAGAAAGGTAAGTTTATTTTTATAACTTTTAAAAAGAATTTAAATTTTTTCAAAAATTTTATTTTTTGTTTAAAGTGGTTAATTTATTTAACTATAGTTATTTTATTAATGTGATGGCTTTTTTTTAAATTTAATTGAGGGTTAGCTGTTCTTTTGGGGGCTTGTAGTATTCATAGCTTTGACAGCCCTTGCTGTCAAAACTATGAATGAAAGATGGTATGCTGCCATTGGCTCTAACTGTCCCACGTGATCCCAGAGCTCACACGAACTAATTGCGCCTCTGGGACACGCAAGCACTGCACGCCAGCAACAGGGAGAGGCCCTCAAACTGAAGTTCGTGTGGGCCCGAAACAAAAAGGTAGGCGCGGAGTGCGATATCGCGGGGAATCCTTACTCCCGCGGCAACCATCGATGTTTAATTTCTGGGCCAATATCTCCAAGTTTGCAGACGACCCAAAGCCGGGTGGCCGTGTGTGCTGTGAGGAGGATGCCGAGAAACTCCAGTATGATTTGGACAGGTTGGGTGATTGGGCAGATGCATGGCAGATGCAATATAACGTGGATAAATGCGAGGTTATCCACTTTGGTGTCAAAAACAGGAAGGCAGATTATTATCTGAATGGCAATAGATTGGGAGAAGGGGAAGTGCAACGAGACCTGGGTGTCCTTGTGCACCAGTCGCTGAAGGTAAGCATGCAGGTGCAGCAGGCGGTTAAGAAGGCAAATGGTATGTTGGCCTTCGTAGCGAGAGGGTTTGAGTACAGGAACAAGGATATTTTGCTGCAGTTGTACAGGGCCATGGTGAGACCACATCTTGAGTATTGTGTGCAGTTTTGGTCGCCTTATCTGAGGAAGGAGGTTCTTGCCATGGAAGGAGTTCAGCGAAGATTCACCAGGCTGATAGGGTCGATTGGGCTTATACTCGCTGGAGTTTAGAAGAATGAGAGGGGATCTCATTGAAACTTATAAAATTCTGACCGGACTAGACAGACTAGATGCAGGAAGGATGTTCCCGATGGTCGGGGAGTCCAGAACCAGGGGTCACAGTCTAAGGATAAGGGGTAAGCCATTTAGGACAGAAATGAGGAATTTCTTCACCCAGAGAGTGGTGAACCTGTGGAATTCTCTACCACAGAAGGCAGTAGAGGCCAATTCATTAAATATATTCAAGAAGGAGTTGGATATATTTCTTAAGGCTAAAGGGATCAAGGGATATGGGGAGAAAGCAGGGACAGGGTACTGAATTTGGATGATCAGCCATGATCACATTGAATGGCGGAGCAGGCTAGAGGGGCTGAATGGCCTACTCCTATCTTCTATGTTCATCGAGAAATTTGCATTCGATTTATGGAATTTTGATACCACGGTTATGTTACAAAAGGTTTATTACATTTAATTTTGTTCAAGCTGTAGTGGGAAGTCTATGTAAAGGCTATTCAAACATTATTCTAGATACATGTCTGCTCTAAGTAAAGATGAGGCAATTTGTAGATTCATACATCTAAGCTCCAGTGAGCTTTGGGGGGCAGTGAAGAAAGGGAAGAGAGAGAAATTATAATTTGTTTCCACTTGCAGACTGATGCATGCTAAATAAAAATAGTGAAATTGAGGTTGGAAAACATAGGACAGTGACAGTAATGAACCTAAAGGTGTGTGATAATTGGTAGTTAATGAAGCTGAGGAGTGGTCCAGCCTGATGGCCAGGCACATCCTGCCATGCATAATCGATAATCAACGTGCTTTCTTTTTATCGCTGTCTGCTCAATTATATAGCCACAGGATTCATATCAGATATGAATGTAGGAGGTATAATCAGTAAGTTCGCAGATGACACGGAAATTGGTGGAGTGGTAAATAGCGAGGAGGGAAGCCTCCGGCTACAGGACGATATAGACAGGTTGGTCAGATGGGCAGAACAGTGGCAAATGGAATTTAACCCTGAAAAGTGTGAGGTAATGCATTTTGGGAGGACTAACAAGGCAAGGGAATACACAATGAATGGTAGGACCGTAGGAAGGACAGAGGATCAGAGGGACCTTGGTGTGCATGTACATAGATCCCTGAAGGCAGCAGGACAGGTAGATAAGGTGGTTAAAAAGGCATATGGGACACTTGCCTTCATTAGCTGAGGCATAGAATATAAGAGCAGGGAGGTTATAATGGAGCTGTACAAAACGCTAGTTAGGCCACAGCTGGAATACTGTGTGCAGTTCTGGTCGCCACACTATAGGAAGGATGTGATTGCATTGGAGAGGGTGCAGAGGAGATTCACCAGGATGTTACCTGGGCTGGAGCGCTTTAGCTATGAAGAGAGACTGGACAGGCTGGGGTTGTTTTCCTTGGAGCAGAGAAGGCTGGGGGGGGGGACCTGATTGAGGTGTACAAAATTGAGGGGCATAGATAGGGTAGATAGAAAGGAACTTTTCCCCTTAGTAGAGGGGTCAATAACCAGGGGGCATAGTTTCAAGGTAAGGGGCAGGAGGTTTAGAGGGGATTTGAGGAAAAACTTTTTCACCCAGAGGGTGGTTGGAATCTGGAACTCACTGCCTGAAAGGGTGGTAGAGGCAGGAAGCCTCACAACATTCAAGAAGTATTTCGATGAGCACTTGAAACGCCATAGCATACAAGGCTACGGACCAAGTGCTGGAAAATGGGATTAGAATAGACAGGGCTTGATGGCCGGTGCGGACACGATGGGCCGAAGGGCCTCTTTCTGTGCTGTATAACTCTGAGTTTAGGTGGGAGTGGTGTGGAAGAGGAAAGAAGAATGGCTCTGCAGCCTTACTAAAAAAAATTATATTTATGTTAAAGCTGTGACCATGTGGTAGAATGATCGGATGTGTCTCAAAGCAATCATACAGTCACCTTGGCCTTTGTGAGTGAGTTACTGGAGAGGAGGGAGGAAGGAGATAAGAGTGACTGAATCAGACCATATTGGCAGAGGTATTTTTTATTGGCCAGGTGTCTGACATACTCTGAACCATGCTACTGAGAAATCCACAATGACCAGCGTTTTTGTTTCTCCTTTAGAGTGTGCGCTCTCTCCCTATAAAGATGCACCATGCTTGGCTAAATCCAGAGAGCTTAGGTGTAGGTTAGCTTTAGGATTCTCCCAAGAGCGCACAGCACAGGTGTATTACTGGAGTTCAACCAACGACTGAGCTTCTCATTGCTTGTCCAGCCAGAACCACCTTACCCATTTGGACATTGGCTTGTAGGGTTATCTGAAGCGAGTGAGGGTGGATGCAGAGGATTGACTCTAGGTAACTATGAATCAACAATTGGAGCTGATGCCCCTTGTATTTTCCAATCAGCACCTTTAGAGATCCCTTGGGAGAAGCAGCCTTCCTATTCCAGTGGCTAGTTATTTGTTTAAGGTGGCAAGTAGCACGTGTCTGCCATATCATTTGCTGCTATTCTTTTAGAAATGCTTGGAATGGACACTGAGGCCATCCCTTATGAATCCATCCAACACAACACTGATAAATCGTAGTAACATAGGATCAGAAGTAGGCCATTCAGCCCCTCGAGCCCGTTACGCCAGTCACTGAGATTATGGCTGATCTGTATCCATCCATCCACCTTGGCTCCATATCCCTCAATACCTTTGGCTAGCAAAAATCTATCAATCTTCAATTTAAAATTATTAATTGCGTTAGTATCTACTGCTTTTTGTGGGAGAGTTCCACACTTCTACCACTAATGTTCCCTTTAGGCTGCGCAGTGCTCTGGAGCTCCCGTGCCACCCGCTTTCAAATGGGAAAAAATGCTTAATGGGGCTGCGCACCCAAAAACAAAAATTAAAGGGAACATTGTCTGTCACCCTTTGCGTGAAGAACTGTTTCCTAACTCTTCCCTCCTAAATTTCTGCTTGTCCTTGACTCCCACCAGCAGGAAAAGTTTCTCTCTCTCTACCCTACCAATTCTTTCAAAATCCTAAAAACCTCAATTCAATTTCCCCTTAACCTTCTATGTTCCAGTGGATACAAGCCTCGTTTATGTAATCTCTCCTCATAATGTAACCCTTGGAGTCCTGGTAAGATTCTGGTGAATCTGCATTCCAAGGCCAATACATCCTTTCTGAGGTGCGGTGCCCAAACTCTACACACTACTCCGGATGTGGTTTAACGAGGGCTTTGTATAGCTGTAGCAGAACTTCCTCCGCTTAATATTCTAGCCCTCTAGTTCGGTAGGTTAGCCTTTCGATTATTTTTTGTACTTGAGCACTACATTTTAGTGATCTGTGTACATGGACCCCAAAATCTTTGGACCTCCACTGTTCCTAGCTTTATACCATTTAAAAAATACTCAGATCTATCTTTTTTGGTTCAAAATGGATGACCTCACACTTGCCTGCATTGAAATCCATCTGCCACAGGTTGCCCACTCAGTCCATCAATGTCTCTGTGACTTTATGCTCCCGTCTGTACTAAAGATACCTAATAGGATGGTGACTGACTATGTTCCCTCACTCTTTTGAGATAGAGATGGTCAGTAAGTCACCCATCTATCCTTCCATAGATTTTGCAGATAGAGTCCATTTACTGGATAGAATCCAATATTCAGCCATGCACTTCGATACTTCTAGCTTTGAGGGTCGTGTGAAGCAGTAGGTTGGCCAGCCTCCCAACCTTTACCCTCCATAAACTTGAGCTCATCCAAAACTCTGCTACCCTTATCCTAACCTACACCAAGTCCCACTCCTCTACCACCCCATGCTTGCTGATCTACATTAACTTCCAGTCCATCAATACCTCCAATTTAAAATTCTCATTCTGGTGTTCAAATCCCTTTATGGTTTTGCTGCTCCCTGTCTCTCTAACCTCTTCCAGCCATATAACCCTCCAGGAACCCTTGTTGTTCCTCTAACTCTAGGCTCGTACACATCTCCCACTCTTTCACCCAACCATTGGCGGCTATGTTTTCAGCTGTCCAGACCTGAAGCTCTGGTATTCCCTTCATAAACCTCTCCACCTCACTTTCCTCCTTTACTTTTAAGAACATCTTTTAATGCCTAGCTCTTTGGCCAAGCTTTTACTCACCCTCCTAATATCTCCTTTTCTGGCTCAGTGTCAATTTCTGTGAAGCACCTTGGGGCGCTTTCCTACAAAAAAGGCACTATATAAAAGCAAATTGTTGGTCAAAAATATTGTGAAAATCAATGAAAGCGGTGGTTTCCTCTGAGTATCAAAATTTTGCAATCTTCTATGAAGCTACAAACCGTCGTGCATATTTTTGATGACAGTAAGTCCAGTCTGTCCCTTTCTGATAATGCCGCATGCCTTTAAAGCATCTAATCTTCATGCAGCAACAACCCGGAAAAACACCTCGAGAGCCAATGATAGCAGCGAGATTCCTTGTACATTTTCGGTTATACAATGAATTCGACACCTTGTGGATAGAAACCATAAGTGTGCCGTGTTGGCCGTTGGGTGTGTGAGGCTGTGAAGTCCATTTCCTCCAGCCTTCTAACTCTGCAATCCATTCCACCGATTCAACCTAGGGTTGCCTGCTTTCTAAGCCTTATGAATCAGCATTTAAAAAGCTTTACTCTCCCTCTGTTTGAGCTATTCTTTGAGCTGTCAAGTTTTTCCGGGAGAGTTGCATGCACTGTTGCCTACTTGATAAATGTTAATCATTCTACAAAGTTTTATTCTATAACCAATTTACTTGTGCATTTGTATAGCAAGTTCACTCTCAACTGTGCAATTCTCTCAGTGAAATTTCTGTTTTTGGGTTAAAAATTGTCCTATTACAGAAAGCTGATTTGATTTGGAGAAGCCACTGATGGCATGGCTGTTCTGGGAAAACTAGTAATTTCAAATTGTTAGTTTGTATGTTGCACCTGTTTGTATGGCTATTGTAAAATCCTTAATTTTAGATTTTGCAATGGTAATGTAGTCAATTTAGGGGGCAGATGATGAGAGTAATATTGAGTAACTGGTAGTCTTGAAGCTGAAATCACTGGATATGACCTGACAGTTGTAAAATATTAAGTGCTTTGAAGCTCCTGTAGTGTGGACCTTATGACCAGATCCACAACATTATTGTACATAAAAACAAATGAAAAATACTCCTCCTTTAGTTTGGATCTATAGTTCTGAGGTAAGGGAGATTTTTTTAATCATATGCATGCTTAAGATCTGAATTGAATGAACATCAATGTAAAAATGTCTTTAAATCTGACTGCACAATGGTGAGCAGCCCTGATGGAGAATCAAAGGTACTCCATATTAGCTGATGGGTACTTGCTGTAAGCTGAGCTGATTGCTTCATTGTTGTAATGTTCAGAGAACTATTAAACTCAAAATATCCTCTGGTTCTTGAAAGGCTTGTATTATAGTACCTTATTGGTGTCTCACACATCTCCAAGGAGCTTCATTGTGAATGAACTACTTTTGAAGTGTGGTGACTATAGGCAAATTCAGTGGCCAACTGTGCAGTGTGGTCAAGTACTGAACTGCACTGATGGGAGAAACACTGGTTTGATCTCAGTCTGTGTTGTCTCTACCATGGCTGGAGTTGTCTCAGTGTCCCTAGGGAGAGAAACTCAGCCAGGGTTCTCATTCTTGATTGGCATCCAGTGCTTCCGACTCATGTTTTGCTGATGGTGCTCAGTCTACACACAAATCCCCAAGTAACTTCATATTTTATTGCTTACAGGACACCCAGAAAGCCAAGCAGTTCCTGCCATTCCTGCAGAGAGCCGGGCGTTCAGAGGCTGTGGTTGAATACGTCTTCAGTGGCTCCCGCCTGAAGCTCTACATGCCAAAAGAGACCTGTCTGATCACCTTCCTACTGGCAGGCAAGTAGTTAAATATTAACTTGAACTTGGTACCAATTATACCACATCTGCAGTATTGGAGGAAAACTGTGTGGTGGAGGTTTTTTTTTAATTTTCTTAAAGCAAAGTGTTGAAACAGCTGCATGTTCTGAAGGCAAACTATAGACCTTAACAATTCAACATTACTGTACTACATGGTGACCAGACGTTGGAGACACTGGGTGCAAAATAAGTTTAACTTTTAGCTGATGACCTGGCATTGAATGTGTTGTCATATTTTATTGGCTGGAAGTGGTTCTTCACACGTGGAGTGACCAACACTTGGAATGGATTGCCAGATAGGGTAGTGGAGGAAGAGCTCTAGGAATCAGGTAATCAACAGACCATTAACTGGGAATAAGTGGTCTGTTAGAGAGCAGATTGTGGGGATTTTGTAACATGGGAGGCATGAAGCAAATTTCAGTATTACTGATCCGAACATTTCTGAATAATTTGAAATGAACTGAGGTTTCAGCCACTGTCTTCAGACAATGTGACCTGTGTGTATATTGTAATCTTCCACCTGGTCAGTGTAGCACCAGTTACACGGTGCTCAGTCCTGAGTTCTGAGCATTATGACTTGGTGCATCTGCTCTATAAACCTTCTTTCTTGTTAATATTTGACTACAGACTAAAAGATAACTCCACTCTGAGCTTATTCCAAGGATGACTCACTTGGGTCCCAAGAGTGGTAACTCTTTGGAATGAGACTGCGAATTGAGAGAAGGGTGTCAGATTTAGAATCTCAAATACAGTTGGTGTGTAATTAGGATTTTGCCTGAGTTGCAGGCCAGTGTAGTCTTGTTTGCAGGTGGATTTGAAAAATTATTATCGATGTGTTTGTTGTTTTGATGCACTCATTGAAAAAGGCATTGGTCTTTGTAGAAGTAGTATGGGGGATACTTTTAAATCTCATTCTTTTTCAGAATGGGAACTTCACTGTTCACTCAATGATTTTCTTATGATCTGGATGGACCTGAAAGAGATTATGTTTTATTATCTCTGTTACTATGGGTTTTTACACATTGTGAATCTGTCAGTACACTCATTTGTTTGAAGACTAAATTTGAATTTTACAGTAAAACTATGTCTTTACCCAATTGCTCATTAAGAATTTATGGATCACAATTTTGGTATATAAATGGCGTTTGGGTGTAGAAGCAATTGTTAAAGGCAGAGCTTCATCAAGCTCTACATTTTTTTAAAAGTATCTCATTATAACACCCTTTGGGGTTTTTGACTATCTTCTGATTTTTTTTTTGGGGGAAAGCTAATATCACCATTGGAGGGCAAGCTTGGTTACTGAGCCTGTTGGGAACTGAATCATGTGTGGCCTTGAACTGATACAATGCTTTAGTGCAATGTGTACACAATCGGTGCAAATTTAGCATCAAATCAATGGTGTAACTGCGTAATTGGTATTTTGTTTTCGGAAAACCCGTACCCCTTGATGTGATATTCCTGTCGGACCCTCGCAGCGTGATGCACCGCTTACTTGTATTGCCAGTTACAGCTGGCGCAGGCTCCCCAAAACTGATGCCTGTGGAAAGCCAGCATTCTTCTTACATGAAGAATTGCCAGGAGAAGTTACTGAGCCCAATCATGAGCTGAATTAGCATTAGTAAATGTCATTACTCCATGGGGCTTCTTTCAGCTCTCTGAATTCAGCTTGCCCTGTTGGACTGAGTAACGTTAATGAGATGGTTCTCTAAATTAGGTTATTGGTACTTCATAGATTTTTTAAAGCACAAGCTGACAATCATAGATTGCATTCATTAGGGGGTACGGTAGTATAATTGTTGTTGGACTAATAATCCAGAGAATTTGAGTTCAAATCCCACCATGGCAGTTTGAGAATTTGAATTCAGTTCAGAGAATGTTACAGCACAGAAGACGACCATTTGGCCCATCTTGCCTGTGCTGGCTCATTGAAAGTTTAAAAACAAAAGCTGGTGTTAGTAAAAGTTGAGAGGTCGCACAACACCAGGTTATAGTCCAACAGTTTTATTTGAAATCACAAGCTTTCGGAACTATCGCTCCTTCCTTCTTCACCTGAGGAAGGAGCGATAGTTCCGAAAGCTTGTGATTTCAAATAAAACTGTTGGACTATAACCTGGTGTTGTGCGACCTCTCAATTTTGTCCACCCCAGTCCAACACCGGCATCTCCGCATCATGGTTAGTAAAAGTGACAGTGAAGCTGTCAGATTGTCACAAAAACCCAACTGGGAAAGAACCCTGCTTTCCTTGCCTGGTCTGGCCTATATGTAACTCCAGTCCCACACCAAAGTGGTCAACTCTTCACTGCCCTCTGAAGTGGACTAGCAAGCCAATCAGTTGTATCAAACCGATACAAAGAATACTATGCAGACTGCATAGTAGGCCCACCACCACCTTCAAGGCAACTAGGGATGGGCAATAAAAGCCGACCCTGCCACTGACGCTCACATCCAGAGAATGAGTTTTAAAATAAAACACAATCAGAGCGAATTCAGCTGGATGCGATTGCCTCTTTTACCCATTCAACTGGGCTTGGAGTCTTTTTAGGTGCCTGGGTGGGATGAAGTTATCTACCTGGCTCGTGCTAGGATTAGGAGATTCATGTTTAAGGTAGCTTGACACTAATCACTGACTTCTTGTGGATCGTATCTACACTAAAGGACAAGAATGTGTCTGGGTCATAAATAATTCGAGCAGGATTTATACTGGTCTCCTGTGCATTAGCTTAAAAGTTGCTGCTTGCGTGGCAGCAGTTTGCATATGAGCATAATCTTAATAACTCCCCTTCTCCTGGGTTCTATTTTGTATTTGGTCAATCGCAATGGAATGATAATGCAATAATTTGCAACTTTCAATGTTCGGGTGTGGTGGTATTGAACCATGCTTTTGGGTTCTCTTTCTTTTCTCTCCTCCAGGCACAATTTAATTTTTTTTTTAAATCTGTCTCCTGCTTGGTGTCATCCACTTCCCCCTTGTAAACCGCTGAGACATTCTTTGAGATGTAGGGCTGTAAATGCATTCCTGTCAACATTTAATTAATGTGGATTTTTGTAAAATTTGGAGTGGGATGGGCAGGGTAATGGCAACTAGTTGGAGCACCAAAGACTGGTTGGGAAATGCGGCTTGGGAAAGGTAGCTGAAGGCACGGCCGCCAATGGTGGAGCAATTAAAATCGAAGATGCGCAAGAGGCCAGAATCGGAGGAGCGCAACGATCTCGAAGGGTTGTAGAGCTGGAGGAGGTTGGAGATAGGAAGGGGCAATGTAAGGAGGTACAAGAAGAAAATAATTGAAGTCTCGCACTCGACTAAACAGAAGCGGGAAAAGATACTCGAGTGTAGTTGCACTGTGACAGATGTGTATAGCCAGCTGACATATTTAGTGATCCAAGCGCTCATGCGAGGTCTTATCAATGAAGAGAACCCTCCAACTGTGAACAGTGAGACTCTGAGAAGGAGGGGGCATGCACCTGACGGTAACAGCGCTGATCTTATCATGTGAGTGATCGGCCATGCTGTTGAAACAAACTTGACACATCAGCCTGTTTGAGGGATCTTTAGAGAATAAGCTATTTGCGCATTCTCTGAGGCTTTTTGTTAAGAAGTCTGGGTCATTAATAGGTGATTAATGGGATGGCCCACAGGATTGCAAGGTCACCTTAGATCAGTGGGGTGCACTGCAGCTCAATGTTCTTGGAAATCAACCTGCCTGCAATTCACAGAAAGGTACAGTGCAAGCCTTTTATAAGTGATCCATGCTGCCCTGATTTATTCAACTTAACAGATGTCCACTAAATCTAGGAAAAGTGACTGTCAGATGCACCCCAATAATGACGGTTCCATACCTTTAAATAAAAGTGCCTTTACAATTCACCCGTGTAGATTTTTGACTGATTTTATTTTGATCAGTCAGCTGAATAACTTCCTATGTGAATTATTAAGCATAAACTGGGAGTAATATCTCAATGACTTGTATTTATATAGCGCCTTTAATGTAGTAAAACATCCCAAGGCACTTCACAGGAGTGTTATCAGACAAAATTTAATACCGTGTCAGAGATATTGGGACAAGTGACTAGGTAGGTTTTAAAGAGTGGCTTAAAGGAGGGAAGAGGGGTAGAGAGATGGAGAGGTTTAGGGAGGGAGTTCTGGGTATAGACTCCAGAAGTAAGGTGCACTATAGGCAGCAGACCAATTCCAGCCAGTCAAATCATTGCTAATTTAAATTTCCTGCCACTATTCTACTTGTTCTTGTCTGGTTTATCCATATTGTTGGGACAAACAATATCCCCTATAAGTAGAGCACACACTAGTTCAACAGTAGGGAGATTTGCACTTGATACTGAGACTAGACTTGCTCTTAAATTAACTCCTTTGTTGTAAAATTCTGCCGAATTTATGACCGGTCTGTCATCAGCTGTTTCAGTGGAAGCTCTCCATCTAAATTATAGCATGATCCTAAAAGTTGATAACCTGCGCTGAGGCTATCCGAGAATAGGCAAGGGAGGAGATTGCAGGGGCTCTGACACACATTTTCAGAACCTCTCTGGCCACAGGAGAGGTCAAAATTGAGAGGTCGCACAACACCAGGTTATAGTCCAACAGTTTTATTTGAAATCACAAGCTTTCGGAGCTATCGATTGCCCCTTCCTCAGGTGAAGGAAGGGGCAATCGATAGCTCCGAAAGCTTGTGATTTCAAATAAAACTGTTGGACTATAACCTGGTGTTGTGCGACCTCTCAATTTTGTCCACCCCAGTCCAACACCGGCATCTCCGCATCATGACCACAGGGGAGGTGCCAGAGGACTGGAGAACAGCTAATGTAGTACCATTATTCAAGAAGGGTAGTAGGGATAAACCAGGGAATTACAGGCCAGTGAGCCTAACATCAGTGGTCGGGAAATGATTGGAAAAAATTCTGAGGGACAGAATTAGTTTCCACTTGGAGAGGCAAGGATTAATCAAGGATAGTCAGCATGGCTTTGTCAGGGGGAGATCATGTCTGACCAATTTGATTGAATTTTGAGAGGGGGTGACTAGGTGTGTGAATGAGGGTAGTGCAGTTGATGTGGTCTACATGGACTTCAGTAAGGCTTTTGACAAAGTCCCGCATGGGAGACTGGTCAAGAAGGTAAAAGCCCATGGGATCCAGGGCAACTCGGCACATTGGATCCAAAATTGGCTTAGTGGCAGGAGGCAGAGGGTGATGGTTGAAGGTTGTTTTTGTGACTGGAAGCCTGTGTCCAGTGGTGTACCGCAGGGATCGGTGCTGGGTCCTTTGCTGCTTGTAGTGTACATTAATGATTTAGATATGAATGTAGGCGGTATGATCAGTAAGTTCGCAGATGACACGAAAATTGGTGGGGTGGTAAATAGTGAGGAGGGAAGCCTCAGGCTACAGGACGATATAGACGGGTTGGTCAGATGGGCAGAACAGTGGCAAATGGAATTTAACCCTGAAAAGTGTGAGGTGATGCATTTCGGGAGGACTAACAAGGCACGGGAATACACAATGAATGGTAGGACCCTAGGAAGGACAGAGGATCAGAGGGACCTTGGTGTGCATGTACATAGATCCCTGAAGGCAGCAGGACAGGCAGATAAGGTGGTTACAAAGGCATATGGGATACTTGCCTTCATTAGCCGAGGCATAGAATATAAGAGCAGGGAGGTTATGATGGAGCTGTACAAAACGCTAGTTAGGCCACAGCTGGAATACTGTGTGCAGTTCTGGTCGCCACACTATAGGAAAGATGTGATTGCATTGGAGAAGGTGCAGAGGAGATTCACCAGGATGTTACCTGGGCTGGAGCACTTCAGTTATGAAGAGAGACTGGACAGGCTGGGGTTGTTTTCCTTATAGCAGAGAAGGCTGAGGGGGGACCTGATTGAGGTGTACAAAATTATGAGGGGCATAGATAGGGTAGATAGAAATGAACTTTTCCCCTTAGTAGAGGGGTCAATAACCAGGGGGCATCGTTTCAAGGTAAGGGGCAGGAGGTTTAGAGGGGATTTGAGGAAAAACCTTTTCACCCAGAGGGTGGTTGGAATCTGGAACTCACTGCCTGAAAGGGTGGTAGAGACAGGAACCCTCACAACATTCAAGAAGCATTTAGATGAGCACTTGAAACGCCATAGCATACAAGGCTACGGACCAAGTGCTGGAAAATGGGATTAAAATAGACAGGGCTTGATGGCCGGCGCAGACACGATGGGCCGAAGGGCCTCTTTCTGTGCTGTATAACTCTATGACTCTATAATAGATGTTCAGTGTGAAGAAATGCATTTGCCTGCTGTAGTTCTGTTGTCGCCATATGGTTCGTTTGTTTGCCAACTAGTCATCTCTAATGGATTTAGGATATTTAGTTTCCCTTCAGCATTTTCTGCTGGATTAATGGCAATGGAAGAAATGGACTTTGTTTATATAGTACTTTATTCCAGCTCTCTCTCCTATCAAAATGTTTCCCATACACTGGATTGCTTTGAAATGCAGCGATGATAATATATGCAAACATGACTGCTGTTTTGCACACAAGAAGCTCCCACAACAAGCAGTGGCGTGAATGGCCAGTTAATCTGATTGTGGGAGTATTGGTTGAGGTATGATTGTTGGACAGGACCCCAGGAGAATTCCTTTGAGTATTACCATGGGATCTTTAGTGTCCATCTGAATCATGAGAACAGCCATGTGGAACCTTGGTTAAACGTTTCATTCAAAGGATTGCACCGCAGACAATGCGGCATTCCCTCAGTGCTGAGTGTCGGGTTGAATTACATGCATAGAATTACATAGAATGTGCAGCACAGGAACAGGCCATGAGGCTCAACTGGTCCATGCCGATGTTTATGCTCCACACAAGCATTGGATCTCCACACGTTTAATCGGTGTGTAAAGTAGATGGGTTGAGTACAGCCTGCCTGCCCTTTGGTTTAGAGGTGAAGGGCACTCAAAGCCACTTTGCCACCCAATACACATTTGCTTCCTTTTGATCCGGGAACTATAAGTGTGCAGCAGCACGTTCACTCGCTGTCTGAAACCATCATCTTGGGCAACGGCAGCCTATGAATTTAATACTTCATCCCTACTCGGATTTTTAAGACGTTGTCCAGTCATCTTAAATGATGTATTGAGCTGCATTAAATGGCCTCCCTCCTTGTGCTAATCCTCATTAAATTTAGCTGCATTTTAATTTCAATGTTTTCTTTCTTTCTTTCCACCATGCTGGCGTGGGACTACTGCTGCACAGTGAGCAGAGATAATACTCGCGTTTACATAAATGCGCATTTTGGGATGGTGGAATACTTGGTCTCACTTACAAAGAAGCCCTTTTATAATTTGACTTGTTCCCTGTTGTGTATACACTCTGTATCCTTTACAAATGAAGAATGGTGCTGCCTTTTTCCTTGACCATCTTGTCTCGGGCAACCTTGGGTGCAGTTTGTGAAAGTTTAGGATTGACATGGTTCTGAGAATACCATGTTCTTGAAACCAATGGTTTAAATACCTGAATGTTCAAACTTTTCTGATGGCTTTGCAGTACTGGAAGACACGAATGGTTGAAAGTTATTGTATCCTGTAACAGACATGAATATTGAGCAAATAGAGCGAGGTGTTTCAGTGATTAATATAAATCTGCTTTTGCCTGTTGTGACACTTCTTTTGCACAGCACCTGTTATAGCAATAAAATCCAATCACTATTAATATTAACAAATCATTTTTCAATCTCTCACTGATGTGTTCAAGGAAAAAATTGTGGCAATGCAACCAGAGACAGGTTGCATATCGTGAAGTATTTCAAATGGTTAGAATGTTCCTGGAAGTGTTGAATTTTCTGACTTCTCTTGTCTCCCTCTCTTCCTTCACCTTGATTTAAATTGAGTGATTAGTCTATCACATTTGTCAAGCCTTGTCCCCTTTTTGTCTTTTTGGTTTTCTCGCTTCATCTGTGACTGAGAAGGCCTTTGGTGAATAACTTCAAGGAAAACAACTTTCCTTGCAATTTTATTGCCACCAGTCCAGAGGTAAAATAAAACAAGTGACAGGTTACAATATACTGTAATATGTTGAGTAATGCCTTCCTAAGTGAGCTGCAGGCTGATTTAGAGGTCTTCGCAAAGAACTTGCATTTTATAGCATCTTATTGCAATTCTCAAAGCACTTCACTTCTTCTAACAGATGACTCTTTTACAATATGCCCATCACCCTGTGTGTGCAAATCCTCAGTACTGCGCTGAAGTGTTGACCTAACTTGTGTGTGGAAGTCCTGGAGTGGGGCTTGAACCTGCAACCTTCTAACTCTGGAAGGCAAGAGTGCTACAGACAAACCAAGTTGTGGCATTTTAGGCCAGGGGAGTAGAGCTTGAAAGGATTATAGATGGCGTGCATCAACTGTGGCTCGGTGGGTAGCACCCTTGCCACTGAGTCAGAAGGTTGTGGTTTCAAGTCCCACTCCAGAGACATGAGCACAAAAATCTAGGCTGACGCTCCAGTACTGAGGGAGTGCTGCACTGTTGGAGGTGCCGTCTTTCAGATGAGTTGAACAGAGGCCCTGTCTGCTTTTTCAGGTGGACGTAAAAGATCCCATGGCACTATTTCGAAGAGGAGCAGGGGTGTTATCCCCGGTGTCCTGGACAATATTTATCCCTCAATCAACATCACTCAAACAGATTATCTGGTCAGCATCACATTGCTGTTTGTGCGCAAATTGTCCGCTGCGTTTCCTCCATTACAACAGTGACTAAACTTCAAAAATGTACTTCATTGGCTGTAAAGCGCTTTGGGACATCCGGTGGTCGTGAAAGGTGCTATATAAATGCAAGTCTTTCTTTTTGTAAAGTCCTGTAGCTAGATTATAGGTTGAAGTTTGGATGTCTGTGCACTCAATAGTGTGAAAATATTTATAGCATATGAAAATTTATTGACTGTTTTTGAAGAAATTAAATTTGACACTCAATTTTTACAAACTATTTTCTTGTGGCGTTGCTCACAGTGAATCGGGGATATGCTGCTCTATACTATGAGAGTTCTGCCAGATAATGCACTATGCGAAAGAAAAACTTGCATTTATATAATGCCTTTCGTGACCTCAAGATGTCCCAGAGTGCTTTACAGCCAATGAAGTATTTTTGAAGTGTAGTCACTTGTGATGTAGGAAATGCGGCAGCCAATTTGCACACAGCAACCCACAAACTCCCCTGCTCCTCTTCGAAATAGTGCCCTGGGATCTTTTACATTCACCCGAGAGGGCAGACGGGGCCTCGGTTTAACGTCTGAAGTGTCAGCCTATATTTTGGGCTCAAGTCTTGTGGCAGTTGAACCCACGACCTTCTGACTCTGAGGCGACAGTGCTACCACTGAGCCACAGCTGACACCTAACAATGCATTACATAATGAGTGGGGGGGCATTTATATATTGATACCCGTTCTTAGTGAGTATAAAGGGACTGCCTCGGGTAAAGCTGTCCGCTCCTGAGGTGGAGCTTCAATCTTGCCTGTATCGTTAAGGTAACAAAATCTAACTGAGCCATTGTAGAAATCTGATCTTCTTGCTCAACTATCCCCTGTGGGTGAAGTTCAATAAATAAGCATGTCTTGAAGTCAATTAAAGGCTAATTGCAGGTGCTGAAAATTTCCCTGTTTACTAAAAAGATACAATTTTTTTTTATAAGACGCCACTTGCTGAATCATGATGACCTGTGATTTTTATGAATGGTATTTGAGCCAATCAGGTGCAAGTGCGATATACATTTTGGATATGTGACATTTTGAGGGGTGATGGACAATTTATTTTATGTGCTAGCAGATTTCCCCATGCGTTGCTCACATTGAATTGGGGGTTTTCTGAGCATATGGAGATGTTACAGCAAGTAGTATTAGCTGGGGCACTGACATGGCAGCATTGGGAAGGGATGCTGAGGTCTGGCAGTACTGGGTGAGTTTTGGTACCTAGTATTTTAGGGGGAAAGGGCAGGGATGAGGTTCCCTCAACGCAGAAAAGGGGTGTTCTGGGGAATATTGGGGCAGGTCTGGTGAGCGAGGTCTCTGGGATCAGGTAGCATTGGGGGTGGTCCTGGGAATGGGGGCTCTGAGAATGCAATTTAGGGGTTTTGAGCACTGCAAGACTGTCCTGGGGGAGTGGGGTGGAGGGCAGTTTGGGGATGGGGTCTCCTGGGGTCCAGCATGATTGGATAGGGGCTTTGGAGAGGGATGAAATCTTGACATTTTGGGAGGTTGATGGAATCTGCCAGTATTAGAGGAGAGCAGGATCCAGCAGACTTGTGGAGAAGGGGGAATCGCCAAGAGAATGGGACCCAATGTGCCATCGGGCACCAACTCCCTCCCAACCATGTTGGCCCCTTTCCCTGACCTTTGTGCAGCCCATTGGTTCTCCCCACAGCTTTCCCTATCGCCGGCCAGTCCCTGTCTTTTGTATTCCTTAAAACATTTAAGGGTAGATTTTCAGCTTCTGTGCTCCAGGTACACACTGGGAGTGCAGAAGTGTAAAAGTTACCCTTTACTGCACGAAGAGTTTGACAACTTAAGGCAGTCTTTAATAAACAAATGTCTATAAACAACAATTATCGCATAAGACACTCAAAAGTTCATTAATATACAGTTTGCGTTTTAATAAAAATATTGTTGAGAAATCATTTGGAAGAAAGACTTTTTTTTAAACTGAACTTTCAACTGAAATAGAGGGAAATGTCTTATTAAAAATCCATTCTTGATAAACAATATTTTTGTTTTCTATCAACAAGGAAACCAAAGCTGCTCTAATTACAGGTGTTGCCTGGCTCTGAGCAGCTTATAATGGAAAGCAGTATTTGTTACTAAATTTAAGTGTCATCACTTGCCTGAAATAAAGCTTTGATTAATTCAACCTCCAGTTTCTTTCAAAGTTTAATGTAAAAAGCAAGGAAACTCAAATCCTCAAAGGATAAGAGACACGCCCTCCTCCAGCAACTCGCGGGTCGCAAATTGCTGGGAATTTCTGCAAACTGCATGCGTCAAGTGCTCCGAGGTGGCTGGAAGTTCTCCCCAACTGTTGAGGGTATAAATATCTAGTTGAAGCCCATGCTTCTGATAGGCTGAGGCCTTGAAGTAAAAACTTTAAGCAAGGCCTTTAATAGAGACAAAAGACAATTCAATGGGCAAATTTAATCATATATATATTGTGAAATATGTAACTTTGAATTGTTTTATTTTGCTTAAAACCTTCTTTTGGAGATGAGAAATTTCAGTCACTGAGGGTGAAAGAATGGTGGATACAATTTTTTTTCTAAAATCATCAATTCGGTTGTTTCATCAACAAATTGTGATGGTAATGTTTATATTTAACTAGTATTTTCCCATTATAAATAGTTACATGGGTTTTCCATTGACAGTGTATGGATTTTCCATAGCATGACACAGGAAGGTATATAAAATGCACTAGGTTTTTAAAAGATATAAAAATAATGAAGAAAATTCACTTTTTTTTCTCTATAAAGCTAGCACGCTATTGCACAAAGTTATAGCATGATATGCAAACAGCTGGTTAGTAGTGCTTAACTGACCTTTTCATTCAAAAATTTGTGATACAGTGGTCGCTCCAGATTGGTCAAAAATTATGTATCAACTCAGAATAAGACTTCAGTTTTACAGGTCAAATCTGTCAATCTTTCACCAGTCTCTGATGCCAAATATGAGTCGTCATGGCGGGTAAATTGTAAGTAGCAGTTTGTTAAAATCCATCATTTTGTAAAGGCGGCAGAAATCCAGCATATGTAATGTGACGCACTGAGCTATATCCTTCATCTCAACTGTGCTGCATAAACAGCTACTCTGTAGTGTTGCACAGTCAGTAACTCTTACCCTGCTGAATAAACAATTGTGGGGTGGCACAATGGCATTCTGGGATTAGTCCTTAACGAACCAATTAATTCCAGACTCTCTCTCTCTCTTTGATGTGACCATTCCCAGTAAGTGCAACAAACAAATCCATCAATTGGATTGTGACATTATCATACTACTTTATAGAAGCTGGAATTGGTCAAAGTTTATTCAATAATCCTTTGATGAGTTGTCATCTTGGTTATAAAAGAAAGAGCGACTTGTATTTCTAGAGCGCCTTTCACAACCTCAGGACGTCCCAACGCACTTTACATACAGCCAGAGAAGTAGTTTTGAAGTGTAGTCACTGTTGTAATGTAGGATAACAGGGCAGCCAATTTGCGCACAGCAAGCTCCCACAAACAGCAATGTGATAATGACCAGATAATCTGTTTTAGTGATGCTCGTTGAGGGATACATATTTGCCAGGTCACCAGGGAAACTTCCCTGCTCCTCTTCGAAATAGTGCCATGGGTTCTTTTACCTCCACCTGAGAGAGCGGATGGGGCCACGGTTTAACGTCTCATTCAAAAGATGGCACCTCTGTCAGTGTAGCACTCCCTCAGTACTGCACTGGAGTGTCGGCCTAGATGATCAAGTCTCTGGAATGGGATTTGAATCCACAACCTTCTAACTTAGAGGCGAGAGTGCTGCCCACTGAACCACAGCTGACACTTTATGCTGCATGTTATGTGGTATTGTGATGTATTTGAGCAGTTAGTGTGCGTTACTATGTGCTGGGAATTATAGCGTGCTAACATTGTACACATTGCAAACCTGCAGAATGGCAGTGACTGAGATGAGAAAGAAAAGATCAGGTACATATAATTACATGTAAACAGCATGCTATGCTCCTCACGACCTTCTTCCCACCCTACTTCATCTAACCCTATCAGCATAACCTTCTATACCTTTCTCTCAAGTGTTTATCTAGCTTATCGTTAAATGCATCTGTGCTATTCACTTCAACTACTCTGTGGCAGCAAGTTCCACATTCTAACCACTCTCTGGGTAAAGAAGTTTCTCCTGAATTCCTTATTTGATTATATTCGTCACTATTTTGTATTTATAACCCCTAGTTTTGGACTCCCTCCTCCCTCCTCCTTCCCCCACCCCCCACAAGCAGAAACATTTTCTCTACGCCTATCCTATTGAAACCTTTCATAATCTTATAAAATCTCTATCTGCTCACCCTCAGCCTTCTCTTTCCTAGAGAAAAGAGCCGCAGCCTGTTCAGTTTTCTTGATAATTATAACCTCTCCGTTCTGATATCATCCTTGTAAATGTTTTTTTGCACCTTTCCCAGTGCTTTTTGTAATATGGAGACCAGAACTGTGCACAGTACTCACTCGGTAAGTGAGAGCTGGAGACTGGAACAAAACAGTGGGATGGCTGACCAGTGGCTATTGGTGCACTGCATGGTGTGGTGCTAAGCCATACAGGCCCCAAGTGTTCTCCACGTTCCATATCTGGGCTTTGCTTAGTTAGCTGATCTCACTGGAGCAGCAGTTGTGTGTTACAGTGTTGTTTAATGGGTCTGGGCTGTTTTTAAAATGCTTGTTCTCTGGATTCCAGCTGCAATACTATTGGTGATGGCGCTCTAAGGAATTCCAGGATTTTGATACAATGAAGCTATATGTCCCAGTCAGAACGTTGTGTGGCTTATAGGGGAACTTGGTGATGGAGGAAGGAAAAAAAAGTTGTGAAGGGTGCCAGCTACTGATTCCTATCTAGTAACCCCAGCTGGAAGGTGCACGTGTGTGAACCCCAGGCAAGGACAGGATCAGGCTTTGCTGTCATGCCCTCCATGGTTAAATAGCCATATTTGATTTGCCATTTCAAATAATGTATGAGAAGTACACGAATGTTGCGTTTACAACAGTACCGTAGCATAATTGAGAAGTGGTTTCATTTTGCATCAGTGCTAACAAGTTGCAGTGTAAATGTGGAGTTGCATCCCCTGACTTGACTCCACAGGGAAGTGGAGTGAAACTTTTTCCTCCTGGTCGTCTCTGCAGAGTCAAGTTGGTCCTTGAGTCTGGATTTATGCTGCAACTTTACCATTGGTACAAACCAAAACCGCTAATCATCAATGTTAAGAGTTGTAGTGCAAACGCAGCCCAAAATTTACCTTGCCTAACGAACAGTTGCAGTTAGCCACCTCACTCTTCCCCTTCCCTTTAAAAAGGAATTCCTGTGAGCTGAGCGTAATTACACATCGGGAAGTAAAAACTTCATCTCGTGCTGCATTTGCAACCTGATAATTTAGACCAGTTATTCAATCGGTATCTCCCAGGTGCTAGATGCTTTCTTGATGTACACCAGAGTCTGACTAGCAGTTAGCAGGAGCTCTGTGAAGTATTTTACGGCATGCACAAAGCACTGCTCCTTAGCCGGGAGATGGTCTTATACCACTTGTCCTTCATGTCCTCTGGCATCAGATCAGGAGCTGGCACCCAAAACCACTTCTCATTGACACGAAAGTGACCGTGTAACTGCAGCTTTGTATGAGTAATACAAACAAAAAAAACCTGGATAGGGTGAGAGAAGTATTTAATTTTGACCTTTGTTGAAAGAAAGAACTTGTGTTTCTATAGCGCCTTTCAGGACATCCCAGAGCGCTTCACGGCCAATGAAGCACTTTTGCAGTGTAGTCACTGTCGTAATGTAGGAAATTGTATCGTTACTAAGAAGGTGAATTTCTGCAGGGGTTCTCCGTACCTTTGATGGGAAAGCCGCAGAAACCCTGCGAAAAACGCTGGGAAAGTCTGCCAAAGTTGTGGCAGACAACCGGGAGAACCCCTGTGGAAACTAATCTCCTAAATCTTTTAGACCTGGAGATAGCTGTGAAATTGCTATTGATTAGTCCCTGCCCTGATCTCTTGTTTCATCATTTCTGACACTCCCAACAAAAAGCTTCATATTGTTGTCTACTAACTAGGATGGATTTTCTTCTGTTCACTGCCCCTGATCTGCTCTTCAATAGTGTAATATCCTGCTCTCTCTCTCCTTCCCCCCGCTCCCCCCACACACACACACACACACACACACACACACACTCTAATGTTGCTCTTTGTTATGAAATAAATAATGGAAATTTTGCTATTTCCCCAAACTCTGGCTTTTTCTATTGGAGTATTTCAGTAATGACCTTGACTGGAAAAGAGAGAAGAGCTGTCTGATTGCATGATGGCCTTATTTCGGTATGCTAGCTGTGTGTGGTGGCGACAGCATTTTAAATGATTAACAAGGCTTCAAATGTGTTTGGACATGACAGTGCTGTTTTAATAAGAGAATGAGCGTGGCTCAAATGTACCCGAATGTTGCATCTTGAGTTACATTTTTAAATTGGTTCTGTTACATGAATTAATTTAATGTGCTCTGTTGGCTGACATAAAAAGTCCTTCCCCAAGACATTTTCTTTTGGTCCACTGCTGAATTTTTTTAAACCATTAAGTTTTTCTGTTGCCAAATGCTGCCAAATTGATTTAGGTTTGCAGTTGTCCCTTCATCTCTGCCTTCAGTTGATGCACCTGGAGAAAAATCACTTGTTCAAGGCACAACCAGTGGTCATTTAAAAAAAAATCATAATCACCAGTCTGCTCCTTACAGAGGCTTCCGGATTCATTGCATTTCCAGATTGCCAAAGAAAATGACTGCATTAATGGGAAGATTCACTCTTAACAGACACCTGATGAGCCAGCATCTTGCAAGGCGAGAGGAGGATTGTGCAGAAGTTGCAGGCTGTTTTGTTAACTGTGTGCTTTAAAGTAACACGATTTAAAAATTGTGCAGCTATTTACGTATTCAACTATAATGTAGACTGAGCTAATGTCAGTGGTGAATTGGAATATAATTTTGGCTGGGCAGGAGGCTGGTAGTTAATGGTATTTTGATTCAGTTGATATGAAATTGTAACCTCATTCTCCTCACCTTGAAAAACACATTCCTATTTCGCTGCAGAATGCTTTTTATATTGCTGTGAACATACATTTCCTGTAACTACTGTGGTTTCACAGAAACATTGAAGTAAATAAATATAATCGAATGCAGACAGGTTAAATAGTTGCAGCATTTTGCAACATGTTTATAACAGTGACTGTAAAACACAGGGAATGCAAGAGGGAAAACAATCCCTTGTAAAACTCCAGCACTATACATCTCTGATAAAAAGAACTGGCGACATCACCTTAGAGTCGCTGACCAGAAAAAGAATGGCAGATATGGACCCAGGTCCCATCATTCCCTGTTTTAGGAACATAAGAACAGGAGTAGGCCATTCAGCCCCTCGAGCCTGTTCTGCCATTCTATGAGATCATGGCTGATCTGTATCCTAACTCCATCCACCTGCCTTGACTCCATATCCCTTAATACCCTTGTCTAGCAAAAATCTGTTGATCTCAGATTAAAAATGATTAATTGAGCTAGTATCTACTGCATTTTGTGGGAGAGAATTCCACACTTCTACCACCCTTTGTGCGAAGAAGCGTTTCCTAACTTCTCTCCTGAATGGCCTGGCTCTGCGTTTTTCTCCATCTACCCTATCAAGTCCTTTGACAATCCTTACAAACCTCAAACAAATCACCCCTTAACCTTCTATATTCCAGGGAATACAAGCCTAGTTTATGTAATCTCTCCTCATAATCTAACCCTTGGAGCCTTGCACGCTGCGGTCTTCCTGAGCCTGGCCCTCCCTTGCGGCTCTCGGCAAAAACACTTGTAAACAACCACACAAGCTTTGGTGTGTTTCAGAGCTATAATGTGCCTTGGGTTCAGATCAGGAAGTACAACTCGTGTTATTCTTGCCATCTGAACCTCTCGTGCGCTGGCTTTTATTTGTATTTTAGATTAATCTGAGGTTTTGCACATTGAGATGGGGGGGGAGAGTCCTGATGCATCCTTGCAGTCAATAATTGTCCTATAATAAAAACAGAAAATGCTGAAAACACTCAGCAGGTCAGGCAGTATATGTGCAGAGAGAAACAGAGTTAACGTTTTAGGTCAATGATATAACATAATTCTTCTTCTATGTTGTTACAACACCTGGCGTCCATGGTGGCCAGATTTATAAAAAATGGGTTATATGTGACCAATTCTTAGTCTGCATGAAGTCTGGTAAGGTTCCTGAGCAGCGACTGAACTGCTGCGTGCATAGTTTAATTACTGGTATTGCTCCTGCGCTGCAAAAGTATGAGCAAGTCTTGTAACAGAAATGTACAGAAGAGATGGCAAACAAATGAAGATGGTGCAGAGAGAGTAGAGAAGCTGGGATTGTTCGCCTTAGAGCAGAGAACGTTACGGGGAGATTTAATAGAGCTACTCAAAATTATATGGGGTTTTGATAGAGTAAATAAGGAGGAACTCTTTCTGCTGGCAGGAGGGTTGGTAACCAGAGGACATAGATTTAAGATAATTGGCAAAAGAGCCAGAGGGGAGATGAGATTTTTCTTTTATGCGTCGTGTTATGATCTGGAATGTACTACCTGAAAGAGTGATGGAAGCAGATTCAGTAGTAACTTTCAAAAGGGAATTGGATATATGCCTGAAAAGGAAAAGAAATGCTGGACTATGGGGAAAGAGCAGGGGAGTGGGATAAATTGGATAGCTCTTTCAAAGAACCGGCACAGGCATGATGGGCCGAATGGCCACCTTCTGTGCTGTAAGATTCTATGTTGCAATTCAATAGCACGTCTGCCTCTAATACTAAATAGAACAAAGTGTGTTGATATATTAATATGCCACAGGGGCATAGGATAGCGGTTTGAGCCTGTGATTCCCCTTGTAATAAGTTTACAGTTTCAGGTGAGCTGGGAAAGGGGTTGCCTGCCTGCTTTCTAGCTCTAGGCAGTGATCGATAGCTAGATTTTAAAATTTGTGTCCTTGCGTTCAAATCCCTCCATGGCCCTTCCCCTCCCTAGCTCTGTAACCTCCTCCAGCCCTTCGAGATCTCTGTGTTCCTTCATCTCTGGCATCTTGTGCATCCCCCACTTCCTTTGTCCCACCATTGGCAGCCGGCTATTCAACCATATAGGCCCTCAGCTCTGGAATTTCCTCCCTAAATTTCTCCACCTCTCCCTTCTTTTAAGACCTTCCTAAAAACTATCTCTTTAACCAATTTTTTTGGTCACCCATCCTAATATCTCCCTCTTTGGCTCGGTGTCAATTTTTATCAGATTATTCTCCTGTGACGCGCCTTGCACCCTTGCCTGTATTAAAGGCGCTATATAAATACAAATAGTTGTGTGATTGGGGTGGGGAGGTGAGTCAGTGGTGTACATGGCTGCACCATGTCTCAATGGAGTGGGGTTGATAAACCAGGTGATCTTATCTCTGTTCTTTACGTTTTGTACATATTTTAACAGTTTAAAAAAACATTTATATTGTGAGACTAGCTATGATGGACTCCAACTGTTCGGTATGTAACCAGCTGTCTCGCTCTTGTGTTCATGATTAGCAGGAATTAAATGCACAACTATATTATGAATCTGAAAACTGCGTACATCATTTTTGTGCTTTTATTCTTGCATTGGGAATTATGTGTATTATGATAGAACCGGGACCAATAAGAGTGCAGGGTTTTTGCGCTATTGTGTTTGAAACGCCAATCTTGTTTTATTAACATTCTCTTTGTTAGTGGGTGGGCTCTGTGTTTACTGAGAGACTCTGATATCCTAAGGCAACGAATCTCAAGAAATAACACTTCCTATGAGGGGGAGGGGGGGGCGGAGTTGATGAAAAATTGAAATGCTGATTTGTGCAGTTGATTTCTTGCGTCCTCTGATAATGGGAGAGTGAAGAGGCGCTGTAGAGAATAGCAGCCGCACATTCTGTTCAGCTGGTGTATTGTGAGATAATAGCATTAATGTAATCACAGAATCAAGCTTTGACTTGTGTTATAAATCACTGTAGCCTAAACAGCTCTCTTCTGAAGTAGCATTGAAACTGCATTGAGAGGGCAGTTTTGCTTATGCTTATCAACGCTCATGGTTGGCATGGAAACAGTGCAAATCCATTGCTTCTGACGCTAGAACTTGAATACTAAATTTCAAAAGTTTTGAACTTGAGCAATCAGTGCTTGATTACTTCAGTTTGTGGATCCTGGTATGAAATGTGCAGATCAAAATATCATCATCTTCTTAGGCAGTCCCTCGGAACCGAGGATGACTTGCTTCCACATTAAAAAATGAGTTCTCCGGTGACTGATGAGTCCAATGTGGGACCTACAGTCTCTGTCACAGGTGGGGCAGACGGTGGTTGAAGGGGGCGGGTGGGTGGGGTGCTTGGGTTGACGTGCGCTCCTTGCGCTGCCTGCGCTTGGCTTCCGCTTGCTCCCGGCGAAGAGACTCGAGGTGTTCGGCGCCTTCCCGAATGCTTCTCCTCCACTTTGTGTGGTCTTGGGCCAGGGATTCTCAGGTGTCGGTGGGGATGTTACACTTTTTCAAGGAGGCTTTGAGGGTGTCCTTGAAGCATTTCCTCTGCCCACCTGGGACTCTCTTGCCGTGTCGGAGCTCCGAGTAGAGCGCTTGTTTTGGGAGTCTCGTATCGGGCATGCGGACAATGTGACCTGTCCATTGGAGCTGATCGAGCATGGTCAAAGCTTCGATGCTGGGGATGTTGGCCTGAGCAAGAACACTGATGTTGGTGCGCCTATCCTGCCAATGGATTTGCAGGATCTTGCGGAGGCAGCGTTGGTGGTACCTCTCCAGTGCTTTGAGGTGCCTGCTGTACATGGTCCATGTCTCTGAGGCATACAGCAGGGCGGGTATCACTGCTGCTCTGTAGACCATGAGCTTAGTGCCGGGTTTGAGGTCCCGGTCTTCAAACACTCTCTTCCCCAGGTGACCGAAGGCTGCACTGGCACAATGAAGGCAGTGTTGGACTTTGTCGTCGACGTCTGCCCTTGTTGACAGTAGGCGTCCGAGGTATGGAAAGTGGTCCACGTTGTCCAAGGCCTTGTCGTGGATTTTGATAATCGGGGGGCAGTACTGTGTGGCGGGGGCAGGTTGGTAGAGGACCTTTGTCTTACGGATGTTTAGTGTAAGGCCCATGCTCTCGTACGCTTCGGTGAAGGTGTTGATGATGATTTGGAGTTCGACCTCCGAGTGAGCGCAGACGCAGATCAAAATATATATCCCGTGTGGTGTGGTACAAAGCTATGCAGACCAGAACCCCTCCAATCTGATTGCACTCCAGGGCTAACTAATCTCGGGTCAGGGCCGTGGTAGGGGTGCTGCAACTAGCCTTGGTGTTGCCTGGGCTAGGAAGGAGGAAAAATCAGCCACTCCCGATAGCTATCCTGCAATCCCTGCCCCTTCCAGGCTGGAAGTCATACATGGATAGGACTGGATTCAACTGCGGTACTTCATTAGCTTGCTGGCGAGGTTTCTGTAAGAAAAATGTCCATTTGGGAGGCCCATGGAACTGCATCCCTGCAAGAATTGGTATCTTCAGGAGACGAGTGGAGAAAATTAGCAAAAAAAAAAGTGTTAAGTGTCTGGCCCAAGAAGGATTGGATAAAACTGTTCTCCTTGCTCGAGAGAACTTTGTTTTCCACGGCTCCTGAAAATGTGTCATTTGTGTCTGATTTGTCAGAGTTGCTTATCTGATGGCAGCAAGGCCGGTCAGCACACAGCTGTCGTAGGGTCCAGTGTGAAAGGGGTGGAATATTTTTATGTCTCTCCTGATATTCCTGGTTTGAGAGTTGTACGAGTTAACCATTAGACTCGGACTGGTGCATGCTGTGTAGAGTCCAAACAAGCTGGAATTAATTAAAGGAACGTGATCTTGCTCATTGTTGCACGCGTCCTCTGATTGATTGTCTATTGGATGGTTGAAATTGTAGCTCAACGGGAAAGATCCAATTCATCTTGGTTTAATGGTAAAAATATTCTTTATTGCAAACAAATTGTGTGGGGGGGAAACTGGATGTTCAAAGCAACGTGCTCCTGAAAGCTTTTATGAATTCCCTATGTTGAGCGTGTGCTCAGTAAAGTAGTACGGCAAGTCATTGGAGCCAAGGACGATGCTGATTATGAAGTGAATCCATTTATAGAAGTTATGGACCTGTCACAGATTTGAAAGAATGGTGCTTGTGAATAGGCTGAAGAGCAAAGGGTCAAGTGAGATGGCAGTGGATGGATGATGATGAGCAGCTGGACTGGGGAGTTACCTAATGGCAAACAGTCAATCTGTGGCAATAAACCATCAAGAGGTGTAGCAGAGGTGGCGCCCCTTATGGCCAGACAATAGCTAAAGGACAATATGATGAATTGTAATTTGGTGCAGTACTTCTCTGCTAGCATATTTAACGATTATTGCAAAGCTGAAAGTTATCTCGGACTGGATGTTACTTCATGAAATATGTCCCCTTTTGGATTCTGAATTGCTCATTGCTATTTATGACAGGGCAGTCTGTGTGTACTTATTTTAATAGATCCTGGATCAATGCATTTTCACCCCCACAATTGTATTAAGGCTTGAGGAATTGCACAATCCCCAAGAGAATCCACGGTGCAAAATGACCCACAAATATCAAGCTTCATAACATTTGAGAGGGTTAATTCTTTTAGTAGGCATCTAGAAATTTTTTTTTTTAAATGGCCCACGGTTTTTTTTCCATTCCCTACCTTGGCTTTTCTGTATTTTCTGTTAAAGGGGTCGAGTGGTAATTTGCTCGAACTCTCTGCACCTGCTGCATGGAACTGGATAGCAGGAACTGTGTGAAGATCGCCTAGGATTGACTCCTTGCCGCTTGCCTGAAGTGTTATCAGCTGAGAATTGCAACTTAATATACGGCTGGAGGGGGGGCAGAATTTTTTGCCCGTCCCTAGTTGTCCTTGAGAAGGTGGTGGTGAGCCGCCTTGGACCACTGCAGTCCGTGTGGTGAAGGTACTCCCACAGTGCTGTTAGGGAGGGAGTTCTAGGATTTTGACCCAGCGATGATGAAGGAACGACTATATACTTCTAAGTCAGGATGGTGTGTGATTTGGAGGGGAACTTGGAGGTGGTGGTGTTCCCATGCGCCTGCTGCCCTTGTCCTTCTAGGTGGAAGAGGTCACGGGTTTGGGAGGTGATGCCGAAGAAGCCTTGGTGAGTTACTGCAGTGCATCTTGTAGATGGTACATGCTACAGCCATGGTACGCCGGTGGTGGAGGGAGTGAATGTTTAAGGTGGTGGATGGGGTGCCAATCAAGCGGGCTGCTTTGTCCTGGATGGTGTCGAGCTTCTTGAGTGTTGTTGGAGCTGCACTCATCCAGTCAAGTGGAGAGTATTCCATCACACTCCTGAATTGTTCCTTGTAGATGGTGGAAAGGCTTTGGGGAGTCGGGAGGTGAGACACTCGCCGCAGAATACCCAGCCTCTGACCTGCTCTTGTTGCCACAGTATTTATGTGGCTGTCCAGTTAAGTTTCTGGTCAATGGTGACCCCTAGGATGTTGATGGTGGGGGATTCGGCGATGGTAATGCCGTTGAATGTCAAGGGGCGGTGGTTAGACGTTCGCTTGTTGGAGATAGTCATTGCCTGGCACTTGTGTGGCACGAATGTTACCTGCCATTTATCAACCTGTCGTCCAGGTCTAGCTGCATGTGGGCATGGACTGCTTCATTATCTGATGAGTTGCGAATGGCACTGAACACTGCAGTCATCAGCGAACATCCCCACTTTCTGACCTTATGATGGAGGAAAGGTCATTGATGAAGCAGCTGAAGATGGCCGGGCCTAGGACATGCCCTGAGGAACTCCTGCAGTGATGTCATGGGGCTGTGATGATTGACCTTCAACCACCACAACCATCTTCCCTTGTGCTAGGTATGACTCCAGCCAGTGGAGAGTTTTCGCCCCCGATTCCCATTGACTTCAGTTTTACTAGGACTCCTTGATGCCACACTCGGTCAAATGCTGCCTTGATATCAAGGGCAGTCACTCTCTCCTCCCCCCATAATCATAATTTGACACTGAGCCACATATGGAGATATTAGGACAGGTTACCAAAAGCTTGGTCAAAGAGGTAGATTTTAAGGAACTTCTTGAAAGAGGATAGAGAGGCGGAGAGGTTTATGGAGGGAATTTCAGAGCTTGGGGCCTAGGCAGCTGAACGCACGGTCGCCAATGGTGGAGTGATTAAAATCGGAGATGCGCAAGAGGCCAGAACTGGAGGAGCTCAGAGATCTTGAAGGCTTGTAATGTTGGAGAAGGTTACAGAGATAGGAAGCGGGCGATTCCGTGAGGGATTTCAAAACATGGATGAGAATTTTAAAGTTGAGGCGTTGCTGGACCGGGAGCCAGTGTACGTCAGCGAATACGGGTGGTGGGTGAACAGGACAGCAGTGGGCCATTCGTATTGCAAGTGCAGCTTTACATCACTTCAGGCAACAGCAACAACTACTTTCATTTATATAACTGCTTCAATGTAGAAAAACATCCTGAGGTGGTTCAGAGTTTTAAAAAATAATTGGTGCTGAGCCAAAGCTGGAAATATTAGGAGTGGTAGCTAAAAGCTTGGTCTGGGAGGTGGATTCTAGAGAGTCTTAATGGAGGCAAGTGAGGTGGAGAAGCAAAGAGGTTTAACGAGGAAATTCCAGAATACATGGCCACCAGTGGTGGGATGAAGGGAGAATGTACAAGAGGCTAGAGTTGGAGGAAGTGAAGGCTCGTTGCATGAGGCTTAGAATTTTAAATGTGAGGTGTTGGGTACCAGGAGCCAGTGCAAATCAGCAAAGATGGGGTTGATGGGTGAGTGAGGCTTGGTGCAGAATAGGATACTCAGCAGAATTTTGGATGAGTTGAAAGTTTACAGATGGTGGAGAATGGAAGGCTGGCCAGGAGAGCATTGGAATAGTTGAGTCTGGAGGTGGCAAAGACTTAGATGAGAGTTTAAACAACTAATAGGCTGAAGTAGGGTTGGAGGCAGTTGGTATTGCAAAGGTGGAAGTAGGCAGTCTTTGTGGTTGAGAAGATGTAGGATCAGTAGCACAGTTTAGAGTCAA
Source organism: Squalus acanthias (assembly GCA_030390025.1). Lineage (NCBI taxonomy): Eukaryota > Metazoa > Chordata > Chondrichthyes > Squaliformes > Squalidae > Squalus > Squalus acanthias. The sequence continues at coordinate 132,400,400 of CM059434.1, forward strand.
ATACGACATGGAGTTTGTGAACATACTGGTTCAGCTTGAGATGGTGGCTGGGGAGGGGAATAGAATTGGTGGCAACGGAATGGAATTTATGGTGAAGACTATGGCTTTTGTCTTCGCAATGTTTAACTGGAGGAAATTGTAGCCCATCCAAGATTGGATGTTGAACAAGCAGTCTGACAACAAAGATGGGCTAGAGAGAGATAGAGCTGGTGGAGAGGTAGAGATTGAAGTCGTAGGTGTACATGTGGAAGCTGATCCTGTATCTGTGGCTGATGTTGTCAAGAGGCAACATGTAGATGAGGGAAGGCGAGTGGGGGGTAAAAGTTCAGGAGACTCCAGAGGTAATGGTACAGGAAGCGAAGCCAGTGCTGGAGATGCTCTGGTAACAAGCGGATAGGTAAGAGTGGAACCAAATGAGGGCAGTCCCACTGAACTGGACAACGCACGAGATATGTTGGAAGAATATGGTGTTGTCGACTGTGTCAAATGCTGCAGAGTGGCTGAGGAAGGATAATGTGCCATGGTCACAGAGATGTTATTTGTTACTTTGGTTAAGGCAGTTTTGGTGCCGTGAGCGAGGGGTGGCAACCTGATTGGAGAGATTCAAACAGGTAGTTGCAGGAAAGATGGGCACGGAATTTGGAGGTGCCAACACATTCAAGGACGTTGGAAAGGAAAGGGCGATTCGAGCTGGAACGGTAGTTTGCAAGGACAGAGGGGTCTTGGGTGGGTTTATTGATGAGGTGGAGGAGGATAATGATTTTGAAAGATAGCGAAACAATTTAATAATCCATGAGCCCATTTGTGTTTTTGCAGGGTACAGAGTTCAAAACGTGCTGATACTTTGCGTGCACTAGTTAATACCCCTTCTCCACACCCCATCAAAATAAAAAAAACTTGATTACACCTTTATGCGTACATACTTTGGTTTTAAAATCCATATCATTATTTAAGATCCTTTTATGTCTTCACCCCACCCTACCTCTGCCCTCAGTATCTCCTGCGGTCCTATGACCCGAGCCCTCTGTGCATCCTTCAATCCAATATTGGTGGCAGAGTCTTCAGCTGTGTCTGCCATACTGTCTTAAGTTGCTACTTCTCTCCTCCTCAAAATTCATCTCTTCGACCAAGCCATTATTCACCTTTCAACTCTCCTGCAAAAGCTTGACCGTCATTCCTTTCTTCTGTCATGAAGCACCCTGAGGTGTTTTTCTACATGACTTGCACTGTATAAGTGAAAATTGTTACTAGTCTGTTCTCCTCGTGATTTTCAAAAAGATCTGTTTTTGATCAATTTAATTAGCGAGGTGCACATTTTATTTGCAGTGGTTGCTTTATAGGTCTGGTCATTTTGCTCTTTGAAGAGTGCATACATTATTGTTGGAACATCGTTTTCTTAAGTTTTTAATGCAGAGCCAGCATGTACTTATTTGTTGTAAGAAAACAATAATAAATAAAACCCTGAGTTCTGCATTGTTCATTTAAGTTAGAATTTAGCACTTAGTGACTGAGCGTAAAGGGTGGGGGGGGGGGTGGTGGGGGCTGGTAGTTGCTGAGTTCATTCGTACGGTAGTGTTTTAAATTCCATGCCCACAATTCATTGTTTGCTGGAGTTGGGCAGCAGTACTTCAATCTGCGGCCCAGTAATCTACTGTTGAATTTATATTTTCATGTCTTTTCTCCCCATCTCTTCTGGAGTTGACTCCTTGCTAAGTTATGGTTCACTACCTGTCGCTCTCTGGTACCTTGTTCCGATGTAAGCCTAGATGGTGAGCAGAAGGGCTGGGAATAGTATATTTTTCTGTCCATTGGCATCCACACATATAAACGCGCGCACAGACGCATGCTTCGAGCAGCAGTTGTTTAAATTGTGATCAGGGAACAGCAACCCCTAGCTAATTATGACACTCGTGCCATTTTACTGGAAGAGATCAGCTAACTCAGCACAAGACTGGGGTTCAAATCTGAGAGATTATTTTTGTCTTTATGCCTCAGCTCCTTCTCTGCCATAACTAGCCAAATCATTGGGGGAGCCAGTTTCACATAGTTTAAGTTGAAAAATGTATTTACGACATTCTGACTGTTCATCTCGGCAGAAGAGGAAAAAAATGCCAGCAATTCAGGAAAATGAATAAAATTGTCAGCGTGTGTGTAAGTCATTGTCACTTATTTTTGCCAGAAAACAGTCAATAAAAAAGGTAATGCAGAGCTGAAAAGCCTGTGGAGTTGAAAAGCTAGCAGATTCTCCAACAGAGCTGGGTTTTAAATCTACCTGATGACAGTAGTCAAATCAAACCATTCAGACTTGACCCAATTTCTAAATTGGGGAATCAATCACTGGTCTGTGAAGAAGATAGTTTTTTAAAATTTCATTTTATATTTTTGGGTGAATTTCTGTGTTCAGACAAATGGCAGTGCTGGGATATATAACATTTTCAATATTTGTCCCCTGTGTCGGTATCTCATTTGGTCGGGCTGACCATGAGCATCGGTTCGATGCTGAGTGAAGCTCCTCTGTGCTCGTCTGACCCCAGAGCAGCCTCTCCCTGCTGCACAGCTGTGACATGTTGATTTTACTCATCAGCCACCCCTGTAGCCTGAGTGAAATTTGGCACCAAATTCGCATTTTTTCTATATTGTCCGAGCTTTGTGCTGCAGGTAGATGCCTGCTTGGAATTGGATCGTTGTAAACAAACACACTTCATTTGGGCCACTATGATGAGGAATATTTGGCAGCAAAATTTTGGGGGGAAAATTCGATTGCTTTGCGCCTCCCGTTGGCGCCCTAACGGGGCGCAAAGCAACTAGCGCCCGGGTGCGACGCCGCTGACGCCTCCTGCGAAATTCAGCGGGAGGTTAGTGGCGGCAGTAACCGGTAGCGCCCTGCGGCGCTGCGCCGCCGGCGATGACATCGCCGTGCGCAGCACCCCACTCACACCCCAGCTGCGATCTTTGGGAGCACCCCCTGACTTACCGCTGGACGCTATGTCCGATGGGGTCAGGGGGGCCTACCTGCTGCCGGGGAGGCGCTATTTAAAGGCGATATGCGGGGTGGCCATTTTTGTTGCTGGCCGCCTGCCAACGTCCCCGGCCTTTTTACCCGCCTTCTTGAGTGCCGGGCTCTTTTGCCAGCACTCCCGATCCCCGGGGGCCCAGCTGGGCCCTGGGTCGCGCTGCGCAAGGCCCCTCTCCTTTAAGAAGGGGAGGAAGGCCTGCAATACCGCGGCGCAACGTAGCGCCACGATATTCCCTCGCAGCGCCCCACGAGGGAGGCGGGGCGCTTCCAGTAGTGCCCCGCTTCCCTCTTGGGGCGCTACCACTCCATTTCCGTCGCGGGGGCGCTAATTTTTTTGGGATCGCTAAGAGGTGAAGTCAGCGCCCCAAAGGGGGCGCTACTCAATTTTTAGCCGTTGAACTCTTGTTCCTGGAAGTGAAAGTCCTTGGGATTGTGATTTGAAAGTGATTGTGCTGCCCATCATAATTGAAGAAGACCTGACCAACTTTTTTTTATAATAGAAACTATCATTTAACTATACTTGATCTACACTATTTATTGAAAAATAAAAGCTACACCTTATGAGGTGTGATGATTCAGGCCCATGCTGTTAAGTTATCTCACTGTGGGAGGCTGACCAGAATCTGTGCTCCTATTTTGGAAGGGAGAATAACAGGAGCGAGAAGCATCCTTATAACGCCAGCTGGTGCAAATAGTTTGACCTCTTGCCTTCAGAGCTGCATGGCCTGGGAATACACATTTGCTGGGCGTAGAAGTAGAATTTGATATCTCTTTTTTTAACATAATAGTTAATATTGCACCTGCTGTGTAAGGTGGATGAGAGTGTTAAGCTTGCCATGAATAGCACTGACGTATGGTTGTTAAATGCTGTGCAGTTGCCATGTCACTGCTAACATACCAAAGAGTCTATAACACTGCTTACTATAATGCTTTCTTTTGTTCCATTTTCCCCGTTTGATAACCACTGATAGCTGCTAAATTAGTGGAGGTTCTGTTGTATTCAACTCTCAATAGACCCATCATTGTATGCTTCTTGCATAATTTACCAAGAACAAGTGTTCGCGAAAGTTCCTTTTAAAAGCTCTAAAGAGCTTGCATTAGCAGCTCATGATTTTGAGGATTGGTATCCCTTCTAAGCATCATATAATCTAGTTGTTTTTTGCTGTGTTCGTATTCTCAATCAGCTTGGCTGTCAGTTGTTCAATTCGACCAATATTTTAAAAGGATGGCAAGGCTGAACGAGTTCCTGGAAAGACACGTCTTCCTCATAATGGTAATTGAAACTCGACTATTGATTTACCTTAAAACAGAGAAATGTTTGTGTTATAGCTCCATATTTAGTTTTAAAATTATTGATGTAATCCTCCTGGATTTTTGATTCACGCCATTGTGTATATGATGGGGAATTGCCTGTTTTAAGAAATCAAAATCACCCCTTGCACGTTTGTAATGCTCCTCTTCGACCATTGGGGCAGGAACTGAATCTACCTGAGGACTTCTCAGTAAGGGCAATGCTGTTCCTTCGATATAGCGGTGATAAATAACTATCCTTTCACTGTCTATCTCCCTCTTTTCCCCCACCCCCCTCAAAAAAAAAAATACGGTCATCTCCCATTTGGATTTGGACATCACTTTTCTAAATCTCCCCTCATTACTCAGTAGTGATTCTGTTGCAAAATACATACCTAACATCTTGTCACTTGTGCTGGTGTTCTGAGCAGAGTCTGCCAGCACAGATCCAATGGATGGACAGTAAAATGTCCTTGTCCATTCATGTCTGTAGTACGCAGCTTTGTGTGTATCTGCTACTATACTACACAGCAGGTGCATGGGAACACCATCACCTCCAAGTCACACACCACCCCGACTTGGAAATATATCGCCGTTCCTTCATCGTCGCTGAGTCAATATCTTGGAACGTCCTACCTAACAGCATTGTGGGAGTACCTCCACCACACTGACTGCAGCGGTTCAAGAAGGCGGCTCACCATTACCATTTCAAGGGCAACTAGGGATGGACAATAAATGCTGGCCTTGCTAGCAACACCCATATCCCCCCCCAAAAAAACCTCTGTCTCTGCATGTACTGTATACATATTTTGTTTCCCAATTCTGACGAGCATGTGTAACCCAAATGAGTTGTAAGCCCACCAGACTGTAGGACTCAGAGCAGAGCATGCTGTGTTAAGTCCAGTATTTGCTTGACTATTATTTTTAAGTGGTGTACAAAGGGCAACATCGCCAATATAGACTGCATGTGTCTCCTATAAAAATAGCACACACAAGTGAAAGATGCAGCTTTATTAAGAGGCCCCACTTTGACTGATAATTATCTGGCTTGGATCCCTAATTTACGATTCCGGTCTCCCTGCATAAAATTGCAATTTATTGTGGTTAATGTTTACACTACAGTGATGTGCTTCCTCTGGATGCTGCAAGTCTTGTTCCAGAAATACGTCGGTCACTTATAAATCCATTTAGGATTCACGGTATCCAATGGATTTTTTTTCTATGCTTGCTGTCTGTTTGAAGGGGGGCATTGCCACCTCATATATTGTCTGATTGAAGGGGGGCATTGCCACCTCATGTATTGTACAATTTACTAGGTGGCAATACTCGTTTCATTCGCCAGGGTAAGCAGTAGCGTTCATTGTTTCATTGCTGAAGTGTGCACAAGGAATGTTTTTTTTTATGTAATGTGTAACAAAAAGCAACCAAAAGGTAGGGGAGGAAGAATTGGAGCTTAGTGATTATTAGTATTTGCTGGAGTGCCAGATTTCCTGGGCAGAGTATGCGGCTTGAGTAGGAATTTAAGTGTACATGTAAGCTCCTCAATGAGATGATAATCCTTTAAACTGTTAACGCATGTAGTGAAAGGAAATGATTCTTCTCCCAGGTGGTCTGGGCCTTCAGTAGGCATGGGTGTAGTTATTTATATATTTATTTTGCATTTCCTTGCTCATACCTTGTTCCCTTTGCATCTCCTTGCTCATACCTTGGTGATGTTTTTAAAAACTTGATACAACTCTGCACAGGCACATGGAACAGAGCCTGCATTGGTAAGGTGTCAAAACACTACTGTAGACCGTGAAGGCTAATTGCATCTCTGCTTGCTTCACTTCATTCAGCAAATTCTACACCGACGTGAGAGGCTTGCAGTTTGTAACGGAGTACAGCAGGTTTGTGTCACAAACAATTAAGAGACTGTTTCATTTTATTTTTAATGCTGCCTAATCAGTTTGACGAATCTGCAATAATTTCTTTTTGATGTCGCTACTTCTGTTCCAGACCTTTTTGATACTTGAGGTTGTAACTCTCTTTCTATGAATTATCATTTTTATTCATCACTTGTAGCCTCTATGGATTGGACTTGCTGACTATTTCAAGGGTGCAGCTAGTAATTCTCCTCTTCCTCTCCCTCCACCACTCCTCCATACTAAGGCTGCTAGGGTCACTGACTGCTCTCTGGTACCTTGTCCAAGTGGCACCACTTCATGTGTAAGCCTGATCATTACGTGCGTGCAAGCTATTTGAGTGTGGATGGTACCATAGCCAAGCTGGACCTTGCTCTCGTCTGAGGTCCAAAGATTGACACGTTCCAGTATGAGTCATTGGATAGTGATCAGGGGCAGAAACCTTGATGGCCCCTCCCTCCAGCTCAAGTGTGCTGAGGCCAATTGTGGAATTTCAACTAATTCAACACAGAATGAGGATCAAACCCTAACTGTCAAACTTTAAATTTCAGTCTTGGCTGGACTGGGTTCTTTTTTCCCCCCACTTCTCTGGGTGAGCAGCAGTATTTCCCCATCTCTGTTTTTGGTTCTGCTTTGACCAAGATGTTGGAAATCATGATTTCATATCCACAAGAGTTCCTTTTATTTAAAAAAAAAAGCATTTACATTTATATAGCACCATCCACATCCTCAGGATGTTCCAAAGTGCTTCACTGCCAATGTAATACTTTTTGAAATAAAAACAGAAAATGCTGGAAATACTCAGCAGGTCAGGCAGCATCTGTGGAGACAGAATCAGAGTTAATGTTTCAGGTCGATGACCTTTCGTCAGATACTTATTGAAGTGTAGCCACTTGCGTGGACAAATGCATCAGGCAATTTTGCATTCAAAGTCATACAAACAGCATTGAGATAAACAATCAGTTAATTTATTTTTGGTGCTGTTGATTGAGGAATAAATGTTGGCCTGAACACCAGGCGAACTTCCCTGCTCATCTTTTGAAGAGTCCCGTAGATCGATCTTGTCCACCCAAACAGGCAGGTGGGGCCTCGATTTAACGTCTCATCTGAAAGACGGCATCTCCAACAATTCAGCACACCTAACAACAACATCTATTTATATAGCACCTATTAATGTAGTAAAACATCCCAAGGCTCTGGGTAGAAGGACGATTGCACACCAGAGTGGGTTCGTGTCAAACAAAAAATTGACACCGAGCCACATGAGATATTAGGACAGGTGACCAAAAGCTTTGTCAGAGGTTGATTATAAGGAGCTTCTTAAAAGAGGAGAGAGAGGCAGAGAGGTTTAGGGAGGGAATTCCAGAGCTTGGGGCCTAGGTGGCTGAAGGTGGGGCGATGGAAATCGGGGTTATGCAAGAGATCGGAGGGTTGTAGGGCTGGAGGAGATAACAGAAATAGTTCAGTACTGCAGTGCAACGGCAGCTTTGGTTGTGCTCAAGTTGTAGAGTGCAGTTTGAAGCCACAACCTTCTTACTCGGGAGGGTGTAACCAACCGAACCAAAGTGACAGTTTAAAAAGAGTAGTATGCTAACCCACTCTGCCACCAGTCACCATTTACTTTTTAAAAAAAAAATCAATTTCAATTTTTAAAACGAGTGCATTTTAGTAAAACTAATCCAAAAGTAACACATCGGTGTACAGAAGATGGTTTTGTAATTGAGCTTTGAACATGGTAGCTCGTAAGTTATCAAGGGAAAAATGGTACTCACTTAACAGGAATTTATGGCCAAAATGATTCAGTTTGCAGGACTGAATAGAAGGGCTGCAGACTGAAAATGGTTTTGATTTTTCAATTTCTATTCAAGGATTAGATCCACACTGAAGCGTAACAAGAGTGTTTCAGGTTATTGTATACCGAAACGAAATGACACTGCAGACGTGTGCTGCGTACGGCCCCAACCCACACACTTAACCGACAAATCAATTTCTTGAAATTAAGTGTCAGCTTGGCTCACTGGCAGCGTCCTCGCCTCCAAGTCAGAAGGTCTTGGGCTCGTGCCCCATGGCACCATTTGCAGATGAGCAGAGACGTTCTCCCAGTGTTCTGAGCAGCAACACCACCAAAAATAGAACAACTGGCCGTTTATTTCACTGCTGTTTGTGGGACCTTGCTTTGCGCAAAATTGGCTGCTGCATTTTCCTACATAAGTGGCTCCACTTCAAAAAGTAATTTATTGGCTGTGAAGTGCTTTGGAACATCGTGAGGATGGTGCTATATAAATGGAAATTCTTACATTCTTTCGTTCAGTTTTTGAGATCTGGGATCAAATCCAATTTAGTTAGGAATTAGTGCCCTTCCTTTGCCAGTGTGAAGTCCTTAAGTGAAATTGGTTTTAAAGATCACAGCCTATTCCTAATTGGTGCAATTCCCTACCATCAGTCTGCCTACATTTGTGTTGTTGGCAATCTCGGGAAAACCACAGGATGGTTAATATAGGAGATAGGAAAAGTCACAATGGGCTGTACTTCTGAGGCTTAATTTTAAGGCACAATGTCTGTAGTGATGGTGCAATTTCTGCCAAGTACTCCATAAAAGCATTCATGTTACCGTTTACTTATACTTGTACTTTGCATGACAGTTAACTTCCATTAGTCAAGATCATAATGGTTAAGCTGATTTAAAATTGCTTCCATTCAAGAATGTGATGGTATTGTTCAATGTTGATTTTAAAAATTGTGGCTATAGTAAATATGTGACTGAGCCCAAAGCAGTGGGGCACTTGTCTGTTCTTGTTGGCCAGGTTTTATGAACCCCTTTACTGTTGCTACATTTGTATTGCAAACTATAAAGAGAATTCATTTGTGAACAGTTGGGGCACTTCCATTTCTTGCATCTATAATATTTTGGCACTGTTAAATTAGAGAATTCTGATTATCCTTGTGCATTCCACGATTTTCTTCGCCCCACCATTGGCGGCCGTGCCTTCAACTGCCTAGGCCCTAAGCTCTGGAATTCCTTCCCTAAACCTCTCTGCCTCTCGACCTCCCTTTGTCCCTTTAAGATGCCCCTTAAAACCTACCTCTTTGACCAATCTTTTGGCCAGCTGCCCTAATATCTCATGATGTGGCTTGGTGTCAAGTTTTGTTTGATAACGTTCCGGTGAAGCGCGCCTCAGTATGTTTTAGTACTTTAAAGGTGCTATATACAGTAAATGCCAGTTGTTTATGATTCTTGAAACAAACTCATGAGCAGCAAAAATTGGGCTTGGGGTCTACAATTCCCTGTTGTTGCTGGATCAACTCCATCTACCTACCTTCTCACAGTATCCCTTCTTTCTCTAGAAACTCATCTAATTGTTTCACAAGCCCACTCTCCATTATTCTTTGCTGGTAATTTATTCCACAAGCCCCCATTGATCTTCAAAGTTTAGCATTCAATGATCTATTTTTCCCCTTGTTGTATTTTTAGATGGAAAAGGTTTCCTTGACAGCACTAGAAACTCAAAATGTTGCCTAGTAGTTTTAAAAGACATTAAATCTCCTTGCTACTGTTGTGGTAGAGCACTTGCACTGGGCTCATCACTGCTGCATCATTTGTGAATTCTGCTTTGCTCGACGAAGTGCCTCGAGAGGATTATGGAAGTCCCAAGTTATTTCTTGCTGTCATTGGTGATGGCGAATAGAACTTTTTCTATTTCAGGCAACATCGTGTCAGCCTCGAGCACTCCTGGATCCAGTATTGTTAAATGCAGAATTAATATCCAAATTTGTTTTGCTCGATAATCACTGACAACTGCATTGAGACTGGCCCAACTTGTTTCATGTCGGAGGATCCTTAAAGCCAGCAGAAAACGGCATTCCCTCCTACCAGTCTAAGTTGGATTTGAGCCTACGTTCCAGAGGCAGTGTCCTCTTTTTATAAAAAATTTTTTTAACAAAAAACACCTGGCTGGATTGAATGGCTTGGTAGGTGAGCACATTGTCCTTTCATCACTGAGACCTAGTTTGGATCCAGCACAGAATGGTGAGAGGAAAGATTCCTCCCTCACTCTCTCAGGGTCCTAACTACCGCACATGTAGAATTATGACCCAATTGATGCTTGGGTACAAGCCCACAGCATGAACCTGTCTGCAAATTGGTAATCTCACTCCAATGACAGATGTTTGGCATAATTAATGGGACTCCTGTTCTGTTTTGAGAGAAAATGAGTGTGTCTCATAGGGAGTCTGCTTAACATTTAATTTGTCTTCTGCAGAAAGGGGAAAATTACAGTTTATTGGTATGGTAGATGATTTTACTGCATCTGAACTTGTAAATCTGATCCGGTTTGCCTGGAAATGGCACAGTATATGCAGAAGTCGATACAGGAGCTTGCATTTATATAGCGCCTTTTAAAGTAGAAAATATTCTACGGCGCTTTACTAAGGGGTAGGAGAAGTGACCAAAAACATGGTTTGAGGCATGTAAAGGCACAGGAAGAGAGGAGACAAGGCAACGGTGAATTCCAGAAAACATTGCTGATGCTGTTGAAGGCTGTGCATCCAGTGGCTGTGTAGGAGGAGAGTGGAGGAAGCACAGAAGGCCAGAGTCCGAGCCCTGAAGGTTTGGACAAATGGCTGGAGATAGGGTTGGATGAGGCCATGGAGGGATTTGTAAATGAGGATGAGGATTTTGAATTTGTGTTGAGGATACTACAACAGCTTAAATTTATATCGTGCCTTTAACATAGTAAAATGTCCCACGGTGCTTCGCAGGACTGTTATCAGACAAAGCTTTTCTATTTCGTTTCTGCATCTGACAAATTCTAGTGTCCTCCAAGCAAAACATTTCCTGTTTTTTTTTAAATATGTACATATATGGGGCTTCACAAAAGGGAAAAAACACCTTTTGCAAAATAGAGGGTTTTTTCCTGCCCAATTATATGTGCCTTGTTTAGGGACTAAAGGTGTAATTGCAAGCAAGAGATCATAAATTGCTTCCATTGTGCTGCTGAAGGTCTTATTTTCTTAAATTGATTCTGTAAATGAAACCCAATTCTCTCTAGGCAACACCTGCAACAATTACAGGAATGTTTCATTTGAGTGGAGCTTCGGGGAGCATTTGTCATGAAGCCATACCTGCTACTGCTGCTGATCATTTGGAAATGTTTTTGCTGATACTTGATGTTTAAGCTTGCTCTTTGGCTGCGTCTCTATTATGGTGCCTAACAGTTTAGAACGGCTGTAAATTTGCGATTTTTCTTTGTTTAGATTGTTTCTGAATGTGCCCCCGCTCCATGGGCAAAGTTACTGTGTGAGGTGTCACTAAACCATACAGACTGCATTAGATCCCTGATATGTGCAGAGTTGATTGATGTTGACTACTGTTCTTCAGTGTCTCTGCGCTAGGGAGGGGACAATTAACTAGGATTCCTGCTCCTGATTGCTAGCCGGTGCCCCACCAAACTCACCGCTCCCGAGTGGAAAATGCATGAGTAAAAATCTTGAAAATGAGGTCAGGCCTACTCTCAGCCTACGCTTATGAAGAATGAGGTACTGCACAGCTGCTGGAGCCTGTGGTGCTGTGCCCCAGCATTTTTAGGCGTAAAGGAGGAAAAGTTTGGGGTGGGGAGAGATGCTCTTCAGTGACCAGAATATATGGGCACCTCCTTTCTGAAGCATTTCAGCTATGAGTAGATTGTATATAGGTGGGTAGGGACTGATACTTTCTGCGCTTGTATGCGACTAGCTACTGCCACTTGTCTTTTTTCAATTCCCGCACAGGATGTGGGCGTCGCTGGCAAAGCCGGCATTTATTGCCCATCCCTAATTGCGCTTGAAGGTGGTAGTGAGCTACCTTCTTGAACCACTGCAGTCTGTGTAGTGAAGGTACTCCCACTGTTAAGTAGGGAGTTCCAGGATTTGACCCAGCGACGATGAAGGAACAGTGATATATTTCCAAGTCAGGATGGTGTGTGACTTGGAGGGGAACTTGGAGGTGGTGGTGTTCCCATGCCTTTGTGGTTGAGGTTGCGGGTTTGGGAGGCGCTGTCGAAGAAGCCGTGACAAGTTGCTGCAGTGCATCCTGTAGATGGTACTCACTGCAGCCACGTTGTACTGGTGGTGAAGGGAGTGAATGTTTAAAAGGTGGTGGATGAGGTGCCGATCAAGCGGGCTGCTTTGTCCTGGATTGTGTCGAGCTTCGAGTGTTGTTGGAGCTGCACTCATCCAGGCAAGTGGTGAGTATTCCATCACACTCCTGACTTGTACCTTTATAGATGGTGGAAAGGCTTTGCGGAGTCAGGAGGTGAGACACTTGCCACAGCATAACCAACCTCTGACCCGCTCTTGTAGCCACAGTATTTATGTGGCTGGTCCAGTTAAGTTTCTGGTAATGCCATTGAATGTCAAGGGGAGGTGGTTAGACTCTCTCTTGTTGGAAATGGTCATTGCCTGGCACTTGTGTGGCACGAATGTTACTTGCTACTTATCAGCCCAAGCCTGGATGTTACCCAGGTCCTGCTGAATGCGGGCACGGACTGCTTCATTATCTGAGGAATTACGAATTGAACTAAACACTGCAATCATCAACGAACATCCCCTCTTCTGACTTTATGATGGAGGGATGGTCATTGATGAAGTAGCTAAAGGTGGTTAAGCCTAGGACATTGAGGAACTTTTGCAGCTATGTCCTAGGGCTGAGATGATTGGCCTCCAACAACCACAACCATCTTCCTTTGTGCTAGGTATGACTCCAGCCAGTGGAGCGTTTCCGCCCCCCCCCCCCACCCCAATTCCCATTGACTTCAGTTTTACTAGGGCTCTTTGATGACACACTTGGTCAAATGCTTCCTTGATGTCAAGGGCAGTAACTCTCACCTCACCTCTGGAATTCAGCTCCTTTGCCCATTTTTGGACCAAAGCTGTAATGAGGTCTGGAGCTGAGTGGTCCTGGCGGAACCCAAACTGAGCATCGGTGAGCAGGTTATTGGTGAGTAAGTGCCGCTTGATAACACTGTCGACGACTCCTTCCATCACTTTGCTGCTGATTGAGTGTAGACTGATGGGATGGTAATTGACCGGGTTGGATTTCTCTTGCTTTTTGTGGACAGGACATACCTGTGCAATTTTCCACTTTGTCAGGTAGATGCCAGTGTTGTACCTGGAACAGCCTGGCTAGAAGCACAGCTAGTTCTGGAGCACAAGTCTTCAGCACTGCAGCTGGGATGTTGTTGGGGCCCATAGCCTTGGTTTATCCAGTGTGCTCAGCCATTTCTTGATGTCACGTGGAGTGAATCGAATTAGCTGAAGATTGACGTCTGTCATGGTGAGGACCTCAGGCGGAGGCCGAGATGGATCATCTCGGCACCTTTGGCGGAAGATGGTTGCGAAAGCTTCAGCCTTGCCTGTTGCACTCGCATGCTGGGTTCCACTATTGTTGGGTATGTTCATGGAGCCGCCTCCTCCTATTAGTTTAATTTTCCACCACCATTCACGACTGGATGTGGCAGGACTGCAGAGCTTTTGATCTGATCCGTTGATTGTGAGATGGTTGGTCTGTGCACTTGTACATGACTATCTACCACCACTTGTTCTGTTGGCACCACAGAAGTGGAATTGAGGTATGTCCATGTCGTGGAATGGAATATTTTCCCATTTTTTGAACACTAAACATTCTTGAATCAGCTATTTCCTGAGTTAGATCCAAAACATGATTCTGCTCATACTGTCCAAACATCAGGCTACCCAAGCACATTTCTGTAGTTGGTACAGAGAGAAAATACATTACCTTTAATTTGAGAAATCTAATGTGTTTCCTTTTTTGTGTTTTTGCTGTTGATGGTTTTTCTATGCTATACTCAACAGTTGGATATTTATACTTGGATGGAATCCATTGAAGTTGGTGGGTGGAGGCGGTAGAGAGAAAGGAGCCTGCTAATTGCTGGAAATCCAGTTTGTATTTGTTTGGTGACTGAGTTTGTTTATGGGAACGGTGTCAGGAATCTGAGCGCTCTAAGGAATTATTAAGAGGATAATGTGCTGGTTAATGGTCTGTTGTAACCATAGAAATGTTATGAAAGAACTGGGGGAGGGGTTTGCGTGTACTGAGAAGTGTACCGCTGCCATGTTGATGTCAAGCTTACCGCTAATAATAGTACTGGCAACCAAACAAATGTAAATAAGTCTGCCTTCAATCTTTGGTGCCAACCACTTGCAAAATGGAACACAGAAGAAATTTACAATAGTAAAGAAACTCTCAGAAATATTTGTGTAGCTATTTCTGCTCTTTTGTGTCGCTTCAAGCAACAGCAGGTTGTCTGAGCTCCTAAAATCCCATTGTCATGAGCAGTAAACTCCTAAAATGGGGGGAAAAAAGCTCAATTCTTATGTTCTGGTCAGTAACTGTGAATTAGTTGGTAAAGGGACAGCATAATGTGCTATTGAGCCATATGGAACAGGTAAATTCCAGCTTCAATCTCTCCTGTTCCCAGGGAAGAGCTAATTTGGTCAGGTATCTGCTCCTGGTTGCTGGACAAGGACAGAGTTGGGCTCAGCTGTGTCATCGTCTTCTCCTCCTCCTCCTCCCTCTCCTCAATAGTCTTCAAGTTCACTGACATCAAGAATGGTCACGTGGGTAAGGTACTGCTGAGTCAGTGTTTTCCAGAAGGTGTGTGTCCAGCTGGAGGCACAGTAATCGTAACACATGCTTTACTGCTGATTAAGATGCTAATCCTTATTTGAAAAAGAACAGACTTGCATTTATATAGTGCCTTTCGGGTCCTCTGGACTTGCTGAGGTACTTCAGTCAATAAGTTACTTTGCGTATTGTCACTGTCGGTAGGTAGGCAAGCAAGGTCCCACAAGCAGCAATGAGATGAATAACTAGTTGATCGAATGTTGACGAGATGTTTGATTTAATGCCTCATCCAAAAGATGGCACCAACAATGCAGCACTCACTCAGTACGGCACTGAAGTATCAGCCTAGTTTGTGCTCAAGTCCTAGAGTGGAGCTTCAACCCACAACCTTCTGATTTAAGTGAGTGCTGCCACTGAGCATAACTAGATACACAGCAAGTCCTGTTGCCAAAACTGACTTATAGCAAGTTTTAAAACTTGGGTACTTTTGGGCACCCATTATCAGCGAGCACTGTGGAATAAGATACTCCCTGTGCTCTGCCCTAATAATGTCTTCATCCCATTCTCAGCAGAGCACCCGATGCTGTACAATTTAATTTCTGACAGCAGCCATCGCAGTGTCCTCTGATTTCAAATTAAGAGAAATCAGACTTTAAGATCAATCTGGGTTGTTTTTTTTAATGTTTATTGTAGAATGCAAGTTAGAAGAGAGGTTATAAAGGTTTGTGGAATGAATGTGCCAATCTGATGGATCTAAAGCCGCAAGGTAGCTCTAGTGATTGTGTAGGGGGAGAATTTTTGTAAGAGTCGAGAATCATATTCATCATTTGACTTTTGGCATCACAATCATAAGGACTAACAAAAATGAAGCATTATTTATTGCATTCTTTCTAGCTGGTCACAGAACACACATGGTTAAATTGTTTACCTTTAACTGAACCCAAGGAGAAGATATAGTGTAAAAATTAACACTGATGGCGGTTTGGTGCAATTAAGCACCACTTAGACCCAAGATATAAATGTTTTAAAAGTTGAAGGAATTTGAACAGCCAGCTGACAATAGTATTTTTTTTAAATCTACACGGTCTCCAGATTTGAGGCAGAAACTGATTGAACTGCCAGTGAAAGGCATATTCTTGATGAGCTGGGTAAATGAGGATACCATTGATCTCGTTCATAGCTGTGTGTGAGATAACTTTGTTAAATCCAGTCCGATATCAAATTTTAAAGAGAAAGGTGCCATGATTGATTTTCGTGAGCTTTGCATTATTACTGAGCCAGTATAAGCAGAATAAAAGTTTGAGCAGGATGGTTTATATTGTACGGGCTACGAAATTGTAACGCACATTATTCTTCTTGAAATGTTAATTTGACTCATGGTAGCACTCTTGTAGTCAGAAAGCCCACTCCATAGGATTACATAGAATATACAGCACAGAAACAGGCTATTTGGCCCAACTAATCTGTGCTGGTGTTTATACTCCGAGTCTCCTCCCGTTCCATTTACCTCATCTCAGCCTTTCAGCATATCTTCCTTTTCCCTTTTTCTTCATTTACTAGTTTCCTTTTGAACGCATCTAAGCTATTTGCTCGGCCACTTCCTGTGGTAGTGAGTTCCACATTCTAACAACTCTCTGGGTAAATAAATTTCTCTTTATTTCCCTATTGGCTTTATTAGTATTTATTTTGTATTAATGACTGCTAGTTTTGGATTCTCCCACAACTGGAAACATTCTCTTCATATCTACTCTGTCCAGCCCTTTCATAATTTTAAATACCTCTTTCTGGTCTCCTCTAAGTCTTTTCTTTTCTAAAGAAAAAAGCCCCAACCTTTATGGATAGCTGTAATCTTTCAGTTCTGGTACCATCCTTGCAAAACTTTCTCCAGTGCTTTTGTCCTTTTTTATAGTATGGACGGACCTGTGCACAGTACTCGAAGTGCAGCCTGACCAGGGTCGTGGACAACAACAACAACTTGTATTTATATAGCGCCTTTAACGTAGTAAAACATCCCAAGGCGCTTCACAGGAGTATTATAGAACAAAATTTAACCCTGAGCCACATAAGGAGAAATTAGGGCAGATGACCAAGAGCTTGATCAAAGAGGTAGGTGTTGAGCATCTAAGAGGGGTGGGGAGGTTTAGGGAGGGAATTTCAGAGCTTAGGGCCTAGGTAGCTGAAGGCACGGCCACCAATGGTTGAGCGATTAAAATCAGGGATGCTCAAGAGGCCAGAATTAGAGGAGCACAGATATCTCGGGGTTGTGGGGCTGGAGGAGATTAGAGATAGGGAGGTAGGGATTTGAAAACAAGGATGAGCACTTTAAAATTGAGACGTTGCTTAGCCGGGAGCCAATGTAGGTCAGCGAGCCATGGGGTAATGGGTGAACGGGACTTGGTGTGAGTTAGGACATGGGTAGCCGAGTTTTGGATGACCAAGTTTACGTATGGTAGAACTTGGGAAGCCAGCCAGGTGTGTGTTGGAATATTCAAGTCTAGAGGTAACAAAAGCATAGATGAGGGTTTCAGCAGCAGTTGAGCTGAGGCAGGGCGAAGACGGACGATGTTATGGAGGTAGAAATAGGCGGTCTTAGTTATGGCGTGGACATGTGGTCGGAAGCTCATTTCAAGGTTAAGTATGACACCAAGGTTGCGAGCAGTCTGGTTCAGCATCAGACAGATGTTAGCGAGTGGGATGGAGTCGGTGGCGGGGACCGAAGGCAATGGCTTCAGTCTTCCCAATATTTAATTGGAGGAAATTTCTGCTCATCCAGAACTGGATGTCGGACAAGCAGTCTGACAGTTTAGAGACAGTGGAGAGGTCGAGAGAGGTGGTGGTGAGGTAGAGCTGGGTGTCGTCGACATACTTGTGGAAACTGACGCTGTGTTTTCGGATGTCGTTGCCGAGGGGCATCATGTAGATGAGAAATAGGAGGGGACCAAGGATAGATCCTTGGGGGACACCAGCGGTACCGATGCAGGAGTGGGAGAGAAGCCGTTGCAGGTAATTCTCTGGCTACGATGAGATAGATAAGAATGGAACCAGGCGAGTGCGGTCCCACCCAGCTGAATGTCAGTGGAGAGGCGTTGGAGGAGAATGGAGCGGTCAACCGTGTCAAAGGCTGCAGACAGGTCGAGGAAGGATAGTTTACCTTTATCACAGTCACACAGGATGTTATTTGTGACTTTGATAAGAGCCGTTTTGGTACTGTGGCAGGGGCGGACATCTGATTGGAGGGATTCAAACATGGAGTTCCAGGTTAAGATGGGCATGGATTTGGGGGGGCGACAACACTCCCTTAAGAGGAAAGAGAGGTTGGAGCTGGGCAGTAGTTTTCACGGATGGAGGATGAAGGGTCGGTTTTTTGAGGAGGGGTGATGACGGCAGATTTGAAGAAGAAGGGGAAAATACCTGAGGAGAGAGAACCGTTAACAATATTGGCTAACATGGTCCTATACAATAGCAAAATACTGCAGATGCTGCAAATCTGAGTTCTGACGAAGGGTCACAGACCTGAAACGTTAAATCTGTTTCTCTCTCCACGGATGCTGCCTGACCTGCTGAGTGTTTCCAGCATTTTCTGTTGTTATTTCATGGTCCCATACAAGTTTAACATAACTTCACTACTTTTGAATTCTATATTCCTAGAAATAAATCCCAGTGCTTTGTTAGCATTTTTAATTACGTTGCTGACCTGTGATGCTGCTTTTAATGATTTGTTCACCGTACCTTTATCCCTAGATCTCTTTGCTCTTCTACCCCATTCAGTTTCTTATTTTCTAAGGTGTAGGTGATGTTCCTGTTTTTCCTACCAACGTGCATCACCTCAGATTGATTTAGGTTAAAGTTTATTTGCCACTTAACTGCCCAGTCTGCAAGTTTCCTATCGAAACCGATCCTTCAGTGCAGTACGAACTGACTGCTGCATTGTCAGAGCTGCAGTCTTTTAATGCTGAGCGGCGTTGTATAAATACTAAAATGAGAAGTCGCACAACACCAGGTTATAGTCCAACAGTTTTATTTGAAATTATGAGCTTTCGGAGCGCTGCTCCTTCGTCAGGTACAGTGAGGGAATACAAATCGGTTACAAAGTATATATAGACAGAGAACAATGTGTCTGCAGAGATACAATCCGTCAGGAAGGCATTACATCAAAGACACAGCAGAATACAGCTAAGACAATGAGGTGGGGTCACAGGGGGTCCAACGTGTCAAATGCTGCAGTCTGCAGTTAAGCGTTTTACTTTTTTTTAAAACTGGAAATCACATCTGTGAACCAGACAACGACGTCGAGTCACGTCCTGTAGCGTGACATGAAACCGAGATCCCGGTTGAGGCCGTCCTCGTGTGCGGAACTTGGCTATCAGTTTCTGCTCGATGATTTTGTGTTGTCGTGTGTCTCGAAGGCATCTAGTATAAATACTAGATATTTGTTGGGGACTTATCTGATTATAATAGATTAAGTCAATTGATGTTGAAGGAGCAGTTTCAGATAATCTGAGAGGTTGCTTGATCAGAAATCACTCGAGCAGTTAGGTAAATGTGCTGATCCTTCTAATGGCCTTGAGTGCTGGGGAAATATTTGCACTGGTGGGAAGTCAGATACTCCACGCCATCCATCTACCATGTGGGCTTGCACACTGTCTTAAATGCTGAGATCTGGGAGGTTTGGCAGGTCATTGTGACTGGCCAATCACAGGGCTTATGTTCCTTACAAGCGAGGCATTGGACTCTTGCAGACCTTTACAAAAGGAGAATGAGTGATTTGATGCAGCTGAAACGTTTTAGTCTATGGTACGTTACTCATTGGATTTGGTTTTGTTGGTCACAACACGCACAGGGTTATCATTATTTACTAGAAGTATTTCTCAGGCTCCAGAGAATACACATCCCAGACTGGCTGATACACCCACCTCAATGAGTCAAGATGTTTCATTCAGTTACAAGCATTCTATGGAGCAGTTTATAATACACGTTTGGTAGCTGTATTTACACGGTTTCAAATCTGGTGAATGTCTGTCATAAGGAACATAGGAACATGAGTATGCCATTTAGCCCCTTGAGCCTGTTCCACCATTCAATGAGAACATGGCTGATCTGTGACCTAACTCCATATGCCCGCCTTATATCCCTTAATACCTTCAGTTAACAGAAATCTATCAATCTCCGATTTAAAATTAACAATTGACCCAGCATCAACTGCCATACATTCCATCAAACCATAGTTTCTGCCGTTTGCAGAAGAGTGTTCTGAACCTCTACCAGCCTTTGCGTGTAGAAATGTTTCCTAACTTCACTCCTGAAAGGCCTGGCTCTAATTTTTGGGCTATATCCCCATGTCCTAGATTCCCAAACCAGCGGAAATAGTTTCTCTCTCTACCCTGTAAGTTCCCCTTAATACTTTTGAAAACTTCGATCAGATCACCCCTTAACCTTCTAAATTCCAAGGAATACAACCCTACTTTGTTTAAGATGTGGAGATTTGTTTAAAGTCTCCTTGTAATTTAACCCTTGGAGTCCAGGTATAATTCTGGTAAATCTACGCTGCATTCAGGCCAATATATCCTCCTACGGTGTGGTGCCCAGAACATCCCACAGTGCTCCAGGTGTGGTCTAACTATTGGTTTGTATAGTTGGAGCATAACTTCTACCCCCATGTATTCTGATCCTCTAGATATAAAGCCCAGCATTCTATTAACCTTTTTGGTTATTTTCTGTACTTGTCGGTGACATTTTAATGATCTATGTACATGGACCTCTAAATCTCTTTGGACCTCCACTGTTTCTTGCTTTTCACCATTTTAGAAAGTACTCTGATCTATCCTTACTATAATTATTTACTAGTAGGTATTTCTCAGGCTGCAGAGAATACATGTCCCAGGCTGGCTGATACACCCACCTCAATGAGTCAAGACATTTAATTCAATTACAAGCATTCTGCGGGACTGTTTACAGTACATGTTTGGCAGCTGTATTTACACTGTTTTGAATCCTGTGAACAACTATATTCAGTGGCCAAATACCTGTTTAGAATTCCCTTTAACTTGGATATCTTTAAAGACATTGGAACTATATTTTGCCATATTGCACCGACCTCAGTTAGTCAGAGACTGCCGGGTACAATGCTAATCAAAGGGTTCTGTGGTTTTGTATAAGTATTAGTGGCCATATTTTAAGGGTCAATTTTATTTTTGGCAGTTCACGCCGGAGATGTTGGTTTTGATATTTTTAGGAGAATTGTAAAGTTTGTAATTAATGTAAATATACTGAGAACTGTTCAGTCACCTGTTTAATATTCAATAAAGTTGTCTTGGTTTGTTGCCTGAGCTATGGTTTGATGAAATGTATGTTCTTCCAACTTCTGAAATTGAAGAAATCACTTGTGGCACATGATATGTTCTAGTAAGCCAGCACACAGGGAGAAGAGGTCTCTGTTCGTCCATGGCTCTTGTCACAATTACTTAGACCTTGAGCAGAAAAAGGTGTGATGGGGGACCGTAAGGTCTACTTAAGAGTCTTTGAAGATGGCAGGACAAGTTGATGCTGTTAAAGACACGGATCCTGTATGCTTTTTTATAAATAGAGGCATGGAGTGCAAAAGCAAGGGAGTTATGCAAAACCCTAATAAATCAATGGTTAGGCCCCAGCTGGAGTACTGCGTCCAATTCTGGGCACTACATTTTAGGAAGGATGTCAAGGTATTGGAGAGGGTATAGAGGAGATTTACCAGAATGATTCCAGTGATGAATCAGTTCAGTTACGCGGAGAAGCTGGTATTTTTCTCCTTGGTGCACAGAGAAGGTTAAGGGGAGATTTAATAGAGGTGTTGAAAATTATGAGGGGTTTTGATAGGGTAAATAGGGAGAAACTGTTTCCAGTGGCAGGAGGCTTGGTAACCAGTGAACTCCGATTTAAGGTAATTGGCAAAAGAACCAGAGGACAGATGAGAATTTATTTTATGCAGCGGGTTATGATCTGGAATGCACTGCCTGAAAGGTGCTACAAGCAGATTCAGCAGTAACTTTCAAAAGGGAATTGGATATATACTTGAAAAAGAAAAGTTTGCAGGATAATGGGCAATGTTCCCTGTAATTTTTGGGGGGGGCATTGTGGCCCTTTTAACGGGCTGCGCGGCTTAGCGGTTTTTCCATTTAAAAGCTGGCTGCACGGGGCCTTCAGAGCGCAGCGCAGCGCGGCCGCACAGCTTAAAGGGAACATTGGCCATGGGGAAAGAGTCGGACTAACTGGATAGCTCTTTCAAAGGGCCGGCACAGGCACGATGGGGCGAATGGCCTCCTGTGCTGTACGATTCTGTGAAGCGTGGTCAGTGACTGTGATCCCAAGGAGAATATTTGGCGTAAAAACCCAAAATGGTACTGAGGACACGCATTGGATTGTATTAATCAGTCACCTGTGGCATTGCGCATGGAGAAACAAGAAAACTGTAGTGTTCAGGTGAAACATGGTTAGAGGCCAAAGATAATGGGGCCAGGGAGTGCAGACACTATTCAGCCCCCATTTTAAAGTCCCACATTCTATTATTTTTATACTGCCATGCCTGCATTTGGAATAGAAACTGTTGAGGTAAATTTCTCACACTGTTGAGGTAAATTTGTCGCTCCTGCCAGTGGTGGAGCTGCAGGACCTCCAGTGGAGGGTTGTAATTACAAGATGACCAGTTTACATAGGCAGCTGCTATTATAAGTGCAGGCATAAGAATGTATAATGGGAGAAGTTGATGGGCAGTTCATGCAGATTAAGATTTTCAATATATGCATTATTGTATGTGTATATGTGAGGGGAAAGAAATAATTTTTTTGGCATTTTTAATCCATTAGATTCAATTTATCCCCCTGAAGAGCTATCTATAGAAATATGGACGTGAATTTTTTTGAAGATTCTCAAGTTATTGTTTGTGTGGTTAACCTGAATAGCGACCTTATTTTCTGTTTACAAATATAACTAATTTCTTAGAAAATGAATTAGTTCACTACAAAACCCACTGATTTGTATCATCGGTCGGAGGATGGTATCCCTTTTTATTAAAAAGAAAGGGCTGCCTATTTTCCAGTGATAAGTAAACGCTCTTTAACCTGGTATTTTTTTTTGGTCATGTTTAAGAGATGCTATATGTAATTTTGAAGAATCTTTTTGGAGTTGAGTATTTAAGATCATTCTGCCCAAAACACATTTTTAAAGTGCTCCATACTATGATAACGAGATCCTTTGTCGCCACCATCTCAACACACCGAGAACGTGGTTTTTTTCTTTTAGCTGCATGAAAAGACTGTTGAACTCGACGTATAGATCCCTTTTTAAAAAAAAAATCATCTCAATTCCACCCTCCTTGTATTTCATTTGCTGCTGGGTCTCCATTCTGTTTCCTTATTCCCATACTAATTAACCCTTCTGCCCATTCAAGTGTATCTGCCACCTAATGAGACAGTTACCTGAAGAGTCCAAACCCTTCTCAAGAACACCACACTCCTGCCACTTTCTCCATCTGATCTTTTCTCCAAGTGCTGTGTTTTTTCTCGTACACTGGTTGCTAGCTCCCTATCTATACCAACAATATTCTCTTGAGGATTAATTTTCAATGGTTAAAGCTTGAAATAAATTTTTAGTAAACTTTCTTCCAGCTCTAATACTAACCTTTTGATTGGCAGGAAAACTATAGAAGCCAAACAAGTTTTTTTTGGGGGGGGGGGGGGGGGGGGGGTGTGTGGAGTGGGGAACTACATTTATGGTGCAATTTTTATTGGTTTTCAGAAAACTGCCAGAACGTATTTGAAACTCATTCCCATCTACCCTAGGAGAGAACTGAGCCGAATCCTTCAAACTGCAGAGTGCAGATGGAATTCTTAAATCTCAAGTGAATTCAGGCAGCAGGGAACCTAATCTTAGTTGCCAGTCTGTTTGAATGGGAGGTTGTATTTTTCTCTTTGTATGTTTAATAGAGTAGCAGATGGATGAGTTTGTGGGGTTAGCTATCAAGCTTATTCTGCACAGTCTTGACAATACAATTAATTTATTGAGATGTTGGCGTTTTCTTCATTGGTCTGTTACACAAGCCTATTTTTTTTTTTGCAAAGAAAACTGCATCGGATCCACTTTCAGACTTTTAGTACTGTTTTCTCTCTTTATGATCTTGCAGTGTTGCAAGTTTGAGGTCTTGCCTTAGATATTTGCACAGGTGCAGTGACGCCAGTCACTTGTATAAGTGGGCTGAGCACCTTGCTTTTAGGGGTGTGCCCATATCTAACTATAGGATAACGTTAGCCAGAGGCGTAAAGGTAGTATCCCCTTTTGATCTGAATGGATATTTATGTCTTTCGCACGTATGGTAAGGCAAGCTTAATTAATCATTTAAGCTGCTTTATTTCTCAGTGAATGAACATATGGAGCCCCAATTATGATATTCACTTAGTTTAATCAATACAACTGGCCTTTGGATAATACTAAATAATTAACACGTTATGATTTCCCACTTCAGTGGGTCGTCTTGCTTGACTTAAAGTAACTTCCAACTAATCTCCTGCATTCTAACCTTCTCGTAGTCTTTGTTGGATTGACTGTCTTTCCAGCATTCAATTTTGAAAGGCACCTGACTTCCTGTCTCTCTGCCTTTTTGTTTTCTGTCTGTTCACAGTCGAAAGGGATCAGAGACTTCCCAATAGAATGGATGTGAGTTATTTAGCAATTGTCAACGCAGGCTAAGGTCAAGGCTAGCTCATTAGCTTTTTAACCATCCATCACTCCAGAGCCTTTTTTTGTAAACCTGTATGAATTAATATGCTATTTAAAGGTAACTTCTTCCAAGTTCTTTCTGCAGGGAAAATGACCAAATGGTCTTGAAAGGTGATACGCAATGTCTGTAAGACATGAATCCCTGCCTTCCAGCGATTGTATCTGTTTGGCTTAGTTGATACCACATTCACAGGGAGTTGTACTGATGTCCTGCCAACATTCTTCCCTCAATCACACCACCAAAAACAGATAAAATCAATGGCCATTCATTTATGTGCTGTTTCTGGGTTTGTGCTGTGTGTAATGAGGTTACAGCACTTGCCTACGTAACAGCAGTGACTACACTTTGAAAGTGATTCATTGATTGTGACGTGCTTTGAGACCTCCTGAGGACATGAAAGGTGCTATGTAAATGCAAGTTCTTTTATTGTACCACTTGCATGAATGTTTATTGGATGTAACAACGAGTAGCCCTATACTACCTAATTCTCTTTAAATGGCAAATGTTGCCACAGACTAGAGATTTATAGACTGAAGCATTTATCCAAAAATAAATAGTAATATGCAGGACAGCAGTCAACAAATACAAGCACAATTACGATACAAAAAACACTTTTTATATAGTGAACGATCATGCAAAAAAGGTTCACTCGGTTAATCCCGGGGATGAGGGGGTGGTCATATGAGGAGAGGTTGGGTAGATTGGGACTCTACTCATTGGAGTTCAGAAGAATGAGAGGCGATCTTATTGAAACATATAAGATTGTGAAGGGGTTGGATCGGGTGGATGCGGGGAAGATGTTCCCGATGACGGGTGAGACAAGAACTAGGGGACATAGTCTTAGAATAAGGGGCTGCTCTTTCAAAACTGAGATGAGGAGGAACTACTTCACTCAGAGGGTGGTAGGTCCATGGAATATGCTGCCACAAAAAGCTGTAGAAGCTACATCATTAAATAAATTTAAAACACAAATAGACAGTTTCCTAGAAGTAAAGGGCATTAAGGGTTACGGGGAGCGGGCAGGAATTTGGACATGAGTCTAGGTTCGGATCGGTCATGGCCCTGTGGGTAGTGGAGCGGGCCCAGGGACCGTGATTCTGATTCTGCTCCTATTTCGTGTGTGCAATTCTGTTAGATGCAGGAGATGGTTCTGTGATGGATAGTAGATTGGCGGTTAGGATCAGATCAGCCATGATCTTATTGAATGGCGGAGCAAGCTCGAGGGGCCGATTGGCCTACTCCTGCTCCTATTTCTTATGTTCTTATGTTCTTATATTGTGTATTAAGATGCTGCAGTTACTCAGTATAAGCAACATCCCACAAATGGCAATAAGATGAGTGACTAATTTGTGTTTTTTGGTGTTGGTTGAAGGAGAAATATTGGTCAGGACAATGGGAGAACTCTCTCTTTCTCTCGAATAGTGCCATGTGATCTTTAATGTCCACTTAGATCAACAGAACAAGCAGCTGGAAAGTCAGTTCAACATCTCATGTGAAGAACAACATCTGTGACAACGCAGCACTTCCTCAGTACCGCACCGGATGGTCCTCAAATTCTGCTATGGAGTTCAATCTAACAATCTTTTGATCCAGCAGTGCATGTGTTACTAGCTGAGCCAAGCTTATGCACATAAAAGTCTGTAGTGAGCTACTTGCCCTTTATAAGACTGTCTGTTTTGAGTTTGACTCTTGTCAATTTGATGAATCATGTTCCTGTTTCTAAACAACAAATTCAACTCACTTCTTCCACAACTTTGAGCTTGTCCCTGAAGCAGGGAAACTCTGTATGCAAACTCTTCTGATCAAACACCAACTTTTGAAAGAGTTCATTATTTCAAGCTCCTTGTTTTTAGCCCTTTGGGTAACAAAACCAGCATTTCAACCCCTTTATGTAGGCATTGTCACAAATAACTCAAGACTTTGTGTAAAATTTCAACAATAGGAAACAGATGACATGAATGCAGTGGTGTATGTCCAGGATGCTTGCTGGGACATGTGAACACTGTACCTGTGTGTTGAACATACACATCTTCGCAAATTATGGTAACAGAAAGGAGCGTTGCTGCTATTTAAGCTGACAATCCAATTTGTTCTTTTAATCAAAGACCCAACCCAATCTTTGTGAAAATTAAACAACCTTACAATGGCATTTGCAACTTCTGACTCTTTAAATAATGTTTAAAGTTGGAGAAAAAGGATTTTCTGTAATTTTTCTTAATTTTAAGTGGCATTGATGGGACTAAGCTAGGACTAAAGAATGTGAGGTTCTGCAGCTTAGAATCTCTTGAGCTTTCCTCCTACCGGTTTGTTCCTTTCCTTTTCCGAAGGTGCTGACTGATGCTGGGTTCTGCTTCAGTGGCCACTGGGCATTCTCGGCACAATAATTTTGTTTGTCTTTAGACATTGAGAGTTGGGTTTCTATTTTTCCATGAGGGATCTCGCAGCTGAACCTGATCGTGTGCACGTACGTGTTACTGGATAGTATTCGAGATTAGGGACTTTCGCCTGTCCTCCAAATACTAGGACAATGAGGCAAACTGTAGTCTACCTAACCCTACTGCTGCTCCAACAGAGACCAGCTACTACAGCACAGACTGGGGATAAAACTTGGTCTGTGTGGTTTGGTTCTACACCAGACAGTACCTTTTGTCAACTGAACAATCTGAGGTGTTTCTTAAATACCCAAACATTCTTACATTCTCATGTGTTGGGTTTAAAATATTAAAAGGTGGGTTCTGATCGGGAAAAGTAAAAATTGCATGTACCCACCGAATAAGCTGCATCATGGTTACAAGAGGAAGTAGATTGAAGATGAGCACAAGGCTATGATCTAATAGCAGTAATAAACTCAACAGTCCATTTTTATCTAAGTTACAATAACGATCCAGGAGAGAGAGAAATTCCAATAAGCTGATCTGATGCTATCTCTATTCTGGCTGGTATCATAGTATATTTCTGCACATATCGATAGAATGGAACATGAACTCGCTCATTGTGCCGGTAGAATTTCTGCTGTTGCCACCTTAACTTGTAGTGAATTATATCCCCATTGTCCTCATTGTTCTGAGCTGAGGAAATGTGCAAATCAGACACTGGCCTATTTCAATCCACATTTTACCCTGACTTGCATCACAAAGTCAAAATTAATGTAAATAGTTAAATAAGAATTTAGGTCATTTTATAAGATCAGGAAAAAGGAAGTTTAGGTAACAACCCTACTCTTTTTCTTAATCCCACCATCCTGCCTTCTCACCAAACCAAATCCCTTTCTCTGGAAATGTACCTAGTTATCCTTTGATCCTGTTTGCAGTGTATTCTTTGATGGCCCTCCTTGGTAGCCTAGTCCATGTAACAATTATTATTTGTGTGTTTCAGTCCTGCCCAAAATTCTCTTTACTTCTCACTTAAGTTATGACTCCTGGTTTTCAAACCCTTTTGAACAATTGGTCTAAATTAAAATTTATCAACCTCCTTTGTAATATTAAAAAGTCTGTTACGTCACTTTGAAATGTCCTGTTTTCCAATGAGAAGTTATATATTTTAAAATGTCTGCTCCCGTTCTTTAGTACTGTTGCGTAGTCGAGAGGCAACCTGGACACAGGCCTCTGGCAGTGCCACTCTAACGCCCTATCCTCCTCCTCCAACTCTTTCTCTCTCTTCCCCTCCCCCCCCCCCCCCCCCCCCCCTCAAAGAACAAAACCTTGGGGAGAGCATGAGTTGTCCTTCTGGTTTGCCTTTTCTGGCAGCTCTCTATCCTTTGCTTACTGCTGCACACTTGACAAGGCAAGAATTGAAAACCTGCATGTAATTGATTCTCTGCACAAATTGCTGCAATAATGCAGCACACCACCCTTATTTTTGAAGGTTTCTTTTTGTTTGGTTGGGGTTGTTTTTTCCTTTGCTTTGTTTGGACACCTATGAATCATTTGTGGTTGGTAGCAAGGTTGGGTGAGTGATGACCTGCTCTCTCTCCCTGCCACTGGCTGCTAGATCGGTGAGCCTGGTGGTGGCTCGTGCTCCAAATTTCTCAATTTTTCTGCTTCTTGGACAGGACTTTATTTACCTTTTTGTATGTTGGCTTTGATCTTTTGGAATACTCAACAAGATTCGACTTTCCATATTTGCTTGGAATGCTTCTGTCTTGTATTACTAGACTAGCAGATATGAACTGGAGTAAGATAAAGGAATAGGTCTGAGGTAATGAAGGAAATGGGGAAGAGGGGGCAGAAAAGGAAAAATGCATCCTTTGACTAATCTTGTTTTGGAAACTGATGTGAGCACAAAATTGGGAAAAGAACTGATCTCTGGCATGTGGCAGGAGGACAGCCCTGGGAACTTCAGACTAGATAGCTTGACAGAAGTCATTGGAAAAAATGAACTCTGTTACAAAAGAAGTCATTCAGCAACCCCTATTTAGACTGGGTGACGCCAAAAGCTAACATCGGTTCATGGAAAGAAATTTGAAAAAGAAATGAACTTAATTTTTTTTTTGAAGAAGTAACTGATTCTGAAAAATCTGCAGATTCTAGATAACTTGACTTTCAAAATGCATTTGACAAGGTCCCTTACAAAAGACAACTGAAGTGAAAGCTCAGGGGGATTCTGGCAAAGGTTATACATTGGATAGAAAATTGGCCTGACAATAGGAAGCAGAATGTGGTTATAAATGGTAATTATTAAAATTGAGTAACAGTGACTAGTGAGATCCCATAGGGAAATATGCAAGGGCCTGTGCCGTTCACAATATTTATTAATAACCTTGACGGAGACTAAGCAGAATGAGTAAATTTGCTGATGGTACAAAATAGCTTGGGACAGCAGGTTGTACAAAAGAATTTGGATATATAGGGACTTGGTGCCTGGGCAAGATGGTAAATATAAAGCAAAACATATATATATTGTAATGTATAGATCGAGAAAGATATGGACGAAGTTGACCTATTAGTTGTCAGTCTTGCTGCCAGGCAACCCCATGATTGGCACAGTCTACAGAATGTGCAGAGCAAGATCCATAGGGACCAGTCCTCGGAGTTAAGATTTACATTCTATTAGAGTGCATTCGTGAGATCGTACTTTTGGAGTATTATGTAGTTCTGATCACTGTACTTCAAGATGATGGCGTTTGGTTGGGGGGGGGGGGGGGGTTTATAAAGAAGACCAGTAGGGTGGGCAGAGCCTGGAACAGTAATTTGTTATTTTTGGAGAGTAGGTGGAATGGTTCAAATGTTCACTTTGTATAATTATGAATCCATTATAATGAGGTGGGAAGTTATTTTGGAGAAAATGAGGGAATTTGGAGGGAAATATATCACACAGTTGAGAATTGAGTTATGGAATTTTGTCCTTTTTGACCGTGAGTTTCTGAGTTAGAAGGTAGTAGATTCGAGCCCTGCCCCAGGATGTGAGTACAGTTACTGAGGGAGTGCTGCTTTGTCAGAGGGGCCGTTCTTCGGAAGAGACGTTAAACCGAGGCCCTTGCTGCCTGTTCTGGTGATTCACGTGGATGTTAAAGATCGCTTGGCACTATTTGAAGACAAACAGAAAATTCTTGTATCCTGGCTAATGCTCATCCTTCAACTGACACTACCAAATAGATTAACTTGCCGTTCACTTCGATGGTTGTGGGAATCTTGCTGTTTGTGGGATCTTGCTGTGTGCAAAATTGCTGCCTTGTTTGTCTACATAAGTGACTGCATGTCAAATTAGTAGAATGTGAAGTGAACTGGGATGTTTGAGAGCTGTGATGGGGCACTAGTCATTTCTTCAAATGGTGAACTTGGGAAATGGAACTACTAAATTTACAGGATGCAAAATCTGTTGAATTATTCAAGATTGAGCTTATAACAGTAAGGGCTTGGAACAAGGGGAGGTTGATGTACAGCCTAGTCTTAACCTGAAGTTGCCTAAGCTACTGGATAATTCAAATATTTGTGCGAAAAATATATTTAAATTAATAGGAGTAGACCTTTATTCACAATCTCTGATGTAATGGGATGTTATCTTGGAAGTAGGTGGTAAAAGGAACAAGAGATTATTTGAGGGAAAAATGCCACAATTTAATTTTACATCGAGTTAGTAACTGTGGTGCAGGGGCACAGATAAGAGAGAACAGGTGCATCGTGGATGAATCTCTGGTTTGATGAGATGGTTGATTTCGTGGATTGATTGGAAAGTACTTCAGTAGAAGCCATTGAAAATACAAATGGACAAAAACCTTAATTTCATGAAGGCGCCTGTGTTTAAAAGAGCAGTATTGCAGTGCTCAATGTACTTTATTCTTATGATCTTGAGTAAAGATGCTTGTATTACAAACCTTGACTATAGAAGGCCCTGTACAGGAAGGGGGCATGTTTCCTCAGTTCAGTCTAACCCTTGCTGTCCTTGAGAAGCATGTGACATTGTTCAACACAATCAATGTGGACAGGCTGGCTTCTTGAAAAATTGGTGTACACTGTATGAAAAGAAATACCAAGTTGGTTCTCTTTGCCCTCTGGAATTATATACATGCAATTGCTTTTTATTGCTTTTCTTCCACTTTCCCTTCAAACTAATATGTAATTTAACTTTTTTTTAAACAAAAAAGTATATTTGCTTGTGTTAAAGTTGGTCTGACCTTGAATCAGCAAGAAAAAATTGACACGTTTTTAAAAGCAATATAACATTCATGTTGGTGTGCTCACATTGTAGCAAAACTCCACTGCATTATCAGTTAAAGGGGTGAGAAATTTCAAGGATATTTTCCAAACTTACTTTCACCTGGACAAAGACCAGCCTTTTTCAAAAGTTAAATTAAAGGGAAGGTATCGACATGGTAAAGGTTGATTGCCAAACATGCAGCAGAGGTTGCAACAGATTCTAACCACCGCCTCTTGACATTCAATGGCATAACCATCGTCGAGTCCCTCACCAACAACATCCTGGGGGGTCACCATTGACCAGAAACTAAATTGGACCAGCCACAATACGGTGGCAACAAGAGCAGGTCAGAGGCTAGGTATTCCACGGTGACTGTCTCACCTCCTGACTCCACAAAGCCTTTCCACCATCTACAAGGCACAAGTAAGGAATGTGATGGAATACTCTCCACTTGCCTGGATGAGTGCAGCTCCAACAACACTCAAGAAGCTCGACACCATCCAGGACAAAGCAGCCCGCTTGACTGGCACCCATTCCACCACCTTAAACATTCACTCCCTCCACCACCAGTGAACCCTGGCTGCAGTGTGTACCATCTACAAGATGCACTGCAGTAACTCGCCAAGGCTCCTTCGACAGCACCTCCCAAACCCGCGACCTCTTCCACCTAGAAGGACAAGGGCAGCAGACGCGTGGGAACACCACCACCTCCGAGTTCCCCTCCAAGTCACATACCATCCTGACTTGGAAGTATATCGCCGTTCCTTCATCGTTGCTTCATGCTCAAAATCCTGGAACTCCCTAACAGCACTGTGGGAGTACCTTCACCACACGGACTGCAGCGGTTCAAAGCGACGGCTCATCACCACCTTCTCGAGGGCAATTAGGGATGGGCAATAAATGCTGGCCTTGCCAGCGACGCCCACATCCCATGAACGAATAAAAAAAAATAGACCTTGCAAAGAGGTGTGTTTGGCACTAAGTTTACTTTCTCGTATTTAATAAACTGTTGAAGGTAAAACTGTAGGCTAGAAATGACGGCTGATATTGTTAAATAAAGCAAAAGCAAAGTACTGCGGATGCTGGAAATATGAAATAAAAACAGAAAATGCTGGAAATACTGAGCAGGTCAGGCAGCATCTGTGGAGTGCGAAACAGTTAACGTTTCAGGTTGATGACTTTTTCATTGGAACTGGAAAAAGTTGGCGATGTAACTTTTTAAGCAAGCAGAGAGGCAGGGAAAGGCGGGAGGGGAGGAAAGAACAAAAGGGAAGACCTGTGATGGGGGTGGAAGGCAGGAGTGATTAAGTGATGAATAATAATTTGTTTAGAGAGGAATTTGATGGAGCATGTTGAATTTGCATGATAGTATTGCTGGGAATTTCCAGGTGCAGTGGAATTTCTGGAGCAGGTGGTTTCTGAATAAAGTCTGCTAAATACTCGCTATTGAAACAATTGCCCCTTTTAAGTGGGAGATAATTTTTGAGCAGGACTGATGTGCAGCTGCATTTGTATACACAACTCGTTGGCAACACAATAACAGGATAATGTAACTCATTTTATCGGCTTCCCGTTGTAAAAATGAAACGAGTTTGCAGTTTTTGCCAGGCTATCTATAGGTTAGGAAAGATGTTGCTTCTTTCATGTGGATGAACTCCTCTGGGGGTGGGGGGGAGATTATTGACAGTGGTTTCTCTAATTACAGATTTTTTGATGCTGATTTATTTCCTTCCTTTCTCTTTCCTGCCCACCCCCCACCTCCAAACAGACTTCATGTACTTTGTAACTTTTTCTGACCCAATGGAAGGATTGAAGACTTTCTCCACTGGCAGTTTTGCCCTCTTAAGAAGTGTGCAAGACCAATCTGGATGACGAGCTCTCTGCTTTCTTTTTGCCTCTGCCGTTGAGAAGTGCCTGCTCTTCATTCTGTGCTGTATCTCACTTGAAATGAATTTATTCTGGAGATTCCCTGTTACACACCAGCGTCTAACATTTACTGTCATGGTTTGACACTCCAAGGCTCTGCCACAAAGTTGTGCTGAAACCTCCAGGGAAGGAACAGAGGAATTGCCAACACTGCAAGCTACCTATTCCAGCATGGTTTTGTTGAAGGCCACACGGAAGCAGTGGCTTACTTGAGGGTTGCTTTTTATGAAATACCTGATCATGCTAGACCATAGATTAACGGGGCGCATCCCAATTTGTGATGCCTCAGTGAGAGGTCGATCTACGGATGGTCCCACCCATGTTGGAAAAGGGAAGCAGCAGCACTAAATCCCAGTTCCAGCCAAGTAGGCCACTGATGGAGATGCGTGAAGTAGCAAGTCTGCCAAAGGCTACAGATAATGAGATGGGCTGCAAGATGCATGGGCAATATTTAAGCATCCCCTTCAGTAGCATGAGAATAAACTGGCTTCTTGTAGTGGGGTAAAGAAGTGACATCGCTCTGAACCTCTGTGTTGCAACTAAACTCTTAGCAAACTTGGACTTAATGTTATTAGGGACACCCTATTAAAGAACTATGATGAACACATCTGATTTAGTATGTGTGCAAATCAGGTTAATTAGGAAATATTCATTTCCCCAAGAACTGAGACAGGAGGTGCATAGTTACAAGACTTCTGAGTATAATCATCACACTGTTGGGAATAACCTATTAATGGAATATGCTAATACGGTCTAATTTGCATTCCAAGTTGTCTTCATTAGGAACTTTTTTTGGCTTTTTGTTGGAAATTCAAAATATGCTATCTTTCTGCTTTGTCGGAGTGCAGGAGTAGGGGGAAGGTAGTGTTGGAATAGTCTAGGCTTAAGTTTTCACATTCTTGTTTACTCCAGCTCCAATCTTGTTAACTTATAATCGGAATTGGAACATTTCTGTAACGATCTCAACGGTCTGTTTGTAAGAGAATAGCTCTTGTATAATTTTTTTTTTGGTAGAAGAATAACATTGATGCAACATGTTGGAGAGCAACCATTATGGATTTTTTGGCATAGTCCTTTACAAGCAATTTGAATGTTGTGGTGCTGAGTAGCGAGCTGGTGCCACCCCTCTCATCCCACCCAAAATGAGCGAAAACCAGAGGAAAAGCAATGCCAATCAGCCTCTTGAGCACCTTGGGGGTTTTGCCCTCAAAGTAAAACTCTTGCATGTGTCAAACAAGAATGCTGTTCAAACATTAGCTCTCAGGCAATGTACTGCAATAAATGATTGATGGGCTATAGTGTGCACTTCCCTGATCTTAGTAGAGGGCTCTGTGAAAATTGAACATTCAGTAGGCTCTGACTTATCTAAAGGTGCTTCTCGATTCAATGGAATAAGTTGGGTATTAGAAATGAAGCTATTCCTTTGTGAGCACACAACTTAGTACAAGGTCCAGCACTTAATAAAAGCAAATATCCAGGAAAGCAGCTGCACACACTCGCACTAACCCAGATCTTATTTCTCTGCTCAAATGCTTACAACACGCGGGTTTTACATAAGTTATTTTCTAAGTGCTGCTGTTGTTGTTCCAATATTGACTTACCTATGGGAGTTAGTATTCAACCATTAACCGTCTCAGGAATATTGCAGCATTTCTGCACCACAGTTAATACTATTAAGTTCATTTTTGTACTCCTTGAAATTGTTCTAATATAATACAGAATAGGTTTTAAATTGGTGCAATATGATGATGCATTGAAGATTCTTTTAGGATTTGGCTGTCAGTTTCACCCTTGCTCTCAACATTTTAATTTTGCTGCTGTAGCTTACTTCCGACCCTTCATTAAGTTTGCTTCCTGATGGTTAAGGTTTGAACTTACTGGAAATAATTGCCATTGTTTCAGTGGGCTGTGCACATCTGTATAGTTTAGCTATTGTACTGGGAGCTAAATTATTTTGCCAGTAAAAATAACATATATATTGCAATGTACCTAATGCTCAATACTTTGACGGGCAGTCGTATTCCTGCCATGAGGTTCAGGTGCATCCTTAAGTGCATCAGCAAAGCTAGAGTGGTCTATAAAAGTAATCAGAGATTGGATTCATGCTTTCAATTCATTGAAAAGCATTGCTGACTCTTTTTTCTGAGGTAGTATGGTACATTTGTTTGTGGAGCTTTTATTTGAAGATGAATGAAATGATTGAGCATTGGATTTGACACACTGCTGTGTGATCTAGGAGAAAATATATTGTAGATTTTAAGACACGGGGCGGGGCTCTGACGGTGCATTTAATGTTGAACTTTGCGTCAGCTTCTGTGCCGCTTTTACTGAATTACATACTTCCCTGGCTTGTAGCAGTTATTTAGCCAGACACGAGAAGGCTTATAATAGTGGCTCCCTGATGACGAGTCTTCAAATTTTTCTCCCCTCGCAGAAGCAAGGCTGAGATTTGGCACTCTGCATGGTGGAGGGGCTAGACTGGGTGCTTCTCCAACATGCTGTGGGACTATGCAGCAAAAGTTGATTGGCTTTGTATTTCAAGTAATCTAGGTTTTTGAAAACATTGAAGCATGCTTCCAGCCATCTGTAATTCTCCATATTCATCCTTTGGTGATTACATAATCTCTCCATCCTCAAAGTAATTGCAGCAGTCGCTTCAAATGTCACGTTTCTGGCACAATATATTTAGACATCCAAATGTTGTAATGTTATTGTGGGCTAATCTGAAGTCTAAACCATTTATTGCAAGCAAGTTATGACTGTTGGTTATAACTTGGGAGTGTCAGCTTAATTAAGTTGCCTTTTGAGTCCAAAGGTTGTGGGTTCACTCCAATTCTTGAGCGCATAATCTAGTCGGTTCACAATCCAGTGCAGTAAAGAGGGAGTGCTTCTCTGGCAGAGGTGGTGTTCTTCAGATGAAATGTTAAACCTGTGAAAGTTTGCTTGTTCTGAAGGTTCATAATTCCATTGGACTCTGAAGAATCGTTCACCCTGTGTCCTGTCCAGAATTCTTCAGTCAATCAGTATATTAAAAAAAATACTAATTCATCTCGTTTGTCAGATCTTACTGTGCGCAGAATGGATACTGCATTAAGTAGGTCATTAAATGTGATGAGCTTTGAGATGAGTGGATAGCTCTTTCAAAGAGCCGGCACAGGCACGATGTGCCGAGTGGCCTCCTTCTGTGCTGCATGATTCTGTGACTGATGAGGTGCTCTGTAAATAGAACTCTTTATTTCATGTTGAACACCTCAATTTCGCTTATTCTATCCCATCTGTTTAGTTCCATGCAATGTTCAGAATATTTGGTATGCAGTACCTCTACTGAGCTTGAATCTGTCAAGTACTTGATTATTGTGTAAATGATTGAAAATAACCACTCCAGGCAGGATTTGATCAGCATGCATGTCTCTGGTAGAAGCATTCCCAAAATTGAGTTGGTCATGTTGCCAATTGGTTATGTATCCCATGTAGGCTCCACACAGCACCAACATGGATGATTAAGTTTATGTTGAGCTTTGCTCTGTTAACCCAACACCACCCCCCTTCCACCCAGTAACCATTAAAATCAATTGGGTGAGGAATTGCTTAAACAAAATATAAACCCTTTCAACCCTTTCAACCTTTTCTGAAGACCTGAGGAATTTTGGTTAATTTTAGAAATGTTTTCAAATCAAATTGAGCTAGGTATTGAGGCTGGATGAGTGCAGCTCCAACAACACTCGAAGCTCGACACCGTCCAGGACAAAGCAGCCCACTTGATTGGCACCCCATCCACCACCTTAAACATTCACTCCCTCCACCACCGGCGTACCGTGGCTGCAGGGCACACCATCTACACGATGCACTGCAGCAACTCGCCAAGGCTTCTTCGGCAGCACCTCCCAAACCCACGACCTCTTCCACCTAGAAGGACAAGGGCAGCAGGCGCATGGGAACACCACCACCTCCAAGTTCCCCTCCAAGTCACACCATCCTGACTTGGAAGTATATCGCCGTTCCTTCATCGTCGCTGGGTCAAAATCCTGGAACTCCCTCCCAAACATCACTGTGGGAGTACCTTCACTACATGGACTGCAGCAGTTCAAGAAGGCGGCTCACCACCACCTTCTCAAGGGCAATTGGGGGTGGGCAATAAATGCTGGCCAGCGATGCCCACATCCCATGAACGAATAAAAAAAAAAATACACAATCAGAGGTCAAAATAAACTTTGTGTTGAGTAAGTAATCTGAGTACACGTTGGGTGGGAAAGATTGGGTACTTTTTTGACCAGGAAGTTGTAATACTTTGTATCTGGTTAATGGATTTTAGTGTTTCAAACATAGGAAGTGCATAGAAAACACAACATTGAAACATGCCTTTTGGTCCACCAATCCGTGTCAGTGTTTTTCCTCCTCTCCTGTAAATACTCGACTGCAATTTCCTCCCTCATCCACCCTCAGGATCCAAATATGTATCCCACTGGGCCCTGGTAACTTTCAGCTTAACTAAGGTCTAAAATTTTCCTTTTATTTATAATATCACTCCTGTCACTCTCACCCACTTCAGGATTAACCTCCTCTCCGAGATCCTTCTCCTTAGTAAAAGGCCCAATGCAAACTACTTATTAAATACCTTTGCCACTTTATCATGAAGATCATCATCTACAAGTTGACAATCCTCTCCTCTCGAGGATCTCGCCTGTTTTAACAATTTTCTTTTTAGCTGATATACTTGTAAATTACTTTACTGTTCCTTTTGATGTTTTTAAAAATGTTTCCTCATAATCCCTCTTAGCTTTCCTTATCCTGCTCTTAACCTCTTATTTTCTCGCATTCTCCTTTAGTTTTTTTTTCATTATTCTTATAGTTCTCATGGGCCTACTTCAATTTTAATTGCTTTCTAACACATTTATTTAACCATGGCGTTCTAAAACTGCTAGTAGTTTCTGTTTTAATGTAATGTACTAATTCTTTACCATTGCAATCTCTCATTTTTAAAAAAAAAAGCCTACTCTTGTTCTGTGTGCCAATTTCGCCAGCTGCCTTACCTCCGCTAACTCACTCCTCATCTTTGTTAAATCTGCCAGAGTCCACTCCGGTGTATTTGTACAGACTTTTCTAGTTGTATCTTAAACCTTATCGCATTGTTCTCGCCTCTTCCGAGGTGCTCGTCCACATTTAGCTCACCTACCTAATCTATTTAGAATCATAGAATGGTTACAGCACAGAAGGAGGCCATTCGGCCCGTCGAGCCCGTGCCAGCTCTCTGCAAGCGTATTTCAGCTAGTCCCACTCCCCCGCCCTTTCCCCGTAGCCCTGCAAATTTTTTCCTTCAGGTACTTATCCAATTCCCTTTTGAAAGCCGTGATTGAATCTGCCTCCACCACCTTTCAGGCAGTGCATTCCAGATCCTAACCACTCACTGCGTAAAAAAGGTTTTCCTCATGTCGCCTTTGGTTCTTTTGCCAATCACCTTAAATCTGTGTCCTCTGGTTCTCGACCCTTCCGCCAATGGGAACAGTTTCTCTCTATCTACTCTGTCTAGACCCATCATGATTTTGAACACCTCTATCAAATCTCCTCTCAACCTTCTCTGTTCTAAGGAGAACAACCCCAGTTTCTCTAGTCTATCCACATAACTGAAGTCCCTCATCCCTGGAACCATTCTCATAAATCTTTTCTGTACCCTCTCTAAGGCCTTCACATCCTTCCTAAAGTGCGGTGCCCAGAATTGGACACAATACTCTAGTTGAGGCCGAACCAGTGTTTTATAAAGGTTCATCATAACTTTCTTGCTTTTGTACTCTATGCCTCTCTTTATGAAACCCAGGTTCCTGTATGCTTTTTTAACCGTTTTTGGAACCTGACCCCCCACCTTCAATGATTTGTGCACATATACCCCCAGGTCTCTCTGTTCGTACACCCTCTTTAGAATTGTGCCCTCTAGTTTATATTGCCTCTCCTCGTTCTTCCTACCAAAATGTATCACTTCACACTTTTCTGCATTAAATTTCATCTGCCATGTGTCCGCCCATTCCACCAGCCTGTCTGTCCTCTTGAAGTCTATCACTATCCTCCTCACTATTCACTATACTTCCAAGTTTTGTGTCAACTGCAAATTTTGAAATTGTGCCCTCTACACCCACATCCAAGACATTAATATATTTCAAGAAAAGCAGTAGTCCTAGAACCGACCCCTGAGGAACACCACTGTATACCTTCCTCCAGTCCGAAAAACAACCGAAAAACAATTTCTGCTGTTATTTCGTTCACCACTACTCTCTGTTTCCTGTCACTTAGCCAATTTCGTATCCATGCTGTCACTGTCCCTTTTATTCCATGAGCTTCAACTTTGCTGGTAAGCCTATTATGTGGCACTTCATCAAATGCCTTTTGGAAGTCCATGTACACCACATCAACCACATTGCCCTCATCAGCCCTCTGTTACCTCATCAAAAAACGCGATCAAGATAGTTAAACACGATTTGCCTTTAACAAATCTGTGCTGGCTTTCCTTAATTAATCCACACTTGTCCAAGTGACTGTTAATTGTGTCCCTGATTATCGTTTCTTTTAGCTTCCCCACTACCGAGGTTAAACTGACTGGCCTGTAGTTGCAGGGGTTTTTCCTTGCATCATTTTTTGAACAAAGGGTGTAACATTTGTAATTCTCCAGTCCTCTGGCACCACCCCTGTATCTAAGGAGGATTGGATGATTATGGCCAGTACCTCCGCGATTTCAACCTTAACTTCCCTCAGCATCCTAGGATGCATCCCATCTGGTCCTGGTGACTTATCTGCTTTAAGTACAGCTAGCCTTTCTAGTACCTCCTCTTTATCAATTGTTATCCCATCCAGTATCTGCACTACCTCCTCTTTCACTGACTTTGGCAGCATCTTCTTCCTTGGTGAAGACAGATGCAAAGTACTCATTTAGTACCTCAGCCATGCCCTCTGTCTCCATGCGTAGGTCTCCTTTTTGGTCCCAAATTGGCCCACCCCCTTACTCTTAATACCCATTTACTATTTATATGCCTATAGAAGACTTTTGAATTCCCTTTTATGTTAGCTGCCAATCTATTCTCATACCCTCTCTTTGCTCCTCTTATTTTCTTTTTTACTTCCCCTCTGAACTTTTTATATTCAGCCTGATTCTCACTTGTATTCTCAACCTGACATCTGTCATATGCGCTCTTTTTCTACTTCATCTTCCTCTCTATCTCTTTCGTCATCCAGGGAGCTCTGACTTTGGTTGCCCTACCTTTCCCCCTCGTGGGAATGTACCCCGACTGTACCTG
Organism: Squalus acanthias; assembly: GCA_030390025.1. NCBI lineage: Eukaryota > Metazoa > Chordata > Chondrichthyes > Squaliformes > Squalidae > Squalus > Squalus acanthias. The sequence goes on from CM059434.1 coordinate 132,440,820, forward strand.
AGCCATCTCTTTAAAGGCAGCCCATTGTTCGATCACAGTTTTGCCTGCCAAGCTTTGATTCCAATTTACCCGGGCCAGATCCATTCTCATCCCACTGAAATTGGCCTTCCTCCAATTAAGTATTTTTACTCTAGATTGCTCCCTGTCCTTTTCCATAGCTAATCTAAACCTTATGATGCTATGATCACTGTTCGCTAAATGTTACCCTACTGACACTTGCGCCACTTGATCCACCTCATTCCCCAGAACCAGTTCTGGCAATGCCTCCTTTCCCGTTGGCCAGAAAAGTACTGATCAAGAAAGTTCTCCTGAACACACTTCAGAAATTCTTCCCCCTCTCTGCCCTTTACACTATTACTATCCCAGTCTATATTTGGATAATTGAAGTCCCCCATTATCACTACTCTATAGTTTTTGCACCTCTCTGTAAATTCCCTGAAAATTTGCTCCTCTATATCCTTCCCACTAGTTGGTGGCCTACAGAATACACCTAGTAGTGAGAAGTCGCACAACACCAGGTTATAGTCCAACAGTTTTATTTGAAATCACAAGCTTTCGGAGCGCTGCTCCTTCGTCAGGTGAAGCACTTCACCTGACGAAGGAGCAGCAGCTCCGATGGCTTGTGATTTCAAATAAAACTGTTGGACTATAACCTGGTGTTGTGCGACTTCTCACTTTTGTCCACCCCAGTCCAACACCGGCATCTCCGCATCATGGCCACCTGGTAGTGTAATGGCACCTCTATTGTTTCTTAACTCTAACCAAATAGATCCTGTCCTTGAGCCCTCCTGGACATCCTCTTACTCCAGCACTGTAACATTCTCCTTAATCAATACTGCCACACCACCACCTTACTTTCTTTCCTTCCCTATCTTTCCTGAACACCTTATATCCAGGAATATTTAATTCCCAATCCTGCCCTTTTTTGAGCCAGGTCTCCATTATCGCCATGACATCATATTCCCATGTGGCTATTTGCACCTGCAGCTCACCAACCTTACTTACCATGCTTCGAGCATCTACACACATGCACTGTAAACCTGTCTTAGATCACCTTGTATTCTCTCTTAGTCTGACCCCACCTAATACCGCACTATTTCTTACTCTAGTGCTCTCTGTCTCTCCGAATCCTTTGTGCACCTTGTTTCTCCTTGTGAATGCTACATCCAGGTGCTCATCCCCCTGCCAAATTAGTTTAAAACCTCCCCAACAGCACTACCAAACCGCACCCCCCCCGCGAGGATATTGGTCCCAGCTCTGTTGAAGTGCAACCCATCCGGCCTGTACAGGTCCCACCTCCCCCAGAACCTGTCTCAGGAATCTAAAGCTCTCCCTCCTGCACCATCTCTCCAACCACGCATTCATCTGCTCTATCCTCTTATTTCTATACTCACTAGCTCGTGGCACCCGGAGTAATCCGGAGATTAGTACCTTTTGAGGTCCAGCTTTTTCATCTCTTTCCCAGCTCCTTAAAATCTGCCTGCAGGACCTCATCCCTCTTTCTACCTATGTCGTTGATGCAGATATGGACCACGACCTCTGGCTGTTCACCCTCCCCCCTCAATGTTCTGCAGCCTCTCAGTGACATCCTTGACCCTGGCACCAGGGAGGCAACATATCCTGGAATCACGTCTGTGGCTGCAGAAACGCCTGTCTGTTCCCCTAACTATCGAATCCCCTACCACTATCGCTTTTCCGATTTTCCTCCTCCTCTCCCCCTCCACATACAGCTGAGCCACACGTGGTGCTGTGGATTGGCTCTGGCTGTACTCTCCAGAGGAAGCATCTCCCTCACCATACTGGTTGGAGACTGAGATGCACTCGGGGTGGGACTCCTGCACTACCTGCCTGGTCCTCCTTGTCTTTCTGGCGGTTACCCATTCCCTCTCTGCCTGCACACTCTTGCGCTGCGGGGTGACCAGCTCGTGAAACATGCTATCCATGTAGCTCTCAGCCTCACGGATGCACCTCAGTGATGCCAGCTGCTGCTCAAGCTCCGAAACCTGGAGCTTGAGCTCCTCTAGCCGACGACACTTCCTGCACACGTAGTTGTCCAGGACACTGGAAGCGTCCTGGAGTTCCCACAAGGCACAAGATGTGCATTCCACGGGACTGAGGTGCCCTGCCATGCCTCTATTTATTCGACTGTTAACTAACTTACAGAAATAAACTTAAGACTAAGAGTCTTAAAAGTTGGGCCTACCTTTATCTCCAGCCGCTTCTCTCGCTCTCTTAGTTAAAGTCTTTATTACTCGTAACCAGATGTAGCAACACCCTCTGCCTTTGTACCTCAGCAACATATGGCTTGAGGAAGGAGTCGTGCAGGTCAGAAATGGGGATGTTCGCTGATGACTGCACAGTGTTCAGCGCCATTCACAACTCCTCAGATAATGAAGCAGTCCATGCCCACATGCAACAAAACCTGGACGACGTTCAGGCTTGGGCTGATAAGTGGCAGGTAACATTCGTGCCACAGAAGTTCCAGGCAATGACTATCTCCAACAAGCGAGAGTCTAACCTCCTCCCCTTGACATTCAACGTTATAACCATCGCAAAATCCCCCACCATTAACATCCTGGGGGTCACCATTGACCAGGAACTTAACTGGACCAGCCACATAAATACTGTGGCAACAAGAGCACGTCAGAGGCTAGGTATTCTGCGGTGAGTGTCTCCCCTCCTGACTCCCAAAGCCTTTCCACCATCTATAAGGCAAAAATAAGGAGTGTGATGGAATACTAGCCACTTGCCTGGATGAGTGCAGCTCCAACAACACTCGAGAAGCTCGACACCATCCAGGACAAAGCAGCCGCTTGATTGGCACCCCATCCATCACCTTAAACATTCACTCCCTCCACCACCGGCGTACCGTGGCTGCAGTGTGTACCATCTACAAGATGCACTGCAGCAACTCGCCAAGGCTTCTTCGGCAGCACCTCCCAAACCCGCGACCTCTACCACCTAGAAGGACAAGGGCAGCAAGCGCATGGGAACACCACCACCTCCAAGTCACACACCATCCTGACTTGGAAATATATCGCCGTTCCTTCATCGTCGCTGGGTCAAAATCCTGGAACTCCCTCCCTAACAGCACTGTGGGAGTACCTTCACCACACGGACTGCAACTGTTCAAGAAGGTGGCTCACCACCACCATCTCGAGGGCAATTAGGTATGGGCAATAAATGCTGGCCTTGCCAGCGACACCCATATCACATAAATATATAGGGCTTTCTTAGGGTCTTTGAGTGCTCCAGTGTTGATTTTCAAGCGGCATTGTTTCTGTTGCCACCGCTGTTTTGGGGCTACATTGATGGAGATGACAGAGCAGATTAGGCGGTGGTCTGTCCAGCAGTCATCAGCTCCTGTCATGGCATGGGTGATGCGAACGTTCTTGCGGTCCCTCGCTCGGACGATGACATAGTCCAGCAGATGTCAGTGCTTGGAGCGAGGGTGTTGCCATGAAGCCTTGTACTTGTCTCTCTGACGGAGCAAGGTGTTGGTTATCACAAGTCCATCTAAGCATTTCGTCAGCCTGCGCCTCTCAACCAACCTGACAACTTCGTGATTCAGATACACAGAGCGTCCACAGCGCCTGGTCAACACTCAAGGCCTCCGTAATCAGAACCTGTGAAGAGACGCTCGGTCACTCGACCAGGAAACACCAAGACTGGTTCGATGAGAACGACCAGGAGATCCAGGAGCTAATAAGCCGCAAGCGTAAGGCATTCCTGATCTGGGAAACAGCAACACAACTCGAGAGCAAGAAAGCAGCTCTACAGACTCCTGAAGGCCGAGGTCCAACAAAAAACTCGCAACCTAAAGAACAGATGGTGGGTGGAGAAAGCGCAGGAGATCCAGCAGCTAGCCGACAACCACGACGTGTGTGGATTCTTTAGCGCAGTCAAGACCACCGACGACCCAAGGTCCTACCCCTCTGCGGGCCAAGAACGGAGAGCTACTCATCAAGGACAGAGAGGCAGTCAGTGCCCGCTGGAAGGAGTACTTCGAAGATCTCCTTAACAGAGACTCTGTCTTCGACGTGAGTGCCCTCAACTCCATCCCGCAGCATGCTACCCGCCACCATCTCAGCACAACCCCAGCCCGGCATGAGGTTGAAAAGGCCATCCGACAACTGAAGAACAACAAGGCCTCAGGAGCAGATGGAATCCCTGCCGAGGCGCTAAAACATGGTGCGAATACATGAACTCATTTCTCTTATTTGGAAGGAGGAGAGCATGTCAGACGCCGTAATCGTGACCATCTTCAAGAAAGGTGACAAGTTCGATTTGGTAACTACAGAAGAGTTTCCCTGCTGTCTGCCACAGGGAAAGTCATCGCAAGAATCCTCCTCAATCGCCTTCTCCCATTGGCTGAAGAGCTCCTCCCAGAGTCGCAAAGCGGATTCCGCCCACTAAGGGGCACAATGGACATGATCTTCACCGCGCATCAAATACAAGAGAAATGCAGGGAACAGCACCAACCACTGTACATGGCATTTTTTGACCTCACAAAGGCCTTTGACACTGTCAACCGTGAGGGATTATGGAGTGTTCTCCACAAATTCGTCTACCCTCAAAAGTTTGTCACCATCCTCCGCCTGCTTCACGACGACATGCAAGTCATGATCCTGATCAACGGATCCACCACAGACCCAATTTACGTACAGACCGGGGTCAAGCAAGGCTGTGTCATCACACCAATGCTCTTCTCAATCTTCCTTGCTGCAATGCTCCATCTCACACTCAGTAAGCTCCCCGCTGGAGTGGAGCTAATCTACAGAACAAACGGGAAATTGTTCAAACTCAGTAGCCTCCAGTCCCATCCTCTGTCATCGAATTACAGTATGCAGACGACGCTTGCGTCTGCGCACACTCGGAGGTCGAACTCCAAACCATCATCCACCCCTTCACCGAAGCGTACGAGAGCATAGGCCTTACACTGAACATCCATAAGACAAAGGTCCTCTACCAACCTGCCCCCGCCACACAGTACTGCACCCCCGATTATCAAAATCCACGACGAGGCCTTGGACAACGTAGACCACTTTGCATACCTCGGGAGCCTACTGTTAACAAAGGCAGACGTCGATGACTAAGTCCAACACCGCTTTGTGTGCCAGTGCACCCTTTGGTCGCCTGAGGAAGAGAGTGTTTGAAGACCAGGACCTCAAACCCGGCACCAAGCTCATGGTCTACAGAGCAGTAGTGACTCCCGCCCTCCTGTATGCTTCAGAGACATGGACCATGTACAGCAGGCACCTCAAAGCACTGGAGAGGTACCACCAACGCTGCCTCCACAGGATTCTGCAAATCCATTGGCAGGATAGACGCACCAACGTCCGTGTTCTCTCAGGCCAGCATCGAAGCTTTGACCACGCTCGATCAGCTCCGATGGACGGGCCACACCGTCCACATGCCCGATACGAGACTCCCAAAACAAGCGCTCTACTTGGAGCTCCGACACGGCAAGAGAGCCCCAGGTGGGCAGAGGAAACGCTTCAAGAACACCCTCAAAGCCTCCTTGGAAAAAGTGCAACATCCTCTCCGTCACCTGGGAATCCCTGGCTCAAGACTGCTCAAAGTGGAGGAGAAGCATCCGGGAAGGCGCCGAACACCTCGAGTCTCTTCGCCGGGAGCAAGCGGAAGCCAAGCGCAAACAGCAGAAGGAGCGCACGTCAACCCATGCGCCCCACCCACCTGCCCCTTCAACCACCGTCTGCCCCACCTGTGACAGAGACTGTAGGTCCCGCATTGGACTCATCAGTCACCTGAGAACTCAATTTTAATGTGGAAGCAAGTCATCCTCGGTTCCGAGCGACTGCCTAAAAAGAACATAAACGAATAAAAAAAAAACACATTTTAAGAATTCCACTCTCTTCTCCATTTGCTCACTCTCTGTCCGAATCAATAAGTGTATAATTAAAATCAACGAAAACAATATTTTTTTATGCCGACTCATCTCTCCAATCTGACTGTAGATTTCCTCTTCTATTTCCTTCCCACAAATTGGCGGTCTGTAATGCACCTCTACTAATTATAACGAGCCCTTTTTTAAATCTTTGAGCTCCAACCATATTGACTCTGTACCCCTTCCTTGTCTACATCAGTGCTCTACAGTATATATGCCTTTTTTTTAACCAATATTGCCACTTCGCCTCCTTATCTTTTTTGTTCCTCCTAAATTTATTACATCCCCATATTTATTTTGCATTCTTGTTAAGGTGGTGGCTGGATTTCTGTTAACGCTAAAGTCTAGATCTTCCTGTCAAGTAATTGCTTCAAGGTCTATTTTCTACGCTCTGCGCATTGCAATATATTTGAACCTTTTTTGCTTTTTTTTTTACATCTTTTCCCGTGACTTTTTTTTTGCCTAAGCTACCCCCATCTTTACTTAAGACTTTTTTCCCCATTTTACTTTATTTTTCTACTCCATATTCCTCTTGCTAAATTATTTTCTGTATGAATGTCATCCTCATCTATTTGTCCCTTCGCTGTTAGCTCATCCTGGTTGGTTTCTGTTTCCCCAACTCCCCCTCCTTCCTACCGCGTCATCCCCATTTAACCGTTTTACAGTATATTAGCACCCTTCCTGTTTAGATGTAGCCCATCCTTGCATAATAACTCCCATCAATCCCAGCACTGGTGCTGATATTCAACAAAGTGGAATCCCACTTCCTGACACTACACGTTTAGCCATACATTAATTTCCCTAATCGTCCTGTCCTTCCTTATTCCAGCATATGGCTGGGGAAGTTATCTTGAGATTGCCACCCGTGAATTCCTGCTCCTAAACTTGTTTCCCTATCTCCTAAATTAACTTTGCAGGACTTCAGACCTTTCTTTACTTCATTGGCTCCCACATAACTGGTTGCTCACCCCTCCTTGCAAAATCTTTTCCAGTCTATGCTTTATGTCCCTTACCCTCGGACCTGTGAGGTGGAAAAATATCTAGGTTGCTGATCTGGACTGCAAAATATTGTTAGGCTGTCGGCCCCTCTAACTATTGAATCCCCTGTTGCTGCCACATTTCTAGCTGTTCTGTTAATCTTCGCCCCCTCTCTAAGCCATCTCTTGTTTGTTGGTGCCATTGATATTTGCTACTTTGTCTAGAGTCCTCATTTTCCCCACCGGAAGCTGGAGCTTCAAATCTGTTTGAGAGTATAAGTTGTTCTGGGTACTTCTGTTCCAACCTTTCCTTCCTGCTTTTCCCCACCCCATGGATAATCACCCACCTTTCCTCCTCCACTGCCTGCTTCTTAACTCTCATCGGTGTGACTACCCCCGTAACAGAGTGAGACAGGGATGATATGCGAGCCATAGGCTTTTGAGAGCTCTAAAGTTGTACCCCTAAGAACCAAAATAAAATGTCAATGATCAAAGCAAGGTGATAGCTTTAAGAAATCGGTGACATCAATTGCCTTTAATCAGGAACGATTCCCAGCCTAGAAGGATAAAAGGCAGCGAAATAGTTCAGCTGAGGAGAGGAGTTTGGAGAGGAAGGTGCAGGCTGTAAAGTTATCCCTGTTATGTCTTGTTCATCGCTGCACTTAAGACGCAACTGTCGTGGGTGAATAAAAACAAAAGACGAGGCTGAAGCGTTTGCAACCCTCTTCAGCCAGAAGTGCCGAGTGGTTGATCCATATCGGCCTTCTCCTGAGGTCCCCACCATCATAGAAGACAATCTTCAGCCAATTCGATTCACTCCACGTGATATCAAGAAATGGCTGAGCGCACTGGAAACAGCAAAGGCTATGGGCCCCGACAACATCCCGGCTGTCGTGCTGAAGACTTGTGCTCCAGAACTAGCAGCGCCTCTAGCCAAGCTGTTCCAGTACAGCTATAACACTGGCATCTATCCGACAATGTGGAAAACTGCCCAGGTATGTCCTGTCTACAAAAAGCAGGACAAATCCAATCCGGCCAATTACCGCCCCATCAGTCTACTCTCAATCATCAGCAAAGTGATGGAAAGTGTCGTCGACGGTGCTATCAAGCGGCACTTACTCACTAATAACCTGCTCACCGATGCTCAGTTTGGGTTCCGCCAGGACCACTCTGCTCCAGACCTCATTACAGCCTTGGTCCAAACATGGACAAAGGAGCTGAATTCCAGAGGTGAGGTGAGTGTGACTGCCCTTGGCATCAAGGCAGCATTTGACTGAGTGTGGCATCAAGGAGCCCTTGTAAAACTGAAGTCAATGGGAATCGGGGTGGGAAAACTCTCCACTGGCTGGAGTCATGCCTAGCACAAAGGAAGATGGTTGTGGTGGTTGGAGGTCAATCATCACAGCCCCAGGACATCGCTGCAGGAGTTCCTCAAGTCAGTGTCCGAGGCCCAACCATCTTCAGCTGCTTCATCAATGACCTTCCCTCCAACATAAGGTCAAAAATGGGGATGATGGCTGATGACTGCACAGTGTTCAATTCCATTCGCAACTCCTCAGATAATGAATCAGTCCATGTCCACATGCAACAAGACCCGGATGACATTCAGGCTTGGGCTGATAAGTGACAGGTAACATTCGTGCCACACAAGTGCCAGGCAATGACTATCTCCAACAAGCAAGAGTAACCACCTCCCCTTGACATGCAACGGCCCTACCATCACCGAATCCCCCACCATCAACATCCTGATGGGGTCACCATTGACTAGAAACTTAATTGGACCGTCCACACGAATACTGTTACTACAAGAGCAGGTCAGAGGCTGGGTATTCTGGGGCGAGTGTCTCGCCTCCTGACTCCCCAAAGCTTTTCCACCATCTACAAGGCACAAGTAAGGAGTGTGATGGAATGCTCTCCACTTGCCTGGATGAGTGCAGCTCCAACAACACTCAAGAAGCTCGACACCATCCAGGACAAAGCAGCCCGCTTGATTGGCACCCCATCCACCACATTAAACATTCACTCCCTCCACCACTGGCGTACTGTGGCTGCAGTGTGTACCATCTACAAGATGCACTGCAGCAACTCGCCAAAGCTTCTTCGGCAGCACCTCCCAAACCCACGACCTCTACCAGCTAGAAGGACATGGGCAGCAGGCACATGGGAACACTACCACCTCCAAGTTCCCCTCCCAGTCACACACCATCCTGACTTAGAAATATATTGCCGTTCCTTCATAGTCGCTGGGTCAAAATCCTGGAACTCCCTCCCTAACAGCACTGTGGGAGTACCTTCACCACACGGACTGCAGCGGTTCAAGAAGGTGGCTCACCACCATCTTCTCTAGGGCAACTAGGGATGGGCAATCAGATCCCATAAATGAATTTAAAAAAATAAAATAAACCTCACTTGTGTCAAGCTCTACTCTGCGTGTCGAATTGACCACTGGGTCCTGGGCCTGCTTCAGCTTGTTACACCCCTCAAGCCCTCAATCCAAAAACTGCTGTCCCTCTTTGTGTCGGATTGTTCCCATCCCCTTCTCAAGTTCTGAGATTTTGAGCGTGAACATTGTGAGGTGGTGACACTTCCCGCAGTCATGTTTGCCCGAGTCAGCACCTGGTGTGTTAAACTCCCACATCTTCCAGCAATGACGCATCACTGTTCCTTCCTGTGCTACCATTTATTGAGAGTTGTTGGGTTATAAAATTAGCAAGGCTCTGTATTTATAAAGTGATTATTATGAATTATGCACGAATGTTTCAGCAAATAGCCCTGTTAATTGTGCTTTAAAAACCAGAAAATCCAAGTGTGTTCACACTCAGATGTGCAGTAATTGAAAGTGTCTCTCGTATTATAATGTAGGGTGACCATCTGTCCCCGTTTTCAGGGACAGTCCTCGGATGAGGTACTGTCTCTCCGGGCAAACAATGTCCCTGGAGGAGTCCCCGATTCACAAAAGTCTTCTCCAAAGTGTACCCCTGGGCAGTGAGCGTACCACCCCGAGCTGCCACTTTGCAGCTCTAAGGCTAAATTAAACAACAACTTGTACAATGGCCAGAGTGACTCACTGCGCAAGCGCGACTGGGCGGTCTTTCTGTGCCAGTTGCTGTTTTTGAGTTTCCGGCCAGGCTCGTACTGCTGGATTGTCTGCGCCGGGAGAGCCTGGGAGCACGGCAACCGGACCAGGTGAGAGGCAGGCCATGGTGGAGGGCCCGGTCACAGTCACCGGGGGAAGGGGGCTGGCTAATCCTCGATACCGGGGGGGCGGGTCAGATGTGAGCTCAATCACCACCGGGAGGGTGTGATCCCTGTCACTTGGTGTGTGTCAGGTGTAAAGTCAGTCACTGGGCGGGGGTGGGGAGAAAGAGTCAGGTGTCTGAATGCGCTTCAATAATGTGGCGTCACATCTGCGGTAATTACATGCACGTTTGTTTTGCATTTGTGCAACTGTTTGAAATATAGGCTGCTAAAAGCTTTAGCCTCGCTACGCTGTGCAACCTACATTTTCCGTCCTGGCTACTTTGCTGTGCTCCCACCCTGTGTTGTCCCGGATTCGGTTTAGAAAATATGGTCTCCCTATTATAGCGCCCTTTCATGAAACTAAGCTGCAGGCGTTGCACTTGCCAAAGAATGTATAACTTGGAATGAATGGCAAATTAGAAACCTTTTATAGGTAACTGAGCATTGCCCATGGGTTGCACTAGTTGGAGTTTCTGTGTTCCTTTGGGGCCAGTGTGTCTCTGCCTCCTGCAAAATGTATCAGCATTAAGTTGGGACCAACGTTGCGACAAGCTCCTGATGTGATTGGCTGTGCTGCTGCATATAAGACTATACATATACATAGTAACACCACCAACAGTAATTTTGAAATGAGGATTTCTGTTTTAAAACCAGTTTATCCTTGATGTTGATTTGGATTGGGAAAGTAGCCCCAGTTGCATTTCATTCTGCAACACCAGTTGCCTTCCATTTCTGAAAGCAGGAAAGTGGAGGTGTTGTCAATTATAGGAAACTGTCTTCAGTTTCCACATAATCCTGAATGTTGAATCTGTGCACTTACTGGAGGGTTTTGGTGCTCCTTGTTCCCATGCTGTCTGATTTAATTGTGGTGATCAGAGGTAGCTTTTGTCAATAGATGTCTTTGTGAAGAATTTTCTTTGTAATGGTGTCCTATGCAGTTCCAGTGACTGACGTGGAGAGTGCCATCCATAGCGTATGGTCTCTTGATGAATTCTGTAAGAAGACTGCTGCACAAAATGCCCTGAATATTAGTTGTACGGGGTCCTCCAATGGCTCATCTAGTTCAGGCTGTCAGTAGCGGGGCTAAACAGACCAAGGATGTCCCAGGGGTGTGTTGGGTTAGCTGATCTTGGCTGCGATGGTGGCAGATGTTGCAGTTGGCCTCAGCATCCCGGAGTTAGGCAGGGTCCCATTCTTGATTCCAATTCAAAGACCCTACAGAATATGCAGGGATGTTGGGAAAGAAAATTATGGGCCTCTGCTTGTGCTGCACCCCTGTCCAAGCTCAGACATTGCCATTTAGATTGAAGGTTTTCTTAAATTTATGTGGCAAGTTCATCTGTTTATCTGTGGGCTATAGCTGTATAATCTGATCAAGGTCTGGCTTGCCAGTGTACTGCAGCTTCCTGCCCTAAACAGCTCCCTTGCATGTCATTTGTAGATTAATTACAGTCTCTATCAGTACATTTGATACTAAAAAAAAAAGTGGCTTTATTAAGAAACCTAATTATACCACGACGAGCATTGTTTTAAGATGTAAATGTGCTCCTTCTATACTTAAAAGGAGGTGGAGATCAATAATAGAAGTTTGTTTTCTCTGGTTTACTTGACAGTTTCATCCGAAGAAAGGCCATCAGTGGCCTCAATTTTTTTAAAGAACAAAAAAAGAAAGACTTGCATTTATATAGTGCCTTTCTCGATCTCAGGACGCCCCAAAGCGTTTTACAGCTAATGAAGTACTTTTGAAGAGTAGTCACTGTTGTAATGTAAGAAACACGGCAAACAATTTCAAAAATACAGCTGTTGGTGGTGTTGGCCTGTATACGTATATTCTTGTATGTGATCGGTCCCATTTAGTGGTGTTGGTTGAGGGATAACAATAGATTGGCCAGGACACCAGGGCAGAGCACCCCTGCTCCTCTTTGAATAGTGCCATGGGATCTTTTACGTCCACCTGAGAGGACAGACAGAACCACGCTTTAACATCTCATCTGAAAGACGGCACCTCTGACAGTGCAGCAGTCCCTCAGCGAGGAACTGCACTGTTAGCCCAAATCTTGTGCTCAAGTCTCTGGAGTGGGAATTGAACCCACAACTTACTGACTCCGAGACGAGAGTACTACCGGCGAGCCACGGCTGACACTGAAACTAAACTCCAGTCATGATGTGACACATTTTGTAATATTCATTCCTTCTTAACTATTTTATTAGAGGTTTCTTAGCCATTTGATACTTTTGGTAAAATGTTTGCTTATTCATGCTTGGTATTCTAGCTAAGTTATATCAGTGTGAGCCGCATTTTTTTTTTTGCCAATTTTCCTTCCTCCCCGAAAGCACTGATTTCCTGGGGTACAGTTCCGTAAGTGCCAGTGGCCCTCTTGCCACCTTGGCAGCTATGAGTCTTGACTGAGTGCCTACTGGGAACCTCTGGGAACGTTGCAGCAAATCCTATTCTTACCTGACATCCACATGGCACTTGCAGCAAGGGTGACTGGTTAGTAATCGAGAACGAGAACCCTGTTGATTCTTCTTGGTCTTAACCCAGAGGCACGGTGGTACCCTACTGGACCATCTTGCTGTGTGGTTCAGCTGCTTGCAATGAAATTGCTGAGCTATTGGGAAGCCCTGCTCATAACGCTTGGGGGGGCGGTGGGGGGTGCAGAATAGTAATTGTGGGGGTGGGTGATGCAGTGGGTTGGTGTACTGTCCTTTCATTTATGGAACTAAATCTAGGCCAAACTAGTGAGATCAATATTTTTCAAAATGTTTCATTGTTGATTTTAAGGTTCGTGTGTGGTAGGTTTTAGACAATTTTGCCCAAGTTCTAACTTGACAGCTCAAAATGGTTTCGATTTCAAAACACTGGGAACATAAGGATGACCGGTACTAAAATAAAATGGCACCCTGGTGCCATAGGGATGCTCTTTTGAGGTTGTGATTCACGGCTGTTGCTAGGGTAGAGTGGAGGAAGCTTTATCCTGCTTTTTGCTCATGATGTACTCGCCAGCTCATGCTCAATGCTGAGAATACAGCTGTAAGTCATTTCAGTACTACAACACAAAATGGGGTGGGGGGTGGGGGGGTGGCGGCGGAGGAAGATAAAAGAGAATGACCTTCCCACAGGAACTGAAAATCCTGAATTATATTATTTACCATAGTTTTGACAGGCTTTACAGAAGCCCACAAAATAAATGAGCATAGTTTGCTCTGTCTCAGGAATTCTTTCTCAGCAGTTTTCTATCAGTTTAATTTTAGCGATGAGGATAGGCATGACAAAGTGCTCAGAAGGATGCAGTGTTTCTAGTCCTCCAGTAATCATGGGAATGTAATTGGTCAGGACTTAATAATGTTGACTCTAAAAGCTGGTTTTGGAACCCTGGAATTGGGGAAAAGTTAAGTTTCCGCTACCTGAAAATTTTACCTGTGGCTGTTGCTTCCCATTTAGAGATTAGATAAATTTGGAGCGAATTCAATTGCAAATTCTATCAGGCCTTTTTGGGAGGTGCAGATATGATGGACTGAATGATTAGTTCCTGTTCCCCTACTTCTGTTTACTCACAGATTTTTCCATGTAATTAATCTAATGAAAATCTTGGCTTTATCATTGCAGTTTAGTTCTCCCTCAAACTTAGTTTTCTTTTACCCAGAAATATTGCAAATTTGATGAGCCTAGCATTTTCCCACCTTGGATTTTATACACGAGAGCTCTCTCCAATATTGGCTGCTTTGTATACTTGACAGAAGGACTTCCATTTGAGGGGAAAATTACAAGAAAAAACATTTTGGTACTGGAACAAAACCTCAAAGTTTTGACCATGAAGAAAGTAATATATCACTTCATCTGAGGCTACTGCCCACCACCTTGTCCTCTCTCTTTATTGTTTCCCTTCCGTCCCCATTAAAAAAAAAACTCCATTAATCTCTACAGCATTTTTCTCTCTTTGCTGGTGTCACAGGAGACTCAGATTGTCGAGCATGAGAAAGTGCTTTTTATCAGTTTTTTCCTTTTGATTTGATCATCAGTTTCTGAAACATTGACTAAGAAAGCCAGCCGTATGTTTAAGCATCCTACGAAATTCTGGTCAAATTGAACAACTTGGCGTTCTTTTAACTCGGGTGAAGCAGGCACGTGAGTGTGTGCATGCAGCATGTAATTGATGTTCTGTACTGCGCCTCAGTACCAGTTTGACTGGGCATGGCAAGCAAAATGAGATTTTCACCCTCAACAGGATTCGTCACCTGATTACGCGGAGAAGATTTTAAGCGGTGCTCCCTTTGAATAATTTCAGTCAATTATCTGGAGGTGGCCAAGCAGTGGAATAGTAAGGAAAATTCATCACAAATATACTTGTGTCCCTTGTTTTTTACCCATTTAATTTTTTTGTGCTCACGAAGGTGAAAAATGCTCATGATGGATGAATTTGTTACGCAGGTCCAGCATTGAGGTGTCCCAGGCCAGATGTAGTGTGGGTTAGAAGCAGAGTAAAGAGCCTTCTGTTTAGGCCCAGGATAGTGCCTTGGCTTCCACCCTCAATGTTGTTGTGGTCGTTACTGGACTAGCATTTCTATTTCACACAACAGTTGTTAGTTTTTTTTTGTCCCCTCTTGGTTGTTTTATATCTAGTTTCGGAAGACCAGTGTATACTCCCATTGGTTGATGCCTATGTATTTAAGTGCACAGGATGTGCATTGCTTCTATCAGTTTGATGTTTGACCAGCTTTATGGAGGCCCTGTTCAGCAGGTTAATGGTTGAGATACAGCTGTTGTGCTAAATGCCCTGTAGTGTTTACCAGCAGGTTAAGAGTTAACACTATATAAATTTTGTGAAGGTGTAGAATGCCACACAACCAGTAAAACCTAGTTAACCTTGGGACTAGTTTCTTTTAATGTCACACTTGTCTCCTATTCCAGTGTCTCGTAGTCACATGGCTTTCTTTCGCCTGTGTCTGTCCTTGGGGTGCACTCCTGGGGCTTTCTCATTTGAAATAGATGTATGAGGAGAGAGGGACATCTGCCGCTGTCCTTCAAAAAAACAAGTACACACGCAGCAGATCCCCATCTCCTGCTCCTTACAGCATCAACCAGTAAAAAAAAAGCCTTGTTCAACATATCTAATCTACAGGGCGAGAGAAAGTTTAATCTTGTCAACTATATAGTGAAATGAACAGCAAGGATATGTGTATTTTTAATAAAACTCAATGAACAGTAGCCCTGTGACCCCTGTAGGCCAGTTTGTGTTTTGATATCCTTGATTGCCCTCTTGTGACACTGGCTTCAAAAATCCATTGAGTTTACATTGGACATTACCCCTCTCACTCTTTTTGTAAAAATACTAGTGTTTGGGTTTACTTTACCTTTCCACAGATATGGTCACACCTGAACATCTGCAGATAAACAATAACAACTTGCAATTTTTATAGTGCCTTTAACATACAAAAACATCCACAGAGCACTTCACAGAGGCATAATCGGACAAAAAATGGATGCCGAGCCAATGAAGGAGATATTCAGAGGAGTGACCAAAAAGCTTGGTTCAAGAGGTGATCTTTAATGAGGTTTAGGGAGGGAATTCCAGAGTGTGCGGCCTAGGCTGCTAAATGCATGGCCGCCCATGCTGCAGTGAAAGGAGGGAGGGATGCACAAGAGCCCAGAGTCGGATGAACAAGGAGTTTTGGGGGTGGTTGTAAGACTGGAGGAGGTTAGAGATGGGGGAGGCCAAGGCCATGAAGGGATTAAACACGAGGATGAGAATTTTGAAGCAGAGGCGTTGGAGGAATGGGAGCCAATGTAGGTCATCAAGGACAAGCGTGATGGGTGAGCGGGACTTGGTGTGAGAGGATAGGGGCAGCAGAGTTTTGAATGAGCTGAAATTTACGGAGTGTGGAGGACGGGAGGCTGGCCAGGAGACTATTGGAATTGTACTCTGGGGGTGACAATGGCATGGATGAGGGCATTGACAGCAGACGGGCTGAGGCAGGGCATAGTTGGGCGATGTTACGGAGGTGGAAGTCGGCGGTCTTTATGATGGAGAGGATATGGGGTTAATAGTTCTGTTTGGGGTCAGGTAGGACACTCGGGTTGCCAGCAGTCTGGTTCAACCTGAGACGGTACTTGGGGAGGGGAAGGTAATTAGTGGCAACAGTGCGGAGCGTGTGGAGGGGGCCGAAGACGATGGTGTCAAAGTGTGGCGGAGCTGCAGTTATGTTGTTTTGTTGTTGTAATCTGATTCAGCCAGAATTCATTAATTTCTCTTCTGTGCCTGTAACACAAAGTGAAAATAGAAAATGTGTGAAAATCAACTACATTGTAATCCACGCTTTGGATTTGATATTAAATGGAGATCCCCGCTTGCCTGTTCGGGGGATTCAGGTGGACCTGAAACATCCGATGCACTATTCGAAAATGAGCAGGGAGTTCTTCCAGAGCAGGGTCCTGTGCACAAATTGCTCCTCCTTCCAGCGTCACTTGAAACAAATGAACTGCTCCTTGATCTGATTGTTGTTTTGTGGTCTTGCTGTCTGCAAAATGGCTGCTGCTTTTACCTTCCGACCAGCCACTGTACTATAAAGTACCCAATTGTTGAGAGAGGTCCGTCACTTCTGAGAGACGTAATAAATTGCTACATAAATGCAAATCTTTGTTTTCTTCTTTAAATAGTATGCTGCAGATTGAAGAAGCACTTTAAAAAAAATTAGATTTTGTGCCTTTTAGCTCATCCCTAAGTCTCCCATCATTCCTGTATTTTGAACATTCCCAGTGTTTTTCTTCTACCTTGCTGGCCAGATTATCACAACCATTTATCCCCTCTGAGTGACTCATTCTCCCTGACATCTGTCCTAAACCTATTCTTGTTTTTGCTCTTTGGCCCTACTTCCCTGCCTTACTTTGACCTCATCTGGGTGTAACTTAATTGGTGCCAATTAATATTTTATATCCTTCATGACGTTCTCACTTTTCCTCCTAGCTCATTCCCTTTACCCTCTGGATCATCTTGTAGCTCTTTTCTGAACCTGCCTAATTCAAAAATGTGTGTGTGTGTGTATATTTTATTTCATGGGATGTGGGCGTCGCTGGCAGGGCCAGCATTTATTGTCCATCCCTAATTGCCCTTCAGAAGGTGGTGGTGAGCCGCCGCCGCGACGATAAAGGAACAGCGATATATTTCCAAGTCAGGATGGCGAGTGACTTGGAGCGGAACTTGGAGGTGATGGTGTTCCCATGCACCTGCTGCCCTTGTCCTTCTAGGTGATAGAGGTTGCAGGTTTGGGAGGAGCTGTCGAACAAGCTTTGGTGAGTTGCTGCAGTGCATCTTGTAGATGGTACACACTGCAGCCACGGTGTGCTGGTGGTGGAGGGAGTGAATGTTTAAGGTGGTGGATGGGGTGCCAATCAAGCGGGCTGTTTTGTCCTGGATGGTGTCGAGCTTCTTGTGTTGTTGGAGCTGCACTCATCCAGACAAGTGGAGAGTATTCCATCACACTCCTTACTTCTGCCTTGTAGATGGTGGAAAGGCTTTGTAGAGTCAGGAGGTGAGTCACTCATTGCAGAATACCCAACCTCTGACCTGCTCTTGTAGCCACAGTATTTATGTGGCTGGTCCAGTTAAGTTTCTAGTCAATGGTGACTCTCAAGATGTTGATGGTGGGGGATTCAATGATGGTAATGCCATTGTATGTCAAGGGAAGGTAGTTCGACTTTCTGTTGTTGGAGATAGTCATTGCCTGGCACTTGTGTGGCACGAATGTTATTTGCCACTTATCAGCCCAAGCCTGACTGTTGTCCAGGTCTTGCTGCATGCAGGCACAGACTGCTTCATTATCTATGCAGTGTGGTGATCAGAATTGAACATAGTAATCCAGATCTGACCTGACTAGTGCATTGCAAAGTGCTGACAACACTTCTGTAGACTTGTACAATTCTGGCTAATATCTTAACTTTGTTGGGTATTAATTGCTTCCCAACATTGTCTGGACATGGAAAGTGACATGACTGCTTAGTCACCATCCCTTTATATGTCTCCCTGTATTAATTCAATTCCATTCATTGTATAATTATGATCTGCTTTTTTTGGCCAATATGCAAAAAATCTTTCTCCGTTGAATTTGTCTGTCCAATTGCTTTAATGCCCCAAGTCTTTTTGCAAATCATTGTCTGTTAAAATTAGTATATAAAGCACAGATTTTAAACTTTTGAAGTGCTTGGCAGTGTTGGTCTGGCGTTTTTTAAAAAAATTCTCTGGTTGTGTCCTTGTTGGCAATGCCGGCATTTACTGCCCATCATGAGCTGGCCTGAGAAGGTGGTGGCGGGCTGTGTTCTTGAACCTCTGTAGCCTGTTTGGTGAAGGTCTTGTTATTCTTGGTGCAACTGAGTGGCTTACTAGGCTATCTGAGGGGAGTTCAGAGTCAACCATGTTGGTGTGGGATTGGAGTCACATATCGGCCAGACCAGGTTTCCTTCCCTAAAGGACATTAATGAACAGTTGTGTTTTTTTTTACTGCAATCTGACAACTTCGTGGTCACTTTTACTGAAAGCAGCTTTTTATTTCCAGATTTCTTTTTAAACTGAATTCAAATTCTCAAACTGCCATGGTGGGATTTGAATTTAGCATTCACTGGATTATTAGTCCAGGCCACTGGATTACTAGACTATAATGTATTATCACATGGTTTACTATGAGCATGCTCAGTTCGCTCTGGCCTATTAAAGCAAGCACATGAACTAGCAGCTCATTGTGTCTCTCGTTCATTTGTTCTACCCACATATGTTACATTTTGGCGACGAGGATGGGATCCCAAAGCCATTTTTAGGGATCATGGAAGGGTGGACAAGTTTACGGTGAATTTGTGCCACCTAAACTGAATTTTTGCGATGTTTTACTGTTAATGCTGATGCAGAATCGTCTCTGCCTCGCCTTCGTGTGTTTGTATACACAGCAACAGCGGCGTTGATTCTCACAGGTACACAGGTAGCGTGCTGAGTCACTGTTCAACGGGATCGGGACAATCATGGCCGCGCCTATGGGATTCATCGGAAGCCTCGGCATATATGACCGAGCTCGCGAACCATTCAGATCTTACATTGAGCGGATGGAGATTTTTTTAGGGCCAATAACATTATTGAGACCGAAGGTGCAGATGAGGATATTCAAGCTCAAAATAAAGTAATTCGTGAACGGAAGAAAGCAATTTTTCTTACGGAGATCGGGCCAGATGTATATGGAACATTGACAAACCTACTCTCACCAGGGAAAGTGAAGGATGCATCATTTGAAGACGTGTCGAGAAACTCGGATCATTTCGACCCAAAGCTGTTAAAAATAGCAGAAAGCTACAAGTTTGGTACCAAAAACAAAGTGAAACCATCAGTGAGTATATTGTAGCTCTTAACCTGTCTTTGCATTGTAACTTCGGCACATTTTTGGATCGTGCATTGTGAGATAAGTTTGTGTGTGGACTGGTGGATGAGCGCACACAGGTTCGGAGTGTTCAGTAACTTGAACTAACGTTTAACATAGCATGCAAAATTGCCCTATCTGTGGAGATGGCGTCTAATAATGCTAGGGAGCTCCGTCCAACTCAAGTGACTAGTGCAGCTGAGGTCTACAGTCACAAAGCCACCGCCAAACCTAAAGCTGTGAGACCAAGTCAGAAGCATGTCGGTGAGAGCAGTTCAGTGAACTGTTATCGCTGCAATGGAGATCACTCACCACAGTCCTGCCAATACAGAAATGTGAAGTGTTTTCACTGCCAGAAGCAAGGCCATATTTCAACAGCTTGCGAGCTAGATCGAAAGCAGGAAGTAGAACCATTCTAGTGACAATGCAAAGCAGCAACAACAAAAGGGAGGAATTCACAATATTGAAGTGAACACACCTGATATTGAAGAACTAGGCATCTACAGTATCTATGCCACTAGCGCCAGCGCTAGCAGTCATGAGAAAGACTTCCATACAAAACTTTTGATCAACGAGCAATATATTATGTGTATCAACACGGCGGTAGACTGCTCTATCATGAGTATGGACACATATGAGAGTAAGTTTAATCAAGTACCACTTACAAAGAGTACCGTAGAGTTAAAAACCTACTCTGGAGAAATCCTAGAGACATGTGGACAAATGGAATGTACAGTTCAACACAATGGCCAGTCAGTAAAGCTGCCTATTATTGTCGCTCGCTACAGTAACAGGCCAACCCTCATGGGCAAAGACTGGTTGAGAAAGTTAAAACTAGACTTCATCTTCTACATCTTCAGTGTAGATGCTTAAAAGAAACGACTCGACACAATGCTGAACAAGTACGAAAGCACGTTCACAGACAGTTATGAGGGCATCGCTGGGTATGACGCACATATCCGCATCAAGTCCAACACGAAGCCTGTATATTGTAAGGCAAGGCCGGTCCCCTATGCGTTGAAAAGTCAGGTGGAGGAAGAGCTAGAGAAACTGAGCGAATACGGAGTGCTAGTAAAAACTGAAGTGAATGGGCTACCCCGATTGTGGTCGTGCCCAAAGCAGACAAAACTGTACGCTTGTGTGGTGATTACCAAGTTACTATCAACCAAGCAGTTGACGATGAGCAGTACCCGTTACCTACATCACAAGATTTGTTTGCAGCACTCTCTGGGTCAAAGGTTTTCTCCAAGCTTGACCTGTCGCACGCTCATGCTCAGCTGAATGTTGACAGAGAGAGTCCACAGTATCTCACCATCAACACACACAAGGGACTGTACTCATACACCAAGCTGCCGTATGGTGTAAAGTCCTCCCCCAAAATCTCCCAGGCTACGATGGATAAGATTTTGCAAGGAATTCGAAATTGCTTATGCAATCAGGACGATGTGCTGATCGCAACAAGCAGCGAGGGAAAATAATCAGAAGTGTTAGATATGGTGCTTCAAATGTTGAATGCTCACAATGTCAAATTGAAAAGGAGAAAATGTGCTTTTGTGCAGCCCGGGGTTGTGTACATTGGTCTGAAAGTTGATGCAAATGACTTGCAACCAGTGAAGGAAAAGATTGATGCTGTCATCAATGCTCCAAAGCCACAGAACGTGTCGAAGTTAAGATCTTTCCTTCGAATGGTCCAGTACTACGCACGTTTCTTACCCGAGTTAGCGACCATGTTAGCTCCATTGCATGAGCTCCTCGAAGGATGTCCAGTGGAAGTGGACAAATGTGCAACAGGAAGCTTACGACACTTGTAAGATAAGTCTCTCTAGCGATGCTCTACTTGTTCACTACGACATAGAGCGTGAGCTTAAGTTAGCGTGTGATGGTTCTTGCTACAGTGTGGGAAGTGTCATAAGCCACATAATGGATGACAGCCAAGCGAAACCAATCGCGAATGTTCACAAAGAACGAAAGAAACTATGCGCAAATTGAAAAGGAAGCACTCGCTGTAGTGTTTGGAATCAAGAAATTCCAACAGTTCCTGATCAACAGAAAGTTTACCCTGATAACTGATCACAAACAGCTCTTAGCAATATTAGGGCCCAAATCTGCCATCCCTGCAATGGCCCCATCAAGAATGCAACGCTGGGCAGTGTTGTTGTCACAATATGACTCTGCGATTGAATATCGCACTTCAAAGCAAAACGCAATCGCAGATGCCTTGTCCAGGTTGCCACATGGGGACTCGTGTTGGGAGTGAAGGTGAGATTTCCATGCTGGGTGCAGTTGACGAGACTTTCCTGTGAATGCAACTGAGATTGCAGATGAGACTCAGAAGGACTCGGTACTGAAAAGAGTGTATGAAAACACCTTGAATGGATGGACAGATCAGTGTCTGGACACAGAATTGAAACCATTCCACAACCGTCATACTGAATTGTCCTGTGTGCAAGGTTGTATCAAGTGGGGAAACAGAGTGGTGGTACCTACTTCGTTGAGAGATAGAATTCTGGCCGAACTTCATACTGAACATCCAGGGATCGTCAGTATGAAATCAATTGCAAGAAGCTTTGTTTACTGGCCTGGATTGAACAGTGATCTTGAATCACTTGTCGGCAAATGCAGCGTTTGCCGAAATTGCAGAAACAAACCACCCAAAACTCCACTACAACCCTGGTCATGGCCAAGTAGACTTCTGTGAGAAGTACTTGTAGATAGTCACTCAAAGTGGATTGAAGTGAAACACATGGGTTCAAATACTACAATTGAATGTACCATAGATGTGTTGAGGTCTATCTTTGCATGACATGGCTTACCTGAAGAGCTTGTTTCTGACACTGGCCCTCAGTTCCATTCTGCTCTATTCCAAGAGTTCATGAAATGGAACGGTGTCAAAAATACTCTCGTTCCACCACATCATCCAGCTTCAAAAGGAGCAGCCGAAAGGTCAGTCAGAACAGTAAAAGAAGCTCTCAAAAAGCAAGTGTTGCAGGGTTGTTCAGGACTCCGCATAAAACAACATTTGACAAATTTCTTGTTGAAGTACAGAACTACTCCGCACACTACAACTGGATATACCCCGGCAGAACTCTTGATGAAGAGGAGATTGAGAACACGATTGAGTCTTGTTCAACCAAATTTGGCCTCAAGTTGAACAGAAACAGTTGAGTCAGAAACGTTATTATGACAGCAATCAGATTGAACGCAGTTTCAAATAAAACGAGTGTGTTCATGTTCTCTGGCCCCCTGGCAAGTCGAGTTCACACAAGTGGGATATAGGAACCATAGTAGAGGTTGGTGGAACCAAGAGATATTTGGTTGAAATTGGTCACAACATCCGAAGTGTTCATGTAGATCAAATGATCTCTGCAAGAGATGAACCAAGAAGTGATCTTGAATCAAGTGATCATGAACACATTGTTACATAGACCAGTAGCAAACACGACACCACCGTACCTGTGTAAACATGTATTGAACAGGCACAGTTGAGAACGAGCTCCAGGGTATCTCGAGTTTATGGCCTTGTGCACCACTTGCATGTCTCCTGTCACACACTGAAGGCTCTGGATTTGTTTACATGAAAAGAGCGTAACAGGCACTCAGACAGCATTTGTCGAGGATCTGAAGCGGCACAGTGTCTTGTTACTGAAACAAAAACATTTAGACATCGTCCCTTCACTGGGATGAATGCCTGCTTAAAATTTGTTTGCCTGGTTACTGCTAAAATGCAAAACTTTCAGATGTTGCAGTAGGCACGAAGCTGGCCTTTTGCTTTGGTTCAAGTCCA
The DNA here is from genome assembly GCA_030390025.1 of Squalus acanthias. NCBI lineage: Eukaryota > Metazoa > Chordata > Chondrichthyes > Squaliformes > Squalidae > Squalus > Squalus acanthias. The sequence continues at coordinate 132,464,125 of CM059434.1, forward strand.
ACTAAAATGAAAATCTCCTCTGCTGATCCCTTGAAAAGGTCTTGTGTGAAATTAGTCTGAATCCAGTTCCTAGTGGGCAGGGAGCTCTGGCACACAAGTGGTGATTTTGCTCGGCACTGGATGGCTGGTGTAGGGAAATGGAAAATGCCACATTGTAGGTGTTTCTCTTCTGAACTTGGGTCTAAAATGCATTGTTGAGGCAGTGTTGGAGGAACGCTTTAATCTCCATTTACTAATGGTGTACTTGATCCAAGCATGCTTGGTGCTCAGAGTACACTAGATTAAAAGCAGTCAATGTCCCAGAAAAATATCCCTCACCTAGGTGGATACAAAAAAAAAGTAGTTTTGGTGAAAAAAATTGATTTAATGTGTTTAAAATTTGTATATCTGAGTAGTAATTCAATTTCCTTTTTTTATACTTTTAATTTTGGTTGATTTTTGAGGGGATGAAATGCTTTTTGTCTCGAATCACCCCCTGGTCTTATGGACCCATGTAGCAATTACAGTATATACTTTTTCATGTGGCTCTCACTGGGGAGGGGGAGTAGATAAAAAGTCAAAGTCTTTTTCTGCCATTCATTATTAGCTTCGATTGTAAATAAATTGCCCAAAGTTTTGACAAATATAGAAACTGCTATAAGTTTAAACCACCCATGCAGTGTAAGGTGCCAGGCCCTGTGCAGCAGTGTCCTTGGTGTTTGAAGGGATAATAGCTACCCAGTCAGAAAATTAGATTTCTGGCAGGGTGTAACTAAATCTAAAGTATCCTGTTAATTGATATTTAAGTAGTTCTGTCATTCCCGATCTATTTTGACATTCCTTTAATGTACTGGAACCCCAGATGGCCCATTTGCAAAGTCCCTGTGGTGAGTACAGGTCCTGGATAGAGTTTTGTGCGCTCCACCTGCTCTGATGTATGTCACGTATCATCCCTATTCTGTGTTGCACGTTTGGTCAAGTGGATTATTAGACATTACCCCTCAAGGAGTTGCCACCGATGAAGTAGAGCTTATCGTCAGAAAATAACTCTGCTGTCTAGATATTACAGAAGTTGAGTGATGTCTATAATCGGCAGTAGGATTTCTGTGGCTTGCGTGAAGACCTTGAAATCTACATGCCATTACAAATTTCGCTTGGATGTTCAAACATTTTTCTAAAACATATTTAATCATTTCTAGTAATAAAATCGGTAGTGCCCACTTTTTAAAGATGTTGAGTCCATTTTTGAATGTCGATTACAATTCTCCCCTATCCACCTACATCCACATGTAGGCAAGTCTGCCTGGGGCATGGAGAGCAGAACAGTTGAGATCGATTGAAGGGCAGTACTGAACATTTTTATTTTACAGGAAACTCTTTATTAACCGGCACCCAAATATCCGGAAATCTCTCTTAACTGGCAAAATTCTGCAGTAGGTAACCGGGGTTTTCCTTCATCTCTCGTTTAAGATTAACTTTAAAAAAAAAAAAACCCCGAGGCGTTTGCCTTGTATTGGAGCGTGTAGATTGGGAGGGGAATGTGCAGCCCGGGTAGGCAGCGGACACGACAGATGGTCAGCTGGCGGTCCCCGGGGAGACGGAGCTCGTAATGCAGGCGCATGTCAATGTGTACGGGGCTCTCGTACGTTGGTAGGTATAACTCTCCGTTATCCGGACTTTTTGATTAACCGGCACCACGCCGGTCCCGTCGGTGCCGGTTAATAGAGTTTCCTGTAGTTCCTTGACTTCTCTGATTTATTCTGTGTGGTTTGGAGTAAAGCATCGAAACGGGGTGTTGAATTGTGTTTATTTTTTAATTTGCTGAGCTGATTGGCCTCTGCTATTTGCAAATGCTTATTGCTTCATCACAAATTGGGAGACTGAACTCGAGTCTCTATAGTGCCCTGTCTCGTAGCAGGTTATGCAGCGAGCCTATGGCTAGAGCGAAAAGAAGTTTGGATCCTAACACCCCTGGGATGGGGAAAGGAAATTGGCCAGGTTTTTCATTCCTGTTCACTATTCACTGACTACTGCTGAGATGTATGTGTTTGGAGATTGGGTGAGAATCGAATTGGATTGAGCTGTGATGGTCTCCACTATTAACGCTGTCTAGGTCTCCGTTTGACAACTTCGCTTCCTCCCCCCCGTCCCCCCCCCCCGCACTCCACAACACCCACTTTGGCCCTGGGTAATTGGGAGCTTTGCTCATATATCTCCATATGAACCCTTGTTGGTACACCAAGCCTAGTACCATGCAGTATCTGTTTGAAGTGTCTAGGTTACTACTTGGCTGTATTTAATTTTTAGTATGCATCGATTCTTGTTACAAGATATGAAATTAATGTCGTTTCTAATGAAATTTGATTGACCTACGATGTGTTTCTGCCTTCTATATGAATGTCTCACACCCTTTTGCTTCACTGTGCCAAACACTGAAAAATATCACTGGGCAGTAATTGGACCCCAGTGTCCTCGATACCTGTTTGAGTAGTATAAATCTGAGGTCATGAACACTTCTTTGGGAGAGGAAAAAAAAAATCAGTATTCAGCATCTCTGATCAGAAAATGCTGAAAGGAAAACATATGTTGTTGTCCTCTAAGAATCTCTCAACATTATGGTAGAACAATGTCTTCAATGCAAAAACTGTGTGTAACAACAACAGAAATAAATCAGTAGCATGCACATGCATCTATACCTGTCAAATTACACCAACCGCTCACTGGGGGATAGGAAGATAGCAAGTTAAACAGTTGCATAGATTAATGTTAATGCAGTTCTTGATGGATGGGCTGAGAATTTTGAAGTGCGGATCAGCATTTTTAATTTTACAGGGAGAGCATGTTGGTCTATCCCATTTCTTACACCTTTTCCTTGGTAATTGGTGAAATGTGATTGGTGATGAACTGCCTTTGGAAGTCATTTACAACGGGAATATCGTTCTGGTTCAGCAGTGTTAGAGAGCGCGGCTGAATGCTGTGAGAAGGGGGAGGGGAACGATGGATGTCATCGTTTGATAGTAACTTAGCTGCAGGCAGTCCGTGATAACCCTTTGCTGGTGGGGAAAAAGGGTAGGAAAATAACTAAACAAGGACGTTAGAAACACTTGTAGAGGGTGCGTTTTGTTTAAAGCACTCACTCACGTAAAAGATAAATACTAATCTCTTGTGTTGCACACACAGTCAGAGAACATGGTCTCTTTCTGTTGCCTCTCTTTCCTTCTGTACATCTTTCCCCCTTTCTCTCTCCCTCCCCTGCTTCTCCCCTTCCCCTTCTGGCTCTCTCGCCCTCTCCATTGTTTTGGTTGAACTCTTACTTACAGCATTAGAAATTCCAGTTACGAGTGGGAATAACGACTGATGAAAATTTCTTCAGTAATCATTTTCAGCAATTTGTGGGTTGCAAGATAGCACAGAATCCCCTCATGGAGGCAGAGACCCTCATCACATTTAAAAAGTACTTGGATATGCACTTGAAGTGTCATAATCTACAAGGCTACGGACCAAGTGCTGGAAAGTGGGATTAGGGTGGATAGCTCTTTGTCGGCCGGCACGGACAAGATGGGCCGAATGGCCTCCTTCTGTGCTGTAAATTTCTATGATTGTATGATGGTCAGATTGCAATTACTAGGTGACAAGTTTACATGGGTGGTTTCTGTGATAAATTTTGACGTAGCAATTTATGGAGTGTGGGGGTGAAGGGAAAGAGTTGACATGATAGTGGAACAATAGGAAGTAAGGTTTTGTAGACAATAAATGCATGCAGGTATAAGATTTTTAATGATGTAGGATTCTTGCTACGTTTTTCATGGTAATCATAAATCATCACGAATCGAGATCTGACATATTGGGCTTCTTTGTTTGGAGGCCACTCTGGTGATGTGACTGGTAGGAAGGAGCCACCTGGGGCCACAGTTTTTTGACAGGCCTGGGAACTGCAGCCACCAGACAACAGGGAAATACAACTGAAATGCAGGGTCTCTGCTGGGGTGGGGAAATTTGACACTTGTTGGGAAAGTTATCCAAATATTCCTTACTTTTCTATGTAACCATGGGGAGGAAGTGGGGTCGAGCACAACCAGATGTATTCCTTCAATTAACTCGAGCTGAAATTCAGTTCAACGTCATGGGATGCATTGTTTTCCTGTATCGCTCTGCTCAAAAATTGAAAGTCTACAATTTTGTGGGGGCGGGGAATGTTACTGGATTGTATTTTTAACTCCTACACCTCCTGTGTCTTTGCTGCTTTTTGGTGACAGTGATTTAATGAGGGAAGGTACTCTTGTTCTCTCGACCAATGTTGAACTTGTTCCCCACCAGTTTACCCCCTTTCCTCTCTGAAGGCTTAGCATATTTCCTGAGGTACAGTTCAATGGGCGCTCATGCAGTACATTGCTCAAGTTGCTATTAGTTGTTGGCTTTGACAATGAGTCTTCGTAGGCCGTTGGAAATTGTACCAATCTAGATTTCCCCTCTCGCCCAATGCCTGCACACACACACACCTAGCAGGGATCACCGAATAGTAATCAAGAGTAGGAACCAGCAGCTCCTCTCAAAAACCCAGATCACCCCTACTGCTGCCCTGCCCGACTTCATTTAACTCCGCTCAGACCACGGGTCAAACCCGAGAGCTGCCTGATCCATATCATTTAGCTGCACACTGCATCACCAGGGGAGTTTGTGCTCAACTATTTGAATGGAATTGACGGTGTCCACCATTTTAATGGCAGCTACTGAAAGGCGTCCTCTTGAGTTGGTTGATTTCCAAGGATAATGAGTAGGCCATTCAGCCCCTCGAACCTGCTCCGCCATTCATTTAGATCATAGTTGATCTGTACCTCAACTCTATTTACCCACCGTAGCTCCATATCCGTTGATACCCTAAACTAACCAAAATCTATCGAGCTCAGTCTTGAAAGTTCCAGTTGACCCAGCATCCATAGCCTTTTGAGGGAGAGAACTCCAGAATTCTACTACCCGGGGTGGGGGGGGAAGGGAGGGAGGAAAAGCTTCCCGATTTCCCTTCTAAATGACCTAGCTCTCATTTTAAGATTATGTCCCCTCGATCTTGATTCTTCCATCAGAGGAAATACTTTGTATCTGTTCTATCGAATCCTTTTAACATTTTAAACACTTCGATCAGATCACCCCTCCATCTTCTACACTCAAGGGAAGACAAGCTAAGTTTATGCAACCTGTTCTCCTAATTTTACCCTCTAAGCCCTAGTTTCCAGCTGAAAGTTCCAACATCTTTGGTAACTTGCCTTAATTAAAAAAGTTAAATTTTCTCCCAGGGGATATTTAATAGTACATTTCTGGAAGGAATGCCTCACTTCTGCCAACCTGAGTATTCCCTTTAAAGCAAATAATAATGCTACAGAGTGCTTCCTGCGGCAGAATAATCCGTGTTAAATCGCTCGCCACTATTACCTGATCCACTGGTAGCTTTAGTCCCTGATGCATAAGGTTAGGGGTTATATCATTAAAGTGGAACAGGAAAGATCTCAGTATGCTATTTGATCAAATATTGAAAGTATTGATACATTTTGTGGCAGTGATCCAAGGCACATTGAAAGCTTTGGTATAATAATTACAGCGTTGGAACTGTTTGAGAATGTAACAGGGACTGTATCTGACCTTCAATCAATGACCTCGGGTAAGAGACTAAAGGAGTTAAATCTGTTTTGCAATGGGATAAAGATGATCTCAACGGCCCAGTTGGGTTGCCTTCCCAATATGAGGCTGACTGAGTGGAGGAGGAAAATACGTAAGAGTTACAACATGGAAACAGGCCGTTCGGCCCAACTAGTGCGTGTCACTGTTTATCCCCCATGCCGGGATCTTGGGTTCATGTCACGCTACACGTAACCCCACCTGACGTAGAGTCATCCAGACTCGAGTCGTCGTTGGCTTGTTCACAGATGTGACTTCCAGTAAAAAAAAAGTAAAAAGTTTAAAGTTTTTGGTTTTCCATACAGACTGCAGCATCTGACACATTAGACCCCCTGTGACCCCACCTCATTATCTTTGTTGTATTTTGCTATCGTCTTTGATGTAATGTCTGACTGGTTGGATTTGATTGCCGTGATTGTCTCTCTGCCGAGGTGTGATAAAAGGCAGTTAGAAAGATTAACTGCAGTCGTCTGGCATTGTTCTGTCTATTTATGCTGTGCCCATTTGTATTTCTTCACTTCACCTGACGAAGGAGCAGCGCTCCGAAAGCTTGTGATTTCAAATAAAACTGTTGGACTATAACCTGGTGTTGTGCGACTTCTCACTTTTATCCCCCATGCGAGCAACTAGTTCTAATCACATTTACCCACCCTGTTTCCATAACCCTTCAATTCCTTCCCTTCATCCACCTATGCAATCTAATCTTGAAATGTTGGTAATATTTCTGCCACAACCACTAACCCTGAAAGTGAATCCAGTCTCAAAACTCTGTGCAAAGTTTCTCCTGCCCTCTGTTCCAAATCACTTGCATTTAATCTTGTATCTATGCCCTTCATTCTTGACACCTCAACTACTAGAAACAGACTGCTTTTATCAACCTTGCCCTATCCTTTCATAAATTAAACACTTCTATCCTATCACCCCATAATCTGTGTTGCTTTAATGATAAAGACCCAATTTTCAAGTCTGTCTTCGTAATTGTATTTCCTCATGCCAATGCAATCTAGTGCAATCACATCTTTCCTGTAATGTGGTGACCAGCACTGTACGCAGTACTCTAGCTGTGGCCGAACGAATGTTTTATACAGTTCAAGCACAGTTCTCGGTGCCATGTCACAGATACAGGCCAATTCACAGTGTATGGAATTCTAGGTTTAAAATATAAAAGCCAAGATGTAACGATGAGCCTATATAAAACCTAAAGACCTCAGGCTACTGTGTACATTAGCTTTTTTTTTTTAACGGCCTTATCGACCTGAAATTCGGCCTTTAATGCCTGTGAACCTTTCCCCCAAATCCCTCTGCTCTTCCATGGCACTGAGTCTACTTCCATTCAGAATATAATTACTGCTGCTATTTTCCAAAATGCATCACCTCACATGGAGTGACATTGAATCCCATCAGCCACTTTTTAGCCCATTGCCCCATCTTATCAATATCCCTTTGCAGCTTCCTTTAGTCTTGTAAAGAATTAACTATTACCAGTGAACCATCTTGAAGAATTAGCCATGGGTGTTATAGCTTTATTAAATGTTTTGTCTATAAACTATTATGACTTAGACAAGAAATAACCTTGCCCAAAGAAAAAAGATCTGCATTTAGCAAAGTCAAATTCTCCGAGCCATGTCACATATACAGGCCAATTCTCATATAAATCATAGAGTCCTAGAAATTTACGGCACAGAAGGAGGCCATTCGGCTCATCGTGTCTGTGCCAGCTGAAAAAGAGCTATCCAGCCTAATCCCACTTTCCAGCGCTTGGTCCGTAGCCTTGTAGGTTACGGCACTTCATGTGCACATCCAAGTACTTTTTAAATGTGATGAGGGTTTCTGCCTCTCCCACCCTTTCAGGCAGAGAGTTCCAGACCCCCCACCACCCTCTGGGTGAAACAATTTCTCCTCAACTCCCCTCTAATCCTTCTACCAATTACTTTAAATCTATTTCCCCTGGTTATTCACCTCTCTGCTAAGGGAAATAGGTCCTTTCTACCCACTCTATCTAGGCCCCTCATAATTTTATAGACCTCAATCAAGTCTCCCCTTAGCCGCCTCTGTTCCAAAGAAAAAACCCCAGCCTATCCAGTCTTTCCTCATAGCCAAAATTCTCCAGTCCTGGCAACATCCTGGTAAATCTCCTCTGTACCCTCTCGAGTGCAATCACATCTTTCCTGTAATGTGGTGACCAGCACTGTACGCAGTGCTCCAGCTGTGGCCGAACTAATGTTTTATACAGTTCAAGCACAGTTCTCGGTGCCACGTCACACATACAGGCCAATTCACAGTGCCACATCAGTTATACAGGCAACTTCTATATGGACTTGGTTGTAGCAACCAACAATAAGATTACTGATTCAACAGAAAATGGGAACGGTAGCATTGTGGTTATGTCACTGGGCTGGTAATCCAGAGGCCTGGACTAATGATCCAGAGACGTGAGTTCAAATCCCACCACGGCAGCTGGGGAATTTAAATTCAGTTAATTAAATAAATCTGGAATAAAAAACTAGTATCAGTAATGGTGACCACGAAACTATCAGATTGTCGTAAAAACCCATCTAATGTCCCTTTAGGGAAGGAAATCTGCCGCCTTACCTGGTCTGGCCTATGTGACTCCAGACCCAAGCAATGTGGTTGACTCGTAACTACCCTCTGAAATGGCCTAGCAAGCCACTCGGTTGTAACAAACCGCTACGAAAAACAATAATAATAAATCCAGATTCGGACATGGCAAAGTGACACCTAGCTCAGTCAACCCTGCAAAGTTCTCCTCACCAACATCTGGGACTTGTGCCAAATTTGGGAGAGCTGTCCCACAGACTAGTCAAGCAACAGCCTGACAGTCATACTCACAGAATCATACAATGTCCCAGACTCCTCCATCGCCATCCCTGGGTATGTCCTGTCCCAGAGGTGGCTATACAGTTGGGAAGGAGTGGCCTGGGAGTCCTCAACATTGACTCTGGACCCCATGAAGTCTCATGGCTTCGGGTCAAGCATGGGCAAGGAAACCTCCTGCTGATTACCACCTACCCTCCCTCAGCTGATGAATCAGTACTCCTCCATGTTGAACACCACTTGGAGTAGCAAGGGCACAGAATGGGGGACTTCAATGTCCATGGTAGAGTGAGGAAATTATACAGTGGTGTTTCCCAGGGGTTGGTTCTCGGGCCACTGCATTTCTTGATGTATATTAATGACTTGGATGTGGGTGTACAGGGCACAATTTCAAAATTTGCAGCTGACACAAAACTTGGAAGTATAGTGAACAGTGAGGAGGATAGTGATGGACTTCAAGAGTACATAGACAGGCTGGTGGAAACGTGGCAGATGAAATTTAACGCAGAAAAGTGCGAAGTGATACATTTTGGTAGAAAGAATGAAGAGAGGAAATATAAACTAAAGGGTACAATCCTAAAGGGGGTGCATGAACAGAGAGATCTAGGGGTATATGTGCACAAATCGTTGAAGGTGGCAGGGCAGGTTGAGAAAGCAGTTAAAAAAGCTTATGGGATCCTGGGCTTCATGAATAGAGGTATAGAGTACAAAAGCATGGAAATTATGATGAACCTTTATAAAACACTGGTTCGGCCTCAACTGGAGTATTGTCCAATTCTGGGCACCGCACTTTAGGAAGGATTTGAAGGCCTTCGAGAGGGCGCAGAAAAGATTTAAGAGAATGATTCCAGGGTTGAGAGCTCTCCACTGGCTGGAGTTATACCTAGTAAAAAGGAAGGTGGTTGTTGGAGGTCAATAATCACAGCCCCAGGACATTGCTGCAGGAGTTCCTCACAGCAGTGTCCTAGGCCCAACCATCTTCAGCTGCTTCATCAATGACCTTCCCTCCCTTACAAGGTCAGAAGTGGGGATGTTCGCTGATGACTGCAGTGTTCAGTGCCATTCGCAACTCCTCAGATAATGAAGCAGTCCATGCCCGCATGCAGCAAGATCTGGACGACATTCAGGCTTGGGCTGGTAAGTGGCAAGTAACATTCGTGCCACACAAGTGCCAGGCAATGACTATCTCCAACAAGTGAGAGTCTAACCACCGGCCCTTGACATTCAACGGACATTACCATCGCCGAATCCCCCTCCATCAACATCCGGGGGGGGTCACCATTGACTAGAAACTTAACTGGACCAGCCACACAAATACTGTGGCAACAAGAGCAGGTCAGAGGCTGGGTATTCTGCGGCGAGTGTCTCACCTTCTGACTCCCCAAAGCCTTTCCACCATCTACAAGGCTTAAGTCAGGAGTGTGCTGGAATACTCTCCACTTGCCTGGATGAGTGCAGCTCCAACAACACACAAGAAGCTCAACACTATCCAGGGCAAAGCAGCCCAACGCTTGATTGGCATCCCATTCACCACCTTAAACATTCACTCCCTCCACCACCGGCGTACCGTGGCTGCAGTGTGTACCATCTACAAGATGCACTGCAGCAACTCGCCAAGGCTTCTTCGGCAGCACCTCCCAGACCCGCGACCTCTTCCACCTAGAAGGACAAGGGCAGCAGGTGCATGGGAACGCCATCACTTCCAAGTCACACACCATCCTGACTTGGAAGTATATCGCCGATCCTTCATCGTCGCTGGGTCACAATCCTGCAGCTCCCTCCCTCACAGCACTGTGGGAGTACCTTCACCACACGAACTGCGGCAGCTCACCACCACCTTTTGAAGGTCAGTTAGAGATGGGCAATAAATGCTGACCTTGCCAGCGATACCCACATCCGAGGGAGCTTCAAATGATCCTGAAAGTAAACCTAAACATTGGACCACTCTGATCTTATTCATATCTCTTAGTTTGTGATTAATTTTATTTCTTTTCTGCATATCATAAACAGAAGTGTTTTGTCAAGTAAGGTAGAGTACCTGAGATGTTAAAAGGCTTGATTCCTTTCACCTTGGAAGTATCTTTGAAAGTTGTTTTAAGAGAGCTGCATTAGGATGAATGATTTGTATACGATTTCTGGGCACTTGAAGGAGGTAAATGATTGGAATTCTGCTGCATGCTGTAAGGAATAAATAAGCTGCTCTTCTCATTTTAAAGAGCTTTTCAGTAAATGCTCGTATTTTACATTGAGTGCTGACTTCTGACAGAATTTGTTTTAATAGTGCATTTCATTTAAACTTTGGTGCTGTAGTATTTTTATTGAATTCACCATTTGAGTTCTGGATAAATGAAAGCATGACCCAGGGTTTGATTTGACCAAGAACCCCCTGATGGCTCAAACGAGTGTAGGTGATGTGTCACTGAACCGTGCAGATTCCCAGGCTGTGTTGTGAGCTAACTAGCAATAGGACGCAGGCCAAGGAAGAAGAAATCAGTCAGGGTTCCTGCTCCTCATTTGTGTCCAACATCTTGCTGAAAAGTTCACGAGTGGAGGGCAAGATCAGGATGCCCACTTCCTTTTGTTTTTTCTCTCTCTTCCCTCTCCTTTCTCTCTCTTTCCCCCACTCCCCTCTCTCTTTCCCTCCCCCCCCCCCCTTCTCTCTTTCCCCCTCTGCACCTCCTTTCTCTGGCCCCATTCACCCTGACTCTCCCACGCGCACACAGTCTATATATTGTAGTGCTGTGCAGCAGTGCAGTACACATTGTAAATCATGGGATCAGCAGTCGGAGCTTGCTACTGTCTGAGGCACTGATCAGTCGGCTATAGTTGGATATATCATTCGGGCTGCTGGCCAAATCGATCACTAGCAGGATTGCTATGTGTTTTGATTAATTTGCTTTGTTAACTCTTTTTAAAAAAAAATTAAAAACCGGTGGTGAGGACTATTGTGGAAGCTGCCCCATTTATCAGAATAATTCCATTAAACAAAATCAGGTTACGTAACGGGAGCTTTTTATTCTTTTAGTGCCTGTTTATACAGTTAGGTCAGGTATTGCTCACATCTCTGAAGCAACATCAACATTCCTTCCCTACGGCTTCCAGGCATTAAAGAGCTCACTCTAGCAGGGTGCATTCCTAATGTTTAAATTTTTGCTTTGATACCGAGCCCCGTTTGCCTCGCAGATGTTTCCATCAATCCCCCCTGTAGCTGCGGACAGATCTCTGCTCATCACATTGAACTTACTGAGCTGTTGAAAACTGTAGAATAATGGGTTTACAGCACCAGGTATAGCTGCTATGTTTTTCATTAGATCCCGCTTTTTATTCTCCTTTTGAACCTATCCCAGCTAATCCCATGAGCATGTCTATAGCATCTTGCTGTGTGGATTGATGTATGTATTTTTGTTTTTAATGTCCTGGCAAACCTTGCTTCTAAATGTTATCCCTCCCAAAGAAAAAGGGAATCTGCCTGTTTGTTATATAACTGACACTGAATAAAATCAGTATCCTGCTGCTGATGCCCCCGGGGGCATTTGTGGCTGGGCTTTCCTGGATTTTGTTTTAGTGCTGCGGTGCTCCACTCTTTAAAATTGAAGCATTACAGATGGGAGCAAAAGCCACATTGGGCTTTTTAATATACTCGTCTACCTCTTGTTCATGGACAAAGAAAAAAAGACCTGGTTTTCTATAGCACCTTTCACAACCACCAACGTCCCAAAATGCTTCACAGCCAATGAAGTACTTTTTGAAGTGTAGTCATTGTTGTAATGTAGGAAATGCGGAAGCCAATTTACACACAGCAAGCTCCCACAAACAGCAATGTGATAATGACCAGATAATCTGTTTTTATTGATGGTTGAGGGATAAATATTGGCCAGGCCACTGGGGAGAACTTCCCTGCTCCTCTTCGAAATAGTGTCATGGGATGACACCTGAGAGGGCAGACGGGACTTCTGATTAACCCCTCATCTGAAAGGTGGCACCTCTGACAATGCAGCACTCCCTCAGTTCTATACGAGTGACAGCCTAGATTTTGTGCTCAAGTCTCTGGAGTGGGACTTGAATCCATAACCTTCTGACTGAAGAGGCGAGAGTGCTACCCACAGAACCACAGCTGACACCTGGGTAGTGTGGGACAGACTGTGTGTGGAAATGGTGTGGGGTGGGAGGTTTCCATGGTGTAGGTAAGATCTGGGGCAAAATATTGACTAAAAGTGAAGGATTGGGGGGACTGTGGAATGCTGTATGTGGAATGGGAGCCATGCTCTACCAAGGTAGGGGGAATTCCAATTTAGTGAGACTGGGTTGGAGCCTGCAATATGGCGAGTTTTATTCAGGGCGATTGGGTGATGCTGTGGTTATAGCGATAGGTATTGCAAGTAGTCAAATACCAGAGTTATCCAAAGAAAGAACAAACTTGCATTTATAACACCTTTCACGTAATCAGGATGTCACAAAGCAATTCATAGCCAGTGAATATCTTTTGAATTGTACTTTTCTAGGCAAACATGGCAGCCAATTTGCGGACTGCATCAAATGAGATAAATGGAGCTGTTGTTTTATTTTTGGTGCTGGTTGGAGGATGAATGTTGGCTCGCACTTCTGAAGCACATTCTCCTTCACTTTGAATACTATGGGATCTTCTACATCCACTTGAACAGGAAACACCAGATATAAAGAAATAAATCTCTGCAAGTAATGTACAGCGGGCAGCCATTTACTGGTCTTCTGTTTATAAGAACAATCATTGTTTTTGAGTTCAGTGGAAACAAAAAAAAAACTGTTTAACCATTTAGAATATATGATAAGGTATAAAAATTATCCTTCAAATTGGACAGTTTAACTTGTCACATACTGCAAATCATTTCTAGTTATTTTCCTTGCCCTAAAAATGGTTTCCAAAGGTTTCCTGGTTAATTTTCTACTGATGGGGTTGGGCCTACAAAGAACCTGTTGTGGCACATTCTGTAAATGGCCAGTCTTGCTGTTGATTCTAAAAATTTCTAGACGTTTTTACATGTGTGTGCTCGAAGCTGTAGCTTGGACTCCTCATCTGACGGTGATGGTTCTGGTGTCCTGCATAACCCAAAGGCTCGGGCTTCTCGTAGGCACAGGCCTCTTGACAGAAAATACTATTATATGACTACGTTTAATCATTTTCTTGTAAATGTTCTAAAATCTTTATTTTCCAAACTTCATTTCTAGTCATAAATGCTCAGTGTAATGGAGAAAGCAAGATGGCAACGGAAGAGATTTACATAAAATACTTGAAACAGTATTGTTGGCTCATGTAGACATTTCTCTTATTGGCAGATTTTTTTTGCTCACTGCTCGTGCTTGATTAATTACTTCTATATTAATAGCTACTTATTGACACGTTTGCTTGCTTTTCACTTGCATAGCTCTTACCTGTTGAGTCCGGAGGGGCTCAAATCTCAATATTCAGAAAAATCAAAGTGTTGCACAGTGAACAGGAAATGTGCACAATTGTACAGTTTGAAATTCTAGAATTTTTTTTCAGTGACTCATTCTCCACACACACCGCCCCCCACCCCGTACCGTAGTTTTGACAGCAAAAGTCCGTTTGTTGGAATTGTGCTGTCTGCTCATGTCTTTGGCCTCCACTAACATACCGGAAATTGTGGGGAACCAAGGGTCTAATGAGAGTGAGGAACTTAACGTAATTAATATTAGTAAAGAAAAAGTACCGGAGAAATTAATGGGACTAAAAGCCGACAAATCCCCGAGACCTGGTGGCCTACACCCTAGGGTTTTAAAAGAGGTGGCTGCAGAGATAGTGGATATATTGGTTTTGATCTTCCAGAATTCCTTAGATTCTAGAACGGTCCCCGTGGATTGGAAGGTAGCAAATGTAAGCCTGTTGTTCAACAAAAGAGAGCGAGAGAAAACGGGGAACTATAGGCCAGTTAGCCTGACATCAGTAGTAGGGAAAATGCCTGACATCAGTAGTAGGGAAAATGCCTGACATCAGTAGTAGGGAAAATGCTAGAATCTATTATTAAGGACCTGGTAACAAGGCACTTGGAAAATCACAATATGATTAGGCAGAGTAAATACAGTTTTATGAAAGGGAAATCGTGTTTGATAAATCTAGTAGTTTTTTGAGGGTGTAACTAGCAGGGTAGATAAGGGAGGACCAGGGAATGTAGTATATTTAGATTTTCAGAAGGCATTCGATAAGGTGCCATACAAGAGCTTATTACATAAGGTTAGGGCTCATGGGATTGGGGGTAATATATTAGCATGGATTGGGGATTGGTTAACGGACAGAAAACGGAGAGTAGGAATAAATAGGTCATTTTTGGGATGGCAGGGTGTAACTCCGAGTGCTGCAGGGATCACTGCTTGGACCTCGGCTATTTACAATCTATATCAATGACTTAGATGAGGGGACTGATTGTAATGTATCCAAGTTTGCTGACAGTACAAAGCTAGGTGGGAACGTATGCTGTGAGGAGGATGCAAAGAGCCTGCAAAGGGATATAGACAGGTTATGTGAGTGGTCAAGAAGGTGCCAGATGGAGTATAATGTGGGGAAGTGTGAAATTACCCACTTTGGTAGGAAGAATGGAAAAGCAGAATATTTTTTTTAAAAGGTGAGACTAGTAAATGTTGGTATGCAGCAAGCAATTAGGAAAGCAAATGGTATGTTAGCCTTTATTACAAGGCGGTTGGGTATAAGAGTAAGGAAGTCTTGCGACAATTATATAGGGCTTTGGTGAGGCCACACCTGGAGTACTGTGTGCAGTTTTGGTCTGCTTACCTAAGGAAGGATATACTTGCTTTGGAGGGGGTGCAACAAAGGTTCAGTAGATTGATTCCTGGGATGAGACGGCTGTCCTATGAAGAGAGATTGAATAGAATGGGCCTATATTCTCTAGATTTTAGAAAAATGAGAGGTGATCTCATTAAAACATAGAAAATTCTTCGAGGGCTTGACAGGGTAGATGCCGAGAGGCTGTTTCCCCTGGCTGGAGAGTCTAGAACTAGGGATCATAGTCTCAGGATAAGGGGTTGACCATTTAAGACTGAGATGAGAAATTTCTTT
This sequence comes from Squalus acanthias, assembly GCA_030390025.1. Lineage (NCBI taxonomy): Eukaryota > Metazoa > Chordata > Chondrichthyes > Squaliformes > Squalidae > Squalus > Squalus acanthias. Next base: position 132,479,678 of record CM059434.1, read on the forward strand.
ACTCAGAGGGTTGTGAATCTTTGGAATTCTCTAACTCTGAGGGCTGTGGATGTTCAGTCGATGTGTATATTCAAGACTGAGATTGATAGATTTTTGGGCATCAAGGGAATCAAGGGATATGGGGATAGTGTAGGAAAGTAGAGTTGATGTAGAAGTTCAGCCATGATCTTATTGAATGGCGGAGCAGGCTCGAGGGGCCATATGGCCCTACTGCTCCTATTTCTTGTGTTCTTGTACTGTCCAGTCCCTTTTAGCGTACAAACACTTAATTATCTCACAACTGGGATGTTTCCCTTTCTAATTTCAGTCGTTCTCAAGTGCCTTGTTTATTGTTTCAGGTATCGAGTGCCCTCGTGGATCTCGGAACACACCTGCAGGAATCCAGGAGGGGGAACCGTTCAGTGAAGATGCCACTCAGTTCACCAAGGAGCTGGTGCTGCAGCGTGAGGTAGGGAAGTGGCTCACTTTAGCACTGCATTTTTTTGTCCGAATCTCTCAGTTGTATCGCACAAAAAGAACCAAATGGGGAAACATTTCCAAACGTATAAGAGAAGATTTTAATTGAAATTAAGCTTTTGTTGAAATGCAGGAGAGTTGCACAAATCCTATTGTATGCTTGAAAGCTGAATTTCACAGTGAAATCTGGATGCAAGATTTGGCTCTACTCAGTAATGAGTTAATCTAAGGAGACGCTAGCTTGTGTGATTTTTGGTTTTCCTGTGCAGCACACCGTTGCTGTTAGAACTGATCACAGTTGACCTAACCTGTAAGCACGTGAGGTGCATGAGAGCAATACAACTTTTATTCTCTTTCGTAGTCTTCCTCTACTGCTTTTTAAAAAAAAAAAGCCCCACCTCCCCCCGGTTCTACAATGGGCAAGATCCCTTAAATTTTTGTTCTACCAATGCGCCCCCACCCCCCATTTATTTTTCAGCTTGGTTGAGCTCCTATGGTCAAAAAACTTGCTGTATGTTGAAATCATAGATGTAAATCAAACATTCTCTCTTTCTGTGGGGCACTGAGTTGCTAACGCAAACCTAATTCTGTTAATTTCTCCAGATTTTTATAATCTATTGAATCGATTACTTTCTGTTAATTTAACAGTTGTATTTAAGTGTTTCAGCAATACTTCTGAATCTTGCCCGGTTTGCTGCTTATTTCACCGCCTAATATTGGTGGACCTGTCACTTATTGAAGAGGAAGCCTCCCCACTACAAGATTAAATAAATTTTGGAGTGTGCAGATGCCATCTTCAAGGAAACTGTCTTGGAGCAGTTACTGACTAAAATGATGTAATGGATGCAGTCGAGAGTGCACTGTAATGAGGGCAATGTTTCACAAATTTGGTTGCCTGGAGCGTAGAAGGATTGGGAAAGATTTGTACTTAGTAACAGACAAGTCATAAATTTCCCATAGTACATGATTCAGCAACCCTAGCTCACCATCTCATTAATGAATGGGCTTCAGCATTCAGGATGTTCAGCTCTATCAGGGTAAGGAAGCTGCCTTGGGTGTACCATTTAAATGACTGACTGACTGGATTTAGGAAACACATTAAGTTAATGTCATCCGGGCATGATATTTAAACATGCTTTCTTCCCCATACATGCACAGACATATTCAGCTGGTTTTTACCATTTGAATTTTAAGTGGGTGGGGAATCTGAGGGAGAAAATCCTCTCTACAAAAGATATTCATTTTTTTTTTTATCGAGGATAGTGGCATGAGCAAAGGTGATTTTAACAAATTGAAGTGAAACTTGGTATAGGGTGACTAGATTTTTGTTTTTGGCTAATTAATTTACAGTGCACCGTGCCCTATCATGTTACCAGATATCAGCTTCTATGTGTTTAACTTGGTTTTTTGACTCGGCACATTGTGAGATGTTGGCCTTGTCCTTGGTGCTGAAAGCTCTATGGTAATTAAAAGCAGCCTCTGTAATTCACGTTTGCAGTGTGAGCTGTTCTGGTGTTTCAAACTGCAATAAATTTTGTCAGCACGAAGGAACAGAGCTGTTGTACACAGGCTTTATTAGGAGCATTGGCGAGTCTTCAGGATCTAAATATCGGGTGGCTTCTTCAGGACTGCACACCAAGCAATCCCCTATAGTTGCGTGAATTCCTTTTTTTTTAATAACGGACCAAAAATTGCGATCGGAGACGTACCTCTGGAGTATGCCCCCGCCCCGTGAAAGGAATAGCACCTACCTGATGGCGGCCCTCCTGCAAAAACTTGCAGCCTGACACTGCGAGGCGGAGGGCAGTGTATTGGCCCATGGATCCCAGGGACGCAGGCGGTCCTGGTCCTCCAATCACAAAGCAGAATTCGATTTGACATCATTTCAGAAGGGAATCCCGTAATCAGATTTAATGGAATCCCGAAATCAGATTTAATTACAATTTACAGGATTGGAATTTAATTTCTAATTAGCTTCATTCCACCAACTTCACTCAATTTAATTTGATAATTTTCGACATCATTAAAACTCTAATCCGGGCCAATATTTGCAGTAACTCATTTGATAGTTATATTGTATAATTTCCGAGATCAAAATGTTTAAAACATGCCTGAGGTATCCCCTTACACTGATGCAAACGGGCCCTGTGCCTGTTTGCATCAACCGTAACATTTTCATACGTAATTGCCGGCCAACTGTGTGCCAGCAATTGCTTTTTCGTGGGCCATGCGGATGGCCTGTCAATGCGTACGTTGACAGACCGCAAGTTCTGGATTTCACACAAACGCATGCGGAAATCTCAAACATGCGGTGGATTTCAAAGGAGGTATCAGAGTACGCTGCCTTACCCACTACAAAATCCGGGCCAATATTCTGTAAATTTCCTTTTTTGGAGGGGGAGGAGGGTGATGGAGAGAAAATTAGTCAACTCATGTTGTAGCCTGCACTAATGCAGTTGGGCTTCTGAAATGTTGAAGAGATGGAGCAGATTTGGAGAGAGTTCACACTCTTTATACCAGCGATCTTTCCATGATGTATATTACTTAATATCACAGAAAGTCAAACAGTGATTGCATGGTTAGCTTGAAATCTGTGTTTATGCCTAAACCTCCATGGGTGGTGATAATTATCTAATTGTGATTTGTTGCCATCTGGTAGTCTGCCAGTTTGACACTTGTGCAGAGGATCGCTTAGAATGATTAGGCAGTGGCAATTTGGATAGTGATTTCTTGGACAAAGCCATGGTTTTGTGAGTTTATTATTTATGAACCACATCTTCTGTATTTTAAGTTTTTTTCTGATGGGCTTGGAACTATGATATTGCAACTGAAGGGTGTCCTGTAACATTTTCCTTTTAAAAAAAAAAATGAAATAACATTTGATTGTCAGACTTGTGACCATTAGGTGTTGCTAGTGGCTGGTGTCCATGCTCACATGACAGAAGCTAGTTGTTGTAGCATCGTGGTCCATTGGAAATGCTGGCCTCTTACGCATGTGAGCTTTTAATTTTCTGTTGCTCTAGAACCAAAATAAGCATGCCCTGGATCTCGGCGTTTTTTTAGCCCCGAGGCAGAACTGCGCTTTTCAGGAATGTGATTTGCGTTTAAGGTTGACCCCCCCCCCTTGCTGGTTTTTGCACACTAATTAGTAAAATTTTTGAAACTACTACAAGTTAATTTTAACTGGCAATACAGTAGCCTTTTATTAATATTTGCTTCAGCATGGAATATTTAACACATCTGGCACTATTGGTTTTAATTTTCATTTAAATGGAAGTTGCATGTATAAATCTCCTGATAAACGAGTGTACTATTGCACAGACAGGTTTTTCTCTTGAAACTGGTTACTTGGGCGATGCGTGCTCTCTGTCGGCTCTCCATTGTTTAGGCAGCTTCTCTGGCCTTTTGGGCGTTCAATCTGCTGGTGATCTCAAATGACGACTTTGTTGATGTAGTACATGTTTACACAGTGCATGTTAACACTAATGGTCCGAGTCACAGAGCAACATATTGGTCCTGTGGGGTGGGGTGTGAGCAGTAAGGTTCAGATTTTTCAGAGGTTTGTTCTGTTTGGGGTGCTGGTTCTTGTGAGTGAAACATACTCATCCTTGGAATCCTTATCACAAAAAATTCTGTCCCCAAACCTAACTAAAAGGCAATAAGAGTGTAAGGTTCTTGAGTACAAGAGCTGAAATATTACATCTGGAGAACCCCTGCTGTGTTTATTAAGTGAAAAACATTTTGAAGAGTGTTTTAAAAACATGAACTGCTGTGTTGCCCCCAGCTTACTGTGTAGTCTGAGAAGTTCACAGTTTGACTTTTTTTGTATTGAATTGAATTGTTAAAGTCTAATTTAGAAATGTGGTTCGCAGGGCTTTGAGCCTATAATTGAGAATTGTCTGACATTAAATTGCAACAGAATGGACTTTGGTTGAAGTAAATGTTGTAAATGTTTAAGTGTGAGCATTTGTTCGTATTGTGTTGGGGAAGGGGAGGGGTTTGAAATTGTTATGGAGCCAGGTCAGCAGCAGATTGTGATCATGAGTTCTGCTTTGAGTAAAACAGTGGTGCGTATTCACCTGGTTTAAAGAGCTGAATCCAAAGATTAACGTTCAATCTGCTGGTGCGTTTAACACCAGTCATTTTGAAATTTCCACCCAAGTTCTACTTGATGTTGCGAGTAGCAAGTTACTTCAGCAAGGAATAGAATGATCTCTTTCTCTCATCCCTTGTGCCCCCAAAGAAATTGACATAGTTCCACTCCAGCTGGGTGTGACCTGCCCCATGAGTAGGAGTTGCAGGGTCACTACCTCCTATTTTAATAACCCTCCTCACTGCTATCTCTCTACTCAGTGAAGTACAGCTGCTTGTGCTGGTTTCTAAGAGTTTTTGTTCTGTCTCTGGTCCATATTTTAAATGGTTCTGCAACTTTCAATTCAAGTCCACTCCTTGCACCTTTTGGTTTGCTTCCCACATCCACTCCAAATATTGTTTGAATAATGGATAACAAAGCTGCATTTCACCAGTGGTGGCAGATCCTTACATGCTTTATGTGGGAGGGGAGGGAGGAAGCCTTACTGCCCAAGAAAGTTACTTCAGCTCACAGCGGAAGTTCTTTTACTCGCCTGCTGTTAATAGGCTGTTTGCGTAACTTTATTTTATGTTTGGGATTCTGAATTCTACCACGTGAAGTTTGTGGTGACTCCTGCACAGAGTGCAACATGGCAATTTCACCCAGCAGTCTTGGCTAGATTTAAAATAAAATATTTGTAATTGTGTCCCACCACTAGATCTCTTCCTGCCCCATCCCCATCCAGTGGCTTTCTGTCAGTTCCAAAGGATACAGTGCTCTCCCATTGAATTTGTTCCATCTTGCCTGTGTGGGCTCTGTGAAAAGGCTAATCACTTCGTCGCAATCCCCTGCCCCTTCTCCATACCCTTTTTAAGGGTGTCTTTTTCAAATATTCATCCATTTCCCTTTTAAAAGCTGTTATGGATTCTGCATCCACCATGGTTTTTGATCGGCTATTCCATATCCTATCAGCACTCAGTATATTTTTAAAAAAAAAGAGAAATTCTGCTGTCCTGCCTTAGAGCTTTTGGTGATCTTCAATTTATATCTTCTCGTTACCAACTCACTGACCAGTGGAAATAGTTTTCTTTTTCCCAATTTACTTGATCAAACACCCTCTGTTTTGACCCATCAAATCTCCTCTTAACCCTTCTTTGTTTATGTGAAAAGATCCCTAGATTCTCTAGTCTCTGCTCATAACTAAAGTTATCATCCCAGATATCATTTTAGCAAATGCACAACTCCATTTATAAAAAAAACGCACACGCATACACACCGTTACTGGCCAGTGGTTTTTCTAGAAATGCCTGCACAGGAGGAGGTCTTCTGGTGTATCGTGCTGCCAGCTCCTCCAAAGGAACTGCTCTGTCCAATCCCACCTCCCGGTTTTGCTCTCGTTGTGTGCAGATTTAGAAAATGCAAAAGTGTGGGTGATTTTGGTTTTCTGACAACCTGATCAGACGCATTGACTTTGGGCGTGCAGTGTAAACTGAGTTTATTGATAAACTGATCAAAATAATTGCCAGTGATTCCTCCCAGTGGAAAATGTCACCCTATAGAATTTAAACTGGTGCAGGGTTCTTGCTGGGATTAGAACTAACTATCTCCTGTAGTAACCAAGTAAACCACAGATTCTCTTTTTTTTTGAATGGAACAAAATCTGATTCTTTACAAAAATGCATGTAACTGTGGGCCAAAGCATTTCAGCTACATAGCTCAGCTCTTGCAAGACCACTGAGCCGCTTGCCATTTACATAGCTCTTGTTGAATACATTCAGTAAGATTACTTTGCCTTGATGTCGAGCAAATGAGAAAATGAAATTCATGGGACTGTTGAAAGTTTAGGCACAGTGGTCTTTTTGTGGTAGGAGGTGGCAATTAGTGCAAATATTACTAACATATCAAGAACAGCCTTGTGGTTTATTTTAAACAAAAATGAGCATGTACATCACACTTGGTCTGCCTTGTGTTGGCATTCTATTCTTGCCTCTCTCCCAAGAAAACATTGTGATAAGTAAGCTAGTAGTTTGCTATTGGTGCTAATGTAAGTAATATTATGAGTCATGTTTATCTTGTACATGATGTTGCTTTCTTGTTTAGGTTTTTGATACCAAGTTTTTGGAAGGAACTGTGCTGGTAAACGACAGTCAGCCCTGAGTTGACCAAGCTCTGCCTGCATAGCACTAGGGGTACTGCATTTCCCCGCACTGTCCATGGACTAATGTGGGATGAATCAGCCAGGGTTCTCACCAATGGTTTTTTTTGGCGCCGCGTGGCCCCTTCAAGAGGCTGCACGGGCCATTCAAAATAAATGCGCATGCATGGTTTTTGGATTGAAAAGCCGGCTGCACAGGATCCCTGGAGCGTTGTGTGGCCACGCAGCTTCGAGGGAACGTTGGCTTTCACTCCCGATCACTATCCAGTGACTCTGCTGGGAAGTGTGAGAGAGTAGATGTTGGTTGTAGAAGGGATTGGGCTTGATGCTGCCTCTTAACCAAAGTTCATAATACAAATACACTTGCAGGGGAGCTGCTAATGGTTTTGCAGTGCTGACTTGAGTAATTCTCTGTTAATAGATCCTTGCAAATGCTCATTAAAAGTAGACATTTGCAAGTTCTTAAGAATTGCAAGTGTTAAAGGATTATCTGCCCTTAAACCAGTTTTAGGCAGTTTCATTTTCACTTTACCCTTCAATGCTTTCAGTTGAGTTTCTGCTGTAAATTTATGTGGGAGCTGTAGATCTGGTTTCAAATCAACCATGATGATATTTTCCCCTTCTAATAAGTTTGGGCAGTCTCAGCCCAGTTCCTATTGGACATTGTTCACCATACGAAACCGGCACTAAATACTCTATTCAAGATGTGGAGATGCCGGCGTTGGACAAATTCAAGACAGCTCAAGGACTGTAAGAATGGCTGGTGTAGGAAATGGAAAAGTCACACTGGTGCATTGGGGGTGCTCTACAATTGAGGTGATGCACACTGTTGGGGCAGGAGTTAGAATCAGAATGGTTACAGCACGGAAGAAGGCCATTCGGCCTGTCGAGCCCGTGCCGGCTCTCTGCAAGAGGACTTCAGCTAGTCCCACTCCCCCGCCCTTTCCCCGTAGCCCTACAAATTTCTTTCCTTCAGATACTTATCCAACTCCCTTTTGAAAGCCATGATTGAGTCTGCTTCCACCACCCTCTCAGGCAGTGCATTCCAGATCTTAACCACTCGCTGCGTAAAAAAGTTTTTTTTTACGTCGCCTTTGGTTCTTTTGCCAATCACCTTAAATCTGTGTCCTCTGGTTCTCGACCCTTCTGCCAATGGGAACAGTTTCCCTCAATCTACTCTGTCCAGACCCCTCATGATTTTGAATACCTCTATCGAATCTCCTCTCAATCTTCTCTGCTCCAAGGAAAACAACCCAGCTTCTCCAGTCTACCAACGTAACTGAAGTCCCTCATTCCTGGAATCATTCTCGTAAATCTTTTCTGCACCCTCTCGAAGGCATTCATGTCCTTTCTAAAGTGTGGTGCCCAGAATTGGACACAGTACTTCAGTTGGGGCCGAAACAGTGTTTTTTACAGGTTCATAATTTCCACACTTTTGTACTCTATACCTCTATTTATGAAGCCCAGGATCCCGTAAGCCTTTTTAACTGCTTTCTCAACCTGCCCTGCCACCTTCAACGATTTATGCACACATACCCCCAGGTCTCTCTGTTCGTGCAGCCCCCTTCAGGATTGTACCATTTAGTTTATATGTCCTCTCCTCATTCTACCAAAATGCATCACTTCACACTTGCCGTGTTAAATTTCATCTGCCACGTGTCCGCCCATTTCACCAGCCTGTCTGTCTTCCTGAAGTCTATCACTCTCCTCCTCACTGTTCACTATACTTCCAAGTTTTGTGTCATCTGCAAATTTTGAAATTGTGCCCTGTACACCCACGTCCAAGTCATTAATATACATCAAGAAAAGCAGTGGTCCTAGAACCAACCCCTGGGGAACACCACTGTATAGCTTCCTCCAGTCCGAAAAACAACCGTTCACCACTACTCTATTCCCTATCATTTAGCCAATTCCGTATACTCTTAATCTCTCCTGCCTTCTATACTACCACTGACCTTCCCCTTTGTTCTTTCATCCCCTCCCCCTTTTCCCAGCATTATACTTGCTTTAAATCTATTTCATTTCCTGCTTTTTTCCAGTTCTGACGAAGGGTCTTCGACCTGAAACGTTAACCCTGTTTCTCTCTCCACGGATGCTGCCTGGCCTGCTGAGTTTTTCCAGCATTTTCTGTTGTTATTTCGGATTTCCAGCATCCGCAGTATTTTGCGATCGAAGTAATTTTAGAAGTTTGCAAACAGATTATGTGGCTCCCCCTGATTCAGGGAGCAGTGGTGGTACAGGGACCTATAGAGTGGAATACAGTGTAATAAAATGGAGGAAAATACAAACCACTTTTTAAAAATAGTACACTTCATTGTGCACAACACTGCCTACAACAATGTTGTGTTGTGCTTTCTGCCTTTTGAAAGCTTAAGGTTTTTGAACACTCTTAAGGTTAATGGTCAGAAAGGAACTGCATGCTACTGCAGCATTCAGTGGAAATGGTGCTGAACTACCAATGAGCATTGAGCAATAGTTCATCAAAGGGGACGACTGGAGAGCACAACGCCTGAAAAAGACAGGAGAGTTTTCATGTGGTCTCGGTTCCTCACAAAGGAAGCCCAATAAATTGACTCCTAGTCCTGTCGTGCTGGCCACCCCTTCAAGTTCATGATGCAGCAGATCTTTCTGAATACAACCTGAAACCGTTTCATGTTAGATTTTTAGTTTAAACTTAGAGGAATTAGATAGTTTTGATTCAACATTACAATGCTTTCATCTAGCCACTGATTGTTTAATTTCATGCTGGTCGATTTCCTAATCTGGTAGTGACTTGCAACATGTTAATGCCCCTTTCATCCATTACCCTTGAGATTTCCATCAAAATGTTCACTTCGTAATTAACGTCCATTCATTCACTCATCCATCTCATTTCTTTTCTCTCATCGCCCGCTCTCTCTCTTCGCCCCCTCGCCCGCTCTCTCTCTTCGCCCGCTCTCTTCGCCCCCCTCGCCCCGCCCCCTTGTCCCCCCCCCCTCGTCTCCGCCCCCTCCTCCTCTCTCTCCAATAAAAGAGAGGGGGTGAAAACACACGACGTTATAGTTTCTTCAGACTCTGCTTTTCAAGTGTCTCCTAGCTGTAAAATGTTCATCAGGTTGTCATGAGATTCTGCAGTATTTTTCCATGGAGATAGAATTTATTTAAAAATAAACTATAACCTCCAGCTCGCACTCCAAGAATATGAAGCTTCATGTGATTCCTGTGTCTGATTAATGGCTAAAATCAGGATTCCCTAAGACTGTACGAAGTTGATGGTTACCCGACAGAACTGGGGCAATGGTTTATTCTATATTTGGCAAAACCATAAATCAGATCTATCTGCATTTGATTACAGGTCCATCTTGTATTTTTTTTGTGAAAAAACAATTTGCTGCGGTTTGTTTGAAAGTCCTTCTGAATGGTCCTAATCTGTAACAGTACTCATGACTAGGTAGAGTGATGGGTCCAGTTGTATTTGGTTACAAACACCTTACAAAATACAGTGGCCTCTCCGTTTTAAGCTATTGTCTTCCCTGCAGAATGCACGACTTCTTGGTGATCTGATCCCAGGCTCCTCTTGCCAGTATTCTTCTGACACTGGTTGCCAAGATGTGAGAGACTGCACTCTGCCCCCCCCCCGGCCTATTTTGCCCTCCCCCCCCGGCCTCTTTTGCCCCCCCCCTCTTGCCCCCCCCTCTTTTGTCCCTCTCTTCTCCCCCTCCTCCTTTCTCCCCCGCCCTCTTTCACCCTGCCCGCCTCCCTCTTTCGCTCCCTCCCCCCGCCCGCCTCCCTCTTTCGCTCCCACCCTGCCCGCCTCCTTTCTTTCCCCACCTCTCTGCCTCCCTATCCCCCTCCCCGCCGGCCTCCCTCTTTCGCGCCCCGCCTCCCTCTTTCGCGCCCCGCCTCCCTCTTTCGCGCCCCGCCTCCCTCTTTCGCGCCCCGCCTCCCTCTTTCGCGCCCCGCCTCCCTCTTTCGCGCCCCGCCTCCCTCTTTCGCGCCCCGCCTCCCTCTTTCGCGCCCCGCCTCCCCCCTCCGTCTTTCCCCTTCCCTTCATCCCTTGTGTCACGAATGCATGGAAAGCAGCAGAAATTGTGATCTTGGAAACCATTGTGTTGCATTGGATGCTTGATCTCTCTATCTATTCTTTAAACCTTCATTTCATTCATAGTTATTTATCCAATATTGACACAGTATTACCTGTTGTTGGGAGTCTGTTCTACATATTCAGTAGTTTTCAGATGGGGGGCGAGGAGGAGGTATGATTTCCCTGTTCTCGCTTGTGGGTTTTTAATTTTATACTCCTGTTGTGCAGCTCACTCTGTGTCCAAGCTAAATAACCTGCTTGTATCTGCACCTCTCAGCATTTAAAATAAAAAATAGATCACAAGTCCTCTGTCTTTTCTCGAATGTAAACTTGTTCAGCTCCGTAAGTCTGTCCTCGTAAGCTAGTTCCAGAATCAGCTTGTCCTCTTGAAGATAGGCTGCCCAGAAACACAGCACACTCCAAATGTAGCCTCATCCATGGTCTGCACAAGCTTAGATTAATCTCCTTTGACTTGTAATCAGATGCCCTTGAGGTACATCCTAGAACATTATTACTTCTTGTTGATAGCTCAACACTTGACTACTTGCAGTGAATGTCCAATAATCACAATTGCGGAATTGCCACTATTTTAACTACAGCAGGCATAAACAATCTTTTGCAATTTAAAACCAGTAACTTTTGTATTAAAAGAAACTCAGTCCAACTCCTTCATTTTAGTCACCTTAAAATTCAGATCACTGGGAATAACGTGAGTCCTTGTTGTCGCATTTCTACATTCTGACCCCACTTAATGGACAGCATGGCTAACGGGGATGCGGATGTATTAGTAAACCTATTGAATCTGTCATTCCAATCAAGACAGAGTGAAGTGGTTCAAATAAAGTTATCTTCCTTGTAAGGGCCTAATTTTTGTTTTCAAGTTGTTATTAAACTGGTTCTCATAAGGACTTCATCCCTTGTCTCCTACTCCTGTTTTACATCAAAGAACAATAGAGGTTTGCAGCATAGAAGGAGGCCATTCGGCCCATCATATCTGTGCCGGCTCTTTGCTAGAGCAATCCAAAACTAATCTTGCTCTCTTCTCAAACCCGTGTGTTATACTCCTGTTGTGCGGCTCACTCTGCTATATATTTTTATCCATTTTTGTCTTAAAAGATGCCATCCTCCATAACCATCATTTAATTGTGATGCATCTTGCAGGCTAAATCATAAATATTAAAAGTAATTGCCTGGATACTCGGATCACGATGTTCAGATTGCTCAAAATGAACATTTGTGAAAGGATTTTTTTTAAAGTTGGAACGCATTCAAATTAAAGTGTTCCTGTGTATACATAATAGCAAAATTGCTAACATTTAAGATTTTATGATGTGTATACAAGGGCTGCTATTTTCCTAAAGCATACATACATTATACTCTGATAATGAAATGACATTCAAATAGTTGTAAGTGAAATGAGACTGCACCCAACAATCCCTGTTTTATATTTAACATCACATAAACTGGATTGGGTTTCAAGGATAGCATGGCTACAAGTTCTGATGGCGGCTTTGCTTCTGTGCTTTGATATTACATCATAACTGTTGATGTTTCTGCCTCACAACAGCTGATGCATTATCCAGTGTTTCTCATCTTCAGACAGGCTGGTGTGTCTTGCTCCTTGAGCCCTGTAATCTGAAAAACATCACTTCAAATTTCTTATCTGTAAAAACCCCTCTTTCTCTTCCCCCCCCAATAATTATTTGCATTCAGCATGTTAAATACCATCACTGTCTTACTGATTTTATCTAAACAATATAAACAAGTGGCATTTCCATGTAAGATCTGCCTGTCCACTAGACGTTCCTTCCATTAAAGTATTTTGTGTGGTATTTGTTTATATTTGGGTGCAGAATGGATGCAATGGACTGAGGGACAAAATGTTTACAAGTGAAACTAGTAAATAGCCTGTAGCATTGCCCAAAGGCAGTTGATTAATTTTTTTCATATACAAGGTGGTAATGGAGTTGGCAGCGACTCAAGGACCTTGCTCCACAGAGCCACCTGGTGCCCAGAGCCCGTGACTACGTTGTGACAATTGATGTATATCGATATTTACCAATGATAAATCTGGATGCAAAAGCCTGACCAAATATTATAACCACTCTGCGTAAAAATGCTTTTTCTCATGTTGCCAGTCACCTTAAAGCTGTGCCCTCTGGTTATCGACCCCCATACAATAAAAGTTCACATCAAACACATTTGTATTTGATTTTTCTCACTCTTGAAGTTAACTTGTACAATGACTGTCCTTACTGATTTGTCCAAACTTTGATCAGGTTGCATCTCACAGTTTTCATACTTTTGCCATTTGATTGACTGTAAGGCCAGTCTATGAGCTGGTAGCTAGTTATAAGGAAAATGTTCCCACCTTCAAAGCAGGAGCCAAGAGGCAGACGAAAGTATGAACGAAAATGTTTTGAAGATTTTATTTTCTAAAGCAGAGATTTAAAATAGAGCAGGTTAGATTATCAAGAAAAAAGTGGATGTCGTGGGCAGGCGGGGGTTAATTTTTTTTCAATTTAATGTTGCTTTTGTAGTCTAGCGTTAATATTTCTGTAATAGTCACTTCTGATAGTTACATTTTAATATTGTAATGGGGCTTGTTTCAGTGCCATAGTATGGGCTGAGAAAATGGACAGCTCATGGCAACTGTCATTTCCTAGGACCTTCTGGCAGTCCTATGGTTAAGCCAATTGTATTTTCAATGCAAGAGGTTTAGAATTGATTAATGTTAGCCGTCTTTCTCGTAGCCGTGAGGACAGGAGTTGAAAATGACAGGATTTGTGAAGGAATGTTTCCAAGTGATTCTATCAGCAATGTTGGAAATGTCAAATAGCTTGTGACATTTCGATTTAAAATAGTCTTATTATTCAGTATAAATTTACAGGTGCTGCAGAAATGCATTAGATGAACTTCTTGAAGTCTGGATGTAAGTGCATATGCACAATGCAGCCTAAGGCTTGCCTGTGTATCTGCATCTACACAGTGCGTCAAAGAATTCACCGATCAAACCAAGACTCATTAATTTATGGCCATTCAGAGTTGATGTTGTGTTGAGGGAAGGTATATTTAAACAAGGCTTTAAAGGGAGAGGAGAGAATAACCCATGTAAGAGTTACTTTATCTCCGAAGGAAAGAATGCTATTTCAAAACTAAAAGTTTTAATCTATGGAATGCAGCAGAAAGAATAGTGAGTACAGGGACTTCACGGCTTATCTAGAAACCGTCTTAATGGCAATGCGAGGTAAGGAGCTCTACCCAGACTACCCCACTGTCTGAGGGTAGACACTGCTGTGAAATAAAGTAGCAGAGTGATAATGAACAGCACACAATAGATTTTTTTTTTGGGTGGGGTGGGGGAATTATTTTATGTAGGGAACTGGTGAAAGAATATTTTTTGGGGGACAGGGTGCATAGGTGAGGGAGCTGAATCAGAGTTGAAATTCTTGAACTTAAAACTAGTCTGGATTAATGACTTAACCACTGATAATTCAGCTTCCTCCTAATTTAGGGCTCAGGTCCGCTGGTGACATCTCTTTCAGTTTTCTTCCCACCAAGGGAAGATGCACATCCAAGGGACCATAATGGGTTTGTTTGGATATGACTGATAGTAGAGTGCTGGATTCCAACTAATTCTTCATAAACCTCTTGAATTAATTATCAAGCGCTGCCAATGTTTTGCACCTAGGCGCATATTACAAAATGCTACTAATATAAAGCAATTTCTGGTAGAAATGAGAGTTGCTTCATACAAGGAGCTTTTTCTTTGGGTTTTCATTAAAATGTAATATTCGGTGTACTGATTCATGTTTTGTAGCATCCACCTTGAAGTACTGAAGTGCTGAATTGAAGCTTTCAAAATATTTATTATCCTGAGTCACTGACTTGTGTATCTGCAAATTTGAAACTATAATTAAGGAAGTGACCACCTCTGACCTATCGTGCTTCATTGTGCACAGTAACGCAAGTTGCAGGAAATGTTTTGTTGGGAATGGAGACTTAACTTCTGATTCCAGCATTGACTCTAATTCCGCATCACTCAATCTCTGTCTTTCTGGCCATTTTTGTTTTGCTTGATCCTGTTAAGCTTCTAGCTGGGGCTGTCTGAGAAGGGAGCGGACACTGATCCGTCCTGTCATGTTGACAGGGAGTGTGATGTATTCTGGAGCTTCCTGGCTTTTTATGAATTGAGAAAGCTCAGTGAGCTGGAGGACCATGGCAGAGCAGAGCAGGAGAGAAAAAAACAAGTGAATGGACAAGCAGTGTTGAGGTGACTACAAGGTTGGGTCTTAAAAACCTGTAAATTTTAGAAATAATGGAAGATTATTGGAGGAGATGGGAAAGGAATTTCACAGATTTGAATGACACTGAGAGAGCTTGGTAACAACAAATAGAACTTGCATTTATGTAGCGACTTTAATGTAGAAAAATGTCCAACGGTGCTTCAGAGTCGTAAGAAATAAAATTGGACACCGAGCCAAAGGAGCAGATATTAGGATGAGTAACCAAAAGCTTGGGCAATGAGCTAGGTTTTAAAAAGCGTCTTAAAGGAGCTAGAGGAGTTTAGGGAGAGAATTGCAGAGCATTATGGCATAAGGCATCACTGCCAATGGCAGGATGAAATGGGGAGGGTGCACCACATGCCAGAGGAATGGCAAGTTTTGCTGGGGGCGGGTTGTTGGACTGGAGGAAGTTAGAGATGGGAAGGGATGAGGGCATGGAGGGAGTTACACAATGATTAGAATTTTACATTTGAGTCTTCAGGGGACTGGGAGCCAATATAGACCAGCAAGGAATGGGGTGGTGGGCAAGCAAGACTTGGTGCAAGATAGGATATGGGCAACAAGGTTTTGGATGAGCTGGAGTTTATGGAGGGTGGATGATGAGATGCCGGCCAAGAACGCATTGAAATAAATGAGCCTTGAAGTGATGAGGGTTTCAGTGTAGAGGTTGCCAACTCTGATTGGAGGCATTCCTGGAGGTTTGAACACATGATGTTCTGACCATGTGACTTCTGGTCACGTGACAGCTGATCACTAGTTCCCTGAGCCCCTCTCAAGCTCCCATTCCCCAGTCACCCAAGCCCCCATTACGCAGTCTCCCTCTCTCCTTGAACATGCCCCCCCCCCCACAGGCCCCATTCCATAGTTGTCTTCCTCCCCAGCCGTCCTCCTTCCCCCCCCCCCCCCAAAACCCATTCCCCAGTCGTCCTCCTCCCCCCCCCCCCCCCCGAAACCTATTCCCCAGTCGTCCTCCTCTCTTCCCCCCCCCCCTCCCCGAAACCCATTCCCCAGTCCTCCTCTCTTTCTCCCCCCCCCCCCCCCCCCCCCCAACCCAGTCCTCCTCTTGCCCCACCCGAGCCCCCAGTCTCCATCCCCTACCCCAATTGCCAACTCCTGACACCCTGAAGCCCCACCAATTGCCGACAACAGCCAGTCCCAGCTCCCTGTGGAGGTGACGTCGCCGGGATGGAGGCGGGAAATTACACAGTGGAGCCTAAGTGCAACTGGCACCTGAATGTAAACTGAACAGGAGGTAGAGCGGTGTCCCAAAATTCACTCACCCCGCACAGGGACAGACTGCACTGCAACAAACCTTTCTCCCCAGTTGCCAGCAGTGAAATGTTTTCAGAACTTTTGTTTGCAATTCATAATTGCATTCTGCTCGAAATGTCGGCATATAGCGTGACTCATAGTTGAATCAGTGCTTTAGGTGAGATTTTGTAGTATTTGATTCATAAGAATTGGCTTGATCAGTAAATTAAGTTGAAATTGCCTGCGTCAGGAATGAAGATCGCTGGGCCAAATTTCTGTATATTTTTGGTACATACTTGCTTTTGCTTCCTGCTGAGCCATCACAAGTTACTGAGTGGAGACATTCATAAAAACAGATGGGTAGAGTTGTGCATTAAACATTGGTCAACTTAACAATAAAATGTTTTGAAGCTTGCACAGGGTGGCTGGGCGTTGATTTGGTAACGGTTTATTTGTAAATTTCACCTCTTGGAGAAGTTTTCCAATTTTTTACATTCCAATTCTTTCCCAATTGGAGCAATAGATACTCCATGTTTTATTGCATTTTTGATCTTTGTCCTCCGCCTTTTCCCCTAGGTTACCCCGAACTGCAACTCTGGCTCTGAGGACTTTGAATAGCAGAGCTCAGTGGCATGAAGACGTTGGGGGTGAAATTCAACTTTGATGGTAGTGCAAAGTGGGCGATAACGAATTGGCAGCCTGTTTTACACCCCGCCCGATTTTCAGTGGAATGATTTCAGTGGGGTGAAGTTTTTTTTCCTGTTTTTGCACAACTGCCGAAATCGAATTTCCCTCTTCCTTACACCCCCTCCCCCCCTCCCAATTACACCTAGTGTGCTCCTGAAGTTGGTCACTGCTAAAACTCTGAAGCCATTTTGTAAGTTGCTGTTGGAACATCAGTGATAGGAGTATAGTGAATAAGCATTCTGTTATGTAACCTCTTGGAACTGGAGTTGAATCTAGCCCAGACGAACAGGCTGGAAATTTCTTCTTTCTGCTAGATGGACTTCCTGGTTTTGGATAAAATGAGGTTGGGCATTTTCTACTGTGTCCCTAAAAGATGCAAGACTACAGCACAAAGCTACCTTTATTTTGGTATTAAACTGACAACTTTACTTAAGGAACATAAAGATGGTCAATGTAGGAAACAGACAGGTCACAGGTGCAATTGGACTGTCTTAAATTGGGTTTAAGGCACAAGGTTCAACTCTTAAGATATAACTTGCATCTACTCCATGCTACACTTGATCTGGGATTGTCTGACCGGGGTTGGCCCTACACCTGATCTGGGAGTGCCTGGTTTGACCAGGGTTGGCCCTACATCTGATCTGGGAGTGTCTGGTTTGACTGGGATTGGCCCTACATCTGATCTGGGAGTGTCTGGTTTGACTGGGATTGGCCCTACATCTGATCTGGGAGTGTCTGGTTTGACTGGGATTGGCCCTACATCTGATCTGGGAGTGTCTGGTTTGACTGGGATTGGCCCTACACCTGATCTGGGAGTGTCTGGTTTGACTGGGATTGGCCCTACATCTGATCTGGGAGTGTCTGGTTTGACTGGGATTGGCCCTACACCTGATCTGGGAGTGTCTGGTTTGACTGGGATTGGCCCTACATCTGATCTGGGAGTGTCTGGTTTGACTGGGATTGGCCCTACACCTGATCTGGGAGTGTCTGGTTTGACCGGGGTTGGCCCTACATCTGATCTGCGAGTGTCTGGTTTGACCGGGGTTGGCCCTATGGGGGAGTGTTTGTCACGGACACTTAATATAAAAGAATGAATAAGGTTTCTGTTGTCTGGCACAGGGGTCTTTTAACTGGTCACAAAAATGAATTAAAATCATATTTTAAATGTTTAGAGGATTGTGCAGCTTTAAGATCATGCTGGTAGGAATTAGCTTTTGACTTACAAATGTAAGAGTTTTTGCTGAAGTAAGTATAATTATATGGGGTAAAAATTTCAAGTCTCATTTTATGTAACGTTTGTTAGATCAGTGTTAAATAATTGAAGAATCATTGCTTGTACTTCATGTAGGTCGATGCATGATAACGGGTACTTTGTGCTGCTTTGATTTTAATACATTTGGAAATACAAAGTAGGCAGGTTGACAAAATGAAGCAGTACTTGAGTGATCTGCCACTAATTCTCATTTTTCTGCAGGGGCTATGGCCCGTTTGTGATACCTTTGACGGTCAGGTTTTATTAAAGTAGTACAGATTTTTTCAAAAAACCCTTTTTTTCATGACCCTTCATGAAAGAAATGTTAAATATTTGGGAAGTGGGGGAAAAATTTAAGCCCAAACAGTCTTTTGTTATATTTTTTTTAAGTATGTTTCTGCGTATGACAGCTAAGATGCAGGGTAGGGCAATTTTCCCTCTCCATTCAAGAAGGCGGCTCACCACCACCTTCTCGAGGGCAATTAGGGATGGGCAATAAATGCTGGCCTTGCCAGCGACGACCACATCCCATAAACAAATTTAAAAAAAACATTGTCCCGTGAAGGTTAGTTGTACTGCAGATTAGACATTGAGCAAAGCTCACACTACAGTACCTTAAGCCCTGCCCTCCAAAGACCATCCACTGATTAACTTTGCGAATATTGAGATTGCCAATTCAGTCCCAAATTTTGGGCACAGTGCATTTGTGGTCACCAGGGGTTGAGACTGCCCAAACTCATTTCATTTAGGAACGTCACAGCTGGGTGAATGAAGGGACTTCTGTTGTGTCTGGGCTGGCTTCAAATATCTGCCTCTGTGGTTGGTTGGGAAGCCGGGGCTTCTAGATTAGTGTGCTGCCTTACATATTTTTTTAAATTAGTTTTGTATTTTCCTTCCTCCAAGCAAGCTGGGTAGATAATCTGACAAAGTGTCATCCATGTTGATTCAGCCTTAATTTTCTTTCACTTTGTAGAGAACCACTTGGTATTTTGTTCCCTCTGGGACAATAATATGTTTAAATGCCATTCTCAAATTAATATTTTAATGTGATCTAAAATGAAATCTCATGTTTCTTGTATGCATGCCCCAACTATTTGAACCCTTTCCGAATCACTTCAATCAGGTAATCTATTATGAAGTTGGTTCGTTTTTTGAAGTTCACATTTTGGAGCCTTTAGTAACAAGTTTCAATATAAGTTTTCAGAACGCAGCACTAGAACAATAAATAACCATTGCATAAAATTCCTAAGGGTTTAATAAAGTCTTTGAAATTTGAATTAAAATAAAAGGGCAAGTTGTGTAGATTGAGGTAACGTCTGTCTGTCAACTTCAGTAATTACTGTGTACTCCCTGTTTCAAAGAAATCTGATTTGAACAGTTCTATTTGGGCATCATAGTAGCCGAACCAGTAATCACCCAACTTCAGGCACATGCACTGTCCAGTTTGGGTTATGGGGATCGTTTGCAGCATCTCAATTGGCATCCCAGCTGAGATCAGCTAACTGAGTACAGTCTGGGATTGAAGCTAGGACCTTCTTGTCAATAAGGCTTAGTTACAAGTTGGCTTGAACAGTCAGTAGCACTTGTAGGTCTCCTTGAACATTATCCCACATTACAACAGTGACTACACTCCAAAAGTACTTCATTGGCAGTAAAGCACTTTGAGACGTCCAGTGGTTGTGAAAGACGCTATATAAATGCAAGTCTGTCTTTCTGTCTTTCTTTCTCTTTCTTTCTCTCTCTCTCCACAAAAAATATATCCAGGTATTTACCCAATTGTGCTGTTAATTGGATTTAGTGTGTAATGGTGTTTTTTTTAAATCAAAATACTTGTATAGTTTATTGCCTCAAGTATGAAGAACAAAACTTTTATGCATCTTCAGCAAGTATCCATTGCTCATGCACCTTAACGTGGCATTTTCAAATGCTCTCTCTGGATGTACAGACCAGTTTCAAATGCTCTCTCTGGATGTACATACCAGTTTCAAATGCTCTCTCTGGATGTACAGACCAGTTTCTAATGCTCTCTCTGGATGTACATACCAGTTTCTAATGCTCTCTCTGGATGTACAGACCAGTTTGAAATGTTCTCTCTGGATGTACAGACCAGTTTCTGATGCTCTCTCTGGATGTACAGACCAGTTTCTGATGCTCTCTCTGGATGTACAGACCAGTTTCTGATGCTCTCTCTGGATGTACATACCAGTTTCTAATGCTCTCTCTGGATGTACAGACCAGTTTGAAATGCTCTCTCTGGATGTACAGACCAGTTTCTGATGCTCTCTCTGGATGTACAGGCCAGTTTCTAATGCTCTCTCTGGATGTACAGGCCAGTTTCTAATGCTCTCTCTGGATGTACAGGCCAGTTTCTAATGCTCTCTCTGGATGTACAGGCCAGTTTCTGATGCTCTCTCTGGATGTACAGGCCAGTTTCTGATGCTCTCTCTGGATGTACAGACCAGTTTCTGATGCTCTCTCTGGATGTACAGACCAGTTTCTAATGCTCTCTCTGGATGTACAGACCAGTTTCTGATGCTCTCTCTGGATGTACAGACCAGTTTGAAATGCTCTCTCTGGATGTACAGACCAGTTTCTGATGCTCTCTCTGGATGTACATACCAGTTTCAAATGCTCTCTCTGGATGTACAGACCAGTTTCTGATGCTCTCTCTGGATGTACAGACCAGTTTCTGATGCTCTCTCTGGATGTACAGACCAGTTTCTGATGCTCTCTCTGGATGTACAGACCAGTTTCTGATGCTCTCTCTGGATGTACAGACCAGTTTCAAATGCTCTCTCTGGATGTACAGACCAGTTTCTGATGCTCTCTCTGGATGTACATACCAGTTTCAAATGCTCTCTCTGGATGTACAGACCAGTTTCTGATGCTCTCTCTGGATGTACAGGCCAGTTTCTGATGCTCTCTCTGGATGTACAGACCAGTTTCTGATGCTCTCTCTGGATGTACAGGCCAGTTTCTGATGCTCTCTCTGGATGTACAGACCAGTTTCTAATGCTCTCTCTGGATGTACAGGCCAGTTTGAAATGCTCTCTCTGGATGTACAGACCAGTTTCTAATGCTCTCTCTGGATGTACAGGCCAGTTTCTGATGCTCTCTCTGGATGTACAGACCAGTTTCTGATGCTCTCTCTGGATGTACGGGCCAGTTTCTGATGCTCTCTCTGGATGTACAGGCCAGTTTCTGATGCTCTCTCTGGATGTACAGACCAGTTTCTGATGCTCTCTCTGGATGTACAGGCCAGTTTCTGATGCTCTCTCTGGATGTACAGGCCAGTTTGAAATGCTCTCTCTGGATGTACAGACCAGTTTCTAATGCTCTCTCTGGATGTACAGACCAGTTTCTGATGCTCTCTCTGGATGTACAGACCAGTTTCTGATGCTCTCTCTGGATGTACAGGCCAGTTTCTGATGCTCTCTCTGGATGTACAGACCAGTTTCTGATGCTCTCTCTGGATGTACGGGCCAGTTTCTGATGCTCTCTCTGGATGTACAGGCCAGTTTCTGATGCTCTCTCTGGATGTACAGACCAGTTTCTGATGCTCTCTCTGGATGTACAGGCCAGTTTCTGATGCTCTCTCTGGATGTACAGGCCAGTTTGAAATGCTCTCTCTGGATGTACAGACCAGTTTCTGATGCTCTCTCTGGATGTACAGACCAGTTTCTGATGCTCTCTCTGGATGTACAGACCAGTTTCTGATGCTCTCTCTGGATGTACAGGCCAGTTTCTGATGCTCTCTCTGGATGTACAGACCAGTTTCTGATGCTCTCTCTGGATGTACAGACCAGTTTCTGATGCTCTCTCTGGATGTACAGACCAGTTTCTGATGCTCTCTCTGGATGTACAGACCAGTTTCTGATGCTCTCTCTGGATGTACAGACCAGTTTCTGATGCTCTCTCTGGATGTACAGACCAGTTTCTGATGCTCTCTCTGGATGTACAGGCCAGTTTCTGATGCTCTCTCTGGATGTACAGACCAGTTTCTGATGCTCTCTCTGGATGTACAGGCCAGTTTGAAATGCTCTCTCTGGATGTACAGACCAGTTTCTGATGCTCTCTCTGGATGTACAGACCAGTTTCTGATGCTCTCTCTGGATGTACAGACCAGTTTCTGATGCTCTCTCTGGATGTACAGACCAGTTTCTGATGCTCTCTCTGGATGTACAGACCAGTTTCTGATGCTCTCTCTGGATGTACAGGCCAGTTTCTGATGCTCTCTCTGGATGTACAGACCAGTTTCTGATGCTCTCTCTGGATGTACAGGCCAGTTTCTGATGCTCTCTCTGGATGTACAGACCAGTTTCTGATGCTCTCTCTGGATGTACAGACCAGTTTCTGATGCTCTCTCTGGATGTACAGACCAGTTTCTGATGCTCTCTCTGGATGTACAGACCAGTTTCTGATGCTCTCTCTGGATGTACAGGCCAGTTTCTGATGCTCTCTCTGGATGTACAGACCAGTTTCTGATGCTCTCTCTGGATGTACAGGCCAGTTTCTGATGCTCTCTCTGGATGTACAGGCCAGTTTCTGATGCTCTCTCTGGATGTACAGACCAGTTTCTGATGCTCTCTCTGGATGTACAGACCAGTTTCTGATGCTCTCTCTGGATGTACAGACCAGTTTCTGATGCTCTCTCTGGATGTACAGACCAGTTTCTGATGCTCTCTCTGGATGTACAGACCAGTTTCTGATGCTCTCTCTGGATGTACAGGCCAGTTTCTGATGCTCTCTCTGGATGTACAGGCCAGTTTCTGATGCTCTCTCTGGATGTACAGGCCAGTTTCTGATGCTCTCTCTGGATGTACAGACCAGTTTCTGATGCTCTCTCTGGATGTACAGGCCAGTTTCTGATGCTCTCTCTGGATGTACAGGCCAGTTTCTAATGCTCTCTCTGGATGTACAGACCAGTTTCTGATGCTCTCTCTGGATGTACAGGCCAGTTTCTGATGCTCTCTCTGGATGTACAGACCAGTTTCTGATGCTCTCTCTGGATGTACAGACCAGTTTCTGATGCTCTCTCTGGATGTACAGACCAGTTTCTGATGCTCTCTCTGGATGTACAGACCAGTTTCTGATGCTCTCTCTGGATGTACAGGCCAGTTTCTGATGCTCTCTCTGGATGTACAGACCAGTTTCTGATGCTCTCTCTGGATGTACAGGCCAGTTTCTGATGCTCTCTCTGGATGTACAGACCAGTTTCTGATGCTCTCTCTGGATGTACAGACCAGTTTCTGATGCTCTCTCTGGATGTACAGACCAGTTTCTGATGCTCTCTCTGGATGTACAGACCAGTTTCTGATGCTCTCTCTGGATGTACAGGCCAGTTTCTGATGCTCTCTCTGGATGTACAGACCAGTTTCTGATGCTCTCTCTGGATGTACAGGCCAGTTTCTGATGCTCTCTCTGGATGTACAGGCCAGTTTCTGATGCTCTCTCTGGGTGTACAGGCCAGTTTCTGATGCTCTCTCTGGGTGTACAGGCCAGTTTCTGATGCTCTCTCTGGATGTACGGGCCAGTTTCTGATGCTCTCTCTGGATGTACGGACCAGTTTCTGATGCTCTCTCTGGATGTACGGACCAGTTTCTGATGCTCTCTCTGGATGTACGGGCCAGTCTCTCTGTTGTGCAGCTGGCAGGAATGTCAGCAGCTTTTCAAACTTTCCTTTTCAAGCATTTTTTTGGGTTCATTTGGGAATTCGCAGTTAGTGGAAAAAGCTCAAAGTCAGACCTTAGCTGAAGCTTTTATGTTCACAGCTTAATGTATCCTCGAGGCACTAATTGGAAGGAGAAAAAAAATCACATTTCTTTCAAGCTCCAGGGTGCAGTATGATGATGAAATTGTGTTTGTCCAGAAATCACTTGCTTACAAAATGTTACTTTATTAATGATCCTTGAATGTGGTTGTCTGAGATTTTGCAATGAATTTTAGATACTTCACACTAGAAAATATTAAAAGATAAACCGCCTTGTTCCAGCAGGAATGGTGCGTGTGCGCGTACAGATGTTTATTTTTTCTGGTGTAGGGTGACCCACCTGTCCAGATTTTGAACAGGGTTTTAGAAATAGAAACCCAAAGATTAAGAGAGGGACAGAAAAATTCTCTGCAATTTGTATTCTTACGGACTCAGTTGAAGACATGTATTCTCAAGAGGCGCAAAACCACAGGCAGAGCTTTCCAGATAAAAGTGTGAAGAAACAAAGACTTGCATTTATGTAGTACTTGACCATATCTGAAAAACACCTTCAGGCGCTTCATGGACAGTGAATTACTTTGAACTGCAGTGACTGTTGCTATCCAGGGTACATTATTCCTGATAATGATGCCCCTCCCACGTATTAGAATTAAGAGTATATTATTTCTTTACTCTTGATGATTTATGCTTGACACCACGAACAGCTGTTGCCCTGAATTATCTTCTCCATAAATAGCTATTTGTCTTTGCTGTTTCCTTGCCCCTGGTATTGTGTTCTATTCTTCATGTCAGTGTTAGACCTGCTGCTTTGAATGAATGAATTTTTTCCCAAGCCGCCATCCTCAGCACTTTGCAGAAGGAATGTTCTCAGCATTGCCTATGTTTCTAGTTAAATCAGTTTGAGCAGGAGGGAGATGTGCAGAAGGAGGAGGAGGAGGAGGAGGAGGAGGAGGAGAAGAGGAAGAGAAGTTGTTGGTTTTTCATCTGCAGAGATAAAAATTTACCAGATTCAAGGAGATGATGGCGAAAGAACCAAGGGGTAGTTGAGGAGAATTTATTTTACGCAGCGAGTTGTTGTGATCTGGAATGCACTGCCTGAAAGGGTGGTGGAAGCAGATTCAATAACTACTTTCAAAATGGAATTGGATATATACTTGAAATAGGAAAAATTTGCAGGGCTATGGGGAGTGGGACTTAGTGAATAGCTCTTTCAAAGAGCTGGCACAGGCTCATTGGCCCAAATAGCTGCCTCCTTTGCTATATGATTCTAAGATTAATCAGCTCATAATCTGTGCTAATAAGAGACTTGTTCTTATCTTTGAGTTTTAAATAATCTGAAGTGCTAATTTTGACTTTTGGTCGATTACTTTTCATTTTTAACCTTTGTCGCTCACTTCCACCTTCACCTTTGTTGCAGTACTAGTATGGCTCCATTATATGCATTCTGATTCTGTTAGAATACAGTGATTTACCCATTGTAACTCATCTGGATGCTTTGTTACAAGCTCAATGTTCAGCTGCCCCACTCTTTTTTAAAGTTTCAAAATGTGTTCTCTCGTTCCTGAATGACATCCTGTGGTACACACAAGAATGCCACCAGTTGTTGAATCATCTGTTTGAGTAAAGTTTTTTTGTGTGTCTATTGAATTAAGGCAATTAAAGTCTGGAATAAAGAGCACAGAATTGTGTTAAATAACTTTTATTTTGTTGCATAGAGTATGTGCAGAGTGGGCTTGAAGAGGGACCATTTCTGCTCCTGGCTTTGCACAGAGTGGGTGGAGCTGGGAGGAATTTCCAGGATTCTGACCCAGCGGCAATGGTGAAACAGGCAATACATGTCCAAGTCAGGATGGTGTGCGAATTAGAGGGTAACTTGGAGGTGACAGTTTTGCCATAACATTGCTACTTTTGCACTTCTCGGTGCTAGAGGTAGCAGGGGAGAGAAGAACGAGCTGTCAGAAGTGAGTTTGGTGAGTTGCTGCTGCATACGTTCTGTGGATCGTGCATACTGCAGCCACAGTGCACCAGTGATGGATGGAGTTAATATTGAGTCCAGTGGTATGGGTACTGATCCAGAAAACTTCTCTGTCCTGGCTGGTGTTGAACTTCTTGAGTGTTGTGGCTATACCCATCCAGGCGAGTGGTGAGTATTCCATCACACTCTAGATTTGAACCTTGTAGATTTTGGAGAGGCTTTGAGGGAGTCAGGAGTTGAACCACTCATCGTAGAATACCCATCTTCTGCCCTGGTCTTGTATTCACGGTGTTGATCTGGCTGGCTCAGTTAAGTTTCTGGTCATTGGTTGCTGATAATAATGGTGGACTTGGCGAGGGTAATGTCATTGAAAGAAAAGGAGAGATGTCTATGCTTTCTCTTGCTCAGGATGGCCATTACCCAAAACCTATGTGGCACGAATGTTACCTGCATGGGCTGCCTCATTATTGAAATATTTGTGAATGGTGCTGAACTCTGTGAAATCATCAGCGACCAGCCCACTCCTGACCTTGTGCCAGGAAAGCCATTGATGAAGCAGCTGAAGACAACGGGGCTAGGACCCTAGGACTGCAGTGATGTTCTGGCCTGTAACAACCACAATCGTCTTCCTTTGCAGGTATGACTCCATCCATTGGAAAATTTTCCCTTTAAGCCCGGTTGTCTTCAGTTTTGCTAAGCCTGCTTGGTGCCATTAGTTTAAGTTCTGTATGTATCAGAAATGGGTACACTGGTAAGCATAGGAATTTGTTCGCAGCAACTCGTAATACTACTTAGCCTTTTGGTCCCGTGCTTGCAGTTGACACGGAGAGGGATGTTTGGAATCAATACTTGCTCGCCTTTCCCCCTATTGATCAAAGTGACATCAAGAAAAATGGCACGCCGAAAACAAAACCATGAAATATTTAATTGTCGGAGCCATTATATCCTACCTTTCATATGGATAATGGCAGGGCAGAGGTCCCAAGCTCCTCAGTCCTGCAGCTCTTGCAGTTATTGATAAATGGAATCGTAGGAGTGTGAACAAATCCTGTTCACATTTAGGTAATGACTTTGGGGAGTCCTGCGAGGCTCCGGCTGACAAAACAAACTGTTGTAGGATTATATTTTGTTAAATTATTGATCTGTCATTGTAGCCTGTTTGTTAATCGTTAAGGTTTTAATTAGAACTCTAAGTCTAAATGTCAGATCAAGGAGGAGAGGCAGTAATGACGACAGAATGCCTCTCCAAAGGGGGGAGAGAAAAGGGAGTTACAGAAATGGGGAACAGGAGAGAATAAATCGTGGAGCATCTGATGTATAGGACAGTTTAAGAGCCATTTTCTGGGAATAATAGAGTTGCTTCTGGTCCCATTTACTTGGCTTAATGATCAAACTATTTAAATTATTTTAATCATGTCATCACTTGTGCTTTAGAATTGTATGATATCAAAGGTAAAGTTAAATCCTCAAATAAAAACAGAAAATGCTGAAAGCATTCAGCTGGTCAGGCAACATTTGTGGAGAAAAAGAGTTAACTTTTCAGGTCGATGACCCCTCATCAGAACTGGAAGACGTTGGAGATTAACAGTTTTTAAGCAAATAGAAGAGCAGAACTTCTTCAAGGCGGGCATTCCTGGAAGAGAAGTGGCGGTGAATTAAACACTAAAGCAAAAGTAAAATACTGCAGACGCTGGAAATATAAAATCCTAAGGAATGTCAATATTCCAAGAGAAAGGCTTGTAGCTGCTTTATCCTAGTGTATTCATAATGAGGGAGATCTATTTTTTTTTTGTTCATATATTTCTGGTGTTTCAGAACCTTGCATCACAGCACCCCTGCAGCTGCTTGTTACTTGTATTGGACGGGATGGGTTTGGGGGGCACACCTGAGCACTATTTGTGATGTTAGCTGTACAAATGGGAGGGCCTGTTTTATTTGTATGAACACTGAAAGTTAAGAACCATTGTAAGGCTTCAATATTCCAATTTATTTTATTTCCTTCCTCCTTTTCTGAAGGCAGCGATTTATTCCAGACCTACGGTTCTGTGGATGCTGGTAGCCCTCGAGGTGACTAACTTGCCATTCTTCATGTGAGAGTCTGGATCATGAGCTTTTTTGGTGGGAGAGAGAGAGGTGAAAAAAAGGAGCAAAGATGCTGTATAACCATGGGTGCATCACAGCTGAGATGAATGCTATTCTCAGCACTGCATGGTGCTACATATTGGTCCTGTAATATGCTGTGCCACTGCGAAATCCTACCGCAGATAGGAATTCACTAAATTATACCAAACTAACACTCACTGTGTTAATAAATGGATTCAAACATATCCTAATTAGTCCATTTAGCTGTTAAATGTTAGCTTACAATGGGTCTCAGTAATGAGATCAGGGCTATTACAAGCTTGGAAATGTTAAATTAGATAAAATAACAAGGCTGATTTTAAACAAAACTATTACATAAAAATTGAATGTAAGGATTCAATTAGCACTGGTCAACTGTGTTGAGTCCAGTATATTAAGCAACAGGCCAGTGAGTGGGAGTTTGATGGACCAATGAATAATTTCAGCATTCATGAATGCTTACTGCACTTTTCATCCTCATTGTGCATCCTACTTGTTGAAGCTTTTTAGAAACAACCTCTAATCCTGGTCTGTGCTGTGTTGGCTCTTCTTAGCCAGGACATCAGTTGGGTCGCTGAAGTTGGCCCTGCCACACACAGGCTTGTTCAGTAGGGGAGAAAGAGAAAACTGCCAGTATTGCTGCTCCTGATGTGAAACCCCTGTTGTTAAGTGCCTTGAGTGAGGACAGAATCTGGTTGCGCTGTGATGCCTTTCGTGGTTGATTAGCCAACTGACACCATCACTTGCAGCACAAACACTCCTGTGCTGTATAAAGTATAGTCAATAAATTTGTTGTCTTCGGTGAACAATTGACTTCAGTCAGCTGCTGGTTCTGTTGCCTAATTTGTATTAAAACGCAAGTTTCTCACTTTCACCTCTGTGCATTGAAACTCAATCCACCCTAGACTAATGAGATCAAAAGCTACTTTAATATTGCACAAAACCTATATTAATGCTGCTGACACCAGACATGATGGGCTTGCACAACCAGTGGTCCCGCCAAAGTAAACTTGGCCGGGTTCGCTAAGATAGGCATGTATTTTTTTTTAAAGAAAAGTTTTCTTGCTGAATGACCTTGGTACATCTGGCAAGTTTATTTTGGAGTTGTCACTGGGTAAGTGAGACCTGTGTGTCAGGATTTGCTCGTCACAGCACTTAACCCACCATTGGGGGGTGGGGGAAGGTCCAGATGACTGGTAAACCACAATGTTAATGTCATCGCTTCCTCTCTAAGATTTCTTTCTTGTAATCATTCCTATCCATCTGTTATTCAGCTGTCTCCATCATAGGAGGATGCAGCCTTCAGTCACCAGTCATCTTTGCCGTACTCTGCAAGAAAGAAAAAAAGAATGACTTGCAATTATATAGCACCTTTCACAACCTCAGGACGTCCCAAAGCACTTTACAGCCAATGAAATGATTTTGAAGTGATTCCTGTTGTAATGTAGGAAACGTGGCAGCCAATTCACGCACAGCAAGCTCCCACAAAGAGCAGTGTGATCAAGAGCAAACATCTCTTTTTGTGATATTGGTTAAGGAATAAATATTGTCCAGGACACCGGGGGAAACTCCCCTGCTCCTCTTCGAAAAGTGCCATGGGATCTTTTATATCCACCTTAGCGCGCAGGTGGGGCCTCAGTTTAACGTCTCATCTGAAAGACGGCATCTCCGACAGTGCAGCACTCCCTCAGTACTGCACTGGAGTGTCGGCCTAGATTTTGTGCTCAAGTCTTTGGTGTGGGACTTGAACCGACAACCTTCTGCCTCGGCCAAGAGTGCTACCCACTGAGCCACAGTTGGAATTCCTCTACCTTGTTACTTCTCTCTCTGCTTTCAAAAGCTGCCTCTTGATCATACTTTTGGTCAACTCTCAACGATCACTGTCCATTTCTCCTCTGAAATATCTTGGGATGTTTCTATGTTAATGCTATATAAATGCAGGCTGGTGTAACCCTTCTCTACTTATGTGGTATCTTTCATTTTCATTACTTACTCAGTACTTTAATGTAAATAATTTAAGACAAGCATTGGACAAGAAAAGGCCTCTCTTAGCCCAGCCCAGCATCCAACTGCATTTTGAATGACCCCAATGCTTTTGCTTCTACTGACCTGGCAGGCAGATTATTCTAAACGTGCATCAATCCTTGGGTTTTAAAAAAAATCATTGCTTTAAATCTGCTTTTACTAATTTCCATTTTTGTCCTCTGGCTAAATGTTCCTGGCACACTTTGAGCTAATGTACCTTAAGACATGATTAGATGGTTGTGGCTTTATGCAATCAGACAATTAGAAAAAAATTCACTCAGCAGCAGGCTTAAAAAAAAATTATTGAACAAGTGACCTTGGTACATCCTTTGGTGCAGGTTATTGGCTTTGCACAGGGTTTCCGAACTGATACTGTGGATTGGGCAGTTGAACTAACCAGAGAAATTAAGGAAACGTGAGGGATAGATGGTGAACACGTGAAACAGACTGTCCGGGAGTGTGGGGGGGTGGTGGCGTGGTGAACTCGTGGAGCAGTGTGCTGCTGTGCTATGTAGATGAGTGAGAACCCAGGTCTGTGCTGAGTTAATTAATCAGGCTTGCCTAAAAGTGACAACTCCCACTCAAATCAGGGGAATTTGGACACACAGAAAAATAGGAGCAGGAGTAGGCCATTCGGCCCTTCGACACATGAGAGCTGCCCTGTAACCCAACTCATTGGGGCAGGTCATGAGGGTGATTGAGTCCTGAAATGGTCTGTCTTTGCTAAGATGAAAATGAATGTGTCTCCCTTTCACCATTCCTCCTGTTGAAGAGGAGGGGGAAAAAAAACCTGTTTCTGCTGATCCTCTAGTTACCTGCACCATATACCATTCCTCACCTGAGAGGCAGGGCAAGAAAGTTGCTCCTGTGACATTGCCTCTGTCGTGTGTTAGCAGTGCAACTGGTTGAAGTGCCTTGCCTTGAAATAGGGCACTTTGTCAGCCCAGCTGGGATAGAGAATTTGCCCGTAGTACCAATTGTGGGAGGCAAAGTGACGTCTGACCAAAACCTCTTGCCGAGCGAGCAGTGACGAATGTCTGTTGAATTGATGCATTTTAATTTTTGTTCACAAAGGGGACTTGCTTGAGTTGGAACGATTGTGTACAATTGACAAAATTAAATGTTATAGCAAGACTTTGTGGAGGTAGAGGCAAGCCGGGAACGCTAGTTTTACTTTGAAACCTTTTTTTGAAAAAAATTATTTAATGCATTAATTTTGATTTTAAATTTGATGAGCAGATTGCATAAATTTCAAGCTCATCTCCCAAAAGAGTGCACATTAAACTTCTAATGATTATCGAATGCGCCTGTTTTTGTTTAAGAAAAAGGCATCGTGTGTAAAATAAGCAATGGATTTTTTCTCCTTATTCTTTGTGGATTAAGGAGATTAGGACAAGACAAAAGCAGGTGGTGTGATTCACAGAATACTAATGGTGTTTTTGATGAGGGTGCAAGTGAGTTTTGCTGAACTGTGACTGGATTATATTTTATTTTAAGACCTCAGTCTGAGCTTGGCTCTTTCTGCAGATTTGCTGTGGTGCAGTCTTGAGAGATTTGCATAGCATGCTGGGTAAAACTTGCCAAAGCCGAGTACTGCTTCATCTGCTGAGGTATTCTGTACATGTGCAGGCAGGTTGCAGGGTCTACCAGTTTCAAACCACTTTGCAAATGTGTTGGGAAGCTGCAGCGGTGCAAGCCAACAGCTTTCTAGTCACCTTGCTCAAACAGCTCCTGTCCTTCTGTGGCTCAACAAGTTTCCAATTTAATCAAAACCAGGTTAAAATGACACTTCAGCAATGCAGTAGCGCTCTTTCAGTGTGTGTGGACTAATAGAACCTGTGCACCTTGGAGATGTGTTCATTTTGTTTGAGGGCTGCACAGTCAATGCCCTGAACTGTGAGGACAGTTTGTTGAAGATTCATTTGAAGCCCTGTCTTCTTAGAGGGGTATCAAGGATGTCCACTCTGGCTTGGCTAGGGTCTGACACATTTAAGTCCATCATCCTAAGAATATTTCAGCTATGTTTCTGTTGTAATTAACAAGGGGTTAAATGTCTGACCATGTTAAACCTTCCGCCCCCTCCTAAATCATCAGTTTCTGAAGGCTGATGTTCGAATGAAAAGTGATGCAGAATATTGAGGGCTATGATGCATTGAATCTGCATGGCCGCTGTGTCGTGGGTCTGGGGACGTTGCACTGCACAGATTATGAATTGTTTGGAGGAGTGATATGCACAACCTCTATAGCCTGAAATTAGAAGAATGCTTTATTAACTAATAACTGATGTCATATTTCAGTCTGGAAATTATACAGATGAGCTTCTTCGATTGCTTAGTCTGTGCACTGTGTTGTTACGGAGCCAGACAGTTTAAGGAGATCTGAGGTTGGATCCTTTGCCTGTGTTGAGTTTGCTGGTTTCAGCTGCTCCTGTGGTATGAGACCCTACCTTCAGGAGAAGAGGGGCGAAAAGCAAAAACTAATTATGGTACTGTGATAGATTATCATTCTCTGTGTTTGAGATCCTGCATAATGCACTCCTTGGTTACAAAATGCAATTTGGCTTGTATCTCGTACTCGAAGCTGTAGTTTGTTAAGTA
Source organism: Squalus acanthias (assembly GCA_030390025.1). Lineage (NCBI taxonomy): Eukaryota > Metazoa > Chordata > Chondrichthyes > Squaliformes > Squalidae > Squalus > Squalus acanthias. The sequence goes on from CM059434.1 coordinate 132,512,328, forward strand.
AATAGAAAATCATCCAAGATCATACAATAATTAATGGTTTTTAAAAGAACACTGTTACTGTAGTAACGCAAAGTTGTTGTCGACATTTACCTCTCGAATCTCTTTCCTATGTTCAATGTTCACACAGACTTCATCACACTGAAGTTAGCACCAGGAAAACAAATCTGTTAATTGAGACAAGTGTTAATGGACTGTTACTTAGCTGAAGTGTTGCACTTCTTATGTACAGAGATGAGTCTGCACAATGTGTGCATGCCACTTGGTGTAATGCAAGTGGCATCAGTGCAACTTAATGTTGATTGTATGCATTTTCAAGCAAGAGCCTACTTTTGTTAGGCACTTGTAATCAGCTCTTAAAATACTTCACTGAATGGAACAGAAATGCTTTTTGTTATTAAAAAATCATCTGCATAAATTGAGAAACTTGCAGCCATGTATCTTTGGACTTTGTTCTCTGTTAGGTTCATCACAATTGTCCGAAGGAGTCCGAATGACTTTCCGCAAATTGATAGCCGAGGTTCAGCAATTTTCAGCCAGTAGCTGCAATCATCTAGCTCAGCACAGGCCAGGTCTAGAACCTGGGATATTCTGGTTAAATGGCTCTGCACCACACCATACAGTGCTAATTACCCACAGTGTCATCAAGAGATCCTTGTGATGATGGGCATCTTTGAGTATCCCAGATACTTTCCGCCATCTCTTTCCCCCCCCACCTTTAGACTGCATCTACTGTATATGGTTGTCCTGTGCTCTGCTTATCTTCTGATCACTGGGATTGTCACGAGCCATGCTGCTTGCAAAGACTTCTGTTCTTTGCATGGCATTAATGAACCCAGATTAGTATCGCTGCTGAAAATTGTGCTGCCACAGGAAGTGGCATTCAGTGACTTAGTGTATGTTTGAATCACCACCTCCTTTCCCTGCGTCCCCAGGCCAAATTGCCGACCATTTTATATTTAATTTCAGCCTTGCTCTCGCTCTCGTTTATATAAAAAAAAAAAATGGCAGTATCGGCCAAATTGCTGTGATTGAAGTATGCCTCGAGTACCGGGGGAACTGTGGTCTTATCTTTCAGATTGGAAGAGTCATGTCTACAGTGATTCCTGGTCCTGGCTGCACGCTTCTCTTTAAAAATTTAAACATTTACAAGTCTCTGCCCGATTACATTTAGAGGAGGCATTCCTCACAAAAACAAATAGAGCATCACCAAGCAGCCATTGAAATGTAGCCCCAGGGTATCTCAGCTATTTATCCAGTTTTGGATCTACTTATTTTTTTTATCATAATACAGTTTAATAATTTGATGCATTAACACTAATGTGCTGCATTGTTTCATTGTGCAGCTATTCTTCTGCCTTGGCTGAGAGACTGCTGCATTAAGGATTAGAATTTTCAATGCTCCACCCACTGTTGGGTATGTTCTTTTTAAGTTAGGGGATCAGGTCAGTCTGACCTCTCCCCACTGAAGTGTCAGCCATGGCTCAGTGGGTAGCACTTTCACCTCTTGAGTCCGAAGGTTGTGGGTTCAAGTCCTGAGACGTGAGCAGATAATCCAGGCTGACACTTCAGTGCAGTATTGAGCGAGCGCTGCACTGTTGGTGGTGCCATCTTTCGGATGAGACGTTAAACCGAGGCCCTGTCAGGTAGACGTAAATGATCCCATGGCACTATAAATGACCAACATTTATCCCTCAACCAACACCTAAAACAGATTATCTGGTCATTTATCATCTTGTTGTTTGTGGGATCTTGCTGTGTGCAAATTGGCTGCTGTGTTTCCTACATTACAACATTGACTACACTTCAGTTGGCTGTAAAGTGCTCTGGGACATCCTGAGGTAATGAAAGGCGCTATATAAATGCTAGTCTTTTCTTTCTATTCTTTATCCTTCCTTCCCTCCCCTCCCTCCCTTAGCGAGAGTGCTACAGCAGGTGATTACTCTGCTGTATTCTCTTAACGGCTGCCTGCACGCTACATGCCCACAGCTGTTGAGACTCTAATCTGTGCCTTTATCACCTCGGTTCAATTTCTCTTGTGCTGTCCGAGTCAATTTCCTCAAATCCGTCCTCTTCAGAAGGCCACAGTCTGTATCTTTACAGCTCAAAGCCCTGCATTTCCGTCACCTTGATTCACGTTAGGCTCCACTGACACCTGTGTACATCCACGTCAGTTTTACAACCCTCATCATTTAACTGTCTCTGCTCCTTTGCCCCACCCTATTTATGATCACCCTCGCTCTCTGACACAGGTTTGCTCTTTTTGTTCCTTGTTCTCTTCATTCTACCATTCATAGATACTCTTTTAGCTATTGTGACCCTGCTCTCTGGAACTCTCACTCTCTAAATCCCTTTGCCTTATCTCCTGGTTTCAAAACCTCCTTTCAAATTGTTTTTCTTTGCCCATTCTTTTGGCCCTGTCCCCTAAACCCTGTTCTTTCCTCCCTGCTGCATAACCATGTTTTTATTTTCCATCTCCTTCAGAATGTTTTGACTGAGACGTCAGCGAGTTCTACAAAAATTATTTTAAAAATTGCTTGGTATAGCATTTTCTCTCTTTCCGAAGGTTCAGTTCCACAGGAACGGGCAACCCTCTGGTACCTCGCCCAAGAGTCCATTCTTCATGTATGAGCCTTGGCAGTGGGTGTCATCAGGATATTAGACCATGGGAGAGGATTGTCCTAAGCTCGATCTTGTGCTCACTTGCACATGCATGCGTTCTAGCAGGAATCACTGGATAGCGATCAGGAGCAGGAGCGCTGGTTAATTTTTCCCACTTCCCTATCTCAAGGAAGCTGTGGCCAAATGTCGCACCCTCAACTGATGCACTGGATGAGGCCTGTATGGCTTAGTAACACAGCAGATGGTACTAAGCCATTGGGGGAGTTCAATGATGTATTCTATATTTTCAATTCCTTACTTCTCAGCTCTATGAGTCATCCCCCAACTGACAAAGGAACGATGTTGTTGCTCTGTAATTAACTGGTGATCACTTACTTAACTTTCCTTGGCAGAAGCTCAGCTGGTCTCTGCTGTCCTTTTTCCCCCCCCCACCCCCCAAAACCTGGGCATCTATGATTAAAGAAAGAAAGACTTATATTTATATAGCACCTTTCACAACCTTCGAACGTCCCAAAGTGCTTCACATCACTGAAAGGCTTTTGAAGTGTAGTCACTGTTGTAATGTAGGAAGCGTGGCAGCCAATTTTTGCGCAGCAATGTGATAATGACGAGATAATATGTTTTTAGTGATGTTGATTGAGGGTTAACTATTGGCCGAGGACACCGGGCTAACTCCCCTGCTGCTCTTCGAATACTGCCATGGGATCTTTTATGTCCACCCGAGAGGGCAGACGGGGCCCCGGTTTAACGTCTCATCCGAAAGTTGGCACCTCTGTCAGTGCAGCACTCCCTCAGTACTGCACTGGAGTGTCAGCCTAGATGATCACAGAATCATAGAAAGTTACAGCACGGAAGGAGGCCATTTCGGCTTATCATGTCTGCACCGGCCAACAAAGAGCTATCCAGCCTAATCCCACTTCCCAGCTCTTGGTCCGTAGCCCTACAGGTTAGAGCATCCCAAGTGCACATCCAAGTACTTTTTAAATGTGGTTAGGGATCCTGCCTCTACCACCCTTTCAGGCAGTGAGTTCCAGACTGCCACAACCCTCTGGGTGAAAAATTTCCCCTCAAATCCCCTCTAAACCTTCCACCAATTACTTTAAATCTGTGCCCCCTGGTTTTTGACCCCTCTGCTAAGGGAAATAGGTCCTCTGTATCCACTTTATCTATGCCCCTCATAATTTTATACACCTCAATAAGGTCTCCCCTCAGCCTCCTCTGTTCCAAGGAAAACAGACCCAGCCTATCCAGTCTTTCCTCATAGCTAAGATTCTCTACTCCTGGCAACATCCTTGTAAATCTCCTCTGTACCCTCTCTAGTGCAATCACATCTTTCCTGTAATGTGGTGACCAGAACTGCACGCAGTACTCTAGCTGAGGCCTAACTAGTGTTTTATACAGTTGAAGCATAACCCCTCTGCTCTTGTATTCGATGCCACGGCTAATAAAGGCAAGCATTCCATATGCCTTCTTAACCACCTTATCTACTTGGCCTGCTACCTTCAGGGATCTGTGGACATGCACTCCAAGGTCCCTTTGTTCCTCTACACTACTCAGTGCCCTACCATTTAATGTGTATTCCCTTTCCTTCTTAGCCCTCCCCAAATGCATTACCTCACACTTCTCCGGATTGAATTCCATTTGCCACTGTTCTGCCCACCTGGCTAATTTATTGATATCTTCCTGCAGTCTACAGCTTCCTTCTTCCGTATCAACCACACAGCCGATTTTAATATCATCTGCAAACTTCTTAATCATACCCCCTAGATTCAAGTCAAGATCATTGATATATACCACAAAAAGCAAGGGACCTAGTACTGAGCCCTGCGGAACCCCACTGGAAACAGCCTTCCAGTCACAAAAACACCCATCAACCATTACCCTCTGCTTCCTGTCTCCGAGCCAGTTTTGAATCCAACTTGACACTTTGCCTTGGATCCCATGGGCTTTTAACTTCATGACCAGTCTGCCATGTGGAACCTTATCAAAAGCCTTGCTAAAGTCCATATACGCTACATCAAATGCACTACCCTCATCTACCCTCCTTGTTACCTCCTCAAAAAATTCAATCAAGTTTGTCAGACAAGACCTTCCCTTAACAAATCCATGCTGACTATCCTTGATTAATCCGTGTCTTTCTAAATGAAGATTTATCCTGTCCTTCAGAATTCTTTCCAATAATTTTCCCACCACCGAGGTTAGGCTGACTGGCCTGTAATTATTCGGTCTATCCTTTTCTCCCTTTTTAAACAAGGGTACCACATTGACAGTCCTCCAGCACCACACCTGAAGCCAGAGAGGATTGAAAAATGGTCAGGGCCTCTGCTATTTCCTCTCTTGCTTCGCTTAACAGCCTGGGATACATTTCATCTGGGCCTGGGGATTTATCCACTTTTAAAGCTGCTAAACCCCTTAATACTTCCCCTCTCTCTGTTTATTTCATCTAATATTTCACACTCCTCTCCCCCGATAGCAATATCTGTTTCGCCCCTCTCCTTTGTGAAAACAGACGCAAAGTATTCATTAAGAACCCTACTGACGTCTCCCACCTCCACACACACATTACCCTCATGATCTCTAATAGGCCCTACCCTTTCTTTAGTTATCCTCTTACTCTTAATATATTTATAAAACAATGATGTGCTCAGGTCTCTGGAGTGGGACGTGAATCCACAAAGAGGGGCAAGGAGTGAGAGAGGGGGGTGCAGAGGAAAGTGGGAGTTGAAAGTATTGAATGTTGAAATAATTTCAAAGCATGTTACTGTTCAGTGAACCAGTCTGTTGAGTGGAAGTAAAGCATCATGTCATAAAAAGCAAGATTTCTATATATTGGCCTGGAATTTGCAGTTGTAATGATAACAACAACTTGTATTTATATAGCACCTTTAACGTAGTAAAAGATCCCAAGGCGCTTCACAGGAGTATTTTAAGACAAAAAAATTGACACCAAACCACATAAGGATAAATTAGGGCAGGTGACCAAAAGCTTGGTCAAAGAGGTAGGTTTTAAGGAGCGTCTTAAAGGAGGAGAGAGAGTTAGACAGGAGGAGAGGTTTAGGCACGGAATTCCAGAACTTAGGGCCTAGGCAACAGAAGGCACGGCCACCAAAGGTTGATATTATAATCAGGGATGCTCAAGAGGGCAGAATTAGAGGAGCGCAGATATCGGGGGGTGGGGGGGGGGGGGATGTTGTGGGGCTGAAGGAGATTACAGAGATAGGAAGGGGCGAGGCCGTGGAGGGATTTGAAAAGACGGATGAGAATTTTGAAAAAGGCGCTGCTTAACCGGGAGCCAATGTGGGTCAGCGAGCACAGGGGAGATGGGCAAATGGGACTTAGTGCGAGTTAGGACACGGGCAGCTGAGTTTTGGATGACCTCAAGTTTACGTAGGGTAGAATGTGGGAGGCCAGCCAGGAGTGTGTTGGAATAGTCAAGTCTAGAGGTGATGGCAAAACTGTCAGCATTCGCTGTCATTGAAACTGTGAAACTGACGGCAACTTCTGGCCATTGTGGCTGGAGGGGGCGGGGAGGTCGCCAATCGCAGCGGCCGGGGTGGGGGGAAAGAGAGATACTGCGATCGGCAGGGGGAGACCAAAGGTTTCTTTAAGGGGCCGGTGAGAGCACGCGTGCTCCTTCTGGCCCACAAGGAGTGTTGGAAAAGGCACTTGAGCCGGCAGCTCCCACCTCTCTTTCACTACCGAGTTTCCCGACCTCTGGGAAACCTGCACAGCAGTAATGAATTTTAAATCAGGCTCCCAATTGTGCTGTTGGAGCCGACTTAAATATGTTAATGAAGTGTCCGCCTCTCCATGGCGGGACACTCGACGCCCTGATATCTGCTGATGTCAGAACGGCAACAAGCGCGGTGGGTTAGGGGCGCATTTCGCACATTTGACGGTTTGACCGCGGTGCCCCTCCCGTCCGTTGTGGGGGGGTTTAATATCAAGGCATCTTTCCCATATAAAGTGATAATTGCTTGAATGCCATTTTATTTGCCTCGTTAGTGTTCCGTGTGGAAGGGTATCTGAGTGAGAGGAAAGGCACAAACAAAAGTGGGAATTTAACTGAACGAACTGATCCACAGGGTGAACTGATACCCTGCTGTGAATTGTGTATGCTGATTCATCTCTGGAAGTAGACTTGAGTATCGAGAAGCATACATCATTAGAGCAGGGTTAGAGGAGTTTTAATGGAGTTGTTTCAATTCATGAAGGGTTTAAAAAGAATAAATAAAGAGAAACTATTTCCAACGGGCTGAAGGGTCGATAACCAGAGGGCACAGATTTAAGGTGATTGGCAACATGAGGAAAAGTATTTTTACGCAAAGAGTGGTTGGGATTTGGAACGCACTGCCTGATAGGGTGGCGGAAACAGATTCAAGAGTAGTTTTCAAAAGGGAATTGGATAAATACTTGAAGGAGGAAAAAATTGCAGGAATATGGGGAAAGAGCCGGGGAGTGGAACTAACTGGATTGCTCTTTGAAATAGCCGGCGCAGACTTGATGGGCCGCATGACCTCCTTCTGTGCTGTACTATTCTATGATTATCAATCTGAATGGGGGAATCAGTCAATAAAGTAGCCCTGTTGCTGTGCATGTGTGATAAAATTCGTGCTCAATCTTCACTTTCCTTTCCGTTTAAAAAAAAAGGGTTCTAGCAGGAAAATGAACATCCGCAAGGACCTGCAAGCATGTTTAAGCACAGATACTGCCCCTCATTCAGAAACTGATGCTGCAGTGAGTTTTGTTACCCAGTTTTCTGTTTATAAATAGTCTCCAAGCAGCTTCCTCCTTCTACACGTTGGGTTTTCTCATTACTTGTGTGTAAAGTACCCACTTGTGCTTTAATACTGGAATATGTTCCAAAGTTTGAAAAAAAGGATCAAGATCTGTGAAAACCAGATAGCAGTAGCATCCCTTTTAGTATTTGTTTCCAGGTTTAGTCATAAGTGGTCTAAGGATGAAAGACTTCTCTTTCCCCAGACCTCAACTCCATTCCTGTGAGTAAGAGCACGAGAGTTGCTTGGTGCATCCTCATATCCCTGTGACTGACATCTGTAACCAGGAGAGTTTGTAAATCAAACCCAGATTTCAGCACTTGTTACTTTTCCTCCATTTTCTCTCTTTCTCTGTCCTCTTCTGACGGCACTGACTCTCCCCATGGATGCTGGCAGGCCTTTGGTGCTTTTCATAAAGGAGCATTCTTCATGTGAGAGCCTGGGCAGTAAGAGTCAGCTGGCTACTTGGCCATGGGAGGACCATAGCTAAACCTGACCCTGCACTCACCTGATGTGTGTACACAAACGCGCACAGGTACACTTTGTAATATGGGTGACTGGATATTCATCAAGAGTGGCCAGGGGTGCAGAGATTAATGATGATGCTCCTGCTGCTAAACTAGCTGAGAACATTTAACTTGGTACACGTTTCCCTTTCTCGACTTGTACACTTTTCCCTTTCTCACCAGACATCTCCGAGGCCAGGTATGTGACGACACTACAAGAAAAGTAACAATAACTTGCATTTATATAGTGCCTGTAATGTAGTAAAACGTCCCAAGGCACTTCACAGGAGCGTTGTCTGAGCCACATTAGGCGATATTAGGACAGGTGACCAAAAGCTTGGTCAAAGAGAGGTTTTTAAGCAGCATCTGAAAGGAGAGAGAAGTGATGAGGCAGAGAGGTTTTGGGAGGGAATTCCAGAGCTGCCTATGGTGGAGCGATGAATCAAGAAAACACTAATACTGCTCAACTGTGGTCTGGGAGACAGTGGAGATGAGCCATGGGTGTCCGTTTCCTCTGTGTATCCCGAGCACTTTCCCTGTGACCAATTGCTCCATGGCATAAACTGTTGGGTAACCTAGGCAAATGGGATTTCTTTGTCACTGACAGCTCTACCTGGTATGTCTCCAATTGGAAATAACTCTTGCTGCACCACACTAGTTAACTTGGAAAATGTTAGAAGCAATTTTGTTGTTGCCATGAAATACAATTTTCTTTGTATTGTAATAACTTTGCTGTAAACACCTTTTAACTGCCTTCAGCTGTTCCCGTGTAATTGAGAGCAGAATGAACCTACTCATTACTTTTTGATGGTTAATGGGTCCCTTATCAAAGCTCAGTATATGCAGATTCAACTTCCATATCTGCACCATATGGTTAATGGCTCCCTCTCTTTCAATATACACCTTTCCACTGAGTGTTCAGGTTGCACAGATTACCTGAGGTTTAACTTTCGATGTCAGTGAAACACTATCATTGAACACTCTCATTTTGGCAATAAAATTAAAGGTTATCATTGACTTTTGCACATTGCAATTTAAGTATTTTTGGCTGAGCTCCTTTGTGACTTTGAGTAAATGTACTGCACTGTGCAGTGACATACAGACAAAAAGGTCCCTGTTTGATTCCCAATCTATGCTGTTGGCTAATCTTGGCCAAAGTAAGGTGAGCATAGAGATCCTCCAGGACCTCTAGATTAGGGAGGGGTAAAATCAGACTGGAGAACCATCCAGCGACCACTGCTGGAAAGGGCACGTGCAAATTGTTGGTGAGAACAGGATTGGATGTCTTCCATGGTGAAATAGCTTGCTGACATTTACTGTGTATGCACACCAGTAATAGACACTTGAGTAAAGTAGTGGAGAGCTACTGGCTCCCTTGGAACTGTACCCTAACGCAAGTCAGCACCTTCAGAAGAGTGCTGAAGAATTGTCCTGGTCGTTCCGTGATCATCAAGGTGTGATGGACTTTTCTAAATTCTGCCCAGTTCTAGCATCAAACGTTCCCAGGTCAAATATCGAATGATCAGATACAGAGCTCTTTTTCTAATTATCCACCACCAATACGTTTAATGATAGTTTCAGCCTTTACTGCAGTACTGTTAATTGTCAGAACAGTGTGCTTGCCCACTGCATCCCATGTTCTTCTTAAGGGATGCTTGCTTGTGTTTTTTAATATATTTTAATAGATTATACCCATATAAATACACAGTCAGCTCCACTTTATTTAATATCTGATGAGGGTCCTCTTGGGTAAAATGAAATGGGGTCAGGGAGATTCCACTTACTGCAGGATATCAATACTGTACAATGTTAGTTTCTCCCCTGTTTTAAATTTCCTATTTTGGCAAAGACCCCATAAGAACTCATATTTCATGGCATGAAAACCCACATCCAGGTGTTGCTTAAACAGCAAATTTGATGGTAATGGGCTGCATCACATTCTCTTCTGGTAAAAGGACCTTACAGTTAACAATCACTTACCTGAATACTGCCTCCCCCTTCTTCAATATTGCAATTCCCATGATTGTGACCTGTTGCATTCAGGCACAATCAGAAATATGAGAAATCTGGAACCATGATCAAAAATGTTGGAAATACACAGCAGATCAGTCAGTGCCTGTAGAGAGAACCTAGGGGGAGAAATTTGGTATCACCCCGTTTGGGGCGTAATTATCGGCTGGGCGCAAAGTTTAGCGCCTGGTGCTAATTATCGCCTCCGACTGCAAACTTGGCTTCTATCGCCCCTTGAGGTGATTGGAGCGCTAAATCAGGCGCTACACACCTCAAGGCACTAACGCCGAGGAGCGAGGCGCTGGCGAAGCTCGTGATGTCAGTCAGCAATGGAACACAGACACACTGGCGTCGGCCAGTTCTTAAAAGGGAGGGTCGATCTTGCTCTCCATCCACACCCTGCTCATTGCAGCCTTGAATCTCGGCCTGGAGAGACCTGTACATCAAACCTGCTGGAAAGAACAATGGAGAGGCCCAGGGAAAGAGCTCAGAGTGCAGTCCCCATAGTCTCTTCTAAATCGATGCAAGGAAGGTCAAATCAAAATGAACCTGCAAAGTGCTGCTCAGTACCCAAAACTCCTTCACACAGCGTTGAATCTCTCCAGAAGTGTGTCTCTCTCAGAATGCGTGGTGCAAAAATGTTGCTGACAAAAAAGGCAGGAATCGGTCGCCTTTAAATAGTGCTCCCCCAGTCCCTTCCTGACTGCAAAACGTTCCCCTCAACCTGTCGTTGCTAGCGGCAGACAGTAAGGCAGGGGGCGCCACTCATTGTCCGGACCGCTACCGGGGCGTTGCATGCTCGACTGACGTCACGATCTGCGGGCGCAAGAGATCGTGGCGGTAGTGTTTAGCGCCGCTGCAAAATGCCCGGTCAATTTCGCAAGCGGCGCAAACATCGCCGCACCCAGGCGCTAGTTGCTTTGCACCCCATTAGCGCTCTTTCAGGGCGCTAACGGGAGGCGCAAAGCAACCGAATTTTTCACCCCTAATGTTTTGAATACAACTCTTCAGAACTGATCATTTGTGGAATTGAGGGGGAAAAACGAAAAAACAAGTTCTCCGAGAGGAAGTTAATGGGTTCAATAACCTATTATTAGATAATGCAACATCATCTCAATGAGGCAATGGAAAGACATTTAAAAGAACATGCACACAGCTAAAACTGTGAGGGATCCATCCAAGGAATGAGGCGAGAAAATGGAACCATAGAATTGTACAGCATAGGTGGCCATTCGGCCCATCGTGTCTGAGCTAACTCTTTGCTAAAGCGTTCCGAAACCAATCCCACAGCCTCACAATCTGCCATAGCCCTGTATCTTCCTCTGCTTCAAATGTTTATCAAGATGAAATGGTCTCTGCCTCAACTACTCCCCGTTGCAACGCACTCTATTCTTAGTCAACTTTCTGTGCAAAGAAATTTCTCCTGACCCCCCTCCTCATTTTTCTCAGTAACTGTTTTAAATTGGCTACCCCTGGTCACTTACTCCACTGAGAGGTCGCACAACACCAGCTTATAGTCCAACAGTTTTATTTGAAATCACAAGCTTTCGGAGCTATCGATCGCCCCTTCCTCAGGTGAAGTCTTACTCCACAGCCATAGGTAATAGTCTAAACCCATAATCTCTATTAAATCTCCTTTTTAGTCCCTTCTGTTACAGTAGCAATTGGCTCAGTATCTCAAGTCTCACTTCAAAACTATAGTTTTTGATCCCTAGCAAATATAGGGAATTGGAGGGGGGGCGGAAACTTAAGGATGCAGATCTAAAATGAAAGTTGAAGGACTTGATACAGACAGTAGGTTTGTCGATCCCAGAAGGAGAACAAAATAATTATCATACATTTCATATTTATTGACACATGAATCAATTTTAAAGCAAATTAGTAAATGTGTAATAGACTATGCCTGTTGGAAAAAATTGCCTAAAAATATGTAAGGTATTGGGCAATATAAGCTTTATAATTGAATAGCTGGGAAACTGGGGTGGTAAGTGGGTTATTCATAGAATACACTTTTGGAGATGTGTTGCTCTTTTAGTTATTGGGTCAGCCTGCTCCTGGGATTATCCCACGAGTTTTCATGCTGTATCCTGTTTATACCACAAGTTTAAAAATTAAATGAAGTTAATTAGGTAAAGAGGTAGAATGGATGGATATAATGGTGCACCGTATTCCTTTGTGTAATGGCTCCAGCACAGCTGCAGGCAGTGTAAGTCCTAATTATTCTATTGTGTGTTGAGGGTTTTGAATGTTAATTTGGTTTGAAGTGAGCATTCAAAGTATAAATCTAAAGAAATGATCCCTTCTTTCCCTGAAAGGAAAATGGCATTGCCGTTGGTTTAGTTGGGAACAGTGAGAGAAGTGTAGACTTTTGTGGGCCTGCGATCCTATGACCAAGATAAGGGAGCTGCTTTTAGTAATGTAAACATGGGAAACGAGCACCCGTATGCTCTCCTGTGGTGCAAAGTAAATAAGCCGTAATGTAGAAGTGACTTTTGAAACATTAAAAAGAGAATGCCGATGAATGGAACTTTTCCATATCCTAATTTATTTTATCTTTCAGTGGCTGTGGTATAATCCCTTTTTTAATGTTGGAGTAGATTTTAAAAAAAAATCGAAGTACAGTATCATAGTCAGAAATTGTTCTCCAAGCGTTCTCCAAGGCGGCCTTCGAGACACACGACAACGCAAAATCATCGAGCAGAAACTGATAGCCAAGTTCCGCACCCATGAGGACGGCCTCAACCGGGATCTTGGGTTCATGTCACGCTACATGTAACCCCACCTGACATAGTCATCCAGACTCGAGTCGTCGTTGGCTTGTTCACAGATGTGATTTCCAGTAAAAAAAAAAGTAAAAAGTTTAAAGTTTATGGTTTTCCATACAGACTGCAGCATCTGACACATTAGACCCCCTGTGACCCCACCTCATTGTCTTAGTTGTATTTTGCTATGTCTTTGATATAATGTCTTCCTGACTGACCTGATTGTGTCTCTGCCGAGGTGTGATAAAAGGCAGTCAGAAAGATTAACTGTCGTCGTCTGACATTGTACTCTGCACAGACATTGTTCTCTGTCTATATATGCTTTGCCGATTCGTATTCCTTCACTTCACCTGACGAAGGAGCAGCAGCTCCGAAAGCTTGTGATTTCAAATAAAACTGTTGGACTATAACCTGGTGTTGTGCGACTTCTCACTTTTGTCCACCCCAGTCCAACACCGGCATCTCCGCATCAAGAAATTGTAATGGCATTCTCCTCTGCTTGGACCTCACTAAATGGAGCAGTCCCTTATCTCTTGTTGATCATTTGCCTTGCATGCTTTATATTTTACTCTGGTAAGTTCTAAAGAACTTTTATTTTCAAACTTTCAGCTGTTTTGGGGAGTAGTGGTAGGGGAAATTGAAAATGATGTCTTGCATGTTTCAGTTAAATGAAGTTGACGGAAAAGTGTGTAAATTGCCTGTAATTATATTAAAATGTTCCTTTTGGGCTTTACTTGAGCTGCTCAAAAGGAACCTTTTTTAAAAATGTAATCCGTCCAATGTTAAAGATGTAGTACAGTAATAGGATTGGTGTCTGGGGAAAATTTATTATGATATTGTAGAGGAACTCGATTACTGTTGCCCAACTTGCCCAGTATATTGAAAATTGAACAGTTTCATAAAAGTGGGAAGAGTTTGCCTTTAGATATTGGGTTTTAGCAGTAAAATTGAGATCTGTTCAAGTATTGCATACCCATTTATCACTGTCTTTTTATTGAAAGCAAATCGATCTGCATACAAGATTTGAAATTAAACCAGGTACTAAATCTTTAAGAAAATGTTCAAATCATGTATTTTTCCTCCTTTTTGCTCTTTGCATCCCATGTAGTATACACTGGTCCAAAGGGCAAGAAGCCAATCTACTCTCTGACCTCTTCATTAGAACTGTCCACTATAAGATGTGTGGGGAGTGACTTGGATAGCTTGGCTTTTTAATAAAAGAATCTAATCCTAAAGGCACTGACTGTGACTGGGGTTCAGTCCCACAGGTTCTGGTGAATCTCTGGTTCTTCCTCAAAGTGATCATTCCTAATACATGAGCTTAGACGGTAAGTTTTAGCAGGCTGCTTGACTGCAAGAGAAGGCACAGCCTGATCCTATCCTCAGCTGAAGTAAATGCATGTTTTTTGGCAGGACTCGCTATATTGTAATCCGATGCAGAACCTTGGCTTATTTTGCCCCTTGCTTTTCAGCCTGGAAAGGAGGTGGCTGGGATGTGACCTTAGAGAGGTTTATAAGGTAATCAAGGGAAATCTGTGATTGTAATTAATATTGTGAGAGGAGGACAAGTGGACATAGATTCAATCTAGTAAAAGGTAAATTGAGGACTGAAATCAGGAATTGCTTCTTCAAGCAGAGTGATCAACATGTGGTATAAACTTCCAGGGAGAGCAATGAGCTGAAATCTTTTAGATGCTGAAATTGGAGGGTTGGGCTTTAGATCTTTCGGGTGGATGAATTAAGATGGGAAGACTGGCCTTCCTCAACTGTAGTTATCTTGTGATGCGATGAGGAAGATGTGCAAAGCATTGACTCTCCTTTGCACAATCTGGGGTCCCCTCCAGATTTGGAATTATTGTGCAATTGGAAGATGGGCTTTGTGCTCTCAAAGTGCACCACAAATCTCGTGCGTTTTATTTTTATTCTCATGGCTGTCCTTGATGAGATTAGGTCAATTTGCAGTTTGCACAAACAGACTACAGAAGCTGGTTACCTTGAGCTAACCTGTATTTGATCTTCCTCTGATTTTTCTTCCCCTTCCCCACCCACAATGATTTTGTGAAATTGTAGATTCTGTTGTTTGACCTGGAGTTCATGGTAATTGCTTGGCTAGAGTGCATATTGCTCCCATTGCAGAGAGAATGAGCATGCTGCATCACAAAAGCAGACTTGATGTGGTCACAGGTTATTAAACAAGCTGGATATGAAATCTGGTACGGTATTAACATCCTCATTAGTGCTGTGGATGTTGATGGGAATATTATAAAAGGTATTGAGATAAACGTTTATCGATTAATCTTATTGCAAAATTGAGCCTTTTTTTTCATTGGACAGTTACCACATTTTATGGAATGTTTCTGTTCTGCCCTGATTATTGCATTTATTTGAAGAAAGATGGGGAGAGGGAGGAAGTAGAGCTGCTTGGTAGCTCAGTAATGAAATGCATTATCACTTGGTGCAGAGCCATGTTTACTGAGAAGGTCTCGGGCTTGGTCTCTGTTCCGCACTGAGCTAACTGACCTCCGTTGTGGTGGCAATGGGGCAGTGAGGCTAATTGCATTCATAATTAACCTCCGTATTTCTCGAAGTGGGAGAGGAAAAAGTCACCCAATGCTGTTCACTGTCCAGCAGCTCCTTTTGCAGTTTCCATGTTGGATGAGGATTGAGTTCGGCTTGACTGTGATGGCTTTTGTGATTGAATTGCCCACAAATGCTCATCTAGGCTACGACCTGTAGAATGGCACTTTGGGTGAGGCATAGTAAGGATCCAGCCAATGGAGTTGAATCCGTGTGAGTCACCTCTTTCCAGAGGAGTAGAAACCAAAACCCTTTTCCTATTCCTTTCAGTGCATCTGTGTGTCTCTGTTTACTGTGTTGCATCGGAAAGACATAGTAAGTGCGTCATACTAATGATACGTGTAACACTGAGACTTTATTGGTGATATTTCTTCTCTGCGGAAAGCAAGCCACCGCACTAAATTACATGGCAAATTAATAGATTCTTCTACCTCATGTACATTACAGAACTGCTTCAGGAAGAGACCAGTTCTGCTGGTCTGACTTCCAGTCCTGCCACTATTGAAACTGGCTTTTTTACATATATGTTGGTGACAGGTGGCCATTGTAAGTGGACGATGAAATTGTTTGCATTTCTGAACATGCTCGCGCTAGAAAAAGCATAGATTCCACGGCAGCCCGAGGTGAGAGGCAGACTCGGCTGTGCTCCAGACAGCCCAGCTTTTCAGAATGTTAACTTCAAATGCAATGAGTTGTATGAGAGTGGATGGCGGGATTTGTTGACAATATTGTAAAGATGTTCCTAAAACTCATTAAGAGGAGATCGTTCTGAACAGACCTGTGGTTGGAATCTATGTCTTTTTCAAGTAAAAATTCTATTAAGGACTGGACGTGTGGAGGAGAGAGAGCCTGCTCCTGACTTGATTACTCATGCATTTTGTGATGGGGTCACTTGTTAAATGTATTTGGTAGGCAATAAAGCTGCTGCAGCACACCCTCTGTTGACATGTGGCAATGCTTCCTCTGGCTGTCAAGCTTACTGCAACACAGAAATGTGACAAATGCCACTTTTTAAAAATTCTATGTATGTGTGTGACATGTATCAATGTGTGTGTGTTCCCTCTCTCTTCCCCTCCCCTACCCCATGGTGTAATACATCCCAAACTAAGCTACCAAAATAATGTATAGTGACAGAAATGGTTGTCGTGTATGGTTCATATCCTGGAATATATTAGTTCTGTGTTTCTATGGACGAAGGGGAATTTTAAATGTGAAAGCAATTCCCTGGTGAAATGTTTGAAAAATGGACAGGGATTTATCTACAGTGCTTGTTTGCTCATTTTACTCCTTGAAATATTAATCTGATTTTTTTTATATTTTATCTTCGATCATGGGATGTGGGCGTCGCTGGCAAGGCCAGCATTTATTGCCCATCCCTAGTTGCCCTTGAGAAGGTGGTGGTGAGCCGCCTTGAACCGCTGCAGTCCGTGTGGTGAAGGTACTCCCACAGTGCTGTTAGGGAGGGAGTTCCAGGATTTTGACCCAGCGACGATGAAGGAACGGCGGTATACTTCCAAGGCAGGATGGTGTGTGACTTGGAGGGGAACTTGGAGGTGGTGGTGTTCCCATGCGCTTGCTGCCCTTGTCCTTCTAGGTGGTAGACGTCGCGGGTTTGGGAGGTGCTGCCGAAGAAGCCTTGGCGAGTTGCTGCAGTGCATCTTGTAGATGGTACACACTGCAGCCACAGTACACTGGTGGTGGAGGGAGTGAATGTTTAAGGTGGTTGATGGGGTGCCAATCAAGCGGGCTGCTTTGTCTTGGATGGTGTCGAGCTTCTCGAGTGTTGTCGGAGCTGCACTCATCTGGGCAAGTGGAGAGTATTCCATCACATTCCTTACTTGTGCCTTGTAGATGGTGGAAAGGCTTTGGGGAGTTGGGAGGTGAGACACTCGACGCAGAATACCTAGCCTCTGACCTGCTCTTGTTGCCACAGTATTTATGTGGCTGGTCCAGTTAAGTTTCTGGTCAATGGTGACCCCCCAGGATATTGATGGTGGGGAATTCGGCGATGGTAATGCCATTGAATGTCAAGGGGCGGTTGTTAGATGCTCGCTTGTTGGAGATGGTCATTGCCTGGCACTTGTGTGGCACGAATGTTACCTGCCACTTATCAGCACAAGCCTGAATGTCATCCAGGTCTTGCTGCATGCAGGCATGGACTGCTTCATTATCTGAGGAGTTGCAAATGGCGCTGAACCCTGCAGTCATCAGCGAACATCCCCACTTCTAACCTTATGTTGGGGGGAAGGTCATTGATGAAGCAGCTGAGGATGGTTGGGCCTTGGATACAGCCCTGAGGAACTCCTGCAGCGATGCCCTGGGGCTGTGATGATTGACCTCCAACCACCACAACCATCTTCCTTTGTGCTAGGTATGACTCCAGCCAGTGGAGAGTTTTCCCCCAATTCCCATTGACTTCAGTTTACTGGACTCCTTGATGCCATACTCGGTCAAATGCTGCCTTGATATCCAGGGCAGTCACTCTCACCTCACCTCTGGAATTCAGCTCTTTTGTCCATGTTTGGACCAAAGCTGTAATGAGGTCTGGAACCCAAACTGGGCATCAGTATGCAGGTTATTGGTGAATTGGAATTAATCTAGTGGTGCTCTTGTATCCCTCAATTGGAACAGCTGCTGTGGTTAATACAGCGACTCCCATAAACCTACCTGATTTTTGTTGCCTTCATCTCTTTATTAGAAAGGAAGGTGAAAGGCATCTTTGGTACTGGATGACATTCAAGTACTCCAGTTCTGTCTGACAAAAGTTAAAGCAGATCAGCATCTCGTTAACTCTTTCATTCCAAGCAAAACAGCTTTATCCCGCGCTTGCCCCCTTAAAAGACCTAGCTTGTTGTATTAAGCATTTTAAACAGGGAGTTTTCTTTATATCTCAGTTATAAGTAATGACGTGAATGCACCATGATTTAACATTTTTTAAAATTTAATGAAGCTTTGGACTCTGGTCCCTTTTTTAAAAAAAAATTCAGTTGTCCTTCAAACATTTGTGCCTTGGGCATGTAGTAACTGCTCATGGGTATGAAGTTTTGAAAAACAGCATGCAACAAATGGTCTATACTTTTGGTAATGTCAAATATCTTGTTTTCAGCCTCCTCCTGTTATTTACCTTTTTAAATGTAATTTTTTTTTAAGTACTTGCTTGAATTTTTACAACAGCAGTTTTTTAGAGTTACTTAAAGCCGTATGCTTTAACTTCGACCGTTTAAAAGTTGCAGCTGGAATGATTACCCTGGGCAAGTTTTAACCGTGCCTTTCAATTTCATGCCACGTTACGAATCATTATTATTTATAATAAGGTTACTGTGATGGAGTAAATGCATGTTGAGATACCCTCACTGTTTGGAGTCCTGAATTGAAAATGATGGGCTTTGCTATGTTAAGACACCAGATTTTATTGTGCCAACTTTCTCTATTTCCCTCCAATTCTCCAGAGAATATTGACTACATACAATTCCACTGGCACCGCGTGGCCTCCAATACCTGGGCAGACTCCTAATTCTTCAGTTGAGCCTTGACACTGATTGTTGGCAGGCTATTCACTTGTTTAGGAGTGTGGGTGGTGGAGGGGAAGATATCTCCGTTAAACCCAGTCTTGTTCTTGCCCGCCATCAACATGCAAACTTTCCAGCAGGGGCCACTGGATCGTAGTTAGGAGCCCTGGGTGATTTACCTGCTCTATTGCGGAGATCAATCGTATCTCCCTTACTTTCATCCTAGTGGAGATCAGCTATATCAGCACAGACCGAGAACTCAACCAAGACCTTCCTGGTTTACCAAGTGAGCAACTGGGGGATGAGAGACCAGTTTAAAGTTGAAAATGGAATGCTATTTGGTTGCTAGAGGTCTGGAGTCTGGCGTTAAAGTTTTAGTGACGTTTTACTTGTAGGATTGAGCCATTCTAATGACTGGAGGAAAAGAAATCAAATCCAGCACGGGTCGAGGAAGTGATTATAGAGCAACTGAAGATTCTTGTAGGTGTCAGTACAAAAAACATCCCGTCCATAATCTTCCTGAGTTGGGAGTGCTCGAGTCTGATACTGGGTTCCAACAGGTGTACTGTTAATTCTTTTAGAAATACAATCTAGGTAATTGATTTATTTTGGATACCTGAACTTGACTTGACTTCATAGAATCATAGAGGATAGGAGCAGGAGTAGGCCATTCGGCTCCTCTAGCCTGCTCCGCCATTCAATGCGATCATGGCTGATCATCCAGTCACTTTCTCCCTATATCCCTTGATCCCTTTAGCCTTAAGAAATATATCCAACTCCTTCTTGAATCTATTTAATGAATTGGCCTCTACTGCCTTCTGTGGCAGAGAATTCCACAGGTTCACCACTCTCTGGGTGAAGAAATTCCTCCTCATTTCTGTCCTAAATGGCTTACCCCTTATCCTTAGACTGTGACCCCTGGTTCTGGACTCCCCGGGCATCAGGAACATCCTTCCTGCATCTAGTTTGTCCTGTCCTGTCAGAATTTTATAAGTTTCAATGAGATCCCCTCTCATTCTTCTAAACTCCAGCGAGTATAAGCCCAATTGACCCAATCTCTCTCCATACGTCATTCCTGCCATCCCAGGTATCAGCCTTGTGAATCTTCGCTGCACTCCTTCCATGGCAAGAACATCCTTCCTCAGATAAGGCGACCAAAACTGCACACAATACTCAAGGTGTGGTCTCACCAAGGCCCTGTACAACTGCAGCAAGACATCCTTGTTCCTGTACTCAAACCCTCTCGCTATGAAGGCCAACATACCATTTGCCTTCTTAACCGCCTGCTGCACCTGCATGCTTACCTTCAGCGACTGGTGCACAAGGACACCCAGGTCTCGTTGCACTTCCCCTTCTCCCAATCTATTGCCATTCAGATAATCTGCCTTTCTGTTTTTGACACCAAAGTGGATAACCTTGCATTTATCCACGTTATATTGCATCTGCCACGCTTCTGCCCAATCACCCAACCTGTCCAAATCATACTGGATTAGATTGATGTACCTTATTGATGTACCTTATAGACATAGTAAAGAATCTAAGTGGAATAAAAGGGTTAATCCTGAGCAGTCTTTGAAGTTAAACCATGACAGCAGGGTAAGGAGACAAAAGTAACAACTGGTAAAAGGAAAGCTCAGGCCTGATGTCAGAAAGCACTTCCTTGCACAGTGATCAATACCAGGAGTGGTCTCAAGGAAGGAGAGTGGAGGCAAAAACTCTTGGCAGCACTCAGTCAGTAATTGGATGCTTTGATTGGGGAATGGTTGAAACTGAGCGGAATAGCTTCTCTATCTTTGCAGTCTTTTTTTACTAACTTTTTCTTTGCTCTTTTTTGGTTTAATTTCAGAGGAAATGAAAATGGGTGTAGAGTTTAACTGTTGGGCCTCGCATTCATGTTTCATTGTTGTTTAGCTCTTTCTTTTGTGCCTCTTAATTGTTGTTTTGTTACTGTAGCTGACTAGAATTGGCCATTGAAGGACAGCAGAAATATTACTTGCACCGCAAAGTTTGAGATTGGGAGTTGGTTGGGTTCAGCGTAGGTTAGGTGCTCTGAGATTCCAAGAAATTACAACGGTTTAGCGTTTCTCCAGTGCTCCTTGCATATAGAAAGGCATCTCTGAGCACTCGATAGGGCGGAGGGAGGAAAAAATTAAACAAATCAGCATCTCTTGGTACAAGACGGGCTTCTGGATCATTCTTTACAATGAACATCAAATTGCAAAGTAAACTATCAGTGAGAGAGAACAGCAGGGGTTTCGGAAAACTTCATTAATTGATAAAAATCTTAAGTGTCTGTCCGCACAAGTTGCAGGCCTGTTGATGAGCATAAGGGAGATAGAGGGAAGCTGCTAAAGCTCTGTTTTCTATGTGTGTTTAGACCAAAGCCCTGAAGCTTTGCCATGAATCATGGAGCTTGAGGGGTAAACTAGATCCTGGTGATAGTTGATTTGAAATTAAGACCATTACAGAGGTCTCTGATGTGTACCTACCATTTCCTCTCTCCCAAAGTATGTACCTACCATTCCTTCTCCTCACAATAAAAATGTCACCTGCCATAATGTAGCTTTGGCGATTTGCTGCTATGCTCCTGTGATTTAGATGTATCAGTACTAAACCATCATTTTTACATAACCAGTTCTCAGACATATGACAAGTCATACAGTACCTGCACTGTTGGTATCGGTGTTCCTACTGTTGTAAGCACTGCATCCCTCACCCAGAAATTCCAACTCCAGTGTACTTATTTACACCTCCCTCCACTGCCTTGCAACACTCCTTACTTCTGAAAGTACTGGCAGGTGCTGGGGCACAGCTGCGTGGGTGGGTGCTGGGGCGCAGCTGCGTGGGTGCTGGGGCGCAGCTGCGTGGGTGCTGGGGCGCTGCTGCTTGGGTGGGTGCTGGGGCGCTGCTGCGTGGGTGGGTGCTGGGGCGCAGCTGCGTGGGGCGCTGCTGCGTGGCTGGGTGCTGGGGCGTGGCTGGGTGCTGGGGCGCTGCTGCGTGGCTGGGTGCTGGGGCGCTGCTGCTTGGGTGGGTGCTGGGGCGCAGCTGCGTGGGTGCTGGGGCGCAGCTGCGTGGGTGCTGGGGCGCAGCTGCGTGGGTGCTGGGGCGCTGCTGCTTGGGTGGGTGCTGGGGCGCTGCTGCGTGGGTGGGTGCTGGGCACCTTCCAGCACGTTGCTAAAATAGCTATTCCTCACATGAGCCCAAACCATGAGTATCTTGCCCAACATTCAGTATTGGACTAGCAAAGATTTTCCTCCAATTAAATATCGGAAAGACGAAAGCCCCCGCCACAAACTCCATTCCCTAACCACCAATTCCTTTCCTCTACCTGGCCACTTTCTGAGGCTGAACCAGGTTGTTTGTCTATGTAGCAAATTCCCCAAAGGTGTGGAAGCAACAAACATTATTGAAAGTTTTTTTTTAAAGATGCATATAGGGTTAGATGAAGTAGAGTGGGAGGCAGCTCGTGTGGAGCATAAACACGGGCATAGACCAGTTGGGCTGAATGGCCTGTTTCTATGCTGTAAATTCTATGTAATTCTGTAGGCTCTTTGACCTTGGGGCAGGTGGGGGGGATAGGGCTCAGGAGTATAGAACTCTCAACCCCAATCCAAGCCTATGGGGCATGCAGGCCAAGTGTAGAATAGATTGAGTCCATGAGGGGTTGAAACTGACCTCCTGGTCTGTGTAGATCTGTTGCATGTTAACTTATTAACCTGAATAATCAGGAAGCTCTAACTTCATAACCTCTCACATCAGGAGTCTTACCCAATCGGTTTATCAACACCTGAAAATTTCTCACGAGACATTGAACGACCTCAAGATTTTCAAGGATGTTAGTATAATGGCAAATAAGGTAACCTCTTTTCTGTGTGTGGTCATTCACTAGAAACACAAACCATACTCGTAACACTCTGGTTATGTAAACCACCTGACTCTGGGCTAAAGCGGCTAGAAAATTGCATCTCTCGTTTGGAAGGTTATTGTTATAACTGCAGCTTAATGGTGTACTCTTGAGAATTGAACTTTTCAGCAATAGGAATAGGGCAGTAGTTACAAAAAGCTTGCTTCATTTTGACAGATTAATGGTGCTGGTATTTGTGACAGGATGGTGGGGGGGGGAAACATAGAATCAATGTGTGCACATTGGTACCAACAAAGGTCAAAGAAATTCTTGTGATCTTCCATACCAGTCGCACGATGCTCTTTACCTTCAAATTTGACATAGTGGTTCGTAATAATGGTTCTATATCACCGCATCTCTATCTTACAAACTTGCCTGCCTGCAGCTTAATAACGAAATGACATTTAAAGATGTAGCTGCATATAAAATGAAGCCCTGAATATATTGTGTAAGATACTGGGGAAAAGGAAAGGAAGAACCTGCATTTATTAAATTACAAGCCTTGGGGTTTAGAAGTGCTCAAACTTTGCTCTTGCCGTATATATCAGTTGAACTATCTTTTTTTTATATATATATTTATATTTATTTTCTAAATCTGGTGGATCATATGAATATTTTTATGCTCTCTCTTTCCTCCCTTCACCACTGATATAACACCCACTTGTGCCAATTTCCTCCTCTCTCGAAGGCATTCACTCCTTTCTGGGGTATGGCTTATTGGGCACAGCACTCTCTGGTACCTCTGCCAAATATCGACTCTTCAGCTGTGATTTTAAATGGCGAGTGTCGGCAGGATGTTTGCTTGTGGAGGGCATCGCAGTTGAACCTGTTTCATTACACACACATGCAAGTGATTGGGAATGGGAGACATGGCTTTTTTTACCCTTTCCCTCTCCCTCTCCCTCCCTCCCCAATTCTCAAACCGTGACCACAGCCCTACTTAGTCCAAGAGTGCTGCTGTCAAATGTAGAGTCTGAATTGCTGCCCTGCCTGGATTTAGTTAACAGGATACAGATCGGGAATGGAACTTGCAATCCTCTGGTCTGCATGACAATACCATAACCGGCAGTGCTTTTAGACTATGGGTTGCAGGGGAAAGTGGGAGAAGAGTTTATATAGAGGCTATTCCTGTGGTGTGATATGATGTTAACAGCTCAGATAGCTCACTGGTACTTAGCCTCAATATTGGAGAGTCAAATCCTGGCTATGAAGATCCTATTAAAATCACACACTTAAGGTAATTTTCACCTCTAGTGTGGAGAACTGAAAGCGTTCTCAACAGAATCGACGTGAATTTAAGGTTTTATGAAGAGGCATGGGGGATGAATTACGTCTGAAATAGCTGATCATCCTGGTCACTCATGAGTTACGGTGAACAGCATGAAAAGAATATAGATCATATCCCTCATCATCACCTCTTGTAGTCTGTACCAGGTAAGAAATGGAGAATATACCAGATGTAAAATATTGACCTGTGCATTGCACATGAGTTTGGTTTATGGTGTTAAGTTGTTTACTTTCGTTCACTGAGAGAAGACATCACATGAATAAAGTATGAGCAATATTTGATGGAGATGTCATTATTTGTGGTATAAGTTTAAAACATTGAGTTTATAACTTTGCTATAAAAGGGTTAAAGCTTCTTTATAGCACTGTTAATGAGTCCAATTTTTCGCTATCTGAATGTACTAAGCATAGCTCACGGCACAGTTAGGAAAACCTTCCTAGAGAACTTAAATCCTCCCTTCAATCAACTCCACCACACACCACTGCAGAGAAAGAGACTGATATGAAAGGGAAAATGGAAGTACACCACCTCCTGCTTTGGGCAGTTCAGAAATATTCTTCCTTTTCTCCCCTCCCCTTTTGTCTCCTTCCCTTCCCACCCCCAAAATACAGCCAGCCTATTGAACAATGTAACACTATTATACCTATGTACACAATTATGCCGGCACCTACTGCATCAATGTAAATTCTGTGTTAAAACAACTGTACATCAGCACCAATCTGTAAGCCAGTGTATGATATTTTTATCTGATAACAACCAGACAAGTTGGCAATAAAAAAAGCATTACAAACAATACACATTTGAGCAGATTATCAGCAAAAATAAATTTTAAAATCACATTTCAAAATCCTTGGGGGAAGTCAGCAAATGTATTTTTTTTTCCTTAAATGAAGTAAAATAAAAATCATGTGGGTGGATAACAAATTAAATGACAAGTCGCTGTAGATTCTCTGCAACTGAATGTCGGGCAGATCTGTACAGACCCCTGGACCTAAGAAAGAGTCAGTGAAACGAAAAGCCCAGCAAATGGCTTCCTGTGTCTGGTCTGGCAGAACGTGATGCTGCAGCAAGTCCAGTGCTGGCAAGGCTGGAACAGCAGTAGAACGTGCAGTCTACTTCAAGCCATTTTTAAAAGAAAATCATTTTCAGTATCCACATTTTTCAAGTGGATCCAGTTGTTGATTCCAAAGGAGAGGGGGGAACACCCCCCCCCCCCCCCCACCACCCCCCAAAAAAAAATTCCAGGGTATCATTTGTTGAAGGTTAAGTCCAATCTCATTAGTGTGCATTGCACATACTTCAGTGGGTTGTAATTGTTTTGAAGTGTCCTAATTGTTCAGGAGCCTTTCAGTAGAAATCCATTGATTAGAACATCAAAATGTCTGTTGTATGTATTATGAAGATCTGAATAAAATTTGACAAACATTTATTTAAAAAAACACACACACAAACACACACAAGAAAAACTGGTGCTGAATTTCCTCAGGTCTTGCTTTCAATGTACATTAATGGTGTTTGTCACTGAATCTTTTGAACACAAAAACAAATTGACAAGGGCAGTGAGAGGTTCTTATCTATCAATCTCTCCTTTTTCTCTCTGTTTCCGTGTCCTCTCCATATCCTTTCCAAACTAAGATTAGAATTGGACATTCTGAAGCATAGTTTGTAGTAGAGACTGTCAAAAGATTGAGGTAGATACTATACACTGCACCTAATCATTAATATATGTTTTTGGGGATTACTTTTGTTTCCGTCGAGGAATAATTGAGGTTGAAAGTACGCAATACCCGGTTAACCATTACAATGTGTTGCTGTTTTATAAACCACTTAAAATGTTTAAACCAGCATTCTAGATGAGATTTTAATTGCTCTTGTAGGATCTATGTAACCTATAACTGGTACCCATTACCCCTGTGCTTGCTGACCTACATTGGCTCCTGGTCCCTTGCACCTCCAATGTAAAATTCTCATCCATGTCTTCAAATAACTTCAAAGCCTTGCCCCCACCCACCCCCATCTGTGTAACCTCCTACAACCCTCTGGGAACTTTTGCATTCCTCCGACTCTGACCTCTCACACATTTCCCTACTCTCTTCACCCCACCATTGGCAGCAATGCCTTCAGCAGCCTAGGCCCTAAATTCTGGGGTTCCCTCCCTAAATCTATCCGGCTCTCCACCTCTCTCCTCCTTTAAGACTCTCCTTTAATACCTAGGTCTTTGACTAAGCTTTTCGTCACCCCTCCTTATATCTCCTCCTTTGGATTGGTGTCAATTTTCTTTGTGTCTGATTACACTTCTGAGAAGCACCGTGAGACATTTTTCCTGTTAAAGGAGCTATATAAATGCAAGTTGTTGTATGTGACATTGCAGTGAAGCCTGTTGCATAGGCAAAAAGTATTGTTTCTAGCAACTAAAATTAAGAGGCTAAAGTCTAAACACACTAAGTACATCTCAACTCCCCTTGGTCTCACTCTGGTGTGCCGTATTTCTACTGTTCTTTCACTGTTTTATCCGTTTCTATTTCTTATCTCTTCCCCCCCCCCCCCAAAAAAAAGACAACTACTGTGCTATGGGTAGTTTATTCCTGCAGAGCATTTGAAGGTTGCCAGGGTGATGGGGGCACACGGACAAATATATGGATGTCTGTTCTTTATGCATTCTTTTCAAACGCATACTTTCATTCATTCTTCCCTGAATGTCATCATTGATCAGATGTGGCAACGTGATTGATAATCCATTGTAAATTAAAAGCAGCAATGGGCATTAATACACTGTAAAGGCCAGCATTGCTTAAACGCTAGAACAGCTATCAGCTGCTTATGTTAGCGATGAATGTTCTAGTGTGTGCTATGTTGGAGTAACAGACCTTGAGCTGATTAGAGTGCTTGGTGCATCAGCTCTCAGTACCCCACCTCCCGGTCTCAGCATAAAACACAATGGCACGTTCATGGTTACAATGCAGGACCAAGCATTGCTTAATCAACACCGTTCTTGAGGACCTAATTTAATAGTTTAACATGGTGCATTTATTTCTTTTGACGCAGGTCTACTGCCCTGGCCACTTGCGGGTTTATGAAACTGCAATTCCGTTTCAATCCATTCAGTCGACATTTAGAAATTAGCCAGCCAGTGCTCTATGCATGCTAATGCTAGGTTAGAAGCAGCACAGTCAGCAGATGGATTACGGCAGTAAAATTCAAATAACTTTTACAAGAACAAGATTGGTATTCATACATTACATCAATTGGAGCAAGCAGTGGAGTTTTCAGTTTCTTTTTCCAATGTAGACTTGTGCTGAGGGGTACACCATTTAAACCATTGGTGCGTACCCCAGTTTTAAGCCCAAATCTTCTAATCTTGTCATGCAGGATTGCTATTCATCATTTTCTTTTGTGGATTTCATATTTGAAATGACAAAAATCCGCCAGGGTTTTACCCCCCCCCCCCCCCCATCCCCCATTTCCTGGTACCCGAAGCATTGAATCATATTTTAAATAAATCACTAGCAATGACAGAAGATCAATAGAAGAATTTAATATACTGTCAGTTAACCCTTTCGATGCTGAATGTCCTTCACAGCCTTCAGTCGACACACTGCATCTGGACTCTGCCAACAATAAAGCAAAGTACTTCTAATGCTGAAGATTAGTATGCAGGGTTTGAGAAACAGCCAACATTACGCAATGTTTTATAAATCACTCTCGCCTTGACAAACGCATTCTATTCTTGGTGCAGAAGTTGTGAAAGGGTTACTGCTTCATAATGCGCCCTGATTCTTCCCCTCCTTTCTCCCCTATTTTGGGTTTGCTGCAGATATTTTCAGAATCCTATGCCAGCAGCGGTTTCTAAGGAAGTTCCATATTACCTTTCAGATCAAGTAATGCTCCTCCCTGTTCTCCTCTTTTCCCTTCCCCAAAAATACACACACATACATAACACACACGCATACACACACACACAGACGATTATAATTTTGCATCTCAAAGCAAGGCTGTGTTTTACAGTAATTAACAGACTCATCCGCACTTCCACCATTTTATAGAATTCACAGTATCACTGCATGCAGAAAAGAATGTGTTTTTATATAAACAGAAAATATTGTCTTGTCGTGAACGGACCCTCGCTGGTTTCACTCAGATGAAAAGGTTGTCTGGCGATTTTTCTTCCATTTATAAATTAAATCAACTCTTCTCAAAAAAAATCCCTTTTTTATTGCCTTTTTTAACATTTTGGCACAGTACAAATTGGTGCTTTTACAAGATAAACCTGTAAAGTCTGATATTGGGCTTAGAAAGAATTTCCATATAAATATGTTTTACTGCATCCTCATAGCACTGGCTTTAAAAATTACAGAATGCCCTTTTTAAACTGGTTCGGCCCCATTTTTTTTTTCCAAAGTCATGAAAGCATCTTGAACAGCTTTGTCTCTTCTTAAACATAAGTTACAGGTTAGAAAATAGTTTATTTTTTATATATATATAATCACTTTTTTTAATCAGCCATGGTTGCTTTGATATAAGCATATACAAGAAAACAGTCTGAGTTTTGCACTTTTTACAAAATTCTGACAACTTGTGCATTCTATTGCATTTTATATATATATATAATATATGTTATATTATATATATATGTATATATATATAAGTATGTACAGAAGTCAGATCTGAGTCTCCTGAACTTTCTCCTTGGTATGTGTCTGTATAATAAAGGGCTCAGGTATTGTAGTGTGGAGCGAGTTACCCAGGCTGTTCTCTGTCCAGTGAGCCCCATGTGCTGGTTTGTACGTGTTATAGTTCATGTGGTCATGGACCGAGGGCACTACGACAGCTCCTTCTGACGGCGTGATGTCCTCTTCCACGTTAATGATCTCTATAGTCCTGGCTGCCGCCACCGTGCTCCGTTGTTGGTGCCGCTTGCGGAGTTTGTAAAACACTATGAGCATGGCGGCTGCCAGCAGCGTCACTGCCACGAAACAGCCGATGATGATTTTCGTGGTTTTCATGACTTCGTCCAGGCTGGTGCGGGTCGTGTCTATGGTGGCCAACGTGGGGACCACCACCACTGTTTTTGGACTCCTCGTGCTCTGCAGCAGCACCGTGGGAGTGGAGATGAACGCTGGCTTGTAAGTGGGCGGTGTCGACAGAAACGGCGGTACTTTAGTCCTGACGGTGTCTGGTGTCGTTTCCACGGTGACTGTGGAAAAGTAGGTGTAATTTGACGTGTTGATCTCCGCCATGCTAACTCTCAGGAAGGCTGATGCATCGGCATTCCCTGCCACATTGGTGACCATACATTTGTAGGTACCAGCATCTGTTATTAAAACGTGCAAGAAGTATAGGGTTCCATTGTTAAATACAGATATACGGGGATGTGTCGAGCCGTGACTCAATACCGTGCTGTTGGGCAACAACCACCTAACGGATGACATGGAGGACGTTCGACATTTCAGTTTGGCCGTTCTCCCTTCGGAGATGTTTAGGTTCTGCGGTGGCTCCAGTATAACCGGCCGCGAGCACTGGAAAGTGCCCTGGTCTACTTCGGTCAAGTATTTCCCCCTCATGTGAGGTGGGGAGTGGCACCGGCCGCAGCAAGTCGAGTTTGTGGGGATGTACTCCCGCAGCCACCAGGTGAGCCAGAGGATATCGCAGTCGCAATTCCATGGGTTGTGGTGCAGGTGCAACTCCACAAGGTACCTCAGCGGTGCAAACAGATCATGTGGCAGCGAAGTGAGGTTATTGTGGGCCAGATTTAGTTCCACCAGTGCAGTGAGGTCATCAAAGGCATTCCGCTCAATCAGATTGACTTGAGAGTTCATAAGCCAGAGCTTTTTTAATGATTTTAGCCCCTGAAATGATCCCGGTTTAATTGTAGGGAAGTGGTTGCTAGACATTTCCAACTCCTCCAACCTTACCAGTGGTGTGAGATTTGGCATATCCCTCAGGTTACACATCCCTAGATTAAGGTATTTTAAGTTAATTAAGCCCTCAAAAGCACCATCCAAGATGTACTCTAGTTTTCTAAGTTCCCCCAGGTCCAGACGCAGCAGTGATGGCACCCTGTTAAAAGCGTATGATGGAATGCTTTCAATAGGGTTGTTCCTGAGCCACAATTCACGCAGTTTTGAAAAGGACTCGAATGCGCCACTTGGTATCACAGTCAGTCTGTTCTCAAACAACTCCAGTGTGTTAAGGCTAGTCAGTCCATTAAATGCACCAACCTCTATTTGCCGGATGGAATTCCGGCCGAGCTGCAAGACCTCCATGTGGTATAGGTGTCGGAAGGTGTCTGCCTTGATAAGCTGGATGTTGTTCTCCATGAGGTTGAGGTACCGGGTATTAGAAGGGATCCCTTGAGGGACCTCTTTGAGTCCACGGCGAGTGCAGACGACTTTGCTGAAGTGATTACTGCAGGAGCAGATAACTGGACAACTCTGTTCTCTGTTTGACGCTTCGCACATACTCCACATCCGTACCGTGAGGTAGACGAGAAGAACCAGGGCAGCATTCCAGGTGTGATGCACAGTTACCTGCCACAAGAGATTCATGATGTGGCACATTCATAATTCACCATAGTCTGGGATCGGCACTGATTTGAAAATCGGCTCTACCCCGGCACAGCAGGCTACCAGTGCCTTTAGCGATCGACAGTGAAAAGGGGGAGGGGGTGGGGTGGGGGGGGGAAGAGAGAGGAGAGAGATGCAATGAGGACGGCCTGTCACACCTACCTCTACAAGAGTGCAGTCCCACGGTTTCATGCACTAGATACTAGTGCTATTTTCCCCTCCTCTTCCTTAATAAAAAATAAAGGATTCACAAAATGGCTCCTAGTAAATCCAAAGCAGTAGAAAGGACCGGCAGAGGTGAGGCCCAATCGGCTACGCAGGTGCATGCATCCTCTCTACCCCAGAGAGCAGCGCCATCAACAGTCGTGGTGTTTGTCCTCGGAGTTGAGAAAGCTGTCGAGCGAGCTCCATCGCTGATGTATAAACCAGGCAGTCTGCTTTGTGTGGAGGGGTTTTTTTTTGGTTTTTCCGACCCCTCTGCTGCTGTTGTCAGTCTCTCTTTCTCGGTGTACCCACGCTCTCTAATCTGTTTCACTCTCTGCCAGGGTCGACTGATTTAAAAACAGCTACGAGCAGCACATTGCAGTCAGCAGCTTAACTAGCCAGTTCTCCACCAGTAGACGCAGCAGCTGCAGGCTGCCTCCCGCACAGTTAGCAATAATCCGTTGATTGCTCCAAGGGGAGGGGGGGAAGCGATTGGAGGAGGAAAAGATTGCTGGAGAGCGCTCTCTTTCTCTCACTGATGAAATGGAAATCTTCAGTGATGAGCCTTTTTTTTTTATTTTGGCAGAATCAGCATCACAACAGAGGGAAAGAAAGCCCCTCTTCTCTTCCCTCTGTATTTCTTGTGGTATCCTTTTTTGTTTTGAGGTAGTGAGTTGTGGCAGGTTTTCTTTTAGCCTTTTGTCCTGTTAATAAGGTCTTTGTTGGCCAGTGACTGCAACAGCTGCAACAGAAACCTCTGTCCTCCAGAACATTTTCTTTCTTTTTCTCTCTTTCTCGCTTCTCTCTTTGACAGTGTTGCAGGCAGCCACACAGGCTGCGCTCTCATCCCTTTGTCCTTCACTCTGAACGTGAATGTATTGCTGACGCATGTCGTAATGAGCAGTACATTGGTGTGATGCAGTGCTCTTGTATGTATTAACACCACCCCCCCACCCTGCTCCACTCTCTTCCCCTCCAGGGGTTAATGATAAATGCTTCCAGCAACGTTGCATTGATTCAGTGGAAGATTTTTAGATGCATATATAAACTGCGGAAGAGGCTGTCAATTCAGACCCTGTAGCTCTAATACTATTTTGGTCTGTGCTGAGTATATGTGATGTGGCGGCCGATTCTTTGAAGTAGCCAAATGTGTTGCAGTGATTTAAGCCAGTTCTCGGTCCCTGTTGGGATAAACACGAATTGATGTTTCAGCTGCTGGGGGCCAGCGAGCTGCAATTGGTCTGCTGGCTGCCGGTGTTACGTCATCCCTTGTAGTGCTGAGTTGGCTGCTCTGTGACGGCAAGGCAATCTGTTGGGAGCCGAGAGAAATGCTCCTGCATAGCAATGCATGGGAGAAGGGGAAAGAGAAGGAGAGAAGCAAAATGGAGTCTTTATTCTGACCGATTAAACGCAATTAAAATGCAAACACCTACCTCGCGTTTTGAATGCTCACCTCTTCATCTTTCAGTTTCTTGTCTGAATGGAAGGTCAGGCTACTCTGTACAACCATTGGCTCCTGTGATTTTAAATGTTGCATTAAGTTCAGTTAGTTGTGTACCAGCTATTCCATGCCGGATCCTGGTTGTACTGAATCGTACTGTGGTGACAGACCTGTTTGTATTGTGCATGTAGGATTGAAGATATGATTGTTGATGGGCAACCCTACATATGTCCTACACCAGATGAGATGGATTTAAATTTTGGAGGGGAATGAAGGTGCCATCCAGAAGATCTCCTGTACTGGGGCCTAAACACTATATTGACATGATCTCTTCACTGGTGAATTATTGCTGCACCTCTCCCTGTTTTCTTTGGATGGGGGAGGTAGTACTTAGAGAAGTATCAGTTATTGTGATGTTGGGGGTGATACTACATTTTGACTGGTTCAAATTCTGCAACAACAGCTTATTAGCTGCTTAGTTTCCTGAAAATCTGACTAGCGATGAGCTCGCTTTCCTCCAGTGGTGTAGATATCAGCTGTTCAGCTTTAGATGTTAGAACTGTCATGTAGGAGATGGCAGCATGTGCTTCCGAGTGATAAAGAAACCTTGCACTGGCATTGCTTGTTCAGCTTTGGCTTACAGCTATCGGAAGGAGAGAAGACTCCAGCTGGATTGAACTAGTTTGAATGAGCTTGGAGTTTTAAAGAGAGACTATTTTTCCCTCGCGTAGAATGAACCTTAACACCAGTTGGATTCAACCTGCATGACAATGGGATATTGTAAACATCTGTCCATTTTTAAGTGAGAGCATTCTCCTATTCTCTGAACCTTAACACCACTTGAATTCATTCTGCACTACAATGGGCTGTTATAACCATGTTCTCGTAAGCAAATCCTCTTCAATCACCCACTTTCATTGGTAAGATCCCCTATCACAATTCAGTCAGTGCATGCGTATACATTTCTTTGCACTTGAAGCAAAAGGATTTGGGAGCAGTTTGGTGTCCTTGTACGGATGTCAACTCCCAAGTGTGCAGAAAAGGACATTCCTCAGTATTTATTCTCGGTTGGCATGTGGCACTTGGTGCATTTTCTGTCCTCGAGGTTTGGCCATTTGTGTCTGGAGTCTGAGTTCAAATCCAACCCAGTCTGCTGGCTGCAGGCATCCTGTGTAAAATAATTGTGGTAGTCTCAGTCCAACTCTTAGTGAACCCAAAACCATTGATACTTTGATGCGGTACACTCAATCTTACTCGGGGATAGAAAATAGAAAGAATGGCCCTGTTTGCAGGAGGGAGTGAGGCCAAGTAGAAGGATCTAGCCTTGCTACATCTTACCTGAGCGTGGTTGTTGCTGACACTGGGTGCCCAAAATGGAAAGTGTTCCACTCTTGATGAACATGAAATTCCTCACAGAAAAAACTTTTGAAATATGTTTTGAGATATGCCAATCCAATAGTTACTTTGCCCATGTTGATTGCCTTGAGGAAGAAATGAGCCAGAGCTGAAATTTCAGTGCATTTTTGAAGTCATTATCCAAAAAATACACTACTTGAAAAAGAAAAGGAAGTTTCTTCCAAAAGAAAGTCATTTATTTTTCTCCCCCCCCCCCCCCCCCCCCCCCCAACCAAACCAGATGAGCAGATTTGTCACAGTGTGGGAGTGGGCACTATTGGTGGTTTTATGCTGTAGTGCTTCCTGCTCCCAATACAAGTAAGTATGACAGTTTCACGACAGCTGATGGCCGGGATCCCAGCCACGGGCCTAAGTAAATGGGTGGAGTTTTCTTGCCGTGAAACTGACCGGTTTGACTCGTCTAGTCACAAATAAATCCAATAGGCAATTCAGGAGAGACTTATTTACCCAGAGAATGGTTAGAATATGGAACTCACTACCACAGGGA
Organism: Squalus acanthias; assembly: GCA_030390025.1. NCBI lineage: Eukaryota > Metazoa > Chordata > Chondrichthyes > Squaliformes > Squalidae > Squalus > Squalus acanthias. The sequence continues at coordinate 132,546,392 of CM059434.1, forward strand.
GTAGTTGAGGTGACTAGCAAATAATACATTTAAGAGGAAGCTAGTTAAATACATGGAGAAAGGAATAGAAGGGTATGTTGATGAGATTAGATGAAGAAGGGTGGGAAGAGGCTTGTGTGCAGCATAATCACCGTCATGTTGGTTTCCGTGCTGTTAATGCTATGTAATGGTGAATCTGGCGAGTTTACTTGGGCCAAAAATCATAGCCACTGGCCTTAGCAAGCTTTGATGTTGTCATCAACTACGTGAGACCCAGCAATAGCATGGTTTAATGCAATGTAATAGCACCTTTAAAATATCTCGGACCTAACCTGTAAAAGAAGAGACTAAGGCGAGACTAAGTTGAGACCCTCTTCGATCCTCATCCATCGCAATGTTCTGAAATCCAGTGTCGCAGCTTTGTCCCAGAAGCAATAATCTTTGGTTTTTTTGTCAGCTTTTCTCACCAGTCTTTCTCCTTTTCCCCTCAAAGCATTGACTGGAGTATGCTTCCACAGATGCAAATGTACTATCCACTACCTCCTGCGAGCGACCACTATTCATGAGAGCCTGGACAGTGAGCACTGATGCACTATTGGACCACAGAGGACGTCACAGCTGAGCTGAACCCTGTTCCCACCCTGATGTCACACAAGTGCACATCCAGTGGGAGCAGCATGATTGAGAACTCTGGCTTTTTTTTTAACCCCTTCCTATTCCATCAGTCTTCCTGAAGCGACTTGCTGTTTGAAAGTGGCAGTAAATGCTCATTGTGCTTTTCTCCTTTACTATGAAATAATAGAGAATTTTAGATCGGAAGGAAATCCTGCTTGCTTGTCAAAACTGGGAATACACGTTCCTTGTTGGGAGGGATAGTATCGAGTCCACTATGTAGATGTGGCAGATGCTTTGCCGGTTTTGGCTATTCAGCTATATTTGCAGTGCTGCACTAACTGCTCCTGTGGGATAAGTGGTTGCAGTGTGTATTTGTACACAGATTTCTGTTGTCTCAGTATTTCTGAATTCTTGACGTGTAGCACAGTGGTGGCACGGCACATCGACACTCTAATTAGAGCTGTGTCATAGATTGCTGGGTTGCAGGCCTGTGCAGCTAATATCCACACTGTCTACTCCTCCGCCACTTCTCTTCTCTTACCCCCTCCCCCTCCCCAATTGCTCCACCAGTCTAAATTTTCAATCTCGACGACACCACTGGGACAGCACTGGGCTGAGACAAAGCACAACCTTGTGGGAAGAGATAGTCACCCTGAGCTGCACTCCCTCACTTCTTTGAGTCCAGCTGCAGAGCAGAATTGCTGGATGTTTCCAAACCGTTTAGGGAGGCGGTTAACCTGTGGAGAGAGTAATAGGAAGGGGAGAAGAAGAAAATAAACATTTCACAAAGAATTCTAGAAGTGTTGCTCAATTGCATGAGCGAGATGATTGGCAAGATATTGTTTGTTTACGAACATGCTTTTCTCTGCATCTCTCCTGAAGGCACTGACTGCTGCTGTGCTGGGGTTCTGTTCTGTTGACTTGTCCAAGGGCGATTATTCATGAGAGCCTGGATAACCAGTGTAGGCTGCCTATTTCACAGCGGTGTTGGGGGTGAAGAAGTGTGTCATCCAGATTGTGGTTTCCAGCATAAGTTGCTGATTTTTTAAATTTATTTTTGCTCCCTTCTTTGGTAAGATTCATGTGCGACAGGGAGAAAAGAAGCCTTGAAAAGTCTACCTGTTATTCAGGGGTTACTATGTTTTACGCACTATGGCGAAATGCAAAAATTCCAACCAATTTTAATGCTTGCATTAACGTGACTTTCCAAGCATGTGCATGTTCTTGTCCAATGTCCATCTATACGTGTGCATTATCCCGTCGGAGTCACTGGATAGCAGTCAGGAGCATGAAGCTTGGCTGTTTTATTTTAATTACTTCACCACTCCCCCCCCCCCCCCCCCCCCCCCCCCCCCCCCTTCAGAAGCCAATTGTTGTGCCCCAGCTGTGAACAGAGAATTCAGTACAGGATCAAACCGGGAACCTTCTGATATGTATGGCTTAGTATCTTGCCAGGCTGTGCCTTAACCTACTAGGAAGTTGGAGGAGCTTATTCCTTGTTTTTTTTCCCTTTTACACTTCCACGAAGTATGCAAACAGTCAACTTTTCAACAGTGAACTGCTTCTAAAGTGTCAACCTGGCCCAGCGGTAGCACTCTCACTGAGTCTGGAGGTTGTGGGTTCAAGCCCCATTCCAGAGACTTGAGCACAAAATCTAGACCAACAGTCCAGTTCATTACTAACGGAATGATGCACTGTCTGCAGCACCCGTCTGTCTGTTAAAGAAAGAAAGACTTGCATTCATATAGCGCCTTTCACGACCACCGGACGTCTCAAAGCGCTTTACAGCCAATGAAGTACTTTTGAAGTATAGTCACTGTTGTAATGTGGGAAATGCGGCAGCCAAAATGCGCACAGCAAGCTCCCACAAACAGCAATGTGATAATGACCAGATAATCTGTATTTGTTATGGTGGTTGAGGGATAAATATTGGCCAGGGCACCAGGGATAACTCCCCTACTCTTCTTCGAAATAGTGCCATGGGATCTTTTCCGAGAGAACAGACGGGGCCTCGGTTTAACGTCTCATCGGAAAGTTGGCACCTCCAACAGTGCAGCACTCCCTCAGCACTGTGCTGGTGTGTCAGCCTAGCTTTATGTGCTCAAGTCCCTGGAGTAGGACTTGAACCCACAACCTTCTGACTCCGAGGTGAGGGTGCTACCCACTGAGCCACAGCTGACATCAAGTGGATATAAAAGATTCCATGACACTATTCAAACAAGAGTGGGGGAATTCTCCTGGTGTCCTGGCCAACAAGTAGATTAACTGGTAATTCATCTGATTGCTTTTTGTGGGGAAATGATTGTGAAGTGTTTTGGGCAATTCTGAGGGTGTGGAATGCACTGTATAAATTTCTTTCTAGACTTTATTGTTCTGACAAATGTGCTGAGGTGGTAAAATACAGTTCAAGATTATAATGTTTGACCTCGGTCTTCCTGGTGAGGATGAGAATTTTCCTGTACCCTACACACTGGTTTCTATTTGCTGGGTTCCGTATGCGCCTTTGACACAATGCAAAAAAAATTCTGAAATTGAGACATTTTGCTAAATAGTAAATGCAATAATTCTCCCTGGTTGAGATTGATGCTGCTCATTAACTCAGGAGTGCTGCTGTCGCATAGGTGTCGTTTGTTGAAAATTGCAGATTTGGTGGTGTTTGGACATGTCCCAGTGGAGCGACACGTCTATTTGTTTTACACACCAAGTAATGTCTGAAGATTTTAACATTGCCGCAACTTACCAATACATATAATCTGCTCGACCGCTTTTGATTATCGGATTTCCTTATTTGCATGCTAGGATCTGTAAATGCTTTATTTTTGCAAGAATTCCCTGGATTATGTGAGCAGTTAGTCTGTTTACAGGGCAGCCAAGGAATTCCACTGTTGAGGTCTCCTTCCAACCCAAGGGAGATTTTGAAAGTGGGGTCTCCAGCAAGTGCTGAAAGCAGATTTACAAAGGATTCAGAAGCTTTGGGTTATCACAAGCACTTTATTTAGTCTGATACAAAATGTAAATTAACTAAAGAGATAAGTGCACGTAATTTAAACATGAGAGAGTTCTGAAATGAAGATGTGTTGGAAAGTCCATGTGCTAAATATCCCCTTGTATTGTTACTTCTGTACTCTCGCTTCTGCGTCAGAAGGTCATGGGTTCAATCCCTACTCCCAACACTTGAGCACGTAGTCTAGGCTGACACTTCAGTGTAGTTTCGAGGGAGTGCTGCACTGTCGGAGGTGCCATCTTTCGGATGAGAAGTTAAACCAAGCCTGCGCACTCAGGTGGATGTAACAAAATTCCATTGCACTATGGGTAGAAGAGTAAAGAAGTTCTCCTGGCCAATATTTATCCCAATCAACCAACATCACAAACAGATTATCTGGTCATTTATCTCATTGCTAATTTCGACATCTTGCTGTGTGCAAATTGGCTGCTACATTTGCCTACATAACACTTCAAAAGCATTTCATGGTCTGTAAAGTACTTTGGACGTCCTGATGCGCTATATAAATGCAAACCTGTTCTTTCTTTACTTTATAAATGGCAATTTCTCAATTAAAGAATTGCTCTAGCCGTACCATATTCCAAGCTGAGAGAGAATGAAAGTATCCAAAACTGCGGATGTGCCAGTTTGTGATGTACCTTCTGTGTTATGGACTGTCAGAGGTGGGTGTAGTTATGCTGTTGAAATTTCACATTGGGATAATGAGATCTCCTCCAGGTACAGAATTACAATATGGAGGTGGAGTCATCAGGATTTGTTCTATTGCTCTGTCGCTTGCTCTCTGCAATCGAACATTGAGGAGTTTAAAGTTTATTGGAGGAAGTTGATGTTGAAGGTCTGCACTGACGTCGCACTTAACTCTGCACCCAAACGGTTTCCGATATGACTGATTTTTCAAAATAAAACTCCAGGCAGTCAATGAGTTTGTTAAATGACTTTTGCAGCTTGTGGTAATTTACTGGTTTCATTACAATAAAAATGTTCCGAGTGGCTCTTTTTTCAAGTGGGATGTGGATCGGAATTCCAAACAGTTCAGCAGCGGAAGTATCTGTTGGCAAACTTTGGCAGCTCCTTCCTTTTGAAAGGCCAAAGCTGGAGAATTGCCTTAAAACGGTTTGAGTTCAGACATGAGCTGTGTATAAAAATGTTGCTTTTATTGCTGCTTTGCTCTATTAACCTCTTCTCTCAAATAGGCCTCTTGCCTATTTCCGTTTGATTTGTATGTAATTTTTGACCCCACCCACCTAATGGCTGCACAGTAAAGCAGGTTTTTATTGCTCTGTTGCCCTCCTATGCCTGATTTGGTCGAGGGTTTTGCAAATAACCAAGGTTAATATTGCGTCCTTTTAGCACCATAGAAGATAGGAGCAGGAGTAGGTCATTCGGCCCCTCGAGCCTGCTCCGCCATTCGATGAGATCATGGCTGATCATCCAAACTCAGTACCCTGTACCTACCTTCTCCCCATATCCCTTGAAACCTTTAGCTTTAAGAAATATATCTAACTCATTCTTGAATATATTTAATGACTTGGCCTCAACTACCTTCTGTGGTAGAGAATTCCACAGGTTCACCACTCTCTGGGTGAAGAAATTCTTCCTCATTTCTGTCCTAAATGGCTTACCCCCTATCCTTAGATTATGACCCCTGGTTCTGGACTCTCCGACCTTTGTTTCCCAAGACCAAGCACACAAGGACATAATCATAGTTGAAGCTTTATGTAAAAAAAACACTTGGTTTATTGCAAGGGTGTAGCTAGCACTATCAAGAATATATATACGCACTCCCATCCATTCCAGCCTGCATCCTTGCGATTGAAGCTTACCCTTGTGTACATGGCCATACGAACTATTTCCTATTCTCTGGGTCATTGTAAAGAAAATGGCGATGAATGGGCAACAATGCAAATGCCTTCCTGCCGCTGCAGAACGGAAGCTGAAATAAATTGTATGTAATTGTGTCCAGTCCTAAACGCATGGTGTACAATGACATTTTCTCCAAACGCAATTTAAACTTTTCTATTCTAATATTTATAACTTAAAAGACACTTTTATAGTGCCACTGTTTTAGTTTGATTTCCAGGAGCTAACTGTCAAAAGTTTACACTAATAAATCTGTCCCTCTTATTCCAACTGCTGACCCTTGGGCACATGAAAAGGCTAGGGTAAGAGAACTGCATTTGTAGTGTGGACACCAGTCTCCCAGAATGGGTGGCAGTTCATATAGTTGCTGTAGGTATTGAAAGGGAAGACTGTGAATTGTTTTTGAGCAGTGATTGGCCTTCTGCTGTTCCCATGTTCCAAATGACATTCAGCTCCTCGAGCCTAGTGGAACCACTCGGGTAGATTATGCAGTCCCAGCATGGAGTTTAGCCTGTTGAGAGAACTCATTGGGAGTTTGCGTATGGAGATTTTCAAGGGCAATGATATCTAAGAGGACTATCTGACCTCAGCCCTGAATTTTTGATGTGCACTCCCAGCAGGCTAAGGTCACTGCTGGGAGCACAAATTCCAATAATCCCCTTCGGTGTTTGTGTGAACAAGTATTATCTCATGGCGGTGACTTTCAAATAATACACTGGCTCCAATATTGTCATGAGATGTTTTATAGCTCTGCATGGAGAAGCAGTCTCACTGAATGGATTTATATTTGTGCAGAGAACAGCCTAAAGTAAAATAACTATCCAGAGAGACTGGCAATCATGTCCAATTTTCAATAATTGAATATTGGATTCAGGGAGTCAGGATAGCTAACCCTACTTGTGCTTAACGGGTTTCATAAATGTTTACATGCGCTTGCAAAGTCTGGCGGAAGATCATCAATAATGTGCCAACTTTTATTATTATTGACGGAAAATCAACATAAACAATCTTGGCCCAAGGAAAACTCTCATCATACATTTCTTTAAATATGAAAATTAAAGTTTCAACTCATTTAACCATCGTTCATGCACATCAGGGACAGCATGATTAAGAACCTGCAATTGGGGAATTTTCAATTTTTTAAACATGACATAAAAATGCATTCAATGAAACTGGAAATACAGTGCAGGTCTTCGTGCAAACAATTTTTTTTTTAAATGCACAAAAAAATTGCGATAAAACATCAGAAAAATTACTTTGTTTCCTCCTGCAGCTGAAAATCTAATCGTAGTTTGAAGAGAATCTTTGAGCAAGCGCAATTGCAGGATACTCGTGTATGTGGCTCTGTTACTTGGGGGACGGTACCATTATTTTGGGTAGTGATGCATTCAGGAGGGAAGGATCAGTAGACGATCATAAAAGATCATAGAAATTTGGACCTTTTGTACGTGCGCGTGTAACTCGTGCCCAAAATGCCGCAATCTTTTAGGCTGAGTATTTGATCTGCTTGCTCGTGTTTCTGGGCGCAAATAGGCAGGAAATTACAGGCCTAAAATGACTGCCGTGCTGAAGTGGAGAACAGGCGATGGTTAAGTGTCAGAAGTGATATTAGCATGCTACAATACGAAGCAATAATGGGAAACAATCAAAGAAATAAGCGATAAATGCGGCAGACAGTGTGTGACGAGATTAAAGAGGTGTGGGATAGACAGGTAGAAAGGGAAGCAGGAAAAACTGGCTGAGCTGAGCGGGCTGTAGTGGCCCCAAAAGCCTGGTTTTAAAAAAACAAGCAAGTTGACACCAAAGCTGTAGACACCTCACCAGCACGGTGCTCAGATGGAGGGTCCCCACATCCAAGTCAATGTTGATGTCATCTCAATTTCTCAATGTATCATTTCCTATATACATTGTTTGCCAGTCAGTGTTATTGCTGCGTATGTTAACTTCTAACAAGGGATTGTTTGTTTAAACCTGTTCTTTCTGACACAACAAAATCTCCATCTGCCTTGGATGACAACAAAAAAAAGCAAAGGAAAGAACTTGTATTTTTCTGGTGCCTTATCCCATCCCTTTTGAGGCTTTAGAAATCGTGTCTCCATAGTTATTCATCATGGTCAGGTGTCTGACCTGGGGAGTCTATAACAATTACAGTACCAATAATTAGTCCCTGGCCACGAGCCGGTTCCAATTGAACCCAGCTAGCTTCAGCTGTGGTCGAGTTGGAACTTGGTGGAGAAAACAAGAAATCGAGATCAGCATCAAAGGGGAGAAGGAAGGAGGAGGAAAAAGACGATCACATCTCAAGGTGCTTCACAGCCAGTTAATTACCTTTTGAAGTGCAGTCATTGCTGTTATGCGGGCAGATGTTGCAGTCCATTTTTGCGCAGCAAGGTCCCACAAACGGCAGATGACCTGATTTTTGGTGGTGTGTGTTGAGGGAGAAATGTTACCCAGTCCACTCGGAGAGCAGTCTGCTCCTCCATACATAGTATCCTGACATCTTTTGTGTCCACCTGAGTAGGGTGACAGAGCTTCTGTTCAACTTCTCATCTAAAAGATGCAGCACTCCACCAGTACTGCAGTGAAATGTCAGACTCGATATATATTTGCGTGCATGATATGTATCCCAGTGGAGTCTGTTCTCTTGATCTTCAGCTGATAATGGTGTCTGTTGTCTGAATAGCTGGAATGTTACTAAAAAGTTTCCCTTTGATCTGTGTTCAACTTAAATTCTGGATTGCTAACTGCTTTTTTCTCCCATGTAAATAGCTATCGCCATTCTTGGATTGATTTAAGTACATTTTTGATGGATGTGCAATGACTTCTTCGTCAGTTGAACTTGTGTAAATTTCAAATTTTGGCTGTTACAAGTGTGAATACTGTACTGTCCGTCAAACAATGTAACCAGGCTCTGTAAAGGAAAGTTTAATATGCCTTTTGTTCCATTAATCAATGGACATTCAATTTCAGTATTGGTTTAATTAGGCTTGATTGATTTTAAAGGAAAAAACATCATTTTTGAAAGATGCTTGATTTAAGTGCCGAGAAATCATAATCTGGCAGTCTGTGGGAGATTGAAGACATCTGTGTTCTGTGTGGAACATTATCTTGGAGAAACTTTTTTTTTTAAAAGAACTATTAAAGACTTGTTTCTGCTGTCGGAGATTAATGCTGTCATGGATTTTATAACAACATTACCTCGCTAGTATTTTGCCTGGTTAAACTATGGTATGTTTAACTTGTAATTAAGTGCTATGGTCTGTACCAGTATGATCCTGCGTGTGCTGTTTCTGATTCTACTGAAGCGTGGTGGAAATCCTTTGTAAATTCAGCATGCGGTATACCCTATTTGGATTAGTCAGTCGTTAGACCCAGGCCACATTGATTTCTGGCAAGGGCTCAGCACATTAACAAAAACACTCTTGCTCATGAGCACCATCCTCTCACGGTAAGCACTGTTCGAAGGAATAATTCGCACACAGCAAGGTCCCACAAACCGCAATGAGATCATGACGAGATAATCTGTATTTTAGTAATGTTGGTTGAGGGATAAATATTGGCCAGGACACTGGAGAAAAGCTCCTTTGCTGTTCAAAATAGTGCCGTGCAGCACGTCCTCAGTACTGCACTGAAGTGTTAGCCTGGATTTTGTCCTCGAGTTTCTGGAGTGGGAGTTGAACCCACAACCTTCTGACTCGGGCAAGAGTGCTACCACTGAGCCAAGGCTGACACCGAGGTGGGAACAGGGTTAGATTTGTTTACAGCAGATTTCCTAGAAGTCATTCATGGTCTGGTTGACTTGAAATGTTTGGCTTGGGCCATTGAGTTAGATCATCAAACGGGTGATTAGTCTCACTGAGCCTGCTGCAGCTCTGATGTAGATATTTTCCAAACCAGGTATTTTGGCAGGGGATGGGCATTATAATTTAAGAAATACTGCTGGTTGAAAAAAGCATTTCAAAGTGTGAACTGCATGATATTAGAAAAACATGTCTGCTTTATTTTTTTTTGAACTAAAAAGCTATTCCAGAAACACTTTAGGAAGCTGTTCAAGTCATGCATCGTGATCTGGCACCCAGAGTTTATTTCCCCCCCCCACCCCCACCATTCTCCAGTTGAGAACTTTTTAGCCTTGAAATTATTGTTTAGGGTTGTTAATGGACAATAGCTTGATGCATTCATAAAACATTATTTTGTCTGCTATTTTAAAATAAATGAGTTAACACATCTGCCAAAATAGCCAAGGAATACCTTCTGAACGAATTAAGCAGTTGTACAATGGTAATTAGAATCATAGAAACTTACCACAGAAAGAGGCCATTCAGCCCGTCGTGCCTGTGCTGGCTCTTTGAAAGAGCGGTCGTGCTCAGCCCCACATCCCTCGCTTTTTGTCCGTAACCCTGTAAGTTCCTCATCCTCAAGTACCTGTCCAACTCCATTTTAAAATTATTTATGGAATCAGCTTCCATCACCTTTTCAGGTAGAGCGTTCCAGATCCCGACAAATCTGAGTGAAGAAAATTTCTCCTCATCTCCCCTCTAGATCTTATAGAATCATAGAAACTTACAGCAAAGAAGGAGGCCATTTGGCTTTTGTTTCTACCTGGTCCCTGAGGTCAAGATAATGGGTGATATCTTTGTGCCCAGGTCCACCAATGCAATTCTGAATTGGTCCCACTTAGTTGACGAGAATGACTCATGGCCGAGATAGATGTGGGTCATGCTCACTGCAAACTTGACTCCACTGCTCTTACATTGCTGCCCCTGGTGGTTGCAGCATTCATATTGACTTTTTATTTCCTCCTCAAAGACGTTTTCATGAGTATAGGACTGGGGGAGGTGGGTATAAGATTTGAACATAAGTGCTGCTTGCTCTTTGTAGAATTGTATTGGACAATTTAATTTATAAGATTCCCTGCATCAGCGTTTAACCTTTCAGGTTAACCAATTACATAATGCATTCTGTTGACCTGACAAATTTAAATGTATTTCTACTTCATGTAACAGTGCGCCTTGTTCACTGCGCAACAATCCTGAGCTCCAGGGTTCCCATCAACTAAATACATTAAGCAGCTCACTTGCATTTTACCACCCCCTCCCCACCAACCCAAATGCTTAACAGTTGCATTTATCGTTCTTTTTAAAACGCATACCAAATGCTTGTTCCCAGCTGTGTATCCCACTGGCTTGCTTTTTAATACTGGGAAACCCTCCATAGAGATTGGTCCAAACTAGCTTACACAGAGTACACTGAAGGGTTCCTGGTGCAAGCGCTTCTGGACTTCAACATCAAGGGGAGTGGTTCCCAAAACTTGACTAGTTAACTCCCCACGGGGAAAGAAATAATGGAGGTCAGAGTTTATCTACACCGGGGGATGCATCATCATCTTGGGTATGACTGTGTAGGTCACCACAGCAGGTACTGAGGTATTTTATTTGCTGTTTATACGGAGTCCATTTAGATTGTCATTGTTGGTATTTGCTGAGTATTAGAAAATGTTTTTTGAAGTTTCTTTTTATTAAAAAGCACACTCCATTAACTCCACTGGATTATCTCGACTACACCAGAATCAATAGTCCTTCAATGTAGACATCCTAACACAGAAACTCTAGTGTGTGCACCAGCTGTCGATCTCATCCATGACACCAGCTGTCACCAGACCCTAAAAAAAAACCCTAAACTCAATAAGACAGCCCTGATGAAAGCTACATCTGTAGATAACTGGTGCCAAGTGATTTATTTGTTTTTTATTTGAGTTCAGGAAATTGTTATTAACCACTTTATTCTGGTATTGTGTGTTACCACCTGAGATTAATCTAGTTGTTCTCCAATACATCCTGCCTTTTTTCCCTTCTCCACTCTCTAGGTCCTCCTGAGCTAAGAGTACCAGCTGGTAATCTGAAACCTATCTCGCAGGCTTTTATCAGATATCGCTCTTAAGCTGACAGGCCAGGTTGCATGTGTGCGCTGCTGGACCTTTTGCTGATGATACTTTGAAACTTGTCATAAGGAGGCTCACTAAAGCGGTAACTGGAAATATCTGCTGAATAGTCACTCGTTCCACCATCCACTTCTATAGAGTAACAACAGCCTAGGAGAGTTGGTGGATACTGACCTGTGCACCAAAACTCTGGCATGGTTTCCCAACACACCTGTGTATTTTGATAGTGACTTTAATCAATGTGAACACAACCCCTAGTTTTTACAATATCACAACGACATTTCTTGCACTGCAAAAAAGCCGGTATCAGTAAAAGTGACCATGAAGCTGTTGGTTCACTAATGTCCCTTTAGGGGCAGAAACCTCCCATCCTTACCTGATCTGGACTATATGTAACTCCAGTCCCACACCAATGTGGTTGATTCTTAACTGCCCTCTAAAGTGGCCCAGCAAGCTACTTTGTTGTATCAAAATTGCTTGGCGGTTCAAGGTGGCGGCCCACCATCCCCTTCTCAGGGCACCTAGAGATGGGCGGCACACGCCGACCTTGCCAGTGACGGCCACATTCCGAGAATGAATTTATTTTTAAAATCGCTTCCTGCTAAGCACAGTTGTTAACGTGCCAAGAATCTGTGTCAAAACTGCATTCGCCACCTGCTCGGACTGCTTTGTTGCAGTGTTGCATTACATGCCTGTACACCAGTTACTTGGAAGGTAAAACAGCGCTCAGTATTCAAGTCAGACTGCGACTAATGTGCTTTGGAATGGGGAAGAGGACTGTCCTGGGAGAGTTTGTGTGTGTGTGGAGATTCCCCTGCCTTTTGAAATCTTTAAAAAAAAAAAAAAATGAATCTAGACATATTTCGTTCAACTTTGACAGTTTTGGGCGAACGATGTGGCAACAAGAAGAAAGTTCCCAGCTTCATACTTTTAAAAATGCCACTCAGCAGGAGCTGACGATTAATAGCTGCATCAAATTGCCGAATGAGTTAGCTAAAAAAATTCCCTTTCTTCATTCCCCTTGGGCTGTCGAACCTTTTTTAGTGCAAAGCTTCAGTTCCAGGCCTGAAATTCAGTGGGTTGCTATGGCATTAGCATTGTACAAGTAGCCAACCTTGGTGTAATAAAAACAAGATTCTGCCTGCTGAAGAGATGAATTTTCAAACTGAAAAATTGAATTAATGGTCCATTTGCAGCCATGTGTTGTCATTGTATGCTTGTGCTGAAGTATGTGAAATTCTTTGAAGTCCTAAGCCTTTTCTGATTGCTGTGAAATTGGCTTTAAGTAAATCATCATTCCATTTGTACATTCTGCCTCATTATACAATCTCACCCTTGCTCCTTCATGCCGTGCCACACATCAGTTTCCCAGGAGTGGAGACTGCCAGTTGAGTTGGTCACAAATCTCCACCAAATGCTACTCCTGGGTTGGTTGAGTGAAACAGTCTTGGATTGCCTTGCGCTCAGGCTTCCTCCTATCTTTGAGAGGAGAATGTCTAGATTTTACTCTGACCCTTGCTTTATGTGAAGGAGCAAGTACTCAGCCCATCTGCTTGTAATACTTGAAAGGATGGGATTGAATGAACCAGTGAGCCTTGACCTTGTGATCCCAATACTCCCCTTGAGCACACCAAACCACTGCATCACCCAGTGCCTAATTTTACTGAGAAAGTTATGTAAAATCTGTAACTAGGTAAGCAGCAGAATCCTATAACCAATTAGTGCATCTCTTGGTATTTACACCTTGTGCTCACTATAATCAACTTCACACAGTGTGAACGATGACTTCATATCTCTGAACTTCTGTAAGTCTGTGGTTTTTGGGCATATCCAGAGGATCTAAATCTATGAGCAACCCCACTGTAGAAAAGTACAATGTCTGGGATATACTTTCAGCAATTGGATAACCTGTCCATGCCCAAGACTGGCAACCAGACCAACTTTAAAAAAAAGTATTTAAGTTGAAGTAGGTGGGCTACATTTCTCAATCCTACTCCCTGAATCATCATGGACTCCACCCTCATTGAAGCAATATTTTTGTTTGCAATCCAATAATGGTACTACTAAAGTGATTTTTTTTAATTAATTAATTAAAAATGGAAGAATTTCCCCCTCCAGTTTAACTTTTGTTCCTCAGTAACTTCACCAAATTGATGTACTTCATGTTAATAAAATGCCTACAAAACAAAGTGCCTGGGTCAGAATAAAGTTACAGTTCTTAAATCAGAAATGATTAGTATTGATTTGCATTGTTATGCAGAACTAATAAAGTTTTATCTTAAAATTTGGTGACCTGTTATCGTTCTTCTGCCTACCATTTGCTCCACTGCCAAATACGTAATTATAATTAAAATAATCTCTGTGTACAATATATGTATAGCAGATTTAAGAAAGAAAGAATAAACTTGCATTTATATAGCGCCTTTCACGACCTCGGGATGTCCCAAAGTGCTTTACAGCCAATGAAGCACCTTTTGAAATTTAGTCACTGTTGTAATGTAAGAAACGCGGCAGCCAATTTGCGCACAGCAAGCTCCCACAAACAGCAATATGATAATGACCAGATAATCTGTTTTAGTGATGTTGATTGAGGGTTAAATATTGGCCAGGACACTCTGGAGAACTCCCCGGCTCCTCTTCAAAATAGTGCCATGATTGATTTTGGTGGTATTGATTGAGGGAAAAATGTTGGCCAGTATATCAGGGGAAAACTCATCAATTCTGTCTGAATTGTCCCATTGCATCTTTTTCATCCACAGACAGTTGGCATTTGGAACATTCTTTTCAAAGTAAGTTGCCCTAAATTAAATACCTGTAAGTATAGGCCTACCCTTATGAGACGCATGCCGACCCTCATGAGAGACATGCCATGATCCAGTGGCTGTGTCCTGTGAGGTTAGAGGTGGATCTCAGTCACATACCATATTGCTACATGTTAGACCACACACTGAACTTCTGGTGCAGGAGTCATTAGTACAGTACATAGTATATTTACTATACTTAAGGTGCTTTCACACCACTTCTGCAGCCAAAGGTAGAAGATCTGGTCATCCTCTGTTAGTTGCACTCCAAAGTATAGATCATCCTGACAGCATTGTAGACCCACTTAAAATGTGGATTTCCTATTTTGCCATTGGGATAAGGGATAGGGTTGGAGCAGTGTAAAGTAATGGATGGAATTAATGTAAAACCATAGATGTCAAGTCTCCTGCAACCTGAGCTAAAGTATCAAATATAAAAGTCCCTTTGGTCAAATTGTGGACCTGGCCAGATGGAATGAGCTTTGTGACCCTGCTCAGTACCGAGGTGAGTTCTACTTAAGGTACAACTATCAAATACCATCTGTGCACCATTCTGGTTTTGCGAATGACTCAAACATTAATAAAAAGTCTTGAAGACATCCTTATATCTGGAGTGCCATTAATCCCTTTACTGTTTCTCTCTTTGCTGTGCTCCTTTATATTCGCCCTCCTCCCCTCAGAAGAAACAATGCTGGGATTATTTCAGTTTGTAAGTGTGATTGAAGGTAGACTTGCTGTATACACTCCTAGATGACCGTTGTTTTTTTTAATTTTAGCCACAGCTATCCGAGAGGCTGGGAAGCTGCTCAGATGAAAGAATCTTTGCCAGGCCCAACATTTTTAATTCTCTTTCTACCTCCCAAGATACAGATATGGCTCAATCCCTTCAGACTTGCGTTAATTAGATGCTGTGGTCATTTTTCTCCATCTTGGGGCCCTCAGCTTGATTTGAAATACTTGCCCTGACCAAGATTGATGAAACCTTAATCAGTAAGCTGTCTTTGGCTCCAAATGGTTAATGTAGAATGCCATCTCAAGGGGGCAGGGGATTAAGCAGAGATTTGTCAGCAACAGTGAGAAATGCAAAGGAGTGGAGGATATTTTATTGGTGCAGTGCAGGCATGCTCTTTCAGTGCTGGGCTGTTATGCAGTTAATAAACAGTAAAACGGTAATCGTGTCATTTAACGATTATGTGCAAAAATGTTCCTTCATTGCTCAGTGTCAGTATCCTGTCAGCAAACTGAAAAATGCTAACCTCATCTTTATTGACACGTTAATGTGAACCCTTGTGGGATTCAGACATTAGAGCCCACAAACACTTCTCCAACTGCCACCCCCACCCCCACCCCCACCCCCCCCCCCCCCCTTCCACTAAACCCAGCAAAGAATCAAAGGGCCTGGATATGAATAATTAACATTCACTGTACAACTTGCATATTTAAAATTAAAAAACAGAACTGGTGAACATAGTACATAAGGCAGATTTTGCAAGATGTAAAGGTAAACTGGTATGCTGGTTTGAATCATAGTGTTACAGCACAGAACCAGGCCATTCAGCCCATCAACCCTATTTTTCTCCACAGAAGCCACCTAATCTCATCCCATTCTCTAGCTCACTCCCTACACCCTTCACTACTCTTTTTTCAAGCAACTATTTTATCCCTTTTAAAAGAAATATTGATCTTTGCTTCAACAACAGTTTATGTACAAGTTCACAATTACCACCTTGCTTTTGTATTTTATGCCTGTTGGGCACAGTAGCCGAGTGGTTATGATGCAGGACTAGCAATCCAACATGTGACTCAATGCCTGCAGGTCAACTAGGGATGGGCAGTAAATGCTGGTTTGCCAGTGTCCCCCACATCGCAAGAACAAATAATAAAAAAAAAAATTAAAACCAAGGATTCCATTTACATTTTTATGGCCTTATTTACATGCACTGATGCATTTTAATGACCTGTGTATCTGTACATCAATGTCCACTTCCTCCTCTACTCCATTTAAAAGCTTATCATTTAAGGTGTAGTTCCTTCTGCTATTCTCACTTCCAAAATTTATGACTTCACATTTGACTGCATCTGCTGCCTACCTACCACACCAACCCCCCTTGGCCTATCTAACCCCTCCCAGCCTATCTAGCCTACCCCCCACCCTCCCTCTTGGCCTATCTACCACCCCCTCCCCCTCCCCTCGGCCTATCTCTCTTTCTCTCTCTTCCCCCCCTCCCCCCTTGGCCTATCTAGCCTACTCCCTCCCCCCTTGGCCTATCTAGCCTACTCCCTCCCCCCTTGGCCTATCTAGCCTACTCCCTCCCCCCTTGGCCTATCTAGCCTACTCCCTCCCCCCTTGGCCTATCTAGCCTACTCCCTCCCCCCTTGGCCTATCTAGCCTACTCCCTCAACCCTTGGCCTATCTAGCCTACTCCCTCACCCCTTGGCCTATCTAGCCTACCACCTGCCCCCCCCCCCCCCCACACCCCTTGGCCTATCTATACCCCCACCTCCTGAGTCTTTCATACGACGTCGCAATTTGCTATTCCTCCTACTTTGGTGTCATCATCAGATTTCAATAGTACATCAGTTCTTAAATCCAGCTCAGATATATATTAATATGTGTATATAATATATGTGTATGTTGGTGTGTATTCACACAGCAATTCTGTCAACATTTGGGGAAAAAAGACAAGTTAATATCTGGCTGTCAGGCAGAGACTTTCATCAGAACTATAAATTGAAGGGTTTCCACCTAAAATGTGAACCTGTCTTTTTTTGCTTTTCAGATGTTGATATAGCTGGATAGGACCGAGCAGGTCTATCTGTTTTATCTGAAACGCAGTGATTAAGTCTACATAAGTTGTGGAATAATTTCTACATGTACAGGTTTAGAAAGTGGGGGTATTTCTAAATATAGACATGTGGAGGGGGGAGGGAACAAAAAACAAAATGCTGGAAGCACTTAGCAGGTCAGGCAGCATCTGTGGAGAGAACAAGAAAACAGACAAGTTAATGTTTTTGTTCTGGACCTTTCATAAGTTCTGATGAGAGATCCATACCTGAAAAGTTCATTTGTCTGTTGTCTTCCACAAATGCTGCCTGACCTGAGTGCTTCCAGCATCTTGTGTTTGTTTCATGTTTTCCAGCATCTGCAGTATATTATTCATGTAAAGGGTGAGTCCTGTTGCATGGTGTAACTTGTGGAAGGGAGGCAGTACAACGTACAATGCTATATTTCTGCTATGCCTGGAGTTGCAGTGCATTAGGATTATGCTTCAAACCCCCGGCCGTGACGAGACACGAGATAAATACCTGAATGAGGCAGCTTACGCATGTGGAACTATGAGGGCACTGTGCCACCTGTTTTTCGAGTGAGTCGGAGAAGTTACTTTCTCACGATGCTTGCTTCCCCAAATAGTATCTGCAAATTATTTGGCATGGTTCTCACGCCTGGGATGCTTGGTAGTGGAAATTATATGTTGCCTGTAGCCGCTCATTTGTTTTCCTGTTTTAGATTGGGTTCTGCGTCTGTCCAGCACTTAAACAGATAAGCTAATTTATTACCTCAAATGCTGCCCCGAGCATGGATTGGGTCGTGGATCAGTTATGAACAGAACGCGATGAATCACCTACAAACAGCAGCTGGAAATGCTTATTTCATTCTTAATAGGCCATATGGCAGATTTTTTTTCTTTTTCCTTGAACATTATTTTGAATCAAGTGAGGATAATTGTTGTGTGAATGCTTGCCAGAGCCAGGCAGGCACTCGTGTGCTGTCGTATACAACGCTGAATGAATGTATTACCTGGGATTGAGTGACAAGTGACATGTCTCTTTTTAAACTTGTACAGCTGATGTTAACTTTGCTGTCAAGAGTTGTAATTTGCTTCATTCACATGCTGCCTTTTCCAGGATGAAACGCTTCTTCAACAACCCCAGCCTTGGTACTGAATTTGCAGCTTGTGCCAAACATCGGTGCAAATCTTCTTTGTGATGGTTGATAATTGTGAAACTAACCTTGTGTCACAGCTCTGAGACTTGCTGAGATTGCCCAGACTTAGTTTAACTAAGCATTTTGTTGTTGTGTTTTGGCCAGTTTCTCCTTCCGAACGTGCTGACTTGCTGGAATACTGATGGGTGTTCCTTGGCACTGCTTACTGTAACGTGCTGTTTTATAAGCAACATTATACCTTATAATGTAATGTAGTAGACTGCTGCTAAGGGGGAATTCTTTGTAACCTGAACTTTACAGTTACATGGTCTTACTGCTATAGGTAGGTACACCCTGCGGTCAATTAGAGAGGAATATCTGTTGCTGGAGAAGCTACTTTGAATTCAGCAGCGAGTTATCCGCTTAAAAAAAAATGGAGACAATGAAATTGGTGGTGCCTGAAGGGTGACGATCATCTCAAAGTTTCACGTTTCATACATGTGAATTTTTAAGTAGGCGTCACTACGTTGTGTTTAGGAGACCTTAACTGATTTTTTTTTTCCTTGTCCAGGATGCTATGGCCAAGCGTGGTGTCCCTACTGCAATCTAACTCTGCACAGACCAGGGAGTCAAACCTAGGACCTCCTGGTCTGAAAGGTTTAGTACTATACCAGGCAGTGCATTTATCAACTAGGAACTCGGGAGCTCCCAGGTTATTCGATTTCTTGGTGATTCCCAGACACACCCGTGACCTGTGCCATAAGCTGGAACTCCCACAACAGTAACTTCACTGGGAGAATCAGACACTGAGCAGAATTGGGAAAATGTTAAGGGAGGTGAGCAAAAGGGCTGATCAGAGTTAATTTTTGAGGAGACTTTTGAGTTTGGGCAGTGATGTAGAAAGGTGGGGGAAGAGTTTAGGGTGTGAGTTTCAAAGGTCAAAGGTGGCTGAAAGCTGTACTAAGAGGACACCTGAACCAACGGGTCTCCACAGGATGGGAATAGATAAAAATGATAGTATCTTTTACCAGTTTCTTCATTTCCCCCCACCCCTAGAATATAAATGACAATACATTATTCTGAAAGTACACCCACACATGTATCCTTTAATTGAATAGAAACTGAGAACCATTTTCTAGGGGTACTTATTATAATAACACCTTCTAAACTGAGAAATTCTAGCTGTTTACTCTTAAGTGATCATATTTTAGCCTATTTGCTGCACACATTACACAGTCTTCTGTTGTGTGGCTCCTGTTAGTTTAACAATCTAATAGAAACTGTAAAATGGTTTACATTTTGGGCAATTTTCTATTACAACATTAACCTCCCTAGAAACGATGCAATGGAAAATTATTAATGATTTACTGCCAACATAACATGGGAACGTGTTAGTATCATCAGGCAAAGTATGGTGATGGGGGTCCATTTTCAGTTGAGATGTTAAACTGAGGTCCCATTTGCCCTCATGGGTATATGTAAAAGATCCCATGGCACTATTCGAAGAAGAGCAGAGATGTTCTCCCCAGTGTCCTGGACAATATTTATCCCTCATCCGGCATCAGTTACAAAAAATATTATCTGGTCATTATCTCCTTGTTATTTGTGGAACCTTGCTGTGCGCAAATTGACTGCCGCGTTTCCCTACATTACAACAGTGACTACGTTTCAAAAGTACTACATTGGCTGTTGATCGTGAAAAGCACTATATAAATGCAAGTTCTCTGTGTTTTATTGCTTTTCAGTTGGAGGTGTGGTTGGTGGTTGTTTCGATGTATGGTTTGTGGTGGGGTGAGGTGTGAATAGTGAGTGAACAGTTGTCGTGAGGGGTGCAGACTTGGTGGGGTGATGGGTGGTGGTATTAGAGGGCTACAGGATTGTAGCAGAAAGCAATGTAAAGGAGATTGAGGGTGTAGAGGTAGATGGGCAGTAGCGGTGAGGGAAAGATGGCAGAGGAGTGGGTGTATAGAAAGAGAGGCCATGGAAGTGGGCTGGGAGAGGACATAGAGACCAGCTGGGAGCCAAAAGACATGAAACATGTAGGGGTTACTGGATAGATTTGGAATGGGATCCTTGGCTAATTCTTCTATTCACTCCACTCAGTTTATGAAAGATTACCCCTCAAACCTTCCATATAAAAGCCGAGCAAAACTAACCTTTTGGGGGTGGAGACTCAAAATATGATGGTCACTGAGAAAACTGAGGAGAAGAAATTGAAGAGAATTTGGTGATGTAGCTCTGCTGTGATTCCGGCTAATGTGGTCAGATTTGTTGCAAACGTTTTCTGATAAATCCATTTGAATGTAATCTTAGCCAGGATTATTGGATTAGAGCAGATTTTGTAGCCTGCATTACCTTACTAATAAACTACATCCAATCAAGGAGCAGAGGTTTTACCAGTACACAGTCTGCTATCAGATACACAGCATTAAATGGCTAGTTTATGCATTGCTTCAGTGGTGGGAGTTTAAACGCTGTTAACTACAAACAAAGTTGATTTGAAAAATCTCTAATTTTTATTTAGGATTAAAAGGATTTATAGGATTGCAACTAAAGCAGCCTGTAGTGACCAGCTTGGACCATAACTAGAGGCCATCAATATAAGATAGTCACCAAGAAATCCAATAGGGAATTGAGAAAAAACTTCTTTACCCAAAGAGTGGTGAGAATGTGGAACTCGCTACCACAGGGAGTGGTTGAAGTGAAAAGTATAGATGCATTTAAGGGGAGGCTAGACAAGCATATGAGGGAAAAGGAATAGAGGATTATGCTGATAGATTTAGATGAGGAAAGACGGGAGGAGGCTCGAGTGGAGCATAAACACCGGCATGGACTGGTTGGGCCGGATGGCCAGTTTTTGTGCTGTAATCCTATGTAAGCTTTGGGACTGTTCTCGTGTCTTTATGACAGAAGCTGCTGGTTTATGGTTTTAACTGCACTGAAGTACTGAATTCTATCCCAAAAGCACAGGTAAAAATCCTGGAATGCTATATTGTCAATCACAATAATACAGTAGCCATGTTTATAACAACAACTTGGAGATTTTTAAAACGCATTTAACGTAGGAAAAGCACCCCAAGGCCCTTCAGAGCTGTTAAGAGAAACGGGCACCCAAATTTTGGATGAGCTGAAGTTTATAGAGGGTGTGGAATGGCAGGCCAGCTGGGGACCGTTAGAATAATCGGGTCCAGAGGTGGCAAAAGTATGAATAAAGGTTTATGGGCAGAGGCAGGTGATGCTTTCAAGCAATCTTTGTGATGGACATCATATGAGGTTGGAATAAAAGCAGAAAATGCTGGAAACGCTCAGTAGGTCAGGCAGCGTCTACAGAGAGAGCAGGAACGGTTAACGTTGCAGTCGATGTCCTTTTGTCAGACCCGTGAGGTTGGAAGTTCAGCTTGGAGTTGAACAGAATTCTGATGTTGCAAACTGGTTCAGCCCGAGACAGTTGGCTGGAAGAGGGTTGAATTTGGTAGCGAGGATGTGAAATTTGTGATGAAGATGATGATGATCTCGGTCTTCCCAGTGTTTAGCTGGAGGAAATTACAGCTCATCTGAGACTGAATGTCAAAGAAGCAGTCTGACAGCACAGAGGTAGTAGATGGAGTCAGGCGAGGTGGTGGAAAGGTAGAGCTGGATGTTGTCAGCGTACATATGGAAGTAGACTGTGTGTCTGCGGATGATGTTGCCGAGTGGCAGCGTGGCGATGAGAAGGCTAAGGATAAATCCTTGGGAGACTCCAGAGATGACAGTGCGGGAGTAGGGAGCGAAGCCATTGCTCGAGATGCTCTGAGTACAATTGGGATAGGCAAGAGTGGAACCAAGGAAGGGCAGTCCTGCTTAGCTGGACAACGGAACAGCAGCATTGGAGGAGGATGGTGTGATTGGCTGCAAAGAGGTTAAGGAGGCTGAAGGGGCTAGTGCAACATGGTCACAGTTGCAGAGAATGTTGTTGGTCACCTTGGTTAGAGCTGTTTCTGTACTGTGGGACGGATATAATTTGATTGGAGAGATTAAAACAGGGAGTTGAGAAAGACGGGCGTGGATCTGAGAAGTGACGACGCATTAAAAGACCTTGGAGAGGTAAGAAAGGTTGAAGATGGAAGTGTAGTTGTTGAGGAGAGAGGGGTTGGTGGGCTTTGTGAAAATGGGGGTGGGTGCTGATGACTGGCTTCAATGGGACTTGGAAGAGGTTCAGCCTGTTGGGCATGATGGGGAAAGCAGCAAATGCAGCTGAATGCACAGTCTCTATCTTGGAGACAAAGAAATCTACATGCTCCTTGCACTTATTGTTAGAGGTGAGGGTGGAGGGGAAGGAGAGAGAGGCTTAAGGAAGCAGTTAACAGTATAAAAAGAAACCTGGGATGATCATTGGTCTCCAGTATGGTCCGAGAGTAGTGGGCCATTTTGGCAGAGGAGAGGCCCGGTAGAGCTTGATGTGGTCAAGTCAGATCTGACGATTGATGACTAAGCTAGTTGTGCACCAGGTACACCCAAGGTTGTGCCCCTTGGACTTGTATATTTAGTCACAATAATGCAGTAGTCCTATTTATAACCAATATTGGATTGACAAACCCGTGTCGTCCTCTCTTTATTTGGGATCTTGATTGGGAGCAAAAGCGGAAGGAAGAAAGTGTAAACAAAATCTATGACTTACAATACAATTGGTAATCATCCTGTTTTGTAATAAAGTGGAAATTCTGCATTGCTAATTACAAGGACTACTCCAAAAGCATTCTATAATCATGTATAAATTTGCTTTTCAGGCCTGTGTCTTCTAAAGAAGTTGCAGAAGCATAGATGTTTATAGCACCGAATGAGGCCATTCTGGCCATCGTGTTTGTACTGTCTCTTTGATAGAGCAATCCAAAATTAATCTCACTGACCTGCTTTCTTCCCATAGCTCAGTACCTTCCTCTGTTTTAAATATTCATCCAATTTTCCTTTAAAAGATGCAATGTTTGCTGCCTGAACTCTCCTTGTGGCAAATTATTCCATGCTCCAACAACCTTCTGTGTAAAGAACTTTTCTCTCTGCCTCTTTTGACTGTCTTAGCGATAATTTTAAGTTGATGACCCCTTATTACTGATAACCCAATCAGAGGATATAGTCTTTCCCTATTTATCCTATCCAACCTCTTCAGAATTAAAAAAAAACTTTTAGCCTTCTCTGCTCCAGTGGAAATAGTCTTTGTATTTTAAGTCTTTCTTCATAACTATAGTTTTCCATTCCTGGTATCATTCTGGTGAATCTACACTATATGCTCTCTGTGACATTAATGCTGTTTTTACAGTGGGGCTCAAAACTGCACACGCTACACTAAAACTGTGGTCTAATCAGTGCCTTGTACAAATTATTTTTTTACTTTTGTACTCTCTGCCCCATTTATAAACCCCAGAATGCTATTGACCTTTTTTGTTTTTTTCCACTTGTACTCCGACTTTCAAGAAATTGTATATTTGAACTCCTAGGTGTGTCTCTTCATCCACACCCCATAGTGCCTTTTCATTTCATTTTCCTGTTTACTCCCATAACTTGTTTATTGCTCCCAGAATTTATTACCTCGTGCTTCTCCACATTAAACTGCATCTGCCACCAGGCTGCCGAGGCTGTGAACTTGTTTGTGTCCTCCTGAGTTCTGTTACAGTCCTCTTCAGTATTTGCCATACCCACCTACTCTTGTGTTCCCTTGTGAACAAGTCCAAATCATTTGCATGTATAAGTTCTTTACATGCAAAGAAAAAAAAAATCTGCTTTTGAATTTCACATTTCTGAGAACTTTTGTAAACATGCTCTCCAGTAATAAAAATATTTGTGCTTGGCCACTAACTAATCTCATGGATTTGATGCTCTGCAGCTGGATGGTCTGCTTCACAAACTACAGGGCAACCAATCCATCTTACTCATTGCATTAACCTTGAAGCAGGGTGATCCTGCTCTGCTCTGTACTAACAGCTCACTCCAGACGAGTCTTCCCAGACTTGCCTCGAGGCTTGGACAGATTTATAAGTGGGATAGTTGGATGAAGCTGCTGGAAAAATTCAAGTCAAATCTTATTACCAACAATTCTGCTGGGGTGCCTGATATTCAGCGATGAGGTGGGCTTGTTTAACTTTCTGGGCTACTTCTCCAGTTCACATTGATTTGGATAAAATACTTAATTTTTCTGAAAATATTGTTTAACGGTTTGTGTTTTAATTGGTTTCTTTTGTGTCAGTTTTGTGCTCGTCAAAATGGTGAATCCTACCCATTTCGAGCACACACTGTCAATATCAAGTACTCCTGGATGAGCTACAGCACGGGTTAGAGAGTAAATCTCCCTCTACACTCCCAGGGCAAGTACGTACGGATTAGATACAGAGTAAAGTTCCATCAAACACTCCCAGGACTTGCATTTATATAGCGCCTTTCACGACCACAGGACGTCCCAAATGCTTTGCAAGCCAATGAAATGTCGTCACTGTTGTAATGTAGGAAACGCGGGAGCCAACTTGCACACAGCAAGCTCCCACAAACAGCAATAATGACAAGATAATATGTTTCAGTAATGTTGATTGAGCGATAAATATCGGCTAGCATACTGGGGATAACTCCCCTGCTCTTCGAAATAGTGAGGTCGCACAACACCAGGTTATAGTCCAACAGTTTTATTTGAAATCACAAGCTTTCGGAACTATCGCTCCTTCCTCAGGTGAAGTAAATTGGATACAGAATCGTCAGAGCATATATAGATGGAAAAAAAAGCATGTGTACCACCGGCATCTCCGCATCATGACCACTTCGAAATAGTGCCATGGAATCTTTTACGTCCACCTGAGAGAGCAGACAGAGCCTCGTTTTTAATATCTCATCTGAATGACGGCACCTCCCTTAGCACTGCACTGGAGTGTCAGCCTAGATTTTTGTGCTCAAGTCTCTGGAGTGGGACTTGAACCCACAACCTTCTGACTCAGAGATGAGAGTGTTACCAACTAAGCCACGGCTGACACATACAGCACGGGTTAGATACAGAGTAAAGCTCCCTCCAGACTGCCCCATCAAACACTCCCAGGGCAGGTACAGCACAAATTAGATAGAGTAAAGCTCCCTCTACACTGCCCCAACAATGTGACTCAGCCTCTGTGATTTTTTTTCCATCTTCTACTTCATTTATTTCATGACCTCTTCAAATGTCACTTTAGTGCTGAAATATGGGCAGGTTTGTGCAGTTTTCTTTGTTAACAAAAATAAATTAGACTGTTCAATTATTAAAAGGTTTCAGGAAATATGAAGCATAAAGTAATGTCTTTGAAAATGAATACTTCAGTACATTTCTGTTGTTCTGCTACATGGACTAGCCATAATCACAATAGAAAACTCCATAAATTACTGATTTGCCACGATCATTATTCCTGAGATGTGGAATTGAGATCTTGCCGTCCTAGGAGTTATGGTTGCATGTTTGTTGACCAAATGTTAGAGCTAGCAGCTTATAGTGTGTGTTGAAGGTACAGGAAACTTTTGTTTATCCGGCACCCAAATATCCGGAATTCTCGCTTAACCGGCAAAAATCATCCTCCGAAAACTCCTCTCAAATAACCGGCAATGTTGCCGAGTCGCAGTTGAGTCTCCGCGAACGCCGAGTACTCCGAAAACTCCTCTCAAATAACCGGCAATGTTTCCGAGTCCGAGTCCGCGAACGCCGATTTAGTCAGATGGGGTAGTTTTCAAAAGTGCCACTACTCGGCCTCCTGGCGCTGTCGGAAGTCCGAAACACTGCAGTAGCAGGAGTTGATTCTCCCGCGCTGCCTGGAGTCTCTTTGTTAAAAATAGCCTCGGTAGATATAACTCTCCGTTATCCGGTACTTTCAATAAACCGGCACCACGCCGGTCCCGTCGGTGCTGGTTAATAAAGAGTTTCCTGTATGTGCTACATTGCCCACCTAAATATTATTTCTCCAGTTTTCTTGGCCATTCACTTGAGAGGGAGTTGAGGGGCTCCAATGGAGCCACACCAGTCTCTTGTGGACTAGACAGTAGAGTGTGGTTCCCTGTATGGTGGCATGGTTTAGAATGATGGGCTGTCAATGTAAAGGAAGTAGGCTCCAAGTGTCTGACAGCATTCCAAACCTGAATTTTCAGGGGTTCTGAAGAAAAAAAGACTTGCATTTAGCACCTTGCACGACCTCAGGACGTCCAAAAGTCATAGTTGTAATGTAGGAAACACGGCAGCCAATTTGCACACCGCAAGGTCCCACAAACAGCACTGTGAAAATGACGGGATAATCTGTTTTCGTGATGTTGGTTAAGGTTAAGTTATTGGCCAGGACACCAGGAAAACTCCCCGACTCTTCAAATAGTGCCATGGGATCTTTTGCATCCATCTGAGAGCGCAGACGGGGCTTCGGATGGACGGCTTCTCCCTCAGTACTCCATTGCAGTGTCAGCCGAGATTTTGTGCTCAAGTCTCTGGAGTGGGAATTGAACCCACAACCTTCTGACTCAGGTGAGAGTGCTACCCACTGAGCCACGGCTGACTTGGCCGTGATTCCATTGGCTAACCAACTGGCCCAATAAGGACTGGTAGCTAGCTGCGAAAGAGTGATGCTCCTTGGTCTCGGGTCTTCACTTGACAGTTGTTCTCCCAACTTTAACCTAAAAGCATGTTCAAAGGCTTGGATAAAAAGTAGTTAATTTGGAGTCTTGAATGGAAATGTACTGCACCTGCCTCCAGTGTTATTCTGTAACAGTCCTGCTTTTCTCTTCCTCCTTGCATCATACTTTGTCAATTTGCAATTAAGTGGAATGTATAATTCAGATCAACGGTTCCATTGTTAGTGGCTTTCAGAACTATTGCTGTAGTGTAATGACTTCCAGCAGAAGCGCGATACAGAGCTTTGCACAAAACCTTTTACAGTGTATTTTGATTGTGTGGGAAGATTCTGAACCACATTGTTTGGTAGAATGAAAGCAAAAATAAGGAAAATTGTTAGCTGTGCATCATGTTTCTCCTCCTTCTCCACCTCCTTCTCGCGTGTACTGTGCTACACGGCAGGATTTTGCCAGCCTGTCCTGTTTTGCTGTCTTGGATGCCTTGTTCCCATATCAGTGACCTTTCTGTAGCAATAAATGAAGTGAGATTTATTTTGAAACCTTCAATCTTGGACCCTCACCAACTGCAGTAAAATTTTGAAATGATAGGTTTGTATTACCGTGTTGTATAAGAGAGGCAACATGAGAGTTGCCAGCCATCAATTGATGGACAGAGGTGTTCCCTTGGCCTGTACTTTGTGGCTGGTTTTCTTCAGCGATGGTTAGAATCATAGAATGGTTACAGCACAAAAGGAGACTTATCGGCCCATTGAGCCCGTGTCGGCTCTCTGCAAGAGCACTTCAGCTAGTCCCACTCCCCCGCCCTTTCCCCGTAGCCCTGCAATTTTTTTTCCTTCAGGTACTTAACCAATTCCCTTTGAAAGCCACGATTGAATCTGCCTCCACCACCCTTTCAGGCAGTGCATTCCAGATCCTAACCACTCGCTGCGTAAAAAAGTTTTCCGCATGTCGCCTTTGGTTCTTCTGCCAATCGCCTTAAATCTGTGTCGTCTGGTTCTCGACCCTTCCGCTAATGGGAACAGCTTCTCTCTATCTACTCTGTCTAGACCCATCATGATTTTGAACACCTCTATCAAATCTCCTCTCAACCTTCTCTGCTCTAAGGAGAATAACCACAGCTTCTCCAGTCTAACCATGTAACTGAAGTCGCTCATCCCTAGAACCATTCTTGTAAATCTTATCTGCACCCTCTCTAAGGCCTTCACATCCTTCCTAAAGTGCGGTACCCAGAATTGGACCCAATACTCCAGTTGAGGTCGAACCAGTGTTTTATCAAGGTTCATCATAACTTCCTTGCTTTTGTACTCTATGCCTTTGTTTATGAAGCCCAGGATCCCCTATTTTTTTTAACCACTTTCTCAACCTGCCCTGCCACCTTCAACGACTTGTGCACATATACCCCCCAGGTCTCTCTGTTCATGCACCCCCTTTAGAATTGTACCCTTTAGTTTATATTGCCTCTCCTCATTGTTCAGCGTCACATTTTACTTCTGCTAGACTAACTAGACAAACATTATCTTTTGTAGTGATGGTTATTTCTGCTTTCTGTGTTGGAGGTTGGGTGTATGTATCTTCTCCTCCCAACCCCTTCCTTTTTCTGAAATAGGAACAGAAAATGCTGCTGCCCTTGTCCTTCTATGTTTTGGAGGTTGCAGGTTTGGGAAGTGCTGTCGAAGAAGCCTTGGCGAGTTGCTGCAGTGCATCTTGTAGATGGTACACACTGTAGCCAAGGTGCACCGACAGTGGAGGGTGTGATTGTTTTAAGGTGGTGGATGGGGTGCCGATCAAATAGGCTGCTTTGACCTGGATAGTGTCGAGCTTCTTGAGTGTTGTTGGAGTATACTCAGCCAGGCAAGTGGAGAGTATTTCATCACACTCATGACTTGTGCCTTGTAGGTGGTGGAAAGGCTTTGGGGAGTCAGGAGGTGAATCACTTGCCACAGACACCCAGCCTCTGTAGGTATAATATTTATGTGGCTGGTCCAGTTAAGTTTCTGGTCAAGATAATGATAGTGGGGGATTCGACGATGGTAATGCCATTGAATGTCAAGGGGAGGTGCTTAGACTCGCTCTCATTGGAGATGGTCATTGCCTGGCACTTGTGTGGCACGAATGTTACTTGCCACTTATCAGCCCAAGCCTGAATGGTGATCAGATCTTTCTGCATGCGGGAACGGACTGCTTCATTATCTGAGGAGTTGCGAATGGAACTGAACACTGCGCAGTCATCAGCGAACATCCCCATTTCTGACATGATGGAGGGAAGGTCATTGATGAAGCAGCTGAGGATGGTTGGGCCTAGGACACTGCCCTGAGGAACTCTTGCAGCGATGTTCTGTGGCTGAGATGATTGTCGTCTAACAGCCCACAACCACCTTTCTCTGTACTAGGTATGACTCCAGCCTGTGAAGAGTCTTCCCCTTGATTCGCATTGGCCATCAATTTTACTAGGCTGCCTTGATGTTGAGGGTAGTCACTTTCATCTCCCCTCTGGAATTCAGTTCTTTTGTCCATCATTGGACCAAGGCTGTAATGAGGTCTGGAGCCGAGTGGTCCTGGCAGAACCCAAACAGACCGTCGATGAGCAGGTTATTGGTGAGCAAGTGTCGCTTGATAGCACTGTCAACGACACCTTCCATCACTTTGCTGATGATTGAGAGTAGACTGATGGGGCGGTAATTGACCAGACTGGATTTGTCCTGCTTTTTGTGGACAGGACATACCTGGGCAATTTTCCACTTGTCGGGTAGATGCCAGTGTTGTTGCTATACTGGAACAACTTGGTTAAAGGCGTAGCTAGTTCTGGAGCACAAGTCTTCACTACAGCTGGGATGTTGTCAGGGCCCATAGCCTTAGCTGTATCCAGTGGGCTCAGCCGTTTCTTGATATCACGTGGAGTGAGTCGAATTGGCTGAAGACTGGCATCTGTGATGGTGGGGACCTCAGGAGGAGGCTGAGATGGATCATCCACTCGCAAACGTTTCAGCCTTTTCTTTTGCACTCGTGTGCTGGGCTCCGCCATCATTGAGGATGGGGATATTCATGGAACCTCCTCCTCCCGTTAGTTGTTTTATTGTCCACCACCATTCACGACCGCATATGAGAGGACTGCAGAGCTTTGATCTGATCCGTGGCTTGTGGGATTGCTTGGCTCGGTCTATAGCATGCTGCATGCATGTAGTCCTGTGTTGTAGCTTCACCAGGTTGGCACCTCCTTTTGCCCAGTTTTGAGCTGCTATATCTGTTCTGAATCTATCCTATTTAACACAGTGATAGTGCCACACAACACACTGTCTTCAGTGTGAAGACGGGACTTTGCTTCCAGAAGGACTGTGCGTGGTCACTCCTACCAATACTGTCATAGACGGATGCATCTGCAACAGGTAGATTGGTGAGGCAGGGTGGTTCTCACCACCTGCCGCAAGCCCAGTCTGACAACTATGCTCTCCACTACTCGGCCAGCTTGGTCAGTAGTGGTGCTACTGAGCCACTCTTGGTGATGGACATTGCTTCTTCCAAGTGGTGTTCAGCATGGAGTACTGATTCATCAGCTGAGGGAGAGTGGTAGGTGATAATCAGCAGGGCGTTTCCTTGCCACTTGTCCCCAGGTGTTCGTGAGGAGGACTTTGCAGAGTGGACTTGGCCAGGTGGTCCGTCCAGTTTTAATCTTAGTATAGTTTTCCGTAGCGGTTTTGATACAACGGAATGTCTCGCTAGGCCATTTCAGAGGGCAGTTAAGAGTCAACCACATTGCTGTGGGTCTGGAGGCACATATAGACCAGACCAGGTAAGGGCGGCAGGTTTCCTTCCCTAAAGGACATTGGTTTAACAGTTGGGTTTTTACAACAATCCGGTAGTTTCATGATCAATTACTGATACTCGCTTTTTATTCCAGATTGATTTCATTTACTGAATTTAAATTCCCCAACTGCCGTGGTGGGATTTGAATTCCCGTCTGCAGATTATTCGTCCAGGTCTCTGGATTACTAGTCTGGTAGCATGACCACTGTGCTACCGTATCCGACCTCTGAGACTTCTCCAAATAGCCATTCTTCGTGCGTGAGCCTGAGCAGAGTGTGTCGGCAGGTTATGCCATCACGGCAAAACATCTCTGCCAATCCTCCATCTTGTTCTCACTTGACATCCATGGATGCATACTTTCCTGAAAGGTTTACTAGATTGCTTTCAAGAATGGGGAACTTGCCCTGTCTGACCAAACCACAGACACCAATTTTAGCATTTCTGCCAGGTAACTCTGCACAAGACAGGTATTGAAGCTCAGATCTTTGTGGTCTGTGTGCCTCAGCTACACAGATCTGAGCCATCAACAGATGTTCTTATTTTCTTTGTCTCTCTTCCTCTCCATCTCCTTTTCTTCGAACTCATACCGTAAACTTTCTAGATGTCATAAGCTCCCTTTCCTTTCTTATTGCATCATCCCTGCCTCACACACTGTGCACCTGTCACATAAGTAAAGAATATTTTTTCTCTCTAAAGCGCATGTTGTATCAAATAGCAGATGGCTGTGAACTGGAGATAATTCAGCGTCTGTGTTATGTTCATCATAAAACACTTGAGCTCTGCTCCCAGTTGACGTTATCAGAAGTCATCCATTGAAGTACTGCCTTGTAACTCACTGCCAGCTGTCCATTATTCTACGTAGGGTGGAGAGTAAAAGATGGGTGGTGGTGCGGTTTACAAGCCTAGCACATGCCCGAGGGATTCAGATGACCTTGTAAACTGCATTTTCAGGCCAACACTTGATAAATGGTTGCTGCTTTGAACCTTCTGGCCGCCTTGTATTCTTACCAGATTTTTTTTTTGTCGCTGAACGTTTCCATTAGAAATTTGTTTGTGGACTTTCTTCGGTTTCAGTCAATTTGTCTGTGTTAAACCTCATCATCCAGTCTTCTACACTAACTCATTCTTTCCCAAGGCCTCAAACTCAGGAATCCCGCACCTCCCTCATGAGGTCTTCCTTGCCTCTTATAATAGTCAGGCTTTTATAACCCAAGGTTGGCTTTGCCTCACTACTACTACTTGATCTAGTGCAGACCGCGATCCAGGTTGGATGTAGTATAAAGTCATTCAAAATCTACCTCATTTGGTCTTCTCTCCTTTCCGCCCCAGCCCTGTTGATAATCAACAACACCAACTTGCATTTATATAGCACCTTAAACATACTAAAACTTCCCAAGGCGCTTCACAGAAGCATTATTAAACATAATTTGACACCGAGCCAGATATTAGGACAGTGACCAAAAGCTTGGTCCTAGAGGTAATTTTTAAAGAGCATCTTAAAGGAGGAGAGCGAAACTGAGAGGTTTAGGAAGGCAGTTCCATAGCTCGGAGCTCTAATCTGCAGCAAAGACCTTGGCCCGTCATCTAGGTTTTTCCATCCTTAAAAAAAAGGCTTTCTGCCATGTAGATGGGGATTTTAAAAGATCGACACCAAACTAGAACTGTGATATTGTCAGCAGATAATAGAACAGAGTTCAATGAAGAAGAATGCTTGCAGTGGTTTATACTTGTCCTGCATACAATTGTCTGAGAGATCTGTGTTTCCCAGTGTAAGTAAATCAGATCGCATTGTTTCTCCCTGTTGCTGCAGTGATTCAGCATGACTAGGCCACAACACAGCCTGTCGAACACCAGGTAAATGAGGTGTAGCTTATTCCTTTGAGGTATTGTCGGCTACAGTTCATGTACACTGATTTCCAAATTGTTACCAATCTGACTTTTTCTTTTGCCAAATAAAACTGTTGTAGAATTGATTCTCGACCTCTGTGTTCTGTATCAATGTACCTGAAATCTGATTTGTTTTGTACTTGCTGAACCTGAAGCCATTGACCCCACTCTATTCCCCCCCTGCTTCACTGTGGGCAGATATTCTGTTAATCAGGCTTGAGCGAACATGGTGAATTGAAGATGTTATTAAACATTGCAGTTAGTAGAAAGGCATCTATGTACTGTAACAATTTATACAAGCCTGCAGTTTCCTGTTGTACATTGAGATGGTAATAAATGATGTTTTGTTTTAATTAACAAATAACTTTGTTTCATGACTGCCACATCCTTCAGATGGGATATTAACCACAGGTCCTGTTTAAGTGGGCGTTAAAAATCTTGTGTCACTATTTGAAGAGCAGTGAGTTATCTTGGCCTTGTGACTATCTTTTCTCCCTCAACCAGCGCCACCAAAAAGCATTCATTTATCTCATTGCTGTTTGTAGAAAGCTGTTGGTGCAGAATGGCTGCCATATAATTTGTCTACATAACCTTGCACTGCAAAACATAATTCAGGTGTGAAGTACTTAGAGATGATGTGATAAGGTGTTATGCCGATGCAAGAATTTTGCAGTGCAAGATTATATTTTCTATAATTATATCAAAACAGTTGCTAGGCATTGGGGTTTTTGCCATATTTCAGGTTTGTGTAGCAGTTTGACAAAGATCAGATTGCTATGTTTCAGGATGCCAACATTTTTTAAATCACTGTGTTCTTTCCTCCATCTCTCTAATTTTCCTTCCCATTTGACCCCCATATCCTGTGACACATCCAGATGTACATTTTGTCAGGCACTGGCAGCCCAAGTGGCTGCTCTTCGTTTGCGTGTGTAGACCAAGTGTCGGAAGGTTATTTGACCAGAGAGCACCACAGCTGAGGCTGATTCTGCCCTCGGCCAACATCTTCTCAGTTGGTCTTTCCAGCAGTTGTCATTGGAGATCAGATGAAGGAACCTGGCCCTGTCTGAGCTCAATGAACTGAGCATAGATAGAGGATGGCTCAAGCACCACAATGCATTGATGTGTGTTTATTTTAAAAGGAGTACAGTGTCATGAGCTGGAAGAGTACGTATGGCATCAGCAAGCAAGCAACAAGTAAGGGCATGAGAGAGATGTAGCCAGTGTAGACCAATAAAATGCCCAGAGCTTTCCTTTTTAGCTATCTTCCCACATGAAATGTTCTATAAGTGATGCATTAGTTCGAAGAGAGGATATAGTTTTGCTGAATCTGCATCATTAAAATTTAACTCTAGTATCTGCAAACGTTACATTAACAGGGTGCAGCTTTAGGGCCATAGGTGGGGGACTGGCAAACTACAGGATTACCTTGTTTGTTCCCCTGATCATGAACTTACTTAAACATATCAATGAAAGCGTCCTTACTCTAAATTGATATACCGACAACTGAAGAACAACAAGGCCTCAGGAGCAGACGGAATCCCCGCCGAGGCACTAAAGCATGGCAGAGAAGCACTATTGGCGTGAATACATGAACTCATTTCTCTTATTTGGAAGGAGGAGAGCATGCCAGGAGATCTCAGACGCCGTAATTGTGACCATTTTCAAGAAAGGTGACGAATCCGATTGCGGTAATTACAGAGGAGTTTCCCTGCTGTCTGCCACAGGGAAAGTAATCGCAAGAATCCTCCTCAATCGCCTTCTCCCAGTGGCTGAAGAGCTCCTCCCAGAGTCGCAATGCGGATTCCGCCCACTAAGGGGCACAATGGACATGATCTTCACCGCGCGTCAACTACAAGAGAAATGCAGGGAACAGCACCAACCGCTGTACATGGCCGCCTTTGACCTCACAAAGGCCTTCGACACTGTCAACCGGGAGGGATTATGGAGTGTCCTCCTCAAATTCGGCTGCCCTCAAAAGTTTGTCACCATCCTCCGCCTGCTTCATGACGACATGCGAGCCATGATCCTGACCAACGGATCCACCACAGACCCAATTCACGTACGGACCAGGGTCAAGCAAGGCTGTGTCATCGCACCAACGCTCTTTTCGATCTTCCTTGCTGCAGTGCTCCATCTCACCCTCAGTAAGCTCCCCGCTGGAGTGGAACTAATCTACAGAACAAACGGGAAACTGTTCAACTTCCGTCGCCTCCAGTCCAGATCTACGGTCGTCCCATCCTCTGTCATCGAATTACAGTATGCAGACGACGCTTGCATCTGTGCACACTCGGAGTTCGAACTCCAAACCATCATCAATACATTCACCGAAGCGTACGAGAGCATGGGCCTTACACTAAACATCCATACGACAAAGGTCCTCTCCCAACCTGCCCCTGCCACACAGTACTGCCCCCCGATTATCAAAATCCACGACGAGGCCTTGGACAACGTGGACCACTTTCCATACCTCGGGAACCTACTGTCAACAAGGGCAGACGTCGATGACGAAGTCCAACACCGCCTTCAGTGTGTCAGTGCACCCTTTGGTCGCCTGAGGAAGAGAGTGTTTGAAGACCAGGACCTCAAACCCGGCACCAAGCTCATGGTCTATAGAGCAGTAGTGATACCCGCCCTCCTGTATGCTTCAGAGACATGGACCATGTACAGCAGGCACCTTAAAGCACTGGAGAGGTACCACCAACGCTGCCTCTGCAAGATCCTGCAAATCCATTAGCAGGATAGGCGCACCAACGTCGGTGTTCTCGCTCAGGCCAACATCCCCAGCATCGAAGCTTTGACCACGCTCGATCATCGTCTGCATGCCCGATATGAGACTCCCAAAACAAGTGCTCTACTCGGAGCTCCGACACGGCAAGAGAGCCCCAGGTGGGCAGAGGAAATGCTTCAAGGACACCCTCAAAGCCTCCTTGAAAAAGTGCAACATCCCCACTGACACCTGGGAAATCCCTGGCCCAAGACCGCAAAATGTGGAGGAGAAGCATCCGAGAAGGCGCCGAACACCTCGAGTCTCTTTGCCGGGAGCAAGCGCAAACAGCGGAAGGAGTGCACGTCAACCCGAGCACCCCACCCACCGTCTGCCCCACCTGTGACAGAGACTGTAGGTCCCGCATTGGACTCATTAGTCACCTGAGAACTCATTTTTAGTGTGGAAGCAAGTCATCCTCGGTTCCGATGGACTGCCTAAGAAGAAGATACCTTGGTCAACAAGTTGAGGGGATTCTCTAAGAAATGGTTTCTTCTAATGAGGCATCCTGCAAAAACAAAGTAGAATGCTTTTGATTTATGGACTTCTTCAAAGCAAAGTAAACTACTTCACCTAGCTTGTGCTGTCCATTGAAGAAAGTGAAAAGGCAAAAGCTAGGGAATTTTCTGCTTCAGCTTTTAAGCTCGTGTCTGGTTCCTCTTCCTTGCAAACATTATTAAATTTATGTTTAAAGTTTGTTTCAGATGGTGGGAAGGAGAGAGTGGCAATTCTCTGCTGATCATGGCAAGGGATGTCGCTGCTGGCAGTGGAAAATGTGGGGACCCAATGCAGATTAGAGCTCCCTCTATACTGCTTCCAACAATGTACATTAACAACGACCCTTTCTGAGCTCGTTGTGGCACTTCTGTTGCAACATTGGTCATCTTCCAAAGTTAATTTGGTGCTAAATTATGGATAGCTTTATGCTGAATCTTTGACACATAGAAAAATAAATTTCCGATAGGCTGGAGTCAAATCTAACTCCCAAAGGTGAAAGACAGAGTCATCACCTTATTACCTAATAGAAATCAGTAAAATATCCCAATTGAAAGTTAGTCTGTTTTTACGAGGCAAAATTGGCCCAATGGTGCCACATCTTTGAAGGCACACATGTGAGCAGTGTGTGTTGGTGCCTTTTGACTGGCTCGTGCACCTCCACAGGAGTGAGTACCCACACTATAACAGCGATTGGAAAAAAATTGACTCAAAGCATCTCTTGCAAAGTGGAAACATCCACTTTGCAGCACTTGGTTTGTACAAGTAGGGTGTCGAATTGCGATCTGGTAGAACTTTCAATTGAGGTAATAGGGATACATTGAAATGGTTGAAGTCAAGCTGTTCAAATGGCAATGGTCTAGACAAAGCAACCCAGCGTAAATAATGCAATATCCAGAGAAAGTTTTTTATAATGAACAAACTGCCCATTTTTGCAAATTAGTGATGGTTCCGCTCCAGTGAAATTGCTGTTACTGAAATCCAGGTTCTGGAAATAACTGCCTTTTATAGCAATTATCTCACCAATGAACAAATGCTGTAGTGACAGCTCTAATCGCAGCCCAGCAAGGTTTTCTACATAAAGCCACTGCGTCAAGTGAAATTACAGTGAGCTGGCTCTGTGTAACTAAATGAGAATTTATGACAAAAGAACAAAGTTAAATTAAAGTTGCAACTGTGCAAGATAAGTGCGTAAGATGTCTGCTAAACAGACTTTGCTTTAGTAAGTGTGCCAGTGCAGGGAGTAGAAGGAGGAGGTATGCATCCCCATGTTGATTTGTGGTTGCTCACTTTTAAATATATTTAGGAGGTTTATTTTGTTTCTGAGAACTATTTCTTGATGTGGGAATTAAAGCAATGCATGGTGGTAAGTATCTTTGAACTCTTTTAAAGGAAATGAAAGAGTTGCTTCAAAAGGAAGAATAATGAAAGGGTAGTGGAGTGATCAGGAGAGTAGGATTAGACAAAGTGGTTTCACGGAGAAACAAACTTGATGGACCAAATGGGCTGTTTCTTTGATGTAATGTTGTATAAGAAAGAACTTACATTTATATAGCTCCTTTCACAATCTGTGGACATCCTAAAGTATAGTCATTGTTGTAATGTAGGAAACATTTAAGCAGCCAATTTGTGCACAGCAAAATCCTACAAACGACAATATGATCATGACCAGGTAATCTGTTTTAACGACTCTCTTTTTCAGAATTGATTGTATTGTGACTGGCTGATATTTCAAAAGGCTTTCGACTGGAATTTTATC